>OY294069.1:72081818-73310274 GCA_958510875.1 Endomychus coccineus | reverse complement strand
GGGATCCATACATCAAGTACCAATCCATAGTCGAGCAAGTATAACCTCTTACCCAGCAATTACCAGGTCAGGATACCCAATTTTGGTTATGTAACGTTTTGAAACAATCATTTGAATATTTAGATATATGTAAATTTAACTATTATTCACTGTAATTTAAGAAATTTAACTTCATTCATACTTCAATTTCATACACTTCATAGCTCATTTATATTAAGATCTGTGATAAATTTTAACAACAATAATTATCTCGATTACCAGTAAATTTCTATCATTCTGAGTAGTCTTTTATTTTTTTGTATACTTTCATGGTATTTTAACCTGGGGACTTTCGAGTGTTCGCATCCCCTAGTTCAGTAGCATAATTTTTTGGTTGGTTAAAATACTCTGGTGCCCAAATTTTAACATCTAAAATATAACTCACGACCGTCTTCACTGTAGCTATCGACAACCAAGCGATAAAATAGAACTCATAGTTTATCCACAAGTAAGAGTAATTTGTACCCTTACAAGTTCTTTATAGCTATGGATATTTAAAAATAGTTGTAGAGTATAGCTCGATCGACTGATTTTATCATCATGTCAATGACGTTAGCGCCTTCTTAAGTAAAGTACAGCACACTACACATTCAACTTCATCAAGTAAAGAATATCGCGGTGACGTCAGTATAGGGAACTGGCAATAATCTATATTTATTGTTTAATGTCCTTGCTTTATGTCAATGCTTCAGATAGTTCATCATAAAATTCGTAGAGTCGGAAAATACAAATTTCGTCAATTCAAATAAACTTTCAATGTCATAGAGTATAAATATTTACCTTTCATTTATTAGGTATGTTAGTGTTTAAGAAAGCTATAATGAATGAAAATTCTTGGCTTCTGGATGGATTCCGCGTCACACTGGCTGTAGTATCATGCTATAATGAATATAATATCACAGTCATACATTTAACCCGCAGAAGGGTTCTTAAACCGAAAAACTGTGCTGGCCAAAGACGGATAAAGGAAGGTCGTGATCTACAGATCATTAATTGCTTCAGGAAGAAAAAACAGATTTCTTGAAATAATTTATTATTATTGCTCCATCGTATAGAAGTTGTTGGATTTCGTGTGAAGTATTTTCCAACACAACCTCAACATAATAGGAAACTGTAGTAAGTCCTTCAGTGATTTTCATTCCATGGCACGCAACTTTCGAAGTAATCTACAATTATCAGTTTTTCCAAACTGCCTACCAACTTATTTTTTGTTCAAGTGGCAACGTATCTTTTGCCACATACTTTCTATATAATGTATTTGTATTCAACCAGTACAAATAAGTACAAATAAGTTCCTTGATAAGCGGAGAAATAAAGCAGAAAAGGTCGAAAAAAAAATCGGATGAACCGATTTTGATAAATTTTTTTTAATAGATTCAGGAAGTGATTTAGAAAAAATGTAACCTTTTTTTTCCTTCTAATGTGCATTTTAGCATTTCTACAGAGGAAAATGTATCTCTTTGAATGCACTTTCAGGAGGTAATATTGAAAATGTTGGAAACATTTCCAAATATAGCCAAAATTTCTCACTCGAAGGTTTTTGGGGTCGTTGATCACGATTCCGATGCCAAATTTCAACTACAACGCACCTGGGACTCAGTACATCCGGGTAATATCGTCGTCTCCAGGGAATTCGGAAAAATCAGTTTTGCAATGGAGTGAAACTTAGTGGGGAGGTTCTCTTGTGATTGCCGGTTGTGAACAAGACTTTCAATAGTCACCTGGTGCTCAGAGTACCCTGATTATCTAGGTCATATCCATGGATTGATTTTTAATATGCTCTGAAAAGCAACCAAATTCGTCTCTCTGGGGTTTTTGGGGTCGCTGAATGCGATTCCGGTGACGGATTTGAACTTCGGCGTACCTGGGGCTCAGTACATCCTGGTACTATCGTCGTCTCCAGGGAATTCGCAGAAATACCTTCTCCAAAGGAATGGAACCTGTTGGGGAGGTTCTCTTGAGCATACGGGTCATGACCAAGAGTTAATGAGGCGATCATATCGCTCCTATTTATTAATTCATTTATAAACGCTCAGAGCATAATTTCATACCATTTTATATATAAAAAACTACTCACAAGCATTAATATATATTCTAAGATAAAATACATACTTTACTGTACAATTTTATTCCTTCGCAAAATTTTAAACAAAAATTATGCATATATATTATTATTTACAAAAAAATTTCTTTCAATTAATAGAATTATCGTAGATCGAATCTGGCACCGAAATCGCATTCAGCGACCCCAAAAACCCCCGAGAGACGAGTTTGGTTGCTTTTCAGAGCATATTAAGAATCAATCCATGGAGATGACCTAGGTCATCATGGTATCCTGACCACCAGGTGACTATTGAGTGTCATGTCATAACCCGTATGCTCAAGAGAACCTCCCTAACAGGTTCCATTCCTTTGGAGAAGGTATTTCTGTGAATTCCCTGGAGACGACAATAGAACCAGGACGTACTGAGCCCCAGGTACGCCGTAGTTCAAATCCGGTACCGGAATCGTGATCAGCGACCTCAAAACCCCCTAGACGAATTTGGTTGCTTTTCAGAGCATATTAAGAAACAATCCATGGAGATGACCTAGGAAACAGGGTATCTTGAGAGGTTTTCAACATTTTTAATATTATCTCCTGAAAGTGCATTCAAAGAGATGCATTTTCCTCTGTAGAAATGTTAAAATGCACATTAGAAGAAATGATTACATTTTTTTAAATTGATGTATTGAAATAAAATGTTGAATGTATGCGAATATACATATATAACTAGAAGAACACTGTCGTCATAAAGATACAATAAGTTGGACAAAACTGAAGATGGATGCCAGAAGTAGCACCTGCAAGGGAGCTACCTCGCCCAAAAACAATACAGCTCCTATTTCCATCACTTTTGAGCAATTCGCAAATTTGAAAATTCGTAAGATGAATAGGATCGACGCAATCGTGTCCACAGTTATTTACGCAAGCCGGGTTCATTTTAAAAATAGTCTGGTTGGATTCAGAAAGGCTCAAAGTGGATGTCTTTGCGAAATTCCGGGAAAAATTTTTCAGGCCGATTGTAATGCATCCCTTAGTGAGGAAAGTAAAAATCAATCAGGAAGAGCGTAAATACAGGGCAGAATGTAACGTTTAAAACCATGGAATTTTTGATGCGAGGAAAAGCTAATGAACTCACTAACTTTTCGAACTGAATTCTCCTTTATTCACATTATGTCATTTTTTTATTCGGTTGCCGGCATCACCGACATTATTCACGTAGTCACAACCACGGTCGTACATACAGGTCTGGGAACTCGAGGCTGTTTCCTATGTGAGAAGTGACTCCGCTAAGCGTCAACTGTCGCGTAGTACCAAAAAGGGTGGCGCAGTAGTCGAAGAGTGTTGTCTGACAACTGTCATTCTTGACTTGTAAACACAAGGAATACCTGCGTTTTTAGAAACAAATTACGAAACCGTGCTTTGCTTCGAAATGCAAAACGGGGTACAAAAGTGTAAAGCAAGAAACCTCTGTGTTTAAAGTGCCGAAAGATGCGGAAATGCGAAAAAAGTGGATCCTTGCGATTCCGGAAAGAAATCGTTTTAACGAGGTCTTTTATGTGTGCGAAAAAGGGGTAGCTATTTTGAAGGTGAGTAATACATTTTGACAAGAGTAACAGTTCTATTCCTCTCTCAAATCAGAATACTTAGTAACACTGCTTGTGATTCCGGGAAGAAATCGTTTCACCACTTCGATCCAAGCGCCAGCTAGTGGCTGAGCGAGGGAATACGAGTTTGGCGACGCGTAAGAGACCCATGTCAAACATGGATTCCCAGACCTGTATGTACGACCGTCACAACTAACAAGCGGATGTTGTCAGTTAGAAGACTACATTATAATCACAGTATAAACCCTTTATTATGTTTCCATACCATGTCTTATAAGTTAATTTTATAGGGAGTATTGTATGGGTATGGATGATATCCGTGAGTTAACGGTTATATGTCCCATTTTTATATCACCGGTAATTTTACAACACTAGACTAACACGAAATCGATACAAGCTACTTTGAAAATACTTACCTCCATCTTCTGTTTGCGCGTGAAATTAGATTTTATCCGAATCCGATCCACTGTCACTCAAGAGAAACTGTTCCTCAACATTGTTTGCAGCAATTTAAACTATATATTCTTCTGGGATAACAATTTCTTCAAGGATAGGTCTATTTGGTTTTACACCCGGTAATGTATATTTTGCGTCTAGTGATATCCCTGGTACACAGTTATTTATTATTCCAACCGCGGATTCCATTCATTCTTCACACCTTCTCTTTATGAGATTCTGATTATTGCATCCACATATGCAGTGGAGCTCTCTTGGAAATTGTAATTTCCATGTTGTGGAAAATGAAGGAAAGTAAAATAGGCAAAATTCGGACAGAATAATTTACAACAAGAAATGATTTTAAACTGTAAAGAGAAAACCATATATGGATCTCCTTTCGGTAATGAAACAATTTCTCAATGCCTAATTTCTATTATAATGTGGTATTTGAATGATGTCGCTGTCTTTGAAATTTAAAATTTGGTCAGAATGACGCGTCGAAACGGCCCCGCTTTTGGAACCACGTTTTTATATGTTGATTGCATGAGAGGGAAAACCTACGAGGTTTGAACATCGTGTGAGCCAGCGATGCTTGAGGAGAATGGCATTGGAAGTTTACTTAAAAGTTTTTAGGTTATAGGCATCAGAAAAAACATGTTTGTCGTTCGATAGAAAAATTAAGTCTGATAGAAGTTGAGCAGATTTCGAGCTTGACAATGAAGGTATGACTTGTCTGAGCTCGTTGAGTCAGCGTCCCTAGAATTGTACGTGGTGGAATAACAGAGGAGGTTTCCTATGACCACCGACCATGAAAATATCATCGCTAGCCAGATGCCTGAAATTATCCTTCATTGGCGCACAATTGGGCGGATTCTGTTGTCTCATATTAGAGATGATGCCTTATGAACTCCTACATAACCCTGCTCGGTATCATCACCAACGGATCCCTCTCATGGGACGATCATATAAGGTCCATTGAAAAAACTGCTCTACAAAAACTTGGTATCCTCCCTATTTCATGCTAAGAGCTACTTTACATCCCAGTGGCTCCTCCTAATACATAATCTGGGAAGTCTAGATTCGACTGGCCTGGAGTACTGCTCATGTGTTTCGAGTTCGATCTCACCATTATTCATAGATATTTCCATGATCAGTGTTCATCAGAAAAATCTATTATTCCATAACGAGAGATTCCAGGTATGCTCAAGTTAGCAACCCTTTCATTGTCATGTTCGAGACTTGCCGAATTTCTTCCTAACAGACCTGATTATTCTATCGAACGGAGAAGTTGTGGAACTCTTTGCCTAGTAAGGTCTTTCCTTATGCCTATAACCTCCAAACTTGAAAAGAAATTCCAATGCTCAGTTCCTCTTCCAACATTCCACCGCTAGCTCACCTTATGTTCTCCGTACAGGATAGGTTTCCTTTGGTGTACTCAAGATATATACAAAAGTACGAAATAATGCAAATATGTATCACTCATCCAAATCACTCAAAGAAGATTCTTGTTGTATTATCTACCGTCCCTTCGGTGTTGAATATTTATAGTTTCTATTTGGGAATAACTTTATGGTGAGAAAATTTACTATTCCATTGAAATAATAAGCCACTGGGTATTCAGCGACAATCAAAGTATTGAAACAACTGAGTTTCGTTGGCTACTTTCAACAAGGGCGAATTGAATGAACCGGATGTCCGGAAATAATGTTTATATACTTTGGGTGGTGATGAAAACAATAATAAAGTTCACTATCAATATAGCCACAACAATGTTTTTTATGTTCACTTTAGCTCCTCAAAAATTGACCCCGAATTCTATTTTTCTCTATTGACACCAATACAACTAAATTTGATACCTAGGTATTTCGACTGATTCCATCAAAATTCATAAATGACCACAGACGAAAACGGGACTATGTAATGAATCTCTCATATTTTTTGTTTTGAGCAAAATGATAATTTTTTTGTTTGTTTTTGCGTAGAGGAGGGGAAATCTTGCATGGACGCCTCGGGTGCCCGTGCCCCCGGGTGTACCGGATTCCGACCGACTAAAACCCGTCCTCCGTGAGGTTAGTTCTCCATACTAAGGATAGCCCCACAGCGCTGCGGTTATTATAGTCCTATTGTGCCCTAACTTGTTTCTACCCCCTCATCAGTCCGGTGTATTCTATGGATTTCAGTAGCCTGATATAGGAGATACTTCTGATTTCCTCGGGTGTAGTCTTATCGTCTCCGAGGTATGTCCGACGACCTACTATGTATTCCGTGCACTGACACAGCACATGCTGTGTCTCATCTACCACGCCGCAACACCTGCATGTGGGCTGATCTACCAGTCCCATCGTGTAGAGGTGTTTGTTGCATGGGGCGTGTCCGGTCAGGAATGCAACAAGATTCCGTATTTCTTGTCTGCTGAACGTCAGCAGATTTTTTACTCGTTGCTGCTGGAGATCTCCCATCAGTCACTTGGAGTGCGACATACGGGGCAGTTCTCTCCAGTAGGCACGGTGCTCTAATTCGAGCCATTTTTGGATTACAGATTTCGCTGTGGCATGAGAAATGCCACAGGTTGGCTCTGGTCCAATCAGTGGTTTTTCCGCCCCCTCTTTAGCGAGTGCGACGGCAGTTTCTGTCCCCTCTCGTTTGGTCTCTTCAGACTCCCACACGAGTGTTACTCTATTGGGGTTCATTACTAGTGCCGTTAGTTCTTTGACGCAATCAAGTACACATTGTGAGGTGATTGTGTATGACTCCAGTGCCTTAAGCACTTTCAGGTTGCTCACTATGATTGTGATTTGTCTAGGCACTCTCCCTCATAATTTGAGCACATGTTGTGATTTGCGAATGAATTTCACACAAAAATAGTTGCAATCACAACATGTGCTCAAATTATGAGGGAGAGTGCCTAGACAAATCACAATCATAGTGAGCAACCTGAAAGTGCTTAAGGCACTAGGTTCAAAGAAATTCTTTCCCCTTGGTCCATTTTCTCGACTATTCCAGCACCCGTACTGTTTTGCGTCTTGGTGCCCTCGGTAAGCCATATAGAATCCCCTGGTATCATATGAGGACTACCCTCAGCGTTTTCCCGCCCATTCAGCCTTTCCTTGGCCGATAAGATCGAAGCGATACGCTCCTCTTATGGCTTCTGCCTGAACGGCGAGTTGCAGTGGTTCCAACCCCAACAGCTTCTTCATAGCAGCTGTTGGGGTGGTCGACATTGCACCTGTTACTCCTAAGCATGCCAGCCTCTGAACTCTGTTCAGTGAATGCTGGGATGCTATGTATTTTGTTTTTGGCCACCACACGATGGCGGCGTATGTTACAATGGGTCTCACTATGATTGTGTACACCCAGTGTACCATCCGTGGTGTGAGTCCCCAGGTTCTCCCGATTGTACGACGACAGGTCCACAGGGCCTTTATCGCTTTGTTAACGGTTTTCTCCAGATGCTTCCCAAAGGTCAGGCTTTTATCTAGGCTTACCCCAAGGTACTTGACCGTGTCCGTCATCTGTATATTTTTTCCATACGAAACTAAGTCTTGTATGTTTCCAATGTCCCTTCTCTTTGTGAAGGGTACAATGGTTATTTTCGAAGGATTCACTTTGGGTCCTTCCTTGTTGCACCATTTTTCCACGATGTTCAGTGCGCGATGTACCAGAGATGCTATTGTGCTGTCGATCAGTTTCTCTAGGGTTTTCAGGAGAACTGAAGTTGGACTAATCGGACGGAAAGACTTTGGCTGGGCGTAAGACTCTCGCCCTGGCTTTGGTATAAATACAAACTTTGCCGCCCTCCACTCTTCCGGTATGTAGCTCAGTGCCAGGCTGGCTCTCAGCATTTCACACAGGATAGGGGCCAGTATATCGATTGCCTGCTGCAGTAAAGCTGGCAGTATCCCATCGGTTCCTGGCGACTTATATGGTTTGAATGAATGTATTGCCCATTTGATTTTTGATTTGTTAATAATACTCGCAGCCAGAGCCCAGTTTTCCTTCCGCCCTCTCTTTTGAGGTATGGGGTCTTCTGGTTCTGTTAAACTACGGTCGTTTTCGCACCATGATCCAGGGAAGTGAGTTTGGAGCAACAGCTCCAGCGTCTCTTCTTCTGTTTTGGTGTATCCTCCTTGTGGTTTTTCACAGGAGCCCACTATTTGTCGTGATCCAGTTGCTAGTACTTTGTGGAGTCTAGCGTAGCTGGAGAAATCCTCTATGTCCTGGCAATAATTCCTCCACGAGGTCCTTCGCGCTTTCTTGATAGCGTTGTTAAACGCAGTCAGTGCCATGCGGTATTTATCCCAATAGGTGCTGATCAGCTTGGCTTTGTTGAACAGTCTTCTCACCGTCCCCCTCATAGCGTACAGTTCTGCATTCCACCAAAGGGCAGAGCTTCCCTGTCTTTTCGCTTTCAGGGGGCATGAGGCTTCAAAGGCTCTTATTATGGCTGAGGTAACAGTTGTTACCATTGTATTTAACTCTGGCACTGTGGGTGCCTTCGTTTGGCAGTCCCCAAGTGCCTCTTGTAGTTTCTCACGATAGGAGTCCCACTTGGTGGCCCTTGGGTACTAATACTAATCTTCAAAAATAATAGATTGAACGATTTTGCACAAAAAAATTAGTCAGGACTTTAAAATTAATTTCGGAAAGTAAGAAATAAGTTCAACCGTAACAATCGTTTTTTGATTTGAAACTATTTTCTTTATGGGAAATATAACATCGTTTGAATGAATAACAACATTAATTCAAGTAAGTGCAATTTTTTGGATGTTGAACAAACATTATAATAGAGAATAATTATTTTTGAATAAAATAAGTACAAGGGCAAGGTGAAAGTTCCTGAAAAATAAGACAGATGGCGCCACAATCGACAAAATTCAGCCGACATTTGTAATGTGCCATCTTCAACTAGAACGCATTAAAATTTTCAGACTAATATATAATTCAGTTCTGTTTTGATACCCATCGAAAGCATGCAACTTTGTAGATTTTCGCAAACATGGAAAAAGAAAATTTCGCGACATGATTAAACATTATTTGTTGCATGAAAAATACATTACGAAACGAAAGCATCACTTGTTAAACGTTATGGGGACTCTTCACTATCGATTGGAAAGATTCACGAGTGGCTTACTGATTTTCGTTATGGTCGTAGTATGACCACAAGGACGTCGAACGTACTGGTGGTCCAATTGAGGTTACAACGCCAGAAATCGTCGATAAAATACATGGTATGATATTGAACGATCGGCGAGTTGAAGTGCACGAGAATGCTGAGCCTTTGAACATCTCAACCGAACGGGTATGGAACATTTTGTATACATTTTTGAATATGGGGAAGCTATCAGCCAGACATTTTTTTGGGATGCACACGGTATCTTCCATATCGATTACCTTGAAAAGGGCAAAACGATCACCGGCATATATTATGCAGAGCTGTTGGATCGATTCGACGCCGACTTGAAGCGAAAGCAGTCTCATTTGGCAAAGAATAGTGCTCTTCCACCAAGAGAACGCCAAAGTGCACAGGTTTGCAGTCGCAGTTGGAAAATTGCATGAATTGGGCTACGAATTGGTTCGTCATCCATTATATTCACCAGATTTGGTCCCTCGATTTTTATCTATTCTCAAACTTGAAGAAATGTCTCGGCGGAAAGAAAGTTGGCTCCAACGATGAGGCCATCGCTGAAACAACGCATATTTTGAAGGATTGTCGGAATCGTATTATTTGAATGGATGGAAAAATTAGAAAACGTTGGATAAAGTGTATCGGGCTACAAGGAGATTATGTTGAGAAATAGATAGTTTTTTTTCTTGTTTAATTTTTCAGGGGCCTTTCACTTCGCCTTCCTATATCCTAGGGGGCATATTTTAAATTGACAAAACACCACTCGAATACACAACTAACTGCAACTGCTGAAGCTGGTATGAATCGACAGCCAGACACACGATTAGAGCTCGAATCTGTATGTAGTATTTATGTAGTTTAATTGATGATGACACCAAACTCGTAGCAAATTATTTCATTTCCATGACCCAAAATTGGTAGCAAATTTGTATTTCTTGGTTTATAAAATGCAACAGTAGACGTCAGAATGTTTACTATTACTTTACTTCGCAAAAACCATACATTGTGAGAACACCGAAAATAGCATTCTCGATTGAGTATCTTGAACTGTACCTAAAATAGTCTTATAAATTGTTTTTACTTCACAGTTATTAATCAATTTTATCATTGGTTGGCAATCGTAGATCCATCTCTAATTATAGACTATTGTGTCTGTATCAATGAATATAATAATATTCTATTGTGTTTCTTCAACCTTCCAAATTGAAATTTTTATTGAAAGATACCTTCACTGGATGAAACGAAAATTAAATTGAGCTTGACTTGGTTGAAGGCAAAAGTTCAATGAACTGAGATCGTATGAAATACTTCTGATTAGCACATTTACTGTTTCGAATCTGATATAAGTTGAACATATATAATAACGTCATCTCGATTTACTTTTGCTGTTCTAAGTCTGAAGCCTTTCACTTAACACATCTGATATTCATAATTGCCAGAATAATTTAATACATCGGAAAACTAAAGTATAAATGTATCTAGCAAATATCGTAACTGTAAAGTTTGTTAGTTTGGTGATTATTTTTATGAATATATACTGTTTGAAAGTGATTTTTCATTTAGGTTGGCCAATTGAATGTGGTTATGGAAGTTAAGGTTTATACTAGGAAGAAAATTCTCATATTCAAATTGAGTGAGTTATTTGATTTCATCCTAAAGCTAAAGTCAACCATAGGATTGCTTGTCAATGAATAATGAAACGTCACGATCCAGAAGATAATCTTGTGAAGAACTAAACATTCACATGTCATCAAATTAAGAAAGTGGTGGCTACGTCTTAAAGGTTACTTCATAGAGGCGCGAATTGCGATTTGCGATTTGCGAATATTCGCATTCGCAAACATCAAGTCGCGTCCTATTTCATATACCTACTCGCGAACTTTCGCAACTATTATAGGGACATTATTTTTTCACTAAGCTTTATATGATATTTATAAACTGACATTATCTATTTGCTTGTGTATGGTTAGACAATAATTTATTTTGTAATCTAATAGTATGAATGAAGAATTATTCCATTTGAGATAAAGGCGTGCAATTGCCGTTTATGTATCTAATTCCTTCAGATCTGCAGACTTTTGGGCGATTTTAGTTACATCTTCAGACTGTGCAAACTCAATGCAATTATGTTGTTTGTATTGCAATGAACTGAGGGTGCTACCACAGTCACTGCATTCAAAATAATACCAAAAATACATTTAGTTAATATGTTTCTAACCAAAATATATAAATTTACGATGTAGATACCTCATCAGGATCAGGATTCATTTCGTACCAATTTACAATATATAATATAAGAATGAAGAGAAGTCATACAAACAAGCACATAACCCGAGTAAATAAAGTATAATGATGAGGTTATCTTCTTCTTCTCTACTGCTTTTATCCCTCAGCGCATACTTAAGATTCCCGCCCCCAGATCTAAAATCTCGCGAATTCACAAGAAATGAAACAGTCGCCGGTGATCTTTCAACGCCATTTGAAAAAATTCAAATTAACCAACATTATTCGCAATTCGCGTCTCTGTGAGGTAACTTTAAGCTGCCCCCGAAACAAACAAAGTAAAGTATAGCACATCTATGGAAGTTATAGAGTTTCAAGGAATAAGAAAACTGAAAGATAAAGAGGGACGATTTCATCCAAAAATGCTCATAGATCATAGAAAAATGAAATGCATTCGCATTTCAATTATGGAATTCAATTTTCTTTACATTATGATCATAGATGTAATTTTATTATGACTTGAATCTGGAAGAAAAAAAGTTTTTTAAAACAATTTAATTAAATTTCTTTTAATTTCATTTCATTTCATTTTTGAGTCCAAGAGGGTGCATCGACAATTCAATTTTACATAGAAAATTTGAGCTATGGGGAATATAGGAGATTTCACTTGTTAAGACCTTTAAATACTGAGTTATTAGATAATTAAATGTTCAGGGGCTGGGTTCAAGTAGTGGAGGGCAGTTATGATTTTTTGTGCAATTTTCGCGCTCGTTAACGAGACACGGCTCAAAATGTTCGTATTGATGGCCCAAACAACATACTAAAAAGTTGAATTACCAAAATGTGTGCCACCCAGTTTAATTGGCCAAAAACTGTCTTTTTACGCTTCTTGAGAGGTACTTTTTTGTTTTATTCTTTTTTGAAGGCCTTAGAGATTTGGCTTAGGTTTGGGATTGGTACCTTCTTATTCTGGGTGTCAGAGAAACCCATTGGTTCAAGGTTTTTGGAAATCGGCTGATGCCCCCTCTCACAATATAAATATATATACATGTATTTTAGGGAAAAATTCAAATTGATCTGCAAGAGCCAATGAACGATCAATTCAGCTGGAAATTTGGATAAAGGTAACTCTCTCCAAAAGTAAAAAAATGGTTCTAGGTTTGGTCGAAAATCTTCGATGTGTTTCCCTAAAACTCAATTTTAGTTAATCATTTTGCTTCGAAGTTCATTAGTCACATGTCCATTTTTAAAAAATTGGGTAGTCCAGATCCGATAGACATGGGTCCATTGGACACCTATACATTACCTATGTATATTAATATATATTTGTATTTAATATGCATAAATATAAGTACGTATATGTATTTATATGCAAATATAAGCGTGATGGCGCCATAAAAATCATAAATCATCTCCAAAATATATCATAACAATAAATGTCCAAAAACTAGTTCAAATTCTGGAAATGAATGGATGACGCCCATACGTTAAACTACATACAAATAGCTTCCATTTGAGACCAAGTAGATCTCGATAACCCCAAAATGACAAAAGATATTTGGATTTGAATTTTCCGGAAAAAGTGGACTAAAATTGAGTTTTAGGGAAAACTATAAACACTTTCGACCAAACCTACAAACATTTTTTTTATTTTTGGAGAGATTCACCTTCACCTAAATTTTCAGCTGAGTTGATCGATTATTGGCTCTTACAGATCAATTTGAATTTTTTCCTAAAATACGTGTATATATATTTGTATTGTGAGAGGGGGCATGAACCGATTTTCAAAAACCTTCAACCAATGGGTTCCTCTGACACCCAGAATGTAAGAGTATCAATCCAAAACCTAAGCAAAATCACTAAGACCTCCAAAAAAAAATTAAACAAAAAAGTACCTCTGAAAAAGCGTAAAAAAATAGTTTTTGGTCATTTAAACTGGGTGGCACCCATTTTGATAATTCAACTTTTTAGTATGTTGTTTGGGCCATCAATACGGAAATTTTGAGCTGTGTCACGTTAACGAGCGCGAAAATTGCACAAAAAATCATAACTGCCCTCCACTAAAGGGGGAATTTTTTCCTAAAATACGTGTATATATATTTGTATTGTGAGAGGGGGCATGAACCGATTTTCAAAAACCTTCAACCAATGGGTTCCTCTGACACCCAGAATGTAAGAGTATCAATCCAAAACCTAAGCAAAATCTCTAAGACCTCCAAAAAAAAATTAAACAAAAAAGTACCTCTGAAAAAGCGTAAAAAAATAGTTTTTGGTCATTTAAACTGGGTGGCACCCATTTTGGTAATTCAACTTTTTAGTATGTTGTTTGGGCCATCAATACGGAAATTTTGAGCTGTGTCACGTTAACGAGCGCGAAAATTGCACAAAAAATCATAACTGCCCTCCACTAAAGGGGGGTCTACTGTTTTATTTTTGATTCTGTTTGATTATTTTTTTTTGCTGCACTGTAAACAATTTCATCTCAGAGGTTCGAGGATGTTTCCCCACCTTTCTCAAAGAATCGAATGATCTCCGGAAATAAATATAAATCTTGAGTGTGCCGCATTTGCATGACAACAATAATACAAAATCACGTTATGGCTTCTCAAATTTATCTGGGAGGCGCGTTTCAATTATAATTCTCTTATCTTATCAGTACAGTACTTCACTTCGTTTTCTCAGGAAACGAAATTCAGTGCTAGATCACTTATGGAATTACAACTCATTGTTGAGAGATTTTTCAAAGAGATATGTACAAAAGATACTATAACAAAAGTTCACTCCACTATGTGAAAGGTGTTTATTTCCACACAACTGGTATACCGGTGTTTCTTCAATATAAGAGATGTACTTCTCTGAGCTGCAGGTATAATGAACTATTGGAAACTGACGAGATTTCTCGCAGATCATTCATGCAGGATTGGAGTAACGCTACGGAGATTTGTACAGAAAAGGTACATCTCTGGGCAATCAAGTCCTTCTATCGAATTTTTTCTGCCTTTCTACATAAATGAAATAGAGAGATCACCTCATAATGAAAATTTATGAAAGTAATACGGCGAATGAGGTATTCAAACCAAAGTCTAATGGGCCAATGACACGCAATGATATAATCCTGATCTTCAAATGAATATTTGAGAGCAGTCTACCAAAAATTGTCCAGGAAGATCTAAGGATCACTGAAAAATTGTGTAAATCGGCCGGACTAGGAATTAACCCTAGTAAAACAATAACAGTGGCCTTTTCCAGCAAAAGACTGAAGCGGATTCGATAAAGAAAATTTTAAATTCTAGGCTTAAGACGGGGTCATTTGAAGAATGCGAACAAGAAGGAGAGACACGCCCTAATGGCGTGCAGAAGGTTCACTGAAGGTTAGGATTTGAAGGAAACGAACAGATGAACTCAAAGAAGCTGAAACGCCGGAACCCTTCTGCGGTGTAGGATCACACACTTTAAAACAGGAGCCAAAAATCCATCACCGAATACTGGAGTTATCTCTCGAGACGTGACATTAGGAAAAAGGATGTGTTGAAATGCATTAAGCAAAGTTGGAGTAACTTAGAAATCATAATAGGATTCATGATGGGACACTACAAGTACAATGTCCATATGAGAAAAGCTAGTCTATTTGATGATGGGACTTGTAAACTTCGGGTTGAACACCACGACCGTATAGAAAATTGCAGCATAGCGGCCGGAAAGAAGTAAAGAGAGGAGGATACAATAGTCCTTTAGAAACGTGGTAGGAATAACACCACAAAATAGTATTAATCTATCTAATCCGAGGAAACTATAATGTACCAGCAATTACTGACATTTCCAAAATATTCGTCATATTGTAAATTTCTTGTAATGTGCAAATCATAAATATGTCTCCTTTATTATACAGGATGTTTATAAATTCATGAGAAAAAATTCAGGAGTTCGTATGAACAAGGTTCGAAAAATGTTGAAGATCGTGTTTTGTGAATATCTTCGAAAAGGTTCAAAATAAAATTATGGAATTCAAAATGGTAAATAATTTCCAAATCCAAAACGCGTCCAATTAAATCAAAACAGAGCGATTTTTTTGCCAAGAAAGGTCTAAATTATAGAATTTTCCATGCAAAGTTTTGAAAAAATTACGATCAACAAAGTTGAATCGATTCATTCAATTTTTAATGATAATAATATTTATTTGTTCCAATAAAAGTGCATCGAGCCGTAAAACATGGCAACGATTATGATATAAGATTTTAAAATAGATATAAAATAGAGATAACATAGCATTAAGAAGAAATTGAAATAAAATACATTATCAAAACATTTTTAGTAGTATTCAAAGTAACATATGTCAGTACTCAGGAACTTTCGCGATAGAATTCTAACCAAAAATATTAGTAATTACAACATGTGCTCGAATTATGAGGGAGAGAGCCTATAAGAATAGATAAATCTCAATCATAGCGAGCAACCTAACAGTGCTTAAGGCATTGGAGTCACACAATCACCTCACAATGTGTACTCGATTGTGTGAAGCAACCAGCGGCACTAGTAAAGAACCCCAATAGTGTGACACTTGTACATGAGGAAATCAGACGCTTAGTATTCGTTAAAGCGATGGCAGAACAAGCTTTGATTGGACCAGAGCCAACCTGTGCCATTTCTCATGCCACAGCGAAATTTGTAATCCCAACATGGCTAGAGACAGAGACCGTACCTATTGGAGGGAACTGCCCCGTATGTCGCACTCCAAGTGACTGATGGGAGATCTCCAAAAGCAACGAGTGAAAATTCTGTTGACGTTAAACAGATAAAAAATGAAGAATCTTGTTGCATTTCTGACCCGACACGTCCCATGCAACCAACATCTCTGCACGATGGGTCTGGTAGAGACATGCATGTGCTGTGTCAGTGCATGGAAAACGCGATTAATCGTCGGACATACCTTGGAGACGATAAAGCTACACCCGAGGAAATCAGAGATTTCCCCTACATCAGGCTACTGAATTGCATAGAATTCAACGGACTGATGAGGAGATAGCAATATGTGAGGGCGCTATAGGGCACTAACGACTGCAGTGCAGTGAGGCTCTCTCTAGGAAAGAGTCAACCTTACGGGAGAGAGGTTTTAGTCGGCACGGGCCCCCAATGCATCTATGCAAGATTTCCCCTCCTCTACGCAAAAAAAAAACAGATGTCAGTAACGTATATATTCATATAGTATTTAGTACGCTTTACTAATAAGGAATTTTTGCAGCTTTGCTTTCATTTATTTTTTACTCTGGTAGCAGTTTAACTGGTATCACAATTTTGTTAAATATTTTTTTAAAAGTGAATTTTGATTTTTTTTGGTGATAATGAAAATTATATCTCTCATGAATGAGATCCTCTTTATGACAAATGTCAAAACAGAGATTTCTGTGAATATCATTAAATAGAGCTTCCGTTAAGATCTGTTAATTGCTCGAGTACTTTTAAGGCATAGCAGTAGGATGTCATACTTCCTACATACCATATTTTATTTAACTCGTAAAATTAATACGAATCGGTGAAATATTCAGCTCTGTATTGTAATCCGTAGCCTTATCTGTGGTTTATTTGAGCATTTGCGTCCGCTCCGTTGATTTTGATTATATCCGCTAAATATTAATGTATTTTCAAGATAGTGTTCACGTGTGCAATTTCCGTTAAATCAGACAAAGTTCTGTTTATTTGCAATAATGTTCATACTGTTCGTTTCAGATTTTTTTTGGGCTACTCATTATTATCATTATTAATAGATTATAACTTGGGTTGAATTAACCTATGTAAGTCCTTTTATGAATTTAATGAAGATATTTAGATATAAAAAATTAAAACTACACTATTGACAAGGGGTTAGAAATGGATCATTTCCTTGATAGCACTAACAATTTGTAGTGTTGAATTATTTCAGTTGTGAAAAATTCTGTTCGCTAAAACTAATTTGCGTGATGTCATTTGAAAGTTTCCCTTCTTTTTTAACATCAAATAATGTCCTCGAAGCCTAGGGTCCTGATTTAATAGAAAATAGCGGCAAGATTAATGGATCAATGTTCTGATTAGGTCACCCCCCAGACGACGTTAAAAAAATATGCCTAAATTTGTCATGGCAAGTTGTAGCTCATAAGACGCCCTATAGAATGCAAATGGCACAATTGTTTTGCGTCTTTTAACGGACATGATTTGATCTTGATCCCTTTTCAGGTTTGGGTTCCAATCTGGACCAGCAAATTTCGTAATTAACTAAAGTCGAATGGAGCTTCACGAATGCCTTAATGCTGCAAATGAAAAGGTTTCTCGAAGAAGAGATGAAAAATTGATTGTAACTCCTAAATCTAAATCGGATTGTACAGCTGACATTGTGCCACTATTCAGCATACATTTTACATTTGGATTTGTTTTACTCATATCCAGTGCAACACATTTATCAGTAATTATAGGTAATAACCATAACGAGCACCATTTAAAGACAGGAAATATCCCTCTGCAGCTGGTCATGAATTTGCGTATATTTTCGAATGATCTTCATGAGTCGACATTTTTTTTTTATAAGTAGATCGAAAACGTATATAATGAACAGATGTAGGCGTATAACGGAGCCTTATGGAATAGCACTAAGAGTCACTCATTCAGGAAAAAGCCATTATCATTTTAAGGATATTAATTTTGAAATCCGCTTCGAACTTAAATATTCACTTCTCCCTTTCATTTGGTCCATATGACCTTAGAACTTCATTAATTTTTCAACTATTTTAAAATGTATAAAATATATAAGTTTCATCAATAATCTTGAAGTTATTGATAAGGCAGTTCCATTTGGTTTCGGCTTATGATTGGACACTCATTCCAACATTGACGCTGTCTGAAAAAGTACTACATGAATTTGAATATTCTGGGGTATCACTAGTGTGTTTATAATAGTATCATTATGTTTTGAATCGTAAAGAATAATACTTGAGTATTTCCAATATCATTTTATAATATTGATATTAACTAAATTTTTCATTGCCATCTTGATAGATTTTGGATTAAATTTCAGATTAAGGGGTGTCATAATTCCTGCGTTTGTATTTCCCTTTCAGTACTGATTTACAGTACGTTGCCGATGAGTTTCAAGTCTTTTAGGGGATCTATCATTTTTCAGGGCTCCATGGGAATGATTCTCTTTTTGGTTGTGTTATAAGATATCTGGAAACATCTGCCCTTGCGAAGGAGTGAAACCCCACAGTCCATCATCGAATTGGCTACACCGTCTGGAGAAATAATAAAAAATTCGTTTGCACAAGGAAGTTTCCCAGATGTTTTGGAATTGTCAAAAATTATTCCTAACTACAAACGCATCACAATTCTTAGTTGCTTTTCTGAAGTGATTGAAGAATTAATCGTGAATAGATTAATTGCCTTCATGAAAAAATTTAATATACTGAAAAAAAAACAGCATAGCTTCAGAAGAAACTGCAATAATTGAGTTCCTGGGCAGAGTGTACACTGCTCTAGTCAAAGGAAACAACTTCTTGGAACTTTTCGTAGATCTGAGTAAAATTTTTGATTCACTCGATCGCAGGATATTGCTCACTAAACTACAACCTTTGGGGATACATACAATCCCACCCAATTGGATAAGATCTTGTTTACACAAGAGACCTCATTAAGTTGAAATGGAATATTCAAATCAACAATATTAAATATGCATAGAGTGGTGCCAAAGGGGTCCGTTCTGAGTTCATTGCTGTATCTCATTCATATCTTGGACTTTGATATAGCAGGTGAACAGTGCAAGGTTTTTGGGTATCACTCTAGACTCAAAGTTAAAATGGTTAGAACATATAAATATCCTATGTAAAAAACCAATGGTACTGTTATTGGAAGGCTGAGGGAAGTTGTTAATTGTGATACTCTCAGAATATACTATTTTGCAGACATACAATCTGATTTATCATATGGAATAGCTGCATGGGAAGTATTCTCGTACTTACTGAAAGTTTTTAATTAGCAAAGCTATTCGAAGTTTCGAAGAATATTCCACCTAAGCTCTCAGACAACTTGTAAACGTATTTTTAAAGAATATAAGATACTGACTGTACCATCAATTGACATACTGCATCTGCTATTATATGCTCATAAGAACATCCATAATATAAAAAAACTCAATGAACACGGAAACTACAAAATAATAGCAATCATCTACATACCTCTACATAAAATTGAATTGTTCAAAAAGGGCCCGCAATATCTATCTATACAGCTTTATAATAAGTTGCCATCATACTTTTGATCTTTAAATGAATGTATCTTCAGAAAAACTGACTCTTGGAGAACAAATTATTATACTAAAAAAATAAAATGTACTTAACTGACAAAATTTATTTTCATAAATAGATTAAATTAAATTTATTAAAAATATTAGCATTTTAAATTTTTTTGTGTAATATTATATTGTAAATTTATCTTAAAATGAAATTGATTGTTTATATTAAGATGTAATTGATTGTTTTTTTCTTATAATAATGTAATAATGATGTTCAATGTACTCAAGTATCTAATGAATTATTAAAATTCTATTCGATTCTATCTGTGTTTCATCTGCTTCTTTGCAGAATCTAAACATTCCATAATTCACGAGCCCAATCTTCTTCATATGACCGTTGATTTTGAAGTGTTCCCGTTCACAATGCTATGCTTCCCCTTCAATCAATCAATCAAAAGGGGGCGGACGAGTCCGGAGCACTTAGACCGCTTGATTGGGTCCATTGTGCGCCCCTTGTAACAAGAATCAGTCCAGCAAGCCTAAGGCAGTGCCATAAGCTAAGATTTTGCGTGGACTGATATCTCTTATTGCTTCAGTGGCATGTGTACTGTCGAGGTGCTGTAGACTGAGAGAAGCCAGTGCTGGTCATTCTGCTAGGATATGAGAAGCAGTTTCATCCGCCTCCCCACATCTACTACAAATTGGGTCTTCGACAATGCCCATTGTGTGTAGATGATTATTCAGATGACAGTGTCCTGTGAGGAGTCCTGTCACCAGTTTTAGGCCTCTCCTGCTCATAGAGAGTGGGGTTTTAGAGAGTTTAAGCGAGAATTCTCTGATGTGGAGCTTCGCATGCCTCACGCCTGGGGACTACGGCAGATTGAGAGCCACTGTCTGTCCAGTAGCTTTTTGGGGGCGTGGAGCCCGGTGGTCGATGGAATTCCGATTGTGAAATCGGGGCCAGGGGCGCTCAAGGAGCCCCTCGGCCACTTCGTTTCCCTTCACACCAGAATGGGCTAGCTGGAGTTTGTTCCTTCTGGCTAATTCAACCAGAGTTTCCCTGCACTCCAAGACAAGCCTAGAAGTCATTCTGTGGGCGCGAAGTGCGCCCAGGGCCGCTCGGCTGTCAATGCAGATGTAAATCCGCCTACCTCGGTAGTATAATCTAAGGTTTTTCAGGTCACTTGTCCGTATTGCACAGACGTCAGCCTGGAGAATGGTTGCGTGGCCACCTAGGGAAACTGAAATCTCCCTTCTGGGTGTACATGAGTAGACTCCGGCTCCGCTAGACTCGCCAGTCTTAGACCCGTCCGTGAACCACACGAGTCACCCTGGCGGAAGTGGCCCAGAACCCTTGTTCTCCCAATCCGTACTCTGGGTTATGAGGATGTCTAGCGTTTGCGCATCTTGCGTTTGTCGGAGAATCGGGCAGTTCTCGGCTGCCTAATCCCAGATTTTGCCATGACAGCGAGGCATAGTAGCACCGACCCATTGACCCAGACCAGCCGACCGATATGCCGTAACCGAGGCCACTGTTTTGATATGCAGTTGTTTAGGAATGATTCCTACCAGAACCTTCAGAGCCCTGGTGGGTCCTCATAGCCCCCGTTATCCCCATGCAGACAAGTCGTTGAGCCTTGTCCAGCGCCAAACGGGACAAAGGTGTTTCTGTCGCCAGCCACCACACAACGGCTGCGTAGGTTATGATTAGGCGGATCATGGCCTTGTAGATCCAGTGCAGAACCTGTGGCCGTAGAACCCATATGTTTGCGAGGGTTCTCCTGCATGCCCATAAGGAAACAACGATCTTCTTTACACGGGTTTCCAGGTGCATTTTCTAGCTCAGTTTAGCATCGAGGATAACTCCAAGGTACTTCGCTGAGCCTTTCATGTGCAGGGACCTTCCAAACAGACGAATGTCTGGTAGCGGTCCCAGTTCTCGTTTCCGCGTGAGAAGAACCGCTTTGGTCTTTTCAGGATTCACCCTGAGCCCCTCGACTTGGCACCAGCGAGCAACGATGGCAAGTGCGGTGTTTTGCAGCTCGTACAAGGTAGCCGGGTGTCTTCCGAGGGTCACAGCTGCCAAGTCGTCTGAGTAAGCTTGGGCGTAAAACCCAGCCTCATTCAGCTCGTCTAACAAACTGTCCACCACCAGGCACCACAGAAGCGGAGACAGTACTCCTCCCTGAGGGCACCCACGGGCGACGTGTGTACATGCGACGCTGCCATTATGGTGCGCCGTTATCAGTCTCTGCGAAAGCATGGACTTGATCCGCCTGACCAGGGTGTGATCGATTCCATGTCTCTCCGCAGCATGACACATGAACTCGAAGGAGGTATTGTTAAACGCCCCTCCGATATCCAGGAAAACGCCTATGGCGCACTGGCCAAGACTATTAACTCCTTCGATCTGGGTAACCAGGTAATGAAGGGCCGTCTCGGTTGATTTACCCGCCTGATAGGCGTACTGTCGACGGTATCGATCAGCCTCTCCAGCGGTTTCAAGAGAAAGGATGTGAGGCTGATAAGGCGGAAAGATTTGGCTTGAGTGAGGTCAGTTCTTCTCGCCTTAGGAATGAAAACGACTTTGACCGATCTTCAAAGCCTTGGTATAAAGGCAGAGGCGATACAAAATCGGAATGTCCGGAGCACCGGGATGATGATAAGCCCAAACCCTCTTGTAAGAGAGCCGGGAAGATCTCATTCTCACCCGGTGATTTATAGGGCGCAAAGCTCGAGATGGCCCAGCGCACTCTTTCATAGCTTGCCACATCCGAGGCCATCCTGTAGTCAATCGCTCTCGCGTTGACACGGAAGTCCTCGGATGGTGTGACTATGAGGTTGTCATCAGACCTGGGGAAAAGCACCGACATTAGATGTCGTAGCTTCTCGTCCGGCGATGACGTGTACTCCCCGTTCGGCAGGCTCACTGATCCTGTGTCAATCGAGGAATAATTGGAGAGGGCTTTGCATAACCTCGCTGCTGACGGCATCTTATTGATGCCCTCACAGTAGGTAGGCCATTGATCTCTTTTGGAGCTCCTCAGAGCTTCCTTATAGTTCTTTTAGGCGACTTTAAAGCAGTGGCACTCCCTGCCCTTCACAATGTCTAACTAATTCGACCACTTCCGCAGATGGAGGGTTGTTGGATCCGTAGGGAAAGTATGCAGAGCAAACTATCACCTCCGTTTGCACTCCTTCCACGAGGTGCCATATTCTAACCGCACCCAGATCCCTGTGACAGAATTCCGGCATCGGGAAAGCATCGACACATCTCTGTGAAGATGCACGCTCTCGGCATCTCCTCAGAGGTAAAATAGTGTAGCGTGCCTCCTCTTTGGCGTAGCCCTTTCACATGGCGGTGGTAGGCTCACGGATCTTGTATCAAGCATATGCTTATTTTGAGCTCAGAGAGCCTTTTCATCCATACTTCAGTCGAAGACTTGCCGTGCTGAAGGTTAGCCAGCAAACATTTTATTTTGCCCACCATTTTGTGTAATCCCGTCTAAAGAAAAATGTCCTCAGCCTGGGCACGTACGTTAGGAAAGACTGAGAGGCCTCGGCCTTTCCCTATTCCTGAGAGGAGGGGTCAGTGCTTTGAACTGGCCCCTGCGTTTTCGCAGAGGGCCCTAGTAATGTTACTTGGTCCCTCGTTGCTCTGACGAGAAGCTGGAAGTCCATCGTCCCCAAGCGGTCAATTGACTGATCCAGCCTCTTCCTCCCTCTCGAGTATGCCCCAAGAGGTGGCTCTGAGCCCCAGGTTTTGCTTTTCCAGGGCACCTAAGGTATCCTGGTTCGTCGGGTGCCTTTTCCCAGGCAGCCACAGCATCGCCCGCCTCCTTCTGGGAAGAGCTTTCGACTCTACCTTCAGGAGATTGACGTTTTCCCAAGGTCTTAAGGTGGCTATCACTGGTGATAGCCACTCCTTAGGAGCGGGGTTTGCCGCTGTGATAAGCAGGCAACGCTTCCACAGCCCATTGCGTCCGTGAACTCCAGGAGTTCATCGAGAGTGTAGCCTGGATCCTGCCGGCCCTCCCGAAAGACGGCAAGCTGCAAGATTCCTTCCTCGGTGAGAGACCCTGCATGGCTGCCCGCCGCAGGCCCTTGAGGTCTGCGGCGTTTGACCACGCGTGTGCTCTGGGGGTGGACGCCGGAGTTCGGGGGCGTTTGATGACCCTCAAGCTTGGCGTCTTACTTCAGGAAGGCACCGGAGGCGGCATGACTACAGGGTTACCCGATTAAACGGAGTCTCTGGCCTCCCGCATCCTCCGGCGACGCTTCCCCAACTTTTGTGGGACTGTTTCACTTTGATCTTGCCCAGCGTCCTGGACAAGGTATTTATCTCCTCGGGGTCCTCTTGCGAGATCCCCGGGAGATGTTCGAATTGGGAGTCGCTGGTAGGAACCGAGGAGGAGCCTACCTGTGAAAAGGAGGAAGGCACCAGTAAGGAGCCTTCCGAGGGTTGGAGGAGGGAAGGCACCGGAGAGGATCCTTCGAGTTGGGAGGAGGAAAGCACTCATGAGAAGCCTTCTTCCAAGGAAGGAGAGAGAGAAGGGAACGGAGGCACCGGTACGGAGCCTCCTTGGGTTTTAGGTTTTTTGTTCTGGTTGGTATTCATATTTGATCCCACGAGTGATGAGGAAAGGTTGGTCGCCATACGCAGAGCCCCATACGGATGGAAGGTCTGTATACTACTGAGATTCGACCCGGTTTCCCAGAGGAACCATTCGCGACACTGTACCCCAGTGCCATTCAGCCCTCGGCACGATAGTCTCACAACTTGGCTTGGGTTTTTTGGGACATCTGGTCCGGGACCCCTTATTCAGTATATTCGGGGCTATCCAGGTACAGACAAGTCTATTCCTGGACATTCGGCTATCCGCCACCTGCCGCCCCTCCTGTTAGCTGACACTCCGAAGCACCAAGCTTCCCCTTACGAATTTATGACCTCATTTTCCAGAAGGGGCCAATGAAGATCTTGAACTGCCTATGTCCTGAACGCGATCTATATTATTTGGCGCTTTGTTCTGTATTTTTTGTTATGAACATTTCTGGTATAGTGTGTCGTTCTATTTCACAGTAGTCCGGGCCTGTTGTCGGCGACTCAGATTCCTTTTCTTAGACGGTTTTGTTCCCATAGTTGATGGCCTTCCCGCAACCCTCCATCTCCTCAGCCTCTGCCATATTGGTATGATAGACAGCGTATGTTGTGGTTTGTGTCCTTTCTGCACAATCTTAGATTTCTCTGAAGTTTGGTATCAAGTAGTAGGCACAATATTTTCCTTTACTTTTTCCTATCACTGCAACTAAAACATTATGAGCGCAATGAAGTCAGAATAGAAGCAGTTTCATTTCTATTTTAAATATGGGTCAAACTTGTACATCGCTAAATTGTGATAGCTGGTGTAAATTGATGGACTGCAAAGTCTACTGTCCCATCTTTTCTAAAATCTAAATTGAGGAACACATTTTGAAGAGTCCTCATCAAATTATTTGCGACAAATTTGTTACATAAAAGATAAACGTTATATAAGTGAAGTACAATATTATGGGCGCAAGAAACTACTGAACTGCAAACAATAACGAAACCAAGTATTCTCTTACGTTAGGTTAGGTACATTCACGTCATGTCAATGACCTTGATCTTCGTTCAGATTTAGGCAATTGAGCACTCTTCGTCAGCAACGTATAAGGATTAGATTCCTGTTGATGGTTACCTGGTTGAAAGCATCCATGTGTAAACTTCAAGAATACAACTTTTATTTGGACGTAAAGTGAGCATTCATTATACTATAAAGCAATTAGAGAAGCAATAACCACCACATTTTGATGTTCCAGCATAAAAATTCAATAAGTTATCTTCATCATCTAGAAACCTACAACTCAGTTCTTTTCAATCATTGTACATTGGAATTTGATTTGGAACATACATATTACGTTCTCCACCAAGTCTGTGGCATGATCACATTTCTCTCCTGAAGTAAGCTGTAACTAATTTTTTTCAATGCGATCTCAATCGTAGAATTTGTTGATCTACACTTAACAGTACCGGATACGAGACGATATTCCAGGGTATCTTTTTATGCCTTCCGAGGGTTAGTGGCAGGCTATTGTTTGTCGAAAGTAGACATTGGCCAAAATATAGCTATGATTTCGGACAAATGTAAGTAAACTAACTTTTTTCACACATTCTAATCATTTTAATTTTATATCAATTTCATGATAAATGGAGCCATTTATTGCAGTTACTCTGGAGGATAAGAATGTTTGACCAATTCTATGAAAAACGATAAAGAATAATTGGGTTTTACATGTTTTCTTTACGATATTCAACATGCTAGCTAGCCACTTATCAATTGGTTCTTTTAGTCATTACTTATAATTTTTAAAAGAAATGAATTACCTACTCAAACTTGATTTCTCGTTCATACACCTCCATATCTCTCCTTCAACATGAGGTTTAACTTTGCTGAAAGCCTCCATCGACATATTTAAGTAGTACTTAATAGATTTCCCATCACATGACGTGCTGGTTACATACTTCTTTGAATTTCACCACACCATTTATATCGCATTGAAGACAATGGAGTTAATCTCAAAACTGTTTGTTCCCTTCGGAAGCTGACTCCTACATTAGGGTGGTTTTTTTTCTAGGAAGTATGGATGTATAGATAAATAACATCAAAAGACCTTTGTTCAAATTTGAATTTACCGTATTTCAACCATTCCTGTGTTTCTCCCTTTTTCCATAAGGTATTTGGTGAGTTTTCCACTACTTTGCTTTGTTACGAAGCATTAACCATTATAATAAATCACGGTTGGAGTTGGAGGCAAATGCTCTTGAAACCATTTATGAAAGTTTTTCTAGTTCATTTCGTCATGATAGGATAAAACCGATTGTCAGCATGCAATAATATATACAACATATCTTCAAAATTTCGGGGGACTAATCTTGAAAAAAATGATTTCTCAACAATTCTCATTCATTCATTCTCAGATTTCGATTGCACTCACGTCGCTATGATCGCGTCACCAACTCCAGATACAGAAGCACCAGGAATTTTATATTACAACCGATAAGGATTTTACAGTATAAATGTCCAGATTATTCTAAATGCTGATCTGAAAATATAGGCAATAAATGTTAGGTTTTCTTGATCGACTCAAGCATGTGGCAAACAAGTCAGGTCAAACAACACCTCATAAGAAATTTGGAAAACGGAGATCGATCTTCGGGATTGTTAGGAGACTCAGGCTAACCTTTAGAACCCTATTTAATGACACCACTAACAGGGCTAGCCTTGGAAGAAAATGAGAGAGCATACAACAGAGCTCATATTCAATTAAAGAACGTCATAGAACGGTTAAATGGAGTTCTGAAATCACGGTTCAGATGCACTCCATTATAAACCAATTACAGCTGGCAAAATAAAGAATTCTTGTGCAATCCTGCACAATTTTTCCTCTTGAGAGGTGATAATATTGATGAAGACTACATTGCACTTATCGATGATGAAGCTTCTGTCCTAAGACTCTTTGATAGGGGTCATTACTCCAATCAGGAAAACTAATTGGAAATACCTAGATCTGCAACTATTGATAACATATACTTTAAGATTCAAAGATATTACCCCGAAAAAGTTACCCATTTTCTTTAACTTTTCTGAAATTGTATTGACTACACTGGTGTACTTGATTCTTAAATATTTTTCAATACATTCTTTATTACAAAACAATAATTTAGTATTATTTCAATTGATTGTAAAAAGTGATAATTCTTCTCAAAAACGACATTTGCTGCATGTCTAATTTGAAACAAGATAAAACACATCCTGATGAAAACTATATTCCAATATTGTTAATTCTGATTGACTATTGAACAATATTGACAAAAATGGCCACCGCAATAGGGCTGAATGTATGTAATGCAGAGGGAAAAGGTTTCACATTACGTATTTCACTAGACTCGGCATCCCAGTGAAACTTTAATATCACACGAACATGCAAGTTATTTGATTCAAAAATGAGTCCTGCAAATATGTCTGTTTCTGGAATTAATCAAGGAATTTCAAATATCACTGATGAAACTGAAATCATAATCAAATCAAACGCTAATAAATTCGATACTTATATACAATCTTTTGTATTAAATACGATTTCGGGAATTTCCCAAATATGGAAGTTGATTTGAAATCAATACAAATATATACCACCAAATATAAAAATAGCTGCCACGAACTTCAATAAAGCTAGAGAAATAGATCTGCTTATTGGAACCAATCTATTTTGGCAACTTTCATGTGTAGGGCAGATTGAAAATAATGACGGGACAGTTTTCCAGAAAACAAAGTTGGTTTGGGTAATTGCAGGTCCTATAATGATGTCGAATTCTAAAGTTACAACAACAACATTATCATTCACTACATTACATGACGATTTAAAGAATTTTCAGAAGGTTCAGGAATTTTCTCATACCACAAAAATTCTAACTTCACAAGAAGAATATTGCGAATCTTTTGTTATGAATACGACAACGCGTGGTGCTGACGGGAGATTTGAAGTCAGGATAACATTCAAAGAAGACCATCTCCATTTCCATTAAAGAACATAGCAATACCACGACTTTAATTGCTGGCAGCAGTGTTATTAGTCCAACTACAGAAAAAATTTGAAGAAATTTTGGACATAAGGTTTTCGAAGGAATATTACTAGACTGACTCCGCAATTGTAATAAGTTGGATAGACGCTCACCCTAGTAAGTGGGTTACATTCGTTGATAATCGGGTGTCACAAATTCAGGAACTCACAGACCAAGGTAGCTGGTTTCATGTGAAAAATATGAAAATCCTGAAGGTATGATCTCTCGCGGAATCTTACCGAGTCAATTAGTGAATAATAGCTTGTAGTGGCAAGGTTCCTAATGGCGTAGTGGTAATGAAAAGAGTTGACATCAGCAAATTAACGTTGAAGAAGCACATATCACAAAGTTGCGTCACGTGAAGTTGCAGAAACATTACTCATAACAGAAAATAATTCAGAATTGTTCCTTATGAACAATTTACGAATTCATCGAAACTGAAAAATATAATACAGCAGTATGTCTTCGTTTTAGAAACAACTGCATGTGCTACAACCATGAAAGATTAACTGGTTCAATCACAATGATGAGTTGAATAATGCGCTATTGAGTTTAGGCAAAATGACATAAATAAATAATTTTAGACTGGAATTGCTCTGAGCAAAGGCATCTATTTGGATTTTACCAGTGACACTTTAAGCCTAAATCCTTATTTAGATCAGCTTAAGGGTAGGTGGAAAACCAGAAAATTCCAACTTTGACAACAATAAAGGGCATCCTATTGTACTGCCCAAAGACAGTCATTTTACGAAACTTATTCTTGAAGATGCACACAGAACTTTGTTACATGGTAGTTCATCATTATTATTAAATACGGTGAGACGGAAATTCTGGATAATATCAGGTCGAATTCTTGCAAAGAAAACTGTTACAATGTATATCTGGTGTTGCCGATTCCATGCTACATTTTGTAATCCAATCATGGGAAATTCACCGAAGGAACGAGAAACTCCCATGCCACCATTCAATGTCACTGAAGTTGACCACGCAAGTCCTCTACAAATAAAGGATAAAGAAGGAGCAGATAGTAAAACTACTAAATGCTATATATTCATATGTTTCGCAACAAAGTCTATACATTTAAAATCTATAACATAATTGTCTTCAGAAAATTTTATAGCTTATTTTCGTTGGTTCATTGGTACGAGTGGTAAACCTTCTCAAGTATATAGCAACAGCGGTACGAATTTCAGAAGTGCAAACGCTGAAATAAAAAAAATGTATGATTTCGTGAAAAATGATGCAAACTTAATCACTCACGGAACTAGCGGTCTGGGTATTGACTGTCACTTTATTCCATCATATTCCTCTCATTTTGGGGAGCTTTGGGAGGCAGATGTTAAATCTGTCAACCATCATCCAAAAAGAGTTATGTCATAGGCATCATTAACTTTTGAAAATCTATAAATGCGATCTGGTTTAGATATCTGGTCTATTGTTCATCAAAGGAATACTAGGCTAACGTTTGTCATTCTTTCTTGTGTCATTGAGGAACCTAAACGGCTTGACTGAATCTCTTTAAACCTAACCAGGCAAATAGTGGAGTCAATTCACGGAAAAATAGGACGAGATTCGTAAAAATTTGATAGAGGTTAGAGACCTGGAAAAAATGGTGCTCCATGGTAAAAATGATAAGATCCTGGAATTTCTATTACAATATTAGGTGAAACCATGTCTAACTTTCAAAAAACTGTTTTTTGCCCTTTTTTTAGGTCAATTTTGGAGTTATATATATTTTTGACCCTTCAGACTTCCGGCCAAGGTTTGAAATTGGTACCCTTTTATTATTTGTATTTGAGGAACCTTCAGTCTAAATTTCAAGATATTCCGTTAACCCCCCTCCTGGAATATATATAAATACGTTTTTTGGAGCTAAAATTGAAATTAGGTTATTTTGACCGAATTGCAGCCAAATTGGATGAAATTTTGTGGAAAAGTAGGTCGTGGCGGTCATAATGAGTGGTTCCAATATGGGCTGAAAATATTGAGAAGTTTCGCTTAAAATCTAAATTTGGCCAATTAGGCCCAAATTTTAAAATGGCTCCTCCTCTTGTCTAGAGCGTATGAACGTAACGTACTGACTTCCAAAATAGGTATATATTTAACGTTGTGACTTCATATATATCGTTCTGACTTCCGAAATTGGAAGTCACAACGTTTTCAATGTTTTTAGTTAAAAAACGAATAATAGGTGTCGTGGGACCCTAATGCCGAAAATTTGTGTGGAAGTCATTTTGACCTCCAGTACCTACAAATTTGTCTTTTAGTTCCAGCATAATCCATGTGGCGCTGGCGTTGTATATACATCACAAGGTTAAGAAGGATACTTTCTTACTTCCATTTTAGCCTGATTATATGGCAACATTGCACTCGTTACATTGCGCATGTCTTTTGTCGGTACTTGAAGTTTTAAAAGTGTTCAAGTGTTAAGTGATTTGAAGAATAAATAATGTCATCTCGAGGTTCATTGATGTTAAGCTTAGTTAAACAAAAAGGTATGTATACATGAATCTTGATACTGATCTTCTAAAAACTCTAAAATCTAATCTTAAACCATCTAACCTACTCTGAATAATTCCCGCCCTAAATAAATCTTAGTCTACTGTGGAAAAGAGTGTTCGTGATTTTACTATTAGTTAAAATTCCATACATATGAACTGCGTATATATATAAATTTCATTTGAAGATACAACTTTCTGAATTTAATATTATGACGGACTGTGTCTAACTATGATAATATTTACGCCTTTAAAATGTAAAAGTTCTTCACAACATTTTTTTTACACTCATCGAATATGATTCAGGCTATCTTATTCCCAACAAATTCTGCTAAAATCTAGACCACTAATAAACATGGAAATTTGATGGAAGATAATATACAATTGAGTATTATATAAGAATTATAAATATATTCACCGAAACTTCTCATTAAAATTTTCCACTTCTAGTTTCAATTTCATTCCGAAATTTTATGCATATGTCTGAATCACTGGAGCATTTTGAATTGAAATATTCTTCAATCTCTATCGCTTCCAGTTGTGCTAGAAGTCTGAGACCATAACTTATATTTATTTCTTTTTTCAATTTGTTTCATAATTGTTTGTTTTGATTTCTTTTAACTAATGCACAAAGAAAAATACAAACCTGCAAAAACATCAAAACGATTTTGGAACATTTCCTAAGTAACTATGAATCTTTTCTACAGATGAATCAAATATTGCTGCTGAAAAATCACCTATGATAATAGGCAATCTAGAAAATTCGGTGAGTGAGAATGATTACAACTATATACTAAATTGCTTTCTTGAATGTATATTCATTCATTTGTATGTTTTTAGAAATACAGTACGGGAAGCACTTCCTTTGAATTTGACGAACAGTATAATTCTGAAGTTGATAGCAATAAAGGGAATTTGGATGGTTATTGTCTACATAGTCAAGATTCAGATACTGAAATTAAAAAAAAAACTGTATGCTATCGTGACTCCCACGTTGATAATTATGAATATAATAATGATTCATACAATTTTGAAAATCAAGATGAGCTTCCTTTGTGTGCTGAAAATGAAAATTCAGCAAATATCCGTGAATTCAATTTAAATGAATCAACTGATGTTGATAATTCGTTCCAGCCTACCACTATTGCCAACGACGTTCAAAATATGATTCCAAATGATAGTATCACGTGTTTATGTAAAACAATAAGCAAATATAAGGCATGCTTGGAGGACATTTGTGAATGTGCATACGTATCAGAAACTTCATCGTCAGATTCTACTGACAATAATTCTGACTCTGATTTCTTTGACTTGGAAGCTTATTCCAATTTTGTTGATAGGATTCCAAAAACTCTAGCAATGTGTACATCTGATAATCCAAGAGATAATTTTACAGTTACATCAAACTCTTTCATGAAAGATTTTACGGACAATGTCGTCGACAAGAGTAAAGTTATTGAAACATCCTCAATGGAAAGTACTCCAACTGAAACAGCCACTGACAATACTAACTCAGATTCTAATGTGAATAATCATTTTGATTCTGAGTCCTCTGGCAGTTCAGAAATTTTGGATTCTTCTACTACATCAATACGAAATATATCTTTAATTCCAGAAGCCACAGATGGAAATGCTTCAAAACAAAGCATATTTTTAATTCAAAAAACCATAAATGACAATGGCCTAGAAGATGCACCTCTCTCAGAGAGATTACGGAACGAGAGAAAAGAAAATCTAAAAGTTATGCGATGTAAATTTTGTGAGAATGATATAGCTACAAAAAATTTCATGAGGCATTTGAAGAGAAATCATCAGGATGAGAATGAAGTACTAACATTTTAGAGTTTCCGAAACGTAGTAAAGATAAGCTTTAGCTTTACTAAGGAATGACACCAACTTCGATCTCTACATAAATGGGGAAGTAAGACCTAACAGAAAATGCAATGAAAAGCTCGGTTTGAGTTACACTAAATATTATCCTTGTGAGTTTTGTAAAGGCTTATATCTGAAGAGTTATTTGAAACGACATGCTAAAAGTTGTGGATATAACAAAGGTTCTCAAAATGTAATAAATACTAGGATGAATCATTTAGGAAATTCACAAACATTAACTGCTTGTGCTATAGATCCAACTAATGTTATATCTCAACTGGACATAAAAGAGAAGGTCTTCCGGATAATGAAAGCAGATGATATAAGTTTCGAAGCTAAAAAAGATCTTCTTATAGCGAATTTTGGTGAGTCCTATCTTAAAAAGCATAAGAGAGAGCGCATGGCCTATGCATGCAGTAATAGAATGAGAGAGCTTTCTCGTCTTCTAATTCGGTATCGCCTGATAGTAAATAACAAAGATCTCCAATTGAAAAATTTACTCCATCCAAAGAATTTTGATAATGTAGTTGCTGCAACACGAAGTATTGGGGGTTATGATCATATTAAAAAATCTTTCCAAGCGCCTAGTCTTGCTATGCATATGGGAACCTCATTGAAACATGCCTGCGATGAATTGATCCATTTAATTTTACGACAAAGCAAGGGATTCAAATGTAAAACGACAACAGAAGAAAGATTATGGTTGCAAAACATTCGAGATTTCAAGGACTTAGTTCAATCTCGTTGGAATACAGAGTTATCATCTCTTGCTAATAAAGACCTACAGGAGAAACGTTGGGAAAAACCGCTACTCTTACCATTGGTGAGTGACATAAAGACATTTCGGGAAAAAACATTGCAAATGGCAAATGAATGCACTCTTCACCTACTCGAAAATACTGATACCAATAATGTACATCGTTACAAAACTCTGGTGCAATGCACTTTGTCATTATTAATACTATTTAACAGGAGACGTATTGGTGATGTTCAGTACTTGAAATTAAAAGATTACCAAAATGACAAAAGAAGTAACACGACAGATTTTGAAAGTGCCTTATCAGAAACCGAAAAGATTTTAACAACGAAATATAAAAGAGTCATCAATAGTGGGAAAGGAAGCAGAGCTGTGGTAATTTTGGTACCAGAAATACTGCAGAAATTTATGGACACGTTATTATACCATCGCTCTAAATTTATTCCACAAGATAATGAATATGTGTTCGCAATTCCGGGAAGCACTCTAAAATGGGGAAGAGGTGATACTGCTATGAAAGCTTTGGTGAAGAAGATACCTTTGCAACATCCCGAAGCAATATCGAGCAACAAATTGAGAAAACATGTAGCTACAGTTATGCAAATTTTAAATTTAACTAAGGATGAATCAAAACAATTTTCAAATTTTATGGGGCACACTGAGAAGACTCAGAATTTTATGAGTAATTACTTATTTCTTTATTTTTGACATATTGCTCATGATCTCTAGAACTTGCATTATTGTTGAAGTGAACATTCCTTGAGACAGCTACAGCCAACAATTTGTTCAATTGATCACATGACCTCCCCAACTTTTATTAGCAAACTGGCTTTCGGACACTCGTGCCGATCGAATGTATACTAGAAAGACTTAAAAAAGCATGATCTCCGACACCAAAGACTTCCATGTACCAATTTTGAAAAGAATGGCACCATAATCCCAAAACTCGTTCGCCGTATTGGAATTTTGAATTTTGACTGGACAATATCGATCTACGAAAACCCCGTTGGCGGCTCCAATATGACGGACGGGTTTTGTGATTATGGTCCGATTCTATATAAAATTGGTATAAATGGGGTCTTTGGGTTCGGGGATCATGCCTTTTTAGTCAAATTTCAAAAATTCAAGGTGGCGGCTAAGATAACTGACGAGTCTTGTGATTATGATCAGATTGTATTCAAAACTGGTATAAGGGGGGTTCTGGGGTCGAAGATCTTTATTCCAAAATATGTACTTGATGAGTCTAGTAAATATTCAATTTTGAGGTTACCTGTCGATATATATCAAACTGCTAAAGTCTCGAAGATACTCATGTTAATGGAAAAGGGATCTTTACCGGTCGAATTCAGAGGAAAGTCTTTAAGGGATATAAACATAGAGGATTGTTATGTTGAGGAGGAAAATAATGAAGATGGTGAGTTTTATTTGTTATATTTCTATAAAAGATATGAGATACTGTCATTTTGACAAGCAAGAAAATGATAGTTCAGTTTCAAATTCATGACATGATAGATAATAAAAATAATATAGTTTATTCATCCAAAGGCTACTTTTGCATAACGTTCTGTATAATTTAGAGATATTAAAAAATAAACGTTCTTTGCACCCATTATAGACAGATACAGAAATAAGTAAATTTCACCTTTCATTCCTTTTTTATCTAATGTAGGAGAAAGAACGTTAATGGAATGTGTATCAACAAGATTAAAATTCTGTTATTCCCTTTCTTGACAAAACAAAAAACGGTTGGGTTCAATATGTATATTTCTTATTTGTATTTAACAGTTGAAATGGCAGGTATGCTGCAAGATACTGCTGAGGGAGCGGTATCTGAAGAAATCCAGACTAGGACTTCAGGTTAGGAAATAATCAAACATTTATTGGACATTATTGAATTCTTGAGATGTGAAATATATAGACTGTCTGAAATTAGAGTTCGACTTTTTACCAGTGTATTTCAAACCAAAACAGAAATCAATAGTTCCTACAAACATGAATTAATTTTTTCTAAATGAATCGTATCAAAATGTTTCCTAAATATGCATATATTCTGAACAAATTCAAATTGAATTATTATAGCCGTATGCTTTGTGAGAATTAAGTTTTGAAAAATACTACCTTTTGTGATGGTACTTTTCAATTTCAATAAGCATAAATACCCAGAAATTTAATGAGAGATGACGCTTCTGTAGGATGCAATCAATTTACTGACGGAAATTTACTTTGTATTTAAAATCATGTTCATTAAAAACAAAGGTATAAAAGTTGAGAAAAGAATATTACATGCGATAAACTGGCTTCTAAGCTGTACTATTTGAATCTTTGGAAGACTGTTCTTCACTATGAAACAATTCGAAGACTTCGATTCCCCATTGAAACAAAGCTTTACTTTTCCTTTCATCGCTCTTGAATTTTGGATCATTTTCATATCAAAAATGAAGGCACAAGTTAATTCCATGTTACAATTTACCTAACGTGGTGGCTTTACATATCCTCGGGAAAGTTTTGGAATTATGTTAGACATTAGGTGTTTAGGGGAATCACGTTTCGACTATGTTTATAGAAAAAGTTTCTCTTCGCTTAGCTGGAATGCACTTGTCATTTAGAGCCGTCTAATTTCTGTATAGTCTGTATTATCCAAGTGTTCTGAAAACGTTCCTTATATTTACACAAACACGTGTATTATTCCTTTTTTTTTATCAAAATCACCATGAAATAAATCTATAATCACCATTGAATAAAAGTAGTTGTAAAACATTGAATCTTAAAGTAAAAAGGTTGGAGTTACATAAGTCAAGCAACTAGTTTTTGGTCAGTCTGATAACGAACGCTTGACTTTTCTCAAATTTTTTCCATCAATTCATGACTGCATTAAATTGTTGTTCGAAAGAATGGAAATAATATCCGTTGAAGTATTCAGGAAACGAATGAAAAATATATACTGGTTTTTGATTTTGCTATTTAATGAATATTTCTTCAATTAATTTTTATTCGTCTTCTCCTCCAGTAGAATAATAACTAAGCTTTATATGTTTACAGATATAGACATCAGTAGTGGAGAGGAACTCGAAGAGGAACGCCCGAAAAAGAACCACAAAAGTTACTCTAAAGCTAAAAAGAGTGAGATATTTACTTCATTACTTGCTATATTTGCATAAATTCGATTATATTGCAGGTTGTAGTGAACAGAAGATTTTGGAAAAGAAACTCAAAACTCATGCTAAAGCTAAAAAGAGTAAGATATTTACTTCATTATATATGGTACATTTGTATGAATTTATTCTTGGATAGTAGACTTCCGCGGACAGCTAATCTTGAAAAATCTTGTCTTCCGGATGGATTCCGCGTCACAATAGCTCGACTTGATGCCGACGTTTCGCCAACCATTACAGGTGGCATCTTCAGGGCAGGCTTGAGGCTTGAACTGAAACTGGTTCTACTGGTTTCTGTAGCCGTATTTATTGTAGGAAAAATCCTTCACGCTACATAGTTCACTGCCTTTGTTCCGGTGGTTAACTTCGTTCCGGCACCTGACCCTGCCGTTGTGCGATCATGTGCGAAGTGGAATTTTCGAGGATGGGTTTCCAAATGTTGGGAAGGTAATATCCTGAGTCACGGTTCAGATTGTTCGGATGTTTTTGGATTTCTATAGCTTCAAGAATTTTTCGCTGATAGAAGTTTGGGGCTCGGACTAGGATTTTAGTATCTTCAAAAAGGATTTGATGATTTGTGTTAAACTTGTGTTCCGCAAGTGCAGATCTACTAGTGTCACGAAGTCTTGTACATCGCTCATGTTCTTTCACACGAGTAGCTACTGTACGACCTGTTTCACCAATGTAGACTTTACCGCAAGAACAGGGAATACTATAAACACCTTCTGAGTGGAGAGGAGGAAGGGGATCTTTAATAGGTTTGTAAAACTGAGATAATTTTGGAAGTGTGGAAAAACGGGTAGAAATATTATGTTTTTTGAGGATTTTGGAAATTCGATCTGTTATATTTTGAATATATGGAAGATAAGCGGTGGATAAAGCAGGTGGGAGGGTTTCTGGCTCAGGTCCATTTGGAATTTTAGGTGAAGTGTATTTCTTTATGGCTTTTTGAATGTTGTAATGGGAGAAATTATTTGATAATAAGGCAGATGATAGATGTTTTAATTCTGAGTTTAAAGATTGAGGCTGAGATAGGTTGACAGCTCTGTGAACCAGGGAGTTTATGACAGATTGCTTTTGGGCAGGGTGGTGGTGGGAAAGACCATTGAGGTATCTATCGGTATGGGTGGGTTTCCGATACACAGAATGTCCTAAAGTACCGTCAGTCTGTCGACTAACCAATACATCCAGGAACGGGAGTGAACCTTGCGATTCGACTTCCATGGTGAAACGGATATTGGGATGTAATGAATTTAAATGATTGAGGAAGGGAACAAGCTTTTCGCGACCATGTTGCCAAATAACGAAAGTATCGTCTACATATCTAAACCAACATTTCGGCTTGAGAACAGATGAGTCAATGGCATCTTGTTCAAAAGCTTCCATGAAGATATTAGCTATGATCGGGGAAAGTGGGGAACCCATGGCAGCTCCCGAGGACTGCTAGTAGAACTTGCCATTGTATAGAAAATATGTGGAGGATAGACAAAAATCAATTAACGGTAGCAAGTCGGTTGAAATGTTTTTGGCAGGTAACAATTGAGAAATTATGGAAAGGGTGTCTGGAATGGGAACATTGGTAAACAGTGATTCGACGTCGAAGCTGACGAGCAAATCGCATGGGTCAACTTTCAACGTTTGAAGTTTTTCAACGAAATGAAAGGAATTCAGGATAAAACTATTGGAATCACCTACAAGGGGTTTGAGAATAGATGACAGGTATCGGGAGAGTTTATAAGTAGGAGATCCGATAGTGCTGACAATTGGTCTCAGGGGAACTGAGGGCTTATGAATTTTAGGCAAACCATATAAACGGGGACATTTTGAACAATGGGGGATAAGAAATTTCTTATCTGAATCAGGAAGGGAAGAATGACGAATAATTTGTGAAATTGAACGTTCTATAGAGGAGGTGGGATCTTTTGGTAGAAGCTTATAGGAATCAGTTTGCAGATGTTGCAGGATTTTGTTATCATAATCTGAACGATTCATGACAACAGTGGAGTTTCCTTTATCAGCCCTCAAAATAGCCAAATCAGGATTTGATTTGAGTGAATTGAGAGCTTGAATTAAAGGTTTAGGGCAATTTGATTTAGGAATCTTGGAATGACGAAGAATTTTAGCAGTTTCGAAACGAATTTCATCTGCTGCGAGATGGGGAACTTTATGTAGGGATGCTTCTACAGCAGAAATAATGGATGTCGTAGGAATATTTTTGGGGGAGAAGACAAAATTAGGACCTTTAGATAGAACCGATTGTTCAGCTTCAGTAAGGGTATGTGAAGATAAATTAACCACAGTATTTACAAGAGGAGTTGGTCTTGAAGGTTGGTGCTGAGGGCGTTGGGAGGCAAGAAGTTTATTGAATTTTTGAATATGACGTTTGGAATTGAGGGTACGAATTTGATCGGCTTGATCGTAGGTAATTCGGTCGAGAACCAACCAATCGGATGCTGAAAGGGTATTTGAAAGTTCAAGGTGGAGGCCAAAGAGGGTTATATTGATGAAATTGATCTCGCGTCTAGTATACTTAATTCGTTCCCGAATCAAAGCTAAACTAGCGCGTTTAAATATGTTTTTGGATGAATGTGAATTTATGGGATGGGATATTTTAAGGAAATTGGGAATCAAATTATGATCACGACAACGACAAAGAAAAGTAAGAGAACAAAGCAAACTCACCAGTTTGGTGCGAAGATTTCCCAGGGTTCTGGATTTCTTCTTGATTTCCTCTCCGTAGAGGTTGGATATCTTGGATAGTAGACTTCCGCGGACAGCTAATCTTGAAAAATCTTGTCTTCCGGATGGATTCCGCGTCACAATAGCTCGACTTGATGCCGACGTTTCGCCAACCATTACAGGTGGCATCTTCAGGGCAGGCTTGAGGCTTGAACTGAAACTGGTTCTACTGGTTTCTGTAGCCGTAACGTCGGCATCAAGTCGAGCTATTGTGACGCGGAATCCATCCGGAAGACAAGATTTTTCATGAATTTATTCATATTTCAGGTTGGTCCGAAAGAGAAATTTTATTATTAAAAAATATTTTAAATTACATTTAGAGAAACACTATCATCCTTCAGGAGAGGAAATCACACATTTCATAAGAGAAACAAAAATAGGAAGAACAGTAGCAGTAATAAAATCAAAACTACAACATCTTCGAAAATTACAAATAAAAATCACGTAATAATATTATAGATTCTCATATCTAAGCTTACTATATGCAATAAAGTGTTTTCAGTTGATGTATACGTCTTTGAGAGTATAGAATGATTATATTATAATATGAGCTGAGGCAACGTCGCAGGACGTGACAACGTGCGTACCATTATACAATTTTGCGTATATAAGTGGAAGTCATTGCGTATTGTAAATATCTGCACATATATAAGTCCAAAATTTTCGAAATCCTTCCCCCTCTTTTGATACCCTTAATCAGCACGATATTTAGGCTATATGTACCCAATTTTGAAATATTTCGAGCAGTAGAAAACCTGGAAGTTAGGTCGCCTCTTCTGTGATACGGAAGTCACAGCTTATCCTATGTTAAATTATCTAAGTTATCTTCATAATTCAGAAAATTTAATTCTATATCTCTTAAGTTACTTACACGATAGTGGCCAATTAGGCAAAGAAACTTTAAACTTGTTTATATATATATATATGTATATATATATATATTCTAAGAGGGAGGTTAACGGAATATCACGAAATTTGAACTCAAGGTTCCTCAAATATCAACAATGAAAGGGTACCAATTTCAAACCTTAGCCGGAAGTCTAAAGGGTCGAAAAAATATATAACTCCAAAACTGACCTAAGAAAATGGCAAAAAAACAGTTTTTTGAAGGTTAGATGTGGTTCCACCCAATATTGGTAATACAAGTTTCAGGATCTTATTATTTTGATCATAAGACACCATTTTTTCCAGGTCGTTGACTTCTATCAAATTTTTACGAACCTCGTCCTATTTTTCCGTAGATTGACTCCACTGAAAGCATTTTCGTAGTTGAAAAATTATTCAGTTGATCGTTTTAAAATTCATTTTTTTGAAATAATAATCTTAATTTGATTGATTAAGTGTATATCATGGAAAATTTCATTGAGTCCAATGAAACTGGAAAGGACAAGCCCTTAGCTATACATGATAGTTTCATGTATCGCAATCATCGGTACACTGTTTCGAAAAACAAAACATTGTGGGTATGTGTACATTAAAAAACAAAAATGTGCATAGGAGCAATTGTGACCATAGACTTATGTCTGTGTGTGGAACCCTGTTGAAGTGAACGTGGAAAAGGCTACGTATCTTTAAAAAAAACGTGTACTCTGAAATTTATAACAGTGAATTTAATCCTATTTCCCTACAACATTTTGATTTCGTCACAGAAGTACCGTTATTTCAAAATATTAGTTCTGCAATTCACGATAATCGTAATAAGGCGCAAGGGTTACAACAATAACCAAGAACTCGAGAGGACGTGAATCTCTCTGAAGATTTGTTAAGAATGGCATGTGGCTCTTCTTTTCTTCTCGCTAATAACGGCGAACGAGATAGAATTATTATTTTCGCTACTGAAAAAGGAAAACAGTGCTTTGCTGAACGAAAAACTTTTTTTATAGATGGAACAGTCCGAAGTACTTCCATTCAGTTCGAACTGTTATATATTATATTTGCGGATATCCGGAGCACTCATGCTGAAACTAATTTGATTCCAATCCTTTTTACCTGACAAAAAAGTCACTTATACTACTACTTGATTGAAGAAAAAATATCAGATTGGAGTCCAGAAGAAGTAATCATTGACTTTGAAAGAAGTGCAATTTATGCTCTCCGAGCTTTCTTTTTGGTGTAAAAATAATGGGATGTTCTTTCCATTTTTGCCAATATATATGAAGAAAGTGACAAGAAATTGGGTTAACAACGGATTTCAGAAATAACCAAGAAATCCGAGACATCGTTTCTGTTCATGTTGAAGAGGATTGGTTGCATATTGTGAGTCAACTTCCCAAAAAACGCAACTTGACGGCTTTGTTGGATTATTTTGTGAAATCTTGGTTGGGCAATAGTTGTTACCCAATTGAATCATGGAATTGTCATGATAGACGACATCGCACTATCAATGCAGTCGAAGGAAAAAACACGAAAAAACAATCAGTTAGGAAGATATTACACAAGAATAAAAAAAATTAGTTAAGCTCTTGAAAAACGAAGCAGTAAAAGCTAACATCAAATTCGCAAGGTCATAACTGAATCTAGAAGGAACAAAAAGAAACGCCATTGGACAATTCTAGAAAAAGTCATTTATTGTAAAATTGGATTAAACAAAAAAGTGGCAAACCAAAAATTAAGAAAAACATTTTTGAACCTACTTAATTTGCTGTAAAATTTTTTCCCGTGAAGTAAGGAGTCCAAAGTTTCTATAAAACTGTGATGGAAAATGTTTTTCATTCCTAAATAAAAACTTTAAATAGATTTAAATCTTTAAAATCTTTAAAAACCTTACCTGCCGGTCCTTTCGTTACCTACATACTGTTATAAGCCAGGTGAAAGAAAGTTGTACGCATCGTAATAATGTTCGTACGCAATCCGGTCAACCCCTCCACCTTATTTACAGAACATCATTCTCCAGAAAAACAAAGAAAATTTCCTTCGTTTTTCCGTAATTCGTAATTCATAATCAGCGACCACAAAAACCCCTATAACGACTTATCACACGATAATTTCAATGACGTGGAAAGATTTTCTTTTCAAGTTTTCCACAGTTTTCGGGAAATTTTCCGAATTTTAGTCTACTTTGGATCGAAATATGCGACTGCCAACATCTTTTATGTATAAAACGATACTCGCGTGGAAAATGAGCAATTTTATATGAAAATGACGAAATTTCCCTGATTTTCCGCTCATTGAATGAGTTCTCTTCGGATTCGTGTTCAGTGACCCAAAAGACCTTCTAGAACCCTTTGGAGGCTTAATTTTGATTTTCTTATAAATTCACAATTATCTTAAAAAGGGGGTGAAAATAGGGTTAATTTACCGTTTAGGGGTGAATGGGAAGCCGTGTACAATCAGCTCAACCCTTACGAATGATTTAAATCGCCCACAGAACATTATGCAAAAATAATTTTTTTGATACGACCTCTTGCTTTTTTTTCAGAAAGTCGGCTAAAATCCCCAGCTTATAGAATGGACTATAAGAGAGATCATACAAATCAATTTCAGCTAAGAACTAAACAATTTATAAAAAATAGACAAGTTATAACAGTAAATTTGAAACTGGTAAGCAAACTAACTGTAATCCATCTTCTACTAAACTTTACAACTTTTACGACGCTCCTATCCGCCCCGTAGTATCCTTAGTTAATTAATAGCCCTACACATAGCGGTAAGACTAAATTCAATTTTTGGAAGCATAAGTAAATTCAATTTTTGAAAATATAAGTAAATTCATGCCAACGTACGCAATAAAAAATTCAAAGGAACTTTCAAATTCAATAAGTAATAATAATAATAATAGTTTATTCGGATAATTATTATAGTAAAGTAGTTATAGTGCATAGTAATTACAGTATATAGAATAAACTTACATATCCCATGAAGGTTAGACCTTGTTTATGGGTAGATATGAGCATTTCCATATAGTGAAAGAATGTATCGAATATACCTACTATACAGTTATAGGACAATTTATTTATATATTTATGACTAATTTAGGTTTAGTATACCAATTGGAAATAATTTGAAATTTTTTGTGACATAAATGTTCAATATATATTCAAATAAAATAATCAAAGTGCATTCTTAATATTTGTCTATTTATAGATATAGGAATTTTTTATATCAATAAAATCATGTACCTTAAGTCTTGGTGTATTTTATTTTCATAAAGTCTAAGTGATTCCATATCTTTTATTTCAGATGGTAAGGAATTATATATTTTTGGTGCAAGAAACACATGCGATCTTTAACCAAACATTTTGTACATTTTGAGGATGATAAAGCTTTCTCTCTAGTTTCATGTGAATGATAGATTCGTAAAGCTTTATCTCTATTTTGGAAACAGTATGTAGTTAATGCTTGGTAAAATAATTGTCTGGTATATAGTATTTTACTATCTTTGTATAGAGATTCCGCGCTGTTTCTGAATGGTTTATTGAATATTATTTTCAGGATCCATTTTTGAGTTATGTTGATACTATTCAAATAGTGGTTTGTTATTCCTCCCCAAGTAAGAATTTCATAATTCAGAATGGATTGTATTAAGGCAAAATATATGATTTTTAATTGATTCTGATCACAGAACGTTTTTAACTATTTTAATTTGGGAACAACACATTTCATTCTTGTCACCAGATTGTTTGCATTGTAGATGATTATCTATGTGTATTCCAAGATATCTAATGTTACTTGCCTTTTGTATCCTCATTTCTTTGTCATTTCCAACATTTCGTATTTTGGTAATTGAATTGGAAAGGGAAAAAACTTTGTTTTATCGACATTTATTGAAAGTAATCTACTATTAAAGAATTGAAATATTCCAATAAGATCATTCTGGGCACAGGTTTTAAGCTCTATTCAGTTTCTTGCCATAGATAATGGCTGTATCATCTGCGAAACTGACGATTTTTCCATGGACAGACAGTTGAAATATGTCATTGATATGAATTAACAAGGGAATAAGCCCCAATATAGATTCTTGTGGAACACCACATTGAAATGCCTTTTCAGAGCTAGTAGTATTATTGCATACAACAATATGTTTCCTGTTTTCTAAATAGCTACAGAGCAATTTATGTGCAAAACCCCTGAATCCATAGTTATAGGTATAGTGTGTCGAGCAAAATTTCGTGATTGACAGTATCGATTTCCCTTCTTGAAATCCATACTGTGAATCTGAAATTATTTTATATTTTTTCAAAAATAATTACCAAATATTTTTTCTTTAATGACCCTCTCAAAAATTTTTGATAAGCTCGGTAATATCGAAATTGGTCGATATTACCGAAATAGATTAACTTTCCTTAAAAATAAAATTTTGGTATCTTTCGATATTTCAAATATGTTTTCAAATATTCCTATCCATTCGGCAATAATAGCCGAGATAGAACAAGCTTCTGATCTTTTCCTAGACAAAATTGTTGACAATTTAATAATGAATTTTTCACACATAATAATGAATCTCCATTATGTCATTTTTTGGCAGATATTTCGAAATATTGAAGAAACTATTATGAGTTCCCATCTAGCTGAAAAACGTATTCATTGCTGACTAAGATATATAAATGATGTTCTATCCTTCATCAAAAGTACATCACGACAACTGAATGTTTCCTCCATCAACAAAATTCATTCTAACATTAATTCAGAAACAGAGAAATATAACAAAATGAATTTCCTAGACCTTACCCTTACACACCATAATATCATCATTTTCAAAATTTATAGAAAACCTACATTCACAGATACAACAATTGCTAATTCATAAATTAATCTATACCCTGAAAACTTGGATGTAGAATTTTAGAAACTGGGCACATTTTTCCAAATTCAGATGAAGTAAAAATTGTGCATAATGAGAGTAGAGGTTTTAAATTAAACACACTAGAATCAGAAGAAATTTTCAAAGGTATAAACAATAAAGACAGTAAAATTTTAAATGATTAATTACACTCTTGTACTACAGCATTCTTTTCGATGTCTTGATAACATAAAATTCCACGTAATCCACTTACTTGTACATTCCTAGTACATCTCCTCATTAAAATTTTCTAATTACCTTATTAACTCTACCCTATTATCCTATTCCAATTATTCTATCCCAGCCATGTGTTTCCCCATATACAAACCACTTACTTGTATCTTATTTGGACTATACATATCTTGAGATCTTTCATGTTTATTCATACATTAGTATCGTTTTGAAGATGACACGTTAGTTGTTGAAACTATAGTCTTGTTATTGTTTTTGTAATATAAGTGATAAAAACAATATGATAAAATATCACAAAGTAACGGCTTCCACAATTGATTTTTCAAAAACTTATTTCTTCAGATTCGTTTTTGGTTTTAATCGATATTCCAATATCAAAAAATTAAATATGTTTGAATGAAATATGACTAAATATGGGTACTGGACATTCGACTGAATGTAAATTGAAATTGAATATTTTCTACAATAATTACAAATTACTTCTCCAGCAATTCAGAATTTACATCTAACGGCAGTGTCAGCTAAATTAATGAAATAATCAGTAGCATAAACCGCACATGTTCATTTTTGATCCATGGTTGAGAAGAATTTACCACATAACAATAAATAGGAGTGAAGAAACATTTCACAGTTAAAATCAACCGTTCACATAGGTTCGATGACTGGTAAACTGTAACTTGTAGTCGAACCTCAAGTTAACCCTTACTCTGGAGAAATACCGTTAGGCCAAGTGGCCACAATCTACTACTTTCAGTGACAACTGAAAATTTGGGTTATATCTCTAAGATGATTTTGAAATTATTTGCTATACTGAAATTGTCTTTCTATATATTTATTTATATTCATATATATATATACTATATTCGATTTTTTATTATTTTCCTGCAGCTGTTAACCTTTTGAGTGAACCATGTTTACGGTAAATTCATTGATTACAAGCGAAAGAAGAATTTTCAAATTATCTTGATACGTGACACTTAAATTACCAAAATCAATGCCTCTAGCCTAGACGATCATCCAGTATCACCTTATTCATAGCTTGCAACAGCAGATAGAAAGTTTATGATAGAAATAACCAAAGCACTAAATGAATTCGGAATGTATTAGGGGTAGTACTTACTGCTGTCGAAACATTTTTTGGAAATAGTGAGCATTACGAATTGTCTATTATTGTCGAATCCAATCAATAAATGAACTAATTTTTGGGTCTGCGTATGTTCAGCAAACAGGTTGGCTCCTATACTTGTCTTGTGATTAACGGACAATTTCTGGAAGCGGAGTTGCATATGGTTTTTGTCGATGACTTGAGAGATGTCATCTTTGGTTGGTATATGGAAACGTTCTGCTAGCTGGAAAATAGACACGATCCTAACTATACTTTGAAATGGTGCCACATCGGTTATTCATCAATATATGGTTACACTGGATGCAAAATTCTAATTTTAAGATATAATGACTTCATTGAAGTGTGAATATAAAGATTATTTTCTGTGTTCACCATGTGGAAAATTTTGATAGTTCAGTAGGTGTCAGAATAAAACAAGGTTATATTATAGTTTGAATAATGTCAAAAGTCAACCTGACAGCAGGTGTCAGTGAAAAACAGAGTTGTGAAATACATTATTTGAACCATTTGAATAAAATTTCAATGTAACATGAAGTATTATTTAACGTACTTCGTTAGCTGTTTTTTAATCATTTCCAATAAGATCACATTTAGGACCGATATTATTCAATTTACTCATCAACGATGTAGATTGTAGTATCCTTCAGAGTGAATTTCTTCAATTTGCTAACGATCTTAAGATGTTCATTATAATCAATAGTTTAAGAGATGTCGAATCATTGCAATCTGAATTGAATAATTTCTTACGTTGGTGCGATATTAATATGTTACAGTTGAACACTGATAAGTAAGTGTCATAAGATCACTTTCAGCAGATCCAAACATCTTATTCAGTTCGAATATAAGATCAAAGGAACAGTGATTGGTGAAACGAATAATATCAAAGATCTGGGAATTGTATTTAATTCAAAAATGTCCTCCAGACAGCATTTAAATAATGTGGCTTCACGTTTCTCGAAAATGTTGGGATTTGTTCTCTGGAACTCTAATTCATTCAATGTGACCATCGTCAAACTGCTATATTGCTTATTGGTAAGGTCAATTACTGAATACAACTCTACTATTTGGAGCCCATACTACAAGACTGACATTGTCTTGCTTGAGAGCATTCTCAGAAGAAGTTTTTGAGGTATTGTGCATATAGGTCGGTTCATGCTAGAAGAGAGTATGAATATAAAGCAATCATGGGAAAATCTCAATTTAAACACATTAGAACATATAAAGATGAAGCAAGTCTCATATTTTTTTACAAAATGGGAATATGAATTCACCAGAAATTTTAGAGCTCGTAGAATTTAATGTGAACGGAAGAAGAAATATTTAATATTCCCTTTTACCATATTGAATATGGACGAAAGAGTCGATTGTTAAAATGATGAATCAAACCAATAAGCTCAGTTTCAAAATAGACTTCTTTGATAAGTCAAAGACCTCATTCAAAAGAGTTGTAAAAACATTGTAATTATATTTTCATTTAGATATAATTTTTCTTCATAATAATATATTTTTCATTTGTGTTGGTAGAATTAATTAGTAAGTAAGGCAATTTGTACTGTGAATGTACCTTTGTAAAATTGACAATGTCATGAATAAATAAATAAATAAAATATATTACCTGTTCCAACAATCATATATTTGACTTGCAGTAGTGTCTGAAAGCGAAAAATAGTCCTGTGTGTGAGGAAAATCATTGCTCGATTGATCACAGCTTACTATTTGATGATTTTAGGAGCGTTGATATTATAGTTAGCTTGATTTTTAAATAAGGAACCTTTCGCTCTGTTTCTTCGTTAACTGTGTTTTTCCTAATGTCGTTTTTCCTACTGTCAGCTGTTGATTGTCTCGCCTCGCCGACGGGCATTTAATTATTGAGATGACTATGGATTTCTATCTGAACTATTGAATGCTGGCTTTGGATAATTTAATATGCCACTAGATGTCTTGGACATGTTCATTTTATTTTTATTTGCTTTTAATGTCCGCTCTCTGGGTATATTTACTTGTTTACTAGGATTTGTATTCGGAGTATTATTAGTTTTATGGTGTTCAAAATATGCAATAGTTGCATAATGTTTGTTTATTTGAATTGAATGTCTACTGACTTTATTGGTAAGGTCGTCGATGGAAAATTGTTGTTTATTTAGAAGTTTCGTCAATATCTCATTGCATTATTTACAGAACCACTTTAAATTAGATATTTCCACTGATATTCCATTACATTTGATAATAGTTTCAGTTATTCTATTCGATAACGCATTTTGCACATTTAGACACATTACCGCAGAACTCCATATCACATCACATTGATTTGAATAGGTTCACAAGTATGACCTCCAAAACTGTTATGAATTTGAATTAACTCACATTTATAGGTGGCAAGTTTTCATACATACTTTCATAAATGTCGTAGATGAAATTGTGAGGGGGACATAGACTTTTGGCAAAACAATGTAGAGAATAATTGATAAACTTATTGCTGATAAACGTGTTCAAGTAGTAATTCTAATTCGAAAATTCCTTGTAACTCACATTGTGTAGAATATGGAATTCAAAAGTAACTTTCATGAAAGAATTGGTTTGGCTATCTTTCTCATTAGCAGTAGCGTAGCCTTAAGAACGTTGAAGGAGCTCCCGGTCGGCATTTACTTGAATCGCAAATTTCGAAAAAGTTTTTCTCAAAAATGTATAATGGCATGAATATAGATTGATTGTCATACAAGAAAACCATCTGACTATATTTTTCGTAATCCTAACCAACAGTGAAGTCTTTTACATTTTTTCGGTGATAGGAGGAATTTCCTGCCTTTAGACGTCTCGTTTTTTCTGCAGTCTAGGTACGTCTTTTCATAAATAAGGCAGTATTGCCATATATACTGATTGCTGATTGGTCAGTATTTGTACGAATTCTTTAAGTTTCTGATCCTCACTTTTTCGCGACTGAGGGTTATCGGACGAACGTCAAAATACATGATAACAATATTTTTTCTTGGTCTAGGGGGAAGAGGAAGCAAAGTTGCAATTTGTAAATTCTTATAAGGAGAGTAGCCAATATTATAATATTGCATCTACATCGAGTGTGCTACTGAGAGTAGAGTGTTTGCACTCTCTAGACTCTAGCGACAATGCGAACAAAAGAACACTTCATGATTTTCAGCAGTTTTCTTTGAAACTTGTTAATTATCAACTCAAGAAACTTCTATTTTCTGTAAATAATCTTCTGTATCATTCTTTGCATTATTTAAAACAAGATATAGGGCAAATATAGATAAACATAAATGTGACGAAATAAGCTGCGCATGCCTGCAGGGTTAAAACGGAGTGAGTGTGTCGCTTTTGACATTAAATTTATCCAATTTCAAGTACTACATACCCTTAACAGCGAGTATGATGCATTAAATTTAAATTCAATGTATTACCTTATACCGTTTTCGACTTATTGATCAGAACGATCCGCCGAAGTACTCGACATTATTCGTTTTGTTTCGCGCACTGTTCGGTGCCTTATCTATCTGGCCGCGATTGCAGAAAGAAATAGTGCCTAAACTAAGTGATTATTACACGTACCGGAGCGCCCTCTACAATTTACGAGTGGGTGTTGGGAGAACTAGGTTTGCCAGATGTCTTTACTTTCTCAGCATTGTGTGCCAATGCCGCTTTCTTTTTGTTTTGCCTACTGATTCATTTTCATGAATTTGTAGCAAACTATAATAGTATCCACTTCCAAGATAGAGCGCATGTAGACAAATGTAAATCACTTTATCCGGTTATGCGAAAGACGGAGTGAGCGTAAGGAACGAAGTCTCTGTTCTTTGACTCAAACGCCACTCCAAGATGGAGTGAGCTTTGCGATCGAAGTCTTTCCTTCTTTCGGCTCATAGGGCACGTTTTTGGTTTCCATATAGCGGTCAAACGGTTACTCCGATTTGTATTAAATTTTCACAGAATAATATGACGCTCTAAATTTACTTGGGTTAAGACATAACTCGCTGTTAAGGGTATGTAGTACTTGAAATTGGATAAATTTAATGTCAAAAGCGACACACTCACTCCGTTTTAACCCTGCAGACATTGCATTTAAATTTAATGCATCATACCTATTACATACATATTATTTGAAAATTTTGAGTAAATCGGGGTCCCTGTTCGTCCGCTATGTAAAAACCAAAAACTTACCTCATGAATCGATTTCACTACCCTCTTTCTTAATTAAATATAATAAACATCGATTGCTTCATGATAAACTAATAATAATTTGAAGAAAGATTCTTCGCTTATTATGATAGTACGTACATCCAGATACTTCATAAATGTGCCGATGTGAATTTATGATAACGAGCTTTTAGATTAACATGTACAAAATCACCCCTGCTATCACCATAAACTTGTTAATAAATCTTGTTCCTACTTGTTAGTCAAGTCTCATATTGAGCGTAATATCTATAACCATAATAAAATTTAGCTAAGCCAAGTTGTAAATAGTTGCAATTCGTAAGTATGGGTCAACGGTACCTATTGGCTCATATTTCAAAACTGACAGAAGTGAAATAAAAGATAATAACAAGAATAAGGTAATAGAGTTTGGTGGCTTAAAATCAACCGCAACAAAACTACTTTTCCCCATAATTCATCAAGCTGTAAATAACCCACAGGGGGTAGAAAGTTATGGTCAATTTCTAGTAGCATGTAAATAATTTGTATACTTTCTTAAGACCGCTCTGACAATTTGGGTTAATCTTTCTTGAAAGTCCCGTTGGGGGCTTTGTTGCTATTTGCTTCCGATTTTTCGAAGGAATAGAAATGGAATAATAGAATGTTATCAATCAACTTTGGTATTGAACAAATTTCTTGGCCTGTTCAATTACATCATTATTGTTGCTTTTGATGAAGTGCTATAGTATGTATAGTATGTATAGTATGTCTTCTCATTCGATTATTCACTATGATGATATGTTAAGTGTTTCAGTTATATAGTTCAGGCATTTAAGGAATTTTTTTGTCCGAATTTCGGCGAGGTCTAATTTTGGTCTATTTTATGTATTTTGACGCACTGAACACGATGGTGTAGTTTCAATTTGGATTAATCCTGTCCTCAAAAAACTATGTCCATTTTTTGAGCCCAAAAATTGTCATTTTTCGTTGTTTTGCGTTTTGAGACAAAACTATGGATTGTACGGAAAAATATTTCAAGCAAAAGTTGTTAAACTTAATGCGTGATTTTTGGCTCCAGTCCGAAATTGATTTGAGGTTGTAGGTTGTAGTGTGTTTTTTGGAACATTGAAAAATTGAGTATATGTCAGAGAGTTTTGGTTTTTCCATATTCTGTTATTCTGTTTCGGTGAAAAGATAGTATTTTCATCTTTATTTTTCCTGGTTTTTGGTATTTTGACCTACCTCATTTTTTGGCGTCAAAATCAACCGTTTTGAAAAACCCGATTTTGCGAATTTTAGTCGGAATCTTTGTGTTATGGATTTAAAACTAAGTGAATTTGGAAGATTTCATCATTTTGCACTTAATATTAAAATTCAAGCATTTTGATCCAAAGACATAGCTTTGGCACCATTACGAAAATTTTGGACCACCGAAAAATCCAAATTTTTTGAGAATAAAATTTTTTCACGAAATTCAGATTGTAGATTCTAGTAGAGTATTTTGAGTCTAAGCAGATCGATTTGAGTTGAGTAGAACTGGAGTTATCACAATAAATGTGTTTGTGCCTCTAGAGGGCCCAATTTTAGGCCTATCGACAAAAGCCTTGGATCAAATAACAAAGAAATACATCGGCTACTTAAGTTTTGAACAGCGTACGGTGACTCCTTCACAGTTGCAAGTTATAACGAGTTTCATCATGAAAACTAGTGCGGAATTTCATTCAGGGGCAATAAGCGAGAGTCGGTACAATAGAATCCGCGCGCAAAATTATAGTTTTTTTAAATTTTAAAATGGGCCTGAAGGCTCAATCGTCTTCTGTGAATGTGGGAGTGTGTCTAGATGTGTGAATGTGTATATGTGACCGTGAGATGATGTTTTTATAGGGTGTTACATAACAAATTTTGTTTTTTATATTTCATGTCTAGTAGACGTAAAAATGTGATTGCAGTTGAAAATAAAGATGAAATGAACCCGTTGTCATTTGATGATGCTGTGCTGTACACAAAGTTGTATATATATACATATATATTGTCACTTTATTTTTGTTGATAAGTAATTATATCATTATATTATATTCTGTTATGAATAATGTAAAAAAACATAAATGTGAAAAAAATCAAAATTATTCATTAATCTTATTTTTTGTTGTTTGAATATTGAAATTTGTTATGTAACACCCTATAAAAATATCATGTCACGGTCACATATACACGTACACATGTCCTATATACACTCAGACATTCATACAAAACGATTATGCCTTCAGGTGGATTTTAAAATATTTAAAAAACTATAATTTCGCACGCGGAATCTATTCTACTGACGCTCGCTTATTGTCTCTAAATGAAATTCTGCGCTAGTTTTTTATTATGAAACTCGTTATAACTTGGGATTGTGAACGAATCGCCGTACGCTGTTCAAAACTTAAGTAGCCGATGTATGTCTTTGTAATTTGATCCAAGGTTCTTGTCGATGGGCCAAAATTGGGCCCTCGGCAAGCCCAAACACATTTATCACTATAGCTCCATTTGATAAAACTTAATAAAACTTCTAATAGAACCTACAATTTGAATTTCCTGAGAAATTTTCAACCTCAAAAAATTTGAACCAAAATGCATGAATTCTAGATATTAGATACAGAATAATGAAATCGTTCGAATGATTTTAGTGTTAGATCGATAACATAAGTATTAAGTCTGAAATTTTGCAAAATACGGATTTTTCAAAATGGCGATTTTTGCGTCAAAAAATTAGGTAGGTCAAAATACCAAAAACCAATAGAAATTAGAAGTGAAAAATACTATCTTTTCACCGAAACAGAATATGTAAAAAAGAAAAACTCTCTGACATATACTCAATTTTTCAATGTGCCAAAAAACTCATAAATATGGCCTATCTTGGACCCACAACCTCGAATCGACTTTGGACTTTTGTTTTCAGCATTTTTTCCATACAAGCCATAGTTTTGTCTCAAAACGCAACAAATCGAAAAAGGGTCATTTTTGAGTTCAAAAAATGGTCATAGTTTTTCGAGCACAGGGTGAATCCAAATTTGAACTACACCATCGTGTTTACCGCGTCAAAATACATAAGAATAGACCAAAATTAGAGCTCTCAGGAATTTGGATAAAAATCGTCGATTTACCTCCTTAAATGCCTGGATTTCGGAATTCGCCTCGCACAGTATATTGTTGCATTCTTTGCTAGAACCATGAATTTAAATATAATAGATATACATTTTTTTTCTATACTCTGACTACAGAAAGGGAAACCTATAATGTTCGAAGAACATCGTGTGAGCCAGCGGTGGAATGTTGGGACGAGATTTCTAATGAATACCGACCATATTGAAAAGGGAGAGATCGCACACCTTCCTACAATGTTCTAGAGAGGTCATTGAATTCGTAAGTGTGACATCATCATTCAGACGAATAGTTCTCTTCTGGATAGAATCCAGATATTGTTGAAAGAAAATTCCTGCAGTAAATTACCCATGTAATATTCCCATTTCTATGAATTCTCAGGAACTTTCTTAGGAAATACGTTTGATAAAATTAAAACATCTGAACAGAAAGAAGATTTTTGGTTATGTGGAATTTGAAGTGCATTGGCATAGAAATTAATGGCAATTGACCACTCTAAAGTTCGGAACAAATTTGATTGTATAACGATGATGAGGTAATACATTTCCAGGTGTCGATTTTGTTTCAAATTTCAAGCCATCTCTACACGACATAAGCTCTATAGCTTGCATTCCAAAATAAGCTGTTAAGTGTTGTATGTTTTTTGTTAGAATAGTTTTTTACTATAATAATTCATAGATATATTTTTTTTCACAGGACAATGAAAAATATAAGATATATTTGCCCAGTCAATTATAGTGAATGTATTGCTCAACAATTTCATATGCAGCCATTTAAACCAGAATCAACTATGAATGGAGTTTTGTCCAGAAAATACGGCTTACTATATCGAAAGCCTAAATACAATTCTCGAGTGTACAAATATATCCGAATGAAAAAATATTTTCATCAATTCCATCAAAAATACGTTTTGAAAAACCAATAGACTTAAGATATTCGTCTGCGAGTAAGCTGGACCATGAATATCACTTTTAAAACCGGTTTCAAACGGTGATATTTCCTAGAGTTTCAGATTCGGTTTTATATATGATTTGTACATCGAACGAAACATGAAAAGTTTCAATTACAATTACAATTACAAATTTTTATGGTTTGTTCGTTGTTGTGACATATACATTTTTAAATGAAATTAATGCGATAAATACTCTCAGAGCTTAGTGCATTTAATTTAAGGAATGCCGCGCTTTATTGCTGTAAATTAGTTATCAAACGTCTTTTGATGATGGTCGTGAGACTGAAACGTGCCTAAAGATGAAAAAATATAGGAAACATAATCGTATGTGTTAATGTAAAAACTTACATATAATAAGTTGTATCAGATTGTATCTTAAACTACAAATTTGATGCTGTTGCGACTCTAAACATTGAATTTTCGCAACATTGTGGGTATTCGTTTGTTTCTACCTTCGGATCTAGATTTCTTACAAAATGTGAAGCTCATCATATCAAGTTACATAACCTAATATCCACAATTCTTCATGCAATAACCCGTACGCTCATGAATATTTACAATTTGGATGGCAGCAGTCGAATTTGTCCAACGTTGAGCAACAGCAAAATTTGGTTACCTCATGTGAAGATCCCTAAAATCATCCCTGGCAGATCTTTCTCATATGATAAATGACAATCAATTTGATGTAATTAGAGTGTCTGAAACATGGATAAAATCAGATATTGATACAAAAATGATTCTCTTTCTGGATTCAATTTCTATGCGATCGAGACGGTCGTGGTGTCGGAGTAGGCATATTTGTGAACCTGAACAGTCTTGTTGACTGCGAAATATTTACTATTCCACTACACAATCCTTCCACTATTGAAATGGTATGTTGGTGTCCATCCAATGGTGGTATAGTTGCATCAGTCGACATACTTAATAAGACCTTATTCCACCTACCCCTGATATATGATAACATAATGATTCTAGGAGCTTTGTAAGCTATATAAGATATCGCGGCATATCGAATATTATAGATCGCATCGAGTAATAAACGAACCGAAGAGGAAACCAGATATTTCTCAACTCAGTTCGACTCAATATTTTTCAGTGATATGAACTTATGTACTTGAGCTGGTATCATGCAAAAAGAGATAAAGCGTTGTCCAACTCAAGCATAGAAATGTTATGGAAATTGAATAACATTCAATTACTTACGATATCGTGCCAGATCAGCAGTTTTCAAAGTAAAGGCATCTCATCTTCAATCTCAGGTGGAACAGAACGACCTAGCATCTTTTTCCATGGCATTGAAATCATTGAGAGTCCAATTTTCGAACACCATTTCTTATAATATCATCAGTTAGGGGTTTTGGATTCTGGTGAGGTTCATCGATTTCCCAAAATTCCAAAAATTCTGTTTGCAGGCTGGTACTGAAGAAGCAATTGATTTTAGAATTTGGTCCAGAGAAGGAAAGTGGTCCTGATATGATCCAGCTCAAGACAGAGTTTTGAATTGTGGAAAGATTAGGTCCATGTTGGATGTTTCCATTGCGAAGTAGAGTATGATAAATGTCTGCACCTAAGGTCGATGGTTGGAGGAATTCAGAGTCTGCTAACTCGATATCATTGGGTATCTGAAGAAATGTAGTGTCAATGTGAGCACCTGGAATCCTATCACATATTTTTGGTAGAGCTAGGCATGAAAGAAATTGACTATAGAGGCTATATCTGGAAGTAATGGTTACTGTTTACATGTTTGGAGTTCGACTCCCAAACATACGCTGAAGCTCTTGGATTCCATCCAGAAGGGAGCTATTCGGCTGATTGATGATGTCACACTTACGAATTTATTGACCTCTCTAGAACATCGTAAAAATGTGGATGATTTCTCACTTTTCTATAGATATGTCCACGGTCGGTGTTCATCAAAAGTTCGTTCTGTTGTTCCACCATGAGAGATTCTAGATAGGATTGTACGAGCTTAAGCTCGAGACCTGCCGAACTTTTTCCTACCAGACCTCATATTTCTATCGAACGGCCAAGTTGGGTCTTTCCCTATGCCTATCACCTCCACACCTTCAAGAAAAATTCGAATCTCCTCTCCATACTTTCCACCGCTGGCTCACATGATGTATTTCGAACATTATAGGTTCTCCTCTCGTGTAATTAAGTATAGAAAAAAATTGATAGTAGCTTCTCACACAATTTTGTGATATAAAATTTGATTGGCTGCCAGTCCAGTAAAATCCGACATGTAAGAAGCATGCAGTTGTATGAGTCATAAATATTGACCAGAGCTGTTGAAAGAAGCATGCTGCAGGTATGCACAAAGTTGCAGTTCAATATTGAGAGCATTGGAACGACCAGCGGAAATATCATTATTTGAAATATTATTTTTAGTCTAATCACTTTTGAGATCCGTTTATATCATCACTGTGCAATAAAATATGATGCTTCCGAATGCATTTTTCCCAAGTCGTTGATTTACAGTCAGAAGTTATGTGATTATATCGCAAACAACTTGCACATAATCTGAGAATTTTCATCCTTGCCAACCTGGCACATGGGTCCAGTTTCAGGAGATCGCCACAGCTAGTCAGCCAATGATCTAGCCTTGCAAGAAGGGCAATCGATTTTAAAAGAAGAAACGGAAGATTTATTATTGTTTTTTGATTTGGATGTAGAGGCTGAAAAGTTTCCTTTGATAGATTCTTGTTTGATACTGCTGAGATTATTATGTTCTTTTCTCTTCAAAGACATCAGCTCGGCCATTGAGAAATTTCCAAGACTCTTCTGGTGTAGGGACGACAACTGCAATTTTGTATGACTCATCTGCAGTCTTTTGTCTAGTTTTAAAGTCAAATGAAAAATAAGATAAAAATCCCAGTTTTCTGTAGATTTTAAATTTTTTTAAGCAACGGCCATCGTTCTCTAAGCGTCATTCAATTTCAATCAAGAGCGTTTTGTCTGGTAACTGGTTTGCTAATGAGCTTTTTAACTTTGATTCAGCTACAATTATTGATGAAACAAAAAGAGTTAACTTTTTTGTAATTCCTCCTCCATGATTAAATTGTTGGAATTAAAAAATTGATAACTCCTCCGTTCTCAAACAGGAAAAAGAATACTCTCACCAGGATACTCTGCCACCGACTTGTTACCTGTATGTGTTGAGCACTGTTTTCGATCGAATCCTGATATTATTGATTATATTTACAATTCTTTTAGTGATGAGAATGCCTATATGACAATAACTGTCACTTTTCATGGATACACGCTCTCCGGGCGGATGATAGATGAGGTTACAGGGTCGGTATCGTTCTCTGAATGATCCAACATTGAGAGAATTCAACATTATGTAACAAAAGAAATTTGATAAATGTAAAGAATAAAGCAAAGCATCTAGAAGCATACTAAATATTTCATCAAAAATTGTATTTTTCTATAAAGAAATTATTCAAAGCAAAATTGCTATAGTAAATGAAAAAAGAAAAAAATAATGAGCTACAACATGCACTTGGAAAAATCTATTGAAGCTAGCCCAAATGTTCAACATCAGGTTGAAGTAAACAATGACCACAAGAATATAAAAAACTAGAAAGTGTGTACAAATGCTGACATGACTTGAATGAAAATGTTCTAATCTTTGAACCAAAGAACTTGTGAATAAACTGAATAGGACATCCGAAGACCAACGAATTAATTTGAAAAATGGCGACATACGTATTCAGTGTAAAACCAAAGAGGAAATTGATGGAAACAATAAATTCAAGTGGAATTAAAAACAAAGCATTCAGCCTTTCAATATCAAATCCTATGGAAGAAAACTGAACACGATGGATTAAAATCTGAATATCATGAACGACTATAGCAATTCCTACCAAAAGAAAAAGCAAAATCCACTACTAAAAATGTTAAAAGAGATATAAACCGAAATTTTTCGTAGAATCCAAAATGCAATACATTATAGAGTTCCATTTAAAATAACGAAGTTGTCATCGACTTCCGGTATAACCGGAAGTACCGCATCAAGAAAATATTTCAGATGAATAGTACTCATTGACATTTCAAAAAATTGAATGTTTACCTTTCAGACACCCTTTATAGTTTCGCTAACATCTTACCTTCTTCAAACAAATATTACAAAGTACTACTTTGAAGAAGCTACGGTTTTAGCGAAACAATTGTAACATTTATTTATTAAATTAATGAAAATTGAACTTTTGATAGTTATTTGATTCAAATGAATTAAAAAATGACAGAGCATGGGAATTTCAATTTCCAACTTGTATGATAGACTTGGATATTGATTTTCCCTTAAATTCAATTTGTTTACTACATCACTATTGTATTTGGAAAACTGCTTGTTATTGACATCAAAATTATATGAGTAGAAAATAATGCAATGAATGCATAAAATACTTGCTGTTTTCACAACCAGCTCTACTAACATTTCAGAAGTGCACTTTAAATTGGTGCAAAATATTATAAAATTCTTATCATTATAGATAAATCTATATCGAATGAATTGATTATATAGTTCATAGTTCAATAATTGAATTGGATTAATAAGTACATGTAGGCAATGATTAATGCAAGTGAGAATGGTTTATCGGGTCGGGTAAGCAGAACTATCGATAACCATGGGTTGCACCCAGAAAGCGGGTGCTCTAAAAACGTTTAATTTGGTAACTTGAATGATATATTTCTAGTTTCCGACAGAAATTCATGGCATCGAAGAATAGAATGTTATATTATTAATAGTTTACAGTAACTATGAAATGATATCATAATGTTTCAGGTTAGATAGTTATTGTTCTCAAACATTTTAGTGATGAATTGATCGTATTTCTTGGAGTAAGAGTTTAATAAAGTTTACCAGGTCTTTGACTCATTGCACGTCACTTGTTTATATTAAATGATATAACCTTATTTCATATAAGTATGTGTATATGACGTATTTAGGTATTCAGTGAAATGCTTTTCTCTTCTCGAGAGTTTGCCACTTGGAATTATTCGCGCACTGGTTCTTTCAGCATGCGTCATAACATGAGGGATTTACAAAGATATATATCAGATCAACATTTTTCAACCAATAAAATGTGTAGTTTTCTACCTTCACCATGACAACTCAAGTATATTTCGGAACTTTTCTTGCAGGGGTACCAGTAAGTGAATTATAGTGATCATTTTTTGACATAAGGCTCATAAAATGATTTTCTACTAATTCTTGTAACTCAAACTTAACGTAATATATAAGGATGTACCTACTATGCTAATCCTTAAAATGATATTTCTGTGCAACTACATTCTATTGAGAAGAATAACTGTGGAAACTAAATCTGTACATGTAATTGATGAAAAATTGATAAATAATAATTTTCTACGAATTGTAGAAATATAAATTGAACATATTATGAAATGATGAGCTGAGTGTAATCTCAGAATGGTTTCCAATACAACAACAGTGGACAAAATAGAGTATCGATAGCTCATGATCCCAACTAATTATTACAATAATTCAAAAAATATAATTTTCTACCAGTTGTAATAACTCAAACCTGCCGCAATATAGAAGAATGTACTGTGTGAAATCTTAAACCGATATTTCTGTCCATTGAGTTCGTAAGATAGGAAATTTATCTACTGTCAAAAGCAAAAATATAAATTTTATAATAAGTTATTTGAATACATTTTGGTGTGAAATTTTCTTACTACTCGCGCTTATTCCAAATTTATTGACGAATATTTTATGAGAAAACAGAAATAATTTCCACTCTCAACTCTCATATCTTGAAAAGAGTCTACCCCTTGTTATACCTCAAATAAAAGATAATTGAATGAACAATGAATGGTGTGGATATGAATATAAGTTGGTAACTGTTCCATTTGAATAACGCCACAGGAAGAAAACAAGAGAAGTGAGATTCGATAATCGAGGTGGCCATTAGATTGCTCCTATCCTACCTATCCACTTGCCAGGAAATACTTCATTTGGCTACTTCCTTACTACAACCACATGCTAAAGTGGGTGGTACACCACCTTGCTGGAACCAAACGTTATTCACGCACTGCGGTTATCATGTGGCTTCTTAATAAATTCAAATAGGAAGCACTGGTTAGGTTTCCCTCTATAAAAAATGTCCCAATAAAATAGGTGCCAAATACACCCACACACGCATTTATTATCGGAGGATGATAAGTATGAACAGTTTGCATTCAGTGGAGGGTTATCTCCAGACCAGTAGCGGCAATTATGTTGGTGTACAGAGCCATTTAATTAAAACGTAGCTCCATTATAAAATACAACTCTAGAAGAAAACGTGTTATCTTCGTTTGGTTCACGTGATAATTGAGTTGGAATCTCCTCAAGAGAAAGCAAGATATCTAATGCTTTATCGCCAGTAGTCGTTGATCGAGGTCTGTCAGATTTTGCAAAATTTTTGGAATGTCAATTTTCTTAAGACTTTTTATTCACTCGACTAACAATGCTTCTACTAATAAGATTTCTGTCTATGTAGCGTTCATTAAATATTCTGCAATCCTCGTCTATCGCCTTAACCTGATGAGTTTTCAGGTCTCTGATATCTCTACGGGTGCTGTATTACCATCTAAGGCGCTCGTACGGCATAGACCAAGAGCCAGTGCTATCTTAAGTGCCAGGAGATACTGAGTCCGTTGTCGGAAACGAAAAATGCCAGATCTACTAGAATTTCCCGTTTCCGACCGTCAGATCCATACAAGCACATAGGCCTGACGTTGTCTTCCTTGGTAAACAAACAAATACTATTTATGTCATCGAATTCTCTGCTCCAGCAGAAAACAACATAGTCTTCTGAGAGGAGGTAAAACGGACAAAATATCTCCTGTTCGAGTTCCGCACTCTATACCCTGGCCACAAGGTCATATTAGTTGTTTTGATCATCAGTATTTTGGGCGGAATTAGAACTTAAACATCATTCCGGCCTGTAAGAACTCGGCGCAGATCTTGATAGACCGGATACAGAAGGCAGTCATTCTGGGTTTAATAAGGCTACTTAGGGCACACGATTCAGGAACCTGAAGCTACTTACCGACTGTTGGAGGAGTAGCTTGTTTTTTTTGGAGGCCAATGCTGTGATATCGTCGGAGCGCAACCACGTTTGGAAAAAAGTATTTACAAGTATACATGTTGGCCAAACAAGTAGGAACTTCAGTAAAAGATCAAAGAACATAGGCGTACTTTCATTAATAATGACTCTAATTCAACTTTTACTGAATATATAATTATGGAAAACCATAATTTTGATGATATTTTTGAGATTTCACACTTAGAATTAAAACAATAAATAGAATCTACTGGAATTCATAGAAAATAATGAGTAAAGAACTCCGATACCCTATTGAACGATCAATACATACTTTAAAATTATCACTCACTGAATATTTTTAATTAGACTTATCGTTTGATCCCTCGATGGGTTAATCCCAATTAGGTAAACTTCCACTAACCCTCTATCTAAGGTGCTCTTTCATTATATTAAGTCGGTACTTTTTAAAATTTGTTTGAAGAAGCTGTGGTAACGAAACTATAGTGACATTTAATTATTAAATTATCGAAAATCACTTATTTTATCTAAGCTTCTCTTAGGTTTTTTGCGTATGCCATGTTCAAGATATATTAGAATTTCTATTCTTTACTTCTCACTTTATCGATCCTCACCTAAATTATTCATCCAACAGAAATTACATTTTAACTGAATTGATAATGTTGTATTTGAGTCCTATCATTTCGATGCGGTTTGTGAAAGGGAAACAAAACATTTGTTATAAAGCCCCGGTCAAATTTACTTGTCTTAGAAGTTTCGGGGTACGGCTTGCACACTGCCGAATGGTAATAATGTATTTAAAATCTTTTATTTTTCCAAGTTTTATTGATTTTTTTTCCGTAACAGATAACAACCGATATTGATAACCATCCAGTTGAATGGTTTATTAAATTACCTTTCATTTGAGGTCTCACATGGGGTGAATAATTTCAATAGACCGTTAATGTCTTCTATATATCTATGGTTTCGGCGTTTACGTAGTGCAAATTCATAATACTTCAGAAGTTGGAGAATAAAACTCAAATTTTACACAAAACTTTTAACATTTAATTTGAAAATGCTGACTAATTGTTTCACCACACTGTGGCATTTTCAAAACAAGGAGTTACCAACTACAGCTAAATCTAAAAGTATGTCCTTAAATATCAGGGATCAGAATGTGGTACAAATTGAGGGATGGGGGTGGATAATGGTGAGAGTGTGTTTACAAAATTGTTAACAAGCGGTGAATTATATGTATCGATTTGATCATTTAATATTACATTATTATTGTTTTTTGAGTGAATATTTCTATACATATATAATATAGGTACTAGAATCCATAGAAATATTGAAACACTCAAAAAACAATAATAATGTGATATTAAATGATTAAATCGTTACATATGATTCATCGCTTGTTAACAATTTTGTAAACACACTCCCACCATTATCCACCCCCATCCCTCAATTTGTACCACATTCTGATCCCTGATATTTAAGGACATACTTTTAGATTTAGCTTTAGTTGATAACTCCTTGCTTTGAAAATGCCACAGTGTGGTGAAACAATTTGTCAGCATTTTCAAATTAAATGTTAAAAGTTTTGTGTAAAATTTGAGTTTTATTCTCCAACTTCCGAAGTATATCTTCAGTTTCATAATTAAAAATCAACGTGTTTGGGGATTTTATCGGAAAATCCTGTTTCCGAAGGTTATGCCCCTGTTGAAATATTCCTAAAATTAGAACAGTTAACTAATCCGAAACGACAGTAGAGATTTTAATAACTAATCAAGGATTGCCTACAGAGATTAACAATACAAACATTAGTTGAACCATTCTGATCATTCTCCGAAAACTTAATTTTCGCAAGTCTTGTCCAGTTAGTTTGGAATTAAAAGTGTAGATTTTGTAATTGGTGCGAAGCAACATCTTTGTGTCAAATGTTCTTCAATTTGGTTTCGCGTCTCATCGACTATTGAAGTCTCTGCTTCAACACCCCTGAATAACTTTCAACTTGTGAATTGAATTTTGTGCCTCAAAGACATTTAAAGGCAAACCTATCCCTTAAAAAAACCAAATTTATTATGAATAAACGGTAAATATAAGTAACCCTTATAGCCCATGACGGAACAAAAAGTGAATTTAAACGTGTTCTTAAGAATACCTCCTCAAATAAATTAATAGCTGGTTTTGCGATATATTCGAATGGAAATAGTTTACAGACATACTGGGATAATTATTTCAACGGAGCACTTATACTTTATTTATTAAAATGTGTTAACATAAGATTGGCTAATTAAATATTAGGTATCATAAACTTCTTGGTAGAACTAGGAAATGTACATCACATTTTAAAAGGACACCACATTCGAATACCCACATGTATAGAGAAATAACTAATTTTAATCGGATAACCATAGAGAAATATATGCATTCAGTCAAATGGAAGCTGTTAAAGCATATTAGATGCTGGAGTTGCTTAGTTTCCAGATGAATTTCGATCCATTCTTCGGACTATTGTCATCAACTATAATTCGAACGTTAGAAGCTCTAGATTATGCGTCCATATTACAAATTGTTGGCGAGTATTGAAGAACCCAAAATAAATAATAATTTATTATTCCGTTTACCTTGACTCTCCTCCTTGAGTTCGTTAAGACATTTGAAGTTCATCGAACTACCCAGTTTGGACATAAAGAGGATGTTATTAAAATGATCAGGATGTGTTCAAGAAGTACGGATTAATTTCGGATATCCAGGATTGGTTTTTGTTTTGTTATATTTCTATGTACGACCCTTTCGGAAACCCTTAATATCAGAGGATCTTCATGATTATTCAGAATATAAGACATCGATTCTCCCCAAAGTAATCCAGAAAAATTGATAGCATGCCGGTGGTATTATAAATTGCAATTGAATTTGATAGCTGTGTTTTTAGCTGTTAATTTCTGATAAAGTTCAAAATACATAGATATGTAAAGTGCTCCGATTATAAAGTAATTGAGATTCCATTGATTACGTTTCCTTGATCAGATTAGTAAATTGTACAAAATTATTTGTCCAACAGTTAATCCTTTTAAGATTCGCTGTTGATTTTGAATAATGATGATGTAACTGGTGTCTTAGGGTGAACGATTCATAATCTATCAATTATCTTTCTAAATTATTAGAACTCAATAATGGGAAGGTTGTCTCTTCAAGTAGATTTTATAGTACGTTGAAAAAACTTCCTTGAACGTGAGGTGTATGGTAGCGTCGAAGCCTATGTAATCTTAAGGCCGGAGAATTTGGAGGTTGATGACCGATGTTCCCGTTATAAGAGTTTCAAGCTAGCACCGCAGAGCGCTGTTACCATCATCACGGTCAAGTTTACAAGAGAACATGGTTAGTTTCGAAAAGACTGCGAAGGTTGTAGAACGTCCCGTAAAGTGTGACATTGTCATTATCATGCGTTGTTGATGACTACCGGCGCGCTCAATTGACACTGATACCCATTGGATTAAGCAAAGTGCAACCAGCTCCTTTCAAAGTTTCATCGGTATATTGGAATGCTCATAGGATTATCGTGATTATTCAACTGTGATATCAATGATTGTTATATCGGATAAACTGGAACATCATAGGTGTTACAAGACTGACATAGTTATAGTGACTTAGGTGTTTATAAATTTGAGTGGCAATTGTTTTTGATTTAACTGTACCCAGTAATCTGCCAAAATTTTTTGGATACCTTGGATTTTATACATTCCTCCAAAAGACTGTCACGAAGGTAAGATTTATTCAAAGTGCTTTTTATTCGTGATCATTTCATATTCATCTAAGAAAATAACTAAACGTATCACTGTTTTCGGTGGAAAAACATAATATTAAGAGCTACACAGTAACTTCTGATAGTGACTGGATTCATACCACTTGTTTCTGAGCTAATAAGTGTCATTTCGAATAATCTTACTGCAATTTCAACCTTTTTGGTTTATTTTTACCACTTAAGCCAGTGGAATACCATTGTTCTATCTTGGAAGAATATTTGTAGCAATAAATATGGAATCTGAACCAGTTTAATGTGCAATTCTGAATAATGCTGGAATTGTTGGATTTGCATTGGTACCTATCCTGTCATAGGGAAGATTGATATCATCTGAAACCTATTACATACCTATCGGAAGTATTCTTACTGCTTAAACGAAACATGCTGCCCAAAATTTTACAGTTTCAGATTATAGAGGTTGAGATCAATGCACGAAATGGCCAGTATTGTTCAACCATAGAAATATGGATAATATTTTGGTGATTGATGATTTTGCCGCTTTGATAATCTCTTACGGTTTCCAACATCATTTGAAAAAATTGCAATTTCAAAAACTTATTCCAATTGTAGGCAAAATCGGAAACTATTTTCACAAGACTTTTTTACAATTCCTGAATTCCTCTGTACAATGTCGACTACGAACTATAAATAACTACTTATAATATCATTAGGTTTCATAAATACATGCTCCCGCTTTTGTATTTTTCGAATAAATAGAAAACGTAATTGGGATTAACACGAGGTACCAAATGAAGCTATGCCTTACTCCTTTAGGATTATTCCATAGACAATTATTAGAGAAAGATAGGTCTTCTGTTAAAACATGTTCGTGTTTGAAACGAGATCTTAATCCTGCTAACTGTTCTCTCAATGAACTTCCATGAAAACATGTTCTAAACATATTCATATAACAAGAATATGACTCAACTCTAGGGCAGTCCATGCACATTCAGAGTCTGGGGCAATACATCTCTTGAAATATGAGCTGTGAATAATTAATTTTGAAGGATTCTCGTTATTACAAATTATATAATATGAATAATATGGCAGGAAAAACTCATTCTAAAATGTATCACTCCATCCAGGTCTATGGACCAATACTTAGGGACAGATCATACAAACACAAGTAGTATTTTTTTTAATATTCGATTCAATTTCCTGTCATCGAATGTACAGAAACGTTGTATACTTCATTCGGTTTTTTATAACTAAAGTGATACGTAAAACATGATACATAATTCCCAGAATAAACAATTGAACACCTGGGTTTCAATAGCTAGTTTTAATAATAGTAATGATCAAATCAATATTTTCTGGCTGCTCAAACATTCGATTTCGTAATTGAAAGGGGGCGCGTATTGGAGTTGGAATAGTGTGATGTTATCGGGCAGAGTTAATGACCTTAGCTATGCCATTCACATTGAACTTGTAATTTTGCATATTCTATTGCCGTCAATTTCGAGGATTTAGCAGCTCATTACGGTAGATAATAAGGTGGATAACTTCTCATTATTAATTCGCAATGACGCAAATTTGTTAACTGTGTCACTCTAATTCAATACATGACGTAATTGAAAACTATGAATTTGGAAACAGGCAAAACGCATCCTCGTCTTTTTTATGGGATCTCTAAGTCGAGTCGATGAGTTTCGACATCATAACACTATTCTCAGCTCAAATAATGAAACTAACTACACATAAATAATTTCTAGTTATAAAATCAATTTGGATGTATTGCAATGTCGGTTTCAAATCAATTATATGTCACTAAAACAGGGTTCGATTCGAGTTAATAGTTTCTAGATTGTTGAAGCAATTTAACCTGATGCCGAGCATTAAGTATATTTATCATATGAAATGAAATTCGTATGTCTATTTATTTCAACAAAGGTAATATTCTAAAGTAAATTTAGTTTACTGAAAAAAGTTTATATATACACCAAATTATCTCGACGGTATTTACATCATAAGTATGTCCTGATATTGATTTGCTTTCATTACAAAGGGTTTATTTTGAAGAAAAATCAGCGTTAGCCAAACATATTTTTAGAGGTCAAACCATTTCTCTAGAAAGTTCATCACTCTTGAAACAAACACAGTAATGATAAATTTATAGGTAATTCAGAATGGATATGTACAAACGAAAAAGTCATCTGAGGAATTCATATTTATCTCCAGCTATATACCCTAAAAATTCCAAATAGTAAGTGAAAATGCATCTTTTTTAATTTACTATGATGATGGCTACTTAGTAGTAGAAAAGTCCTTAGTACTTTAACAGTATTTTTAGTGGATGAGGGTGATTGCTTCTCATTTATAGTTATAGTTCATGTTGATATTGTACCTTAATGTTATCTTCCCATTGACAATGAATAATAATCATTAACCAATTCTGTATAACTAATTGTCTGATTGATAATCTGCTATTCCCTCCAGAACCCATTATGTTTGGTTGTTTGTGAATTTCTTTAAAAGAATGTATAATCAGCAAACTGAACTCATTTTTTCATGTAAGGGGCACTTATGTTTTGTTTCGTTTTACCAAAATTATTATAGCAAGAATTGAATAGTTTTAAGCTAAATATAAGTAAACATTAAACAGGGGTTTGTGGAATGTTAAATCGAATCAAATCCAGATTCTTTTTTTTAGATATATAAAGAAACGTATGGACAATGCAGAATATTGTATATGTGAAAGATTACTTTATTTCAGTTTAGTTTCTATGTAGCTTATACAAATAATTATACGTCATACAAAATACCATTGTGCAAGAAAGTTGTTCATAGAATTAATGGAATTGATTCCTCGTACGCTCGCAAATGATCTGCTAGGTGTTTCTATGTGTTACTTCTTGCAGAATAGTAGGACACTGGGCCGGGTCATTGAACTTGATACTGAATGTTGGAATTCATCATGATACTTACACAATTCATTATTAACGGTTTTATCAGTTCAATGAAATATAAAGCATAATTTTTGTTCGATAATCAATAGAGGGATGAGAAGACAACAATAAATTATATAAAGCATGATTGCTATATTATTTCATTAACATATAATTTTCTTGGACTGTTGAGAGTTTGTAGAATTTACTAAGTAAGTTTTACATTTTCTATAACACGAATCCACATTGATCTTTCTAACAAGATTTCTTTGAATTTCCATCTACGACTAAAATAATTTTTCATTTAATTATAATATTCTGCTGTTCGTATGTTCATAAATGAGCTGAATTTATCCTGAATCAGGAACGTTTTGGTGGATTATAAGAAATTAGAATAGGGAGTAGGGGTAGTAAATATGAAAAGACTAAAACATGAGGAACTTTAAAAATAAATTGAAAATTATTATCTTCGTTGATTAGCGAACATTGATCAAAAGAAGTGCAATTAGGGAATTAACTAAAATATTGAAGTATGTATGAATATGATGAAATCATATATATCATATATCATTGCTGATGCGTCAAAACACGTAACAAGTCAAGAGCTCATCTCACTCATTTCCTTCAGAACTACTGTAGACTGAAGATGGCAACGTAGTTGCTATTTCCGTTGTATTTGGCATTTAACTTGGTTGCGTGTATTCTACAATTTCCGTAACCTTATTGAGATTTCAAGTTTTCTAATATACTTTTCCACAAAGGTTTATCTTGATTTATGAATAGGTTTAAGTTTTTTTTGTAAAGATTGAAGATGCCTTGCGGTCTAATTATTAGTTGAGATTTTTTTATGTTTCCACCTGCATGTTTTGATTGCAGAGTTTTTATAAGATAATTCGAGAAAGGTATTAAAAGGGTTAGAGCGATAAAACTACTTGAAAAGCAGGTTAAATAACGGTGCTTTATAATCTGTTGATGAAGGTATGAAAGCTTGTTCCAACCCTTATAACCTTGAAGAATCTAGTTCCGTATAACTAAACACCGTCACCTGCTCACATTACCTGGTAGATTAGTTGCTTACTACTATTTTACAGATAAAGGTAAGAATGTACAGTTCACAATACTGACATTGATTTCCTACACCGGCTGGTCACAGATAAAAATTTAAACGCCATTTCAAGAGTTCGAACAAAAAATATAGAACTGTTCAAATTGATAGCTAAATCTATTTTAGTGCATATTGAAGTATAGAAATTAAATAGGAACATTAAAATTTCTTCATTTTGAAGAATGTTATTTTGAGAATGTGTATATGGAATGGAAAGAATTATCAAAGTAGATATTTAAAACTCATACCCACACCTCGCATTTCAAAACGATTGAGATTATATTCATAAAAAAATAAAACTCTAATGGAACCAAAGAGGTGCATTTGCTCAACAAACTGGACTAAACAACCAGGGTGGTTCAATTTTTATAAAATATCTATTGAGAAAATTTTATAGCTTGGCTGTTCATTTGACATTTGGGTTAGGATGTTAAATCAATAATATTAATCTTAATATTGAACTGATCTTTACTTGTTGGAAATCCATCATATGTGTTATATTCATTTGCAATGCAATAATATTAGCTCTGTTATATTATTTTGATTACTTCAGTTTAATAAACATGAAATCCATTGATACTACAACAATGCGCATTTTTGAAGGATACATCACATATCTCACTTAACATAATATTAATATTCATTTTGATATTAAACTGATCTTCACATGTTGGAAATTCATTATGTTACAAATGAACACTACATTGAAAAATACACTGCATACAAATCTCAGAATTAACTCTTATTATAAAAATTAAAGGAAATATGGCATGTTTCGCCACGCAGTAGCTTCTTCAGGTGTCGTGTTTTCTTTTATTTTTATGATAAAAATTTATTTTTTGTGATTTATCAGTGTAGTGTTAATTTTTATTATAACAATATTAGCTGTGTTATATTATTTCGATTATTTCCGTTCAATAATATGTGTCATAAGAGTTTGTTGAGTTAATTGTATTAGAAGTTTGAAAAACTAGAAGAGAAACATTCCATATTTTGGAAGGATACATGACATATCTTTCTCACTTGATAATGGTAGTCAAATACTGCAGTTTGAAATGTTTTCGATTTCACCGACGAAACCTAACATGTGGGTATAAAATTATCTGTATGATATCGTAACTTTATTGAAACTTGAAGGACCGCGAATGTTTCTCAAACGAAAAGTATTATGGAAACTGTGGACCTTTATCAAGACTCTTTTGATAAAAAAGTAAAGAGAAATACAGATAACTCTCTTTGATTTGCGATTACAGTTAAGGAAATTCTGGAAGTTTTCATTAGTTTAGTTTAGTAAGTATTGTTGGTCCCAGTTAAGAATAAAAATAAATCAAAATAGGGTATAGTGCCTGTTTACTATTTCTATTTGACCACCAACCGAGTTTGGTTTCAAGTAGTTAACCACGATTGAAATTACCAAGAACTGTAAATCTTTACCTTAGGGATTAAATCCTTTCGGTCTCTTTGCTGTGCTGGAAGTAGTAAGCAGCTGGCGGGATTGCTATGGTCAAAGCACTTATTAGAAATATACAGAACCGATAAGTAAGGAATTATTTACTTGTCACTCACAGTAATTCTTCCAAGTACATACATAAATAGAGCCTTTCGATAATATAACTATCATTATTTGATATTTGGTAAAGCGTCATGTTGTCTGCGCTATTGAATGAAAATTTGTTCCGACGTTGACCATATAAGTTGTTGTTAGAAAATTCATATTTTATTATTTTATAGTAAGCTAAAAATAAAACTGATTAACTTTGAGCCAAATTTTTCGGTATTAAGTAGAATTTCTAAGCCTTCATTTCAAGAAAGATAATATCTCCCTATAAAACTTATGAAATCATTCCACAATTTAATTGTTCTTACAAGAGAATTATATGAAATTTTTGTGGTTGCTTGTCAATCAGTAACCCTTTCGTGCTAAATTAATCAAATTTGTTTCAGAGTCAATGATAACGGAAAAGTTCTCAACAGGAAAATCATTTTATAACCTCCCAGTGTAGAAATAATATAAATTAGTATGAATTACAGTTCTTATCATGTTGAAGGATGTTTGAATTGCAGTTCACTAACCAGATTTACACACCTGCGAACGAATTAAAGTTTTCATTCCGTTCGATATTCGAATTTTAACATTATCGTCGTTTCCATCCTGAATATTTTCCAAAATTATCGATGAATTATCAACAAATAGGATAGTAGGTAGTTATCTACCTACTTGAGCAAATATTGTATTGGTCTCCAAGTACATCTGTTTCGAAGGCATTTTAGTTTAATAGTTCATCCACAATATAGTTGTAAAGAGCTACAAAAATATGTTGAAATTCTTCCCTTCCATCACGCTTTACATTTCGAACATTCATTTTTATTAACCAATCAATGACTACTATCCTTTAGCTTTAGATGAAAATTTTACATGAGCATAATTTTCATTCCGTTGAAATTTTCCAACAATGAAAACTTAATTTGTATTGCAATTTGTAGAAAATAACAAACTGTATTGTATCAATTCATACTGAGTCCACACATGTCAATTTTGTTGTTCATCTAATTTTAGTCTAACTTTAATCTTTTATAGCAATATCTCTCTTCAACTGAAGTTTTTATTCCCCAATTCATGGTTATAATTGAAGTAGTGCTTAGAAAGGGCAATACAATTTTCGAAAATTCAATTTCCGGCGTTATGTTTGTAGTCATATATTCTTCTTTGGACATATTTCAAATTTCAAGATAACCAAGAGGATTCATTATATTTAATTGGATGATTGTTTGAGACGCGACCAGTATTTAATAAAGTATTTGATTAGACTGGCATCTCACATATACAGAGTTTTTTTATTGCGTTTCTATATTATTATAACCGAGTGCGAAAACAAGGAAGCAAAGTGAGCGTGCCTCAACTGGGATGTCAACATTGAGACCACGAGTTCAATGCCCGACACACTCTACGTTCTCCCACCAAATCCACCTGTCTGCAACTACAAGAGCGTTTGCCATACTTGATTTCAGCATTGGCCTTGCTACAACGCGAATTCCTGCTTCAATAATAATTATATTGCATGTCCTTATTAAAGCTTACTTGGATCATGGGATGAATGATTATGTACTTTATGATTGGAATACATTTAGTAATAAGATACTCATATAACTATTGTTTTATACAACAATAAAACAGTTTTGTCTCCCGCAACTCATCTATAACATATACAGAATCGTCTAAACGGGGATGACAAGAAAAATAGCTTATGAGAAGAAAAATATACCTATCGAAATATGAAATTTTTCCTGACATATCTCTATTGCAATTTTCTTTCATAACGTATCATTTCCACTCGGCAATTATAAGGGATGAAATAAGGTAAATGAAAAAATAATATTTTTTTGTTGAACTTCATTGGGTATCTAAAATTGTAATAATGATTAAATAACACTTACCGGAAAGTATTAGTAGTACATTAGGATACAAAATGTGTTACAATGATTTCCTGAGTACCCGTTTAGAGCTGGAATTATTTTAGTACTGGGAATCATATTTTCAACTAAATTAATTCACATTACATATTATGGAGGGTTTTATCTGGCCAAATTAATTGAACAATTAGAATTATTATTTATTACATCGTTGATTACATTTTCATAACCAATCAAACTCAGGAAGGTAAGTATAATCTAAGGCATGATTCATCTTTTACTGATGAAAACAATATTGACTAGATTCTTAAATAATAAACTGTACAAGAGTTTACACTATGAATACACTAAAACACCATAAACGGGAAACAAACCCTTATCCACTAAAAATACTATTAAAGAACTAACGACCTTCCAGATACCAATTAGCCATCATCAAAATAAACTAAATCAGAGATCAAAATGTGCGTGTTCAACTACTATTTGGAATTAAACAAGTAAACGAGTAGGGTTACCCTCAGCTAGATATGAATCTGAATTCGAAATTAAGTTATTGATCAAAGATTTGTCGTAACCATTGTCCAACACTATTTGCTGAAGTTTCTCAACTCCACAAGACTATTGAATGGAGCTATTTTATAATTAATTGGTGTAATTGAATTCGAAGTAATTTAAATTCACTTATATTTCTTCAGTTATTAATAAATTCCGTAGTTTGTTATCCAAATTTGCAATACAACCCGTTTAAAGATGTAACAATCTAAAAAACCGTTTAGGCAACGCCATTGATGAAATTTCCGACTTCGACAAATCCGGAATTTAGAAAATCTTGTTGAGAATGGTATGTGGGCAAAACTAGAAGGAATATTCAAATTAGGCATGAAGAACATTTTATCTAGGTGAAGATAAATAATGGTAAAAAAGTACGGACTAATATCTAGGTAATTTAGAAAGGATGAAAATGCATATGAAAAAAGCAATTCAATGAATTCATTTGTATGCTTGTTTACTCTTTTGATTCCAAATAATATTTAAACAGGCACATTTTGATTTCTACTTTTGTTTATTCTGATAGCTCAAAGGTCCTCAATACTTTAACAATATTTTGAGTGGATAAGGGTGACTGTTTCTTTTTTATAGTATATATTTTTAAAGTTCAATTGGTATGAAGATTAACAATAGATCTTTGAAGCTATTTGACGCGGAATATTAATTTAGACGATGACTAGATGTAATAGGTATTCTGAATATTCTATGTCATCATTTATGAAGATCACAATGTCAAGTTTACGTAGTTTATTTTTTCTACGATTACTAAATACCATGCTCTAAAAATTGTATAAGGAAGTGTTGACTCCTTACTGGACAAATGAATTTGTTGTGTATTATTTTCATAAATGGCGCAGTATTGAATTGTTGGCATAACTGGCGGTTGACGCTCATTCATACTAAGTAGATATGAATTACACGGCTGCGTGTGCCACTATTCGATTAAATCAGGTCATCAATGTTGAACGACCAATGATATCACTCTCTCGCTCGCCTTAAGTAGTGATTGCGCGGCCATTCGGCCTTTTGGCCTCGAATCTTTCATGACCTACACACTATTTTCCATTATGAATAAGTTACTCTATTGTTTCATTGAGTCGTTCATTTGGATTTCGACTTTTATTATCTAATATTTTACACATTCTCCGATGAGAATTAAATTTTACAATAAACTCAAACCATACGCTCGTATTTGAACAATATGAGTTCATTGACCTTAGTAATGTAGCTGGGTACAATGAACCAGGTAATGCATTTACACTGAATTCAGAGTATAAATTATAATTCTAATGAAAATAGGATATCGAATTTTTCTGTATCAACTAATCCATTATTTCACTTATTTAAATTGATTCGATTAGTAACAATCGCACAATAATTTATGTATACATAAACAGCAATATAGGTATGATTAAAATATACAATTGTTTCTAGTGAGATTCTCAATATATTTCCAAAAGAACCATGTTATGTTTGAACTTTCTGTCATAAATATGCGACAGAAGTGAGTAATAAAACGTTGTGTGTGCTTTACATGAATCGGCATTATTTATTTTAGTGTAATATATCTTAATAAATAGAGGGAATCACAGGAAAGAATAAGTCTCATGAGCTAAATTAATGAATTCTCGACTTTAGGACGGTATTTTCATGGATGCTCTTTGTTTTGCTCTATACATATTTATTTTATTAAAATAATTTTTAAATAGCTACAAAACCTTATATCTTATACCTCGATTACTGCACAAAAATTATTGGTTCTTCAACTGTTATGATAGTCGTAGGGAAATGTCAATATGAAATATTAATTATTTCTTTTATTGAGCATGTAATAAAAAAAAATAATAGTCTTTTCTCAAAGTCATGCTAGTACTATATAACTTTTGAATTGAATGATTCATGAGGACATATTCATATAGTGCCACATGCTTTGGAGAATAATTTGTTACTGCATTCATTTTATACTTCGAAAGGAAACAATTGAATATCATATCGCAGAGAGATGATAAGAGATGAATGCAGATAAAAACTGGAAATAATTTATATGTTATATATATTTCCAAAATAACATCTCCAAGTAAGCCGAAAAAAATATTTCATTTGAAAATATGACAACTTTAAATTTCACATGACAAGACTCAAAAACAATTAGCAGATCATACGTCTGTTAATTAATAACAAACATTATACTTTTAAATATTGAAAATATGAGTTTGCTAGATGAGTGACATTAGTAACTTTCCTGGAACATTCAAGTTTGACTAAGTAGTTCCAGTTCCTGAATAAGTTTAAAATTTAACCAATGGAAATTGGAAAACAATAACAAACGAATGATGATACTGATAATATGATTGTATCTGCGAAAGTGTAGCGTCTGAGAGGGAGGGCCAAACGACTAGAATCGATCCAATTCCCGACTTGCGTGTCGGTTACCATGGAAAGTGTTGGGCCAGGTCATGAGGGGTCAAACCCGGACCTTCCGCATTTGTATTTGCTAGAATACGAGTTCAATCAACCCCCGGATTTCGGCTTGTTTATCAACAATACCACATGTGCTTCATCATTAATTCCATTTATTAATATCTTAAATTAGTGAATGCATTTTCCTTACGTTTTATGATATTAATACTTTGGTCATGGATATCTAAAAAAAATATTCATTCATTCCTGTTCGAAATATGTTTTTCACAACAGGAAACTATGGATGCTGAGAATACGAACAGGAAGATTCCACAGTCTACAAAACTTTTTTTAGCCAACATTAAAAACTAATAGATTTGTTAATAAAATTGCTTATGAATTTTTGTAACACTTCATAGATTCTTAAACAGATCTATAATGTAGATACAAATTACATATATCACTATTATCGAACTTAAAAGCAAATCACAACAGATTATATATAATTATATAATTTATTCAGCATGGAAGGAAGTAACGGTCTCAAAAATATACAAGAATACCCCATATGGCAACCTAAAAATTGATAAAACGATGTATATTATTCTCAAGCAGTCATCTATCTAAATATGAAACTATACTGTTAGTAGAATTTGATGAGTATACTTTCCCAATTTTCAACAATAATTCTGTCGGATTTCATTTTGTAGTTTGGACTAGTAATTTGTTGGAATGCAGATAGAGAAGAAACTAGAGTTATGGTACAAATTATAAATCATGAGTATAAGTTCTAGAAAAACTTTCAGTTTCAGATACAGTTCCATGGCTGCTCTTGTGATACACAATCCACGTAAAAATAAGATTTGTAAACAGTGTCCGAAAAGTAATTAAACATAGCTTTGTATATTTCAAAAAATCTCCCTAACACGTTCTTTTATTTGTGGACGTGCCAGACTAATATTGAACTGCTAGGTATTGAGGTGCTAGGTTTCGACTCAAAGACTGAGTGTAGTTTGTTACATTGAAATGTATTCACACCAATATTTACTGTCATGAGCATCCGATAATAATAAATTTGCCTAATTAATTTCAAACTACGAAGTATAATCATGTAACTTATATCTAATATAATATCATAAGTGTAACACGAACCTAATTCTTGCTCTGCTGGTTTATTTCCGGGACTCCGGGATTTTCCGGGAGTCTCTGCTACAGGAGAACGTTGAACTCATATTGATTTTATGCAGTTTCACTTTTATTTTGTTTTAATGGATCTCTTACAGAAGTTAGTTCGGTTCAAAGCTTGCGCTCAACTGTTCCAACAAAATATATATTGCATACACAATATATGGTTGAACCAAATAACATTTTATTCATCTAACTGTTAATGTAAGAATGAAATTCTTCACATCAAATAATATTATTTCACATCGAATTACGAATAAATTTTCTGCACAATTCTTCAATCAAGATTTTTTTTTTGATATAAAGCTGAATATCCTTAAATATTTTATACTTAACCCTCAAATTGCTGTTCCCTTTAATTTAATTCTTTATCCTGTGTTTGGGTTTCTATCTATCTTTCTCGATTATCTTTTCAATGATATTGAAGCATTGACTAGCAAAAATGAAAAGAACATCACTTAAAACTAAAAATGCATAGAACTAATTTACTTAAATTTGACCGGACAGCTTGAATCTTCGAAATCTACCTCATTTCTCGGAATTTACACAGACCCCCGATTAGATGGAATATTTAAACTATCCTGCTACCAGTATTTCAAAGATTTGCTCTTCGGACAATATCGTATTTAGTAAACACTGGAACTTCCATGATAGCATATCACGCCCATTGGAATTCTATGTTGCGATGTGAAATAATTTTACGTGAAAATGCTGAAAAGGTATCAAGATGCAGAAGAGATGTGATAGGAGCATCTTTAAATTGAGAAATTTGAGCCCTATTTCAAACACCATTTACCCTAGTCAGACTATACATTCATGAATCAATATTGTCTGTCTCAACATATTGATTTTTGTTTACAAGCATATCGCCAAGTCAGGAGACACAAAGAAAATTCCGTGTGAAAACATAATAAATTATAGCAACCATCAAAAAATTGTCGAGCTTCTGATCATACAAATATTTAATAAATTATCGATTGGATCTCAGGGCACTACCAATACTCAACTTAAAAAAAACCATAAAATCATTTGCGGTAAAGAAAGCTGACTACATGATAGATGAGTACATCACCATGACGATGATTGGTTGCTGTTGAAAAAATTTAATAATCTTTTAATCCTACTCTTCTAAATTCATTTAAATAATTACTATCTTAATTTCATCAAAAGAACATAATAACTGTGATCCGTTCGCTGACTTCCCCCACTGTTGTTAGCCAAATAGCTGTCGCACACTTCTGCGGCTAAAATATCTGATAGGAACAGAAAATATATTGGGAATGATTTGAAAATAGCTAACAAAAGTCATTAAATTATACTCTATGTTACATTGAATTCTTATTTAAATGTCATTTACATAATGTATGTTACAACTCTATGTTTTTTACGGACCCCTGCTGCCAGATTGACTTCCTTAATTATTAACACTATAATATATATAACCTTGTATATACTGAACCTGCTGCCACGTGAACTATTATAACTAGCCACATAGGAGACCTCAGAATAGTGAGAAGAAGGAGCTATTGGCATAATCTTGGAGGACCGAGATGGGGGCTGCATATGGCGGATCTATGTTTCCGTTCTCCAGTGGCTTACCTCGCATCACGTTATGGCTGATTCCATTTAATATTTTACTTATCTTCTCTGATTCAATTGAAATGTGAAAGTACGTCTATGAGTGAAGTTTTAATGACTGACCAAATAATTATTGAAATAAAGGAAAATAATACTGATGGAATTTAATGCCAAAATATTCGTTTTCTTTTGTCTTAGGACATCGATACGCTGTACAGCTGACCTTATTCACAAATTTAAGTTATCAAACGTTAAAGCAAAAAATCACAGACGTGAACCGGGTATGTGAATATCTCCCACTTAAGCCCCGCTTACTCATTTACGTTCGGGTAGGAAACGTTCCTTCTTCTCACTATTTAATTTATGTAGTAAACACATAAAATAGAACGTGACGTCATACCGACGACTTGAATCTTAAAATAAGTATTTCGGACACTTTTGTAGGTTAAATATATGCGTGTGATATATATTTATAACCAGAAAAAACCTTGTCGTTATGTTTCTATAAAACTGAAGATGGATGTCAAAAATACGACTTGAAACAATATAGTTCCTATTTTCTCCACGATATCTAAAATTTAAAATTCATATAACCAATAAAAATCGTGCAATCTTGTTCAGTTTTTACGCACATACACACACATACACACAGACCGCATGACAAAAATAGTCGAGATCGATTAAATAATTTTTAGTCCCGAATACAATACTTCCCTTATACCACTTCAGCGAGGGGAATAAAAATGTTATTTCAGATGTAATTGTAACATACTTCCACTTTCAAATTTTGAGATTCTAATATCATTATATCTGTCTATTAATTTAGTTGCATTCTATTGACTAGTTGGACACAATTATTGCATAATTCTAGGAACATTATCTTATATCATAAAAGACACACACATAATGACGTATGTGGCAGCTCTTCCTATCTCGATTTTCAGTTATTAGGAATCGATCTGTACTTGAAAACAGTAAGAAACTTACAACAATCTGTTCATTGAAGGTTTTATTCTCATATGATACAAAAATAATTACACTTGTCTGTATTGTTCAGGGAGCAGATCTAAAAATATAAGCATATTTTCATAATATATGCTTTGTCTGATAGCTTTTATGTGTGCAAGATATTCAATATATAATCCTTGTAACGCATCTATATAGGCTGTTTATTGTTTTTTGAGATTATTAATGAATTTGGTTCTCATATTTCGTACAAATATATTCTTGAGAAGTATTTTATTTATGTTACGCTCACCTTCACACAAATGACGGAAGTAGCGATACACCCACCTTTAATTTGGGACTGATTACTAATTTGAGTAATGGTATGTATATTGGCCGATCTCAGTCATCTCTGATTGATTGAATATGAGACATCTTATTTATGTAAATAAGTATTGTTTATTGTTATTTTTAAATATAGTTGAAACCGTTTCACATATCTGGTGGCTTGTTATTTTTGATAATTCACAATGCCAGAAACATTGAGAGAAGGGTATTATCGCTGAATATTTCATCATTTATCAGTTTAAACACCCCCAACTGCTACTTCAACGTAGTTACTGAATCATTATAAGTCCTAGCAAGTATATTGTGCCTAATATAACTACAAGATATTTGAGTGAAAGAACAATTACTTTGTTTCTATACCACTTTTAATTATGAAGTAAACAATTGTTTTCTTCGTAATTTTGTATCTGTGTGATAATGACACTCTATTATTAAAAGTGGTATAAAAACAAAGTAAGTAATTGTTCTTTCATTCAATCATACTGATAAATTACTATCTTGGGCTTGTACCATCGATTTTTTTCAAGATAATTGTTTGGAATCATTTTGGACACAACAACTGCTTGAACTCAAACTTTCATGGGATTTTTGACATTTCTTGAAACAGTTGGCAGATCACGAAGCTTAGTAAGTGAAGCGAACCAATATTTAGTTACAAGAATTTTCTCTGTTCCTGTTTCAAGATTAGCTTATGCTGAATTGTCATAATTTTCTTTTTATATATTTAATCATCAAAAACAAATGAGCGTTGATAGACGCTCTTGTTCACTGTATTAACTACGCGTCATCACTGTCGATAAGAGCGAGAGGTATGTAGGAGAAATATAGTGCGCAATTCGGGAATACTATATTTAAAGAGCTAGCATAAGCTTAATAATTTATGTGACGAGACGCCGATCATGTTATAACATATCTAGTGAACCGAATCTTGGATTCCGATGATGTATAAAAATGATGTTATTATGCAAGTCCTTAAACGCAGTTATCAATGAGTTCACCTACAAAAGGCAACCACGCAGTTGTCTCATAGTTGATATCAACAAACGTATATTAAGATTATGCTGTAGAAGGTTACTGTAAATTAATTAAACTAAAAATATATGATCTTTGGATATTGCAACAAACTGCACATGCGTTTTTGAGTAAGGTCATACCAGCTTGTCAACAAATCATTCCAAATAAGATAGTCCGTCTGCAGTTCGATATCTATTGTCAAATTGTAACACGTATGGAAAGAATATTTTCTTTAATATTGACGAAGATATTGAAAATTATCGTAGGAAATTCGGAATATTTGAATATTGCTGTAGTTTAAATCAATAATAGTTATTTTAGTATTAAGTGCGGGAAATGAGTGTTTTTTTTTATGGTATATCGTAGTGTTATTTTTTTGCTGAGATCGCAAGTTGAGTCCAACAATTCATTCGGATGTATCATTGAAGCACGAATTTCATAAGCGAAATACAAACAACTTTTTTTGTACAAACTGTAACTTTGAATTGATCGGTTAAACTTCCTTGTTCTAAATACTCTTCATACAATTTCCTAGCTTTAAAGTTAACTTGCTCTGTCATTCCTATAGGAACGGTTTGTTGCAGTGAATAAGAGACTTTTAGCGTTGAAAAAATAGTAAAAGTTCACGTATCGATAGAGATGAAAAAATGTCAACTATTTTCCACAGTTGTACAAAATAGCTATTCATACAATTAGTAGCAAAATTAGCGTTTTTTTTGCACTAGATGTGAAGATTGGATCACGTGCGTTACCCTCGTGGCTCAACACATCGTCCATATAACTTTAGTGAGTGGAAGTTATTGAATGAATCCAATTAAATTAATTATTTCCGGTGCAATAAATAATAGCAAACGAAAATAATGATCTAAACTTGAATTATCTAACTCTAATGCCATATTCAACGGAAATTATTTAAGATTAATATTAAAATAGAAATTGCTCCTTTTCATGGTAATTTTGGATAAATTATTTTGTTCTTAATGACAATAATATCACTGTGAAAATTATGATTATTGACAATGTGTTATACTTTCATTTTTTGGGATTTTATTCAGATGATGTAAATTTATATATAAATTGTAAATTGTCCGATCTGCTTTCGCTAATCTCTATGAAGATTATGTGGAATTTCTCATGACGTATTTCTGAAGAAAAATTAAATATCTAGCTATTACGTTCAAGATCATCTCTAAAAACAGCATCTGAATCGAGAATGTCCAGGTTCCCACCGCCGATGCTACTGTCGATTATAATTGAGGGTGTGTTTTTGAAATATTCAGTGCCCGTTGAGGGATACTGTTGTGAAGATGGATTATACATTCTACGAAGAACGATAAACATCAATTGATTGATCCAAAGATCATTAGCTGCGCTCACATTTCTTTTGCTAGCACAGATTTCCGGTTTCGGACACTTTTGCGAATTTATTATTGCAATATAAATATTCTCAAGTTTTCTTAATAAGTAATATAATAATATTTGGAGGCAAAGAGTATACTCCATCTCATTAGGAATTTAGAGATTATCATAATATCAGCTAATATCAGTAGTAATAGTTAAGGCCTCGGCTCTAACCCTGCGATGAAATTCCCCATGTGAAGACAATGCATATTTCAAATGAGTAGAAACACCTAATGACTTGGAAAGACGTGAAATTAAACTCTATGTCATGTGAAAGTTCGTTTGCATCATAGACCTATTATCCTAAGGAGACAGAATTGTTTACATTTAAAAACGATCAGACATTGCCAAAATTTCGGGCCACTCAGGCCGCTGTATATTACAAGTATGGCCGTATGGAATGTGCTGTTGCCGGATTAGTTTTTCTGTGTGCCGAATTGAGATTTGTAATTATTATAAAAACGTCCATAGTATTATTTATTGGTTATATTAGAACCAATACTGTTGAAATGTCGTTTTCTCTGAAAAATATTCCATAATTTATGGTAACCTGGAATATACAATAGAATTATAGAATATTTGAATTTTTAAATATAGAACTATTCCATTTCATTGCATCATTTGTTCAGAAGGCGACAACGTCGCGCACCTTTTATGAATGGGGACTTTGTTCTGTACTACGCAATTTGACAGCTTCCGCATTTCTGGTAGCTATTTCGCAGCGGTGTTGCCTTACAAGTGGTACAAAGTTCTCGATCATAGTTACAGCATTGCCAATAAGGAGTAATTATGACTCCATGACAAAGAGGTCTGTTGGTTTTCTTTGTCATACTTCATGTAATCATTGCGAAAAGTCAAGTCAAATGAGTCTCCTCAGGATAATAGGTCTATGATTTGTATTGACATCCCTTTGATACGGTCTGTCACGAACAGTATGTGACTGTCAATGTATCAGCTGTCTGTAATGTAATTTTTACTTGTTTTGTTGAGGGGTTATTCTATCCTATTCTATTCATTTATTCATTTAACGCCAGCCTATTTCTGCTACTAGAACTAAGCACCGACGCCAGGGGACAAAATCACCAAAACGTGGAAATTCCGCCGAATCCTGACTATTTCCAAGTACAGGTAAGGATCTTCAACGTGCGACTACGTGGTACAGCACACAGGATATATTGTTTTACTCCCCTTTCCAAGGAAGGCATGGTTATATTGTGATTCTGATACGACGGCAAGGTGAAAAGTTCCTGAAAAATGAAACAAGAAATGAAATGTTTGGTCAAAACATAATTTATTCCTCAACATAATCTCCTTGTGGCCCGATACACTTCGTCTAACGTTTTCTAATTTTTCATTAATCCTCCCAAATGGGAGCTTGTCTCAGTGATGACCTCATCGTTGGAGCCAAATCTCTTTCCTCCGAACCATTTCTTCAAGTTTGGAAATAGATAAAAATCACAGGGAAAGTCTGGAGAATATGGTGGATGACGAACCAATCCCGTAGAGAAATTCACGAAATTTTGTCATTGCGACTGCGGATATGTGCGCCGGTGAGTTGTCCTGGAGGAAGAGCACTTTTTTCTTTGCTACTTGTCGCCGCTTTTGCTTCAAATCGGCGTCGAATCGATCCAATAGCTGTGCATAATATACGTCGGTAATCGTTTTGCTTTTTTCAAGGTTATGGACGATATCGTGTACATCGTAAAAAATTTTTGCCATCACTTTGTTGGCCGATAAACCCAGTTTGGCCTTTTTCGGCTTCGATTTGCCAGGGTAACTCCACTGTTTCGACTGTTCTTTGGTCTATGGTGTGTTGTGATGGATCCATGTTTCGTCCACGGTTACGAAATGGCACAAAAACTTCTTTTTATCGCGCTTGAACATCGCCAGACGCTCCTTTGATGTTGTCACACGGACAGAGAGCAAATGCAGCCAACTGGAACACATCTTTCTCGTATTCAAAAATGTATGCAATATGTTCCGTACCCGTTCGGTAGAGGTGCCCATAGCCTCAACAATCTCGTGCACTCTAACTCGCCGATCGTCCAATATTATACATGGATTTCATAGAGGATTCCTGGCGTTTTGATCTCAATTGGACTACCAGAACATTTGGCGTCCTTTGTGGTCATACTACCACAACGAAAATCAGTAAACCACTTGTGAACCGTTACAATCGATGGTGAGGAGTCCCCATGATGTTTAACAAGCGATGCTTCAGCTTGCGTAATGTTTTTTTCCAGGCAAGAAATAATGTTTAATCAAGACGCGAAATCCACTTTTCCTAATGCTTATAAAAATCTTCAATGTTGCTTGCTTTCGATGGGTATCGAAACAGAACTGAATGACACATCAGTATGAAAATTTCAATGCGTTCTAGCTAAAAATGGTACATCATAAATGTCACATGGGATTTTCGATTGTGGCGCCATCTGTTATATTTTTCAGGGACTTTTCATCTTGGCCTCGTATATATTTATAGCCAAAAACACTGTTGTTATAACGATAAAACGAGTACCTGATTTAAGGGGACTACAATGCTGGAAAATAATACAGTTCCTACTTTCACCACTTCAAAGCGATTTGAAAATGTTCGACGACAAACGGGGGAACAACGGGGCGCTATCGTCCCTACAATAATTGTCTAGTTGGATTCCAGAAAGACTCAAAACAGATATTGAAGGAAATAAGAAGCACATTATTATTCCTAAGAGATTTTAAGTTGTTTCTTTCTTGAATATGAATATAATAGGCAGATTTCTCAATGTGCTCAGTAGGAAGATAACGTTCATCTCTAACTGGCTCCAGTGCAGAATAACTGATTATTTATTGTAATGATAGGCATGAGATGGATTCGTCATTTTGTGGCAGATGCAAATTTAATTCGAATTGATAAAATGAAAACCGGTGAAACATTGTTCATCATCCTTTAATAACGCCGTATTTAGTGGTAGTATTGTTATTTATAACGAACATAAAACATCTACGAACGACAATAGCAGGTATATCTCAAAATTATCATATATGTAGATAAAGAATGAATTTGAAGGATGGTAGCAAATCCTCAAACTAACTGAAATAATAACAAACACTATATTGTTAACAGCGCTTGACACATGATCAAGCTAGTTGGAACGAAGTAGGTGCAGCGTTGCATTCCCACGACAGATCGTGTTGTGCTAGGTCGGCGTCGAGACGTTTGAAAGAGTGCATTTCCGCGACGTTCGTGTCGGTAACATACATTCTAAAGGTGCGTAAAGTGCGTCTTTTCAGAGCAACGCACGTGCGTAGGGGAAATACCGACCGGAACAGTAGTAATTTCTCGCTAAATTAAGAAAATTAGAAAGTCAATTTCAATTCAAACGCTAAATAGAACAATCACTATATCAGTAATATTTAAATTAAGTAGATAAAAAATCCAATATTTAAAAAGCCAAAAATGATGTTTTGCTAAATCACTTCAGTCAGAATTTATACTTCAACGTGTTGGCTGATAGCAATTAATTCATTTCAATTACAAATTAATGAATCAACAAGGATTTAATTTCATTCATTTCGTAGGTTTTTATTTATTCATCAATGTGAAGTACATCATTAATCAAAGTATTCTTGATTCGACTTCATAATAGAATTACTTGGTAGTCATCTACATTGGTAAACCCAATTCTGCCAATTGAAATGGTTTGCTCTCCAATTACTGCTCTTTTCTGATGAATATTTTGGAGTGAAATATTTTGGCACTAATAATTTTTTTTCCCTGATTTTTTGAAACGATTTTTGGGAAGAATATTTATTTAAAATTCTCATTCGAATTCTGAGAAAATGTATTATAAAATAGTGAACAAAAGAATGAAAAAAGCTTTCGGAACGTTCTCATTCAAATTCTGAGAAAATGTATAATAAAATAGTGAACAAAAGAATGAAAAAAGCTTTCGGAACGTTCTCCGATTTTCTTAAACGATTTTTGGGATGAACATTTATTTAAAATTTTCATTCAAATTCTGAGAAAATGATTAATAGCATAGTGAACAAAAAAGCGATTGAGTAGTTTCAAAATATGAATAATAATTTGAGAATTCCCAACTCACTCGAAAAGATGTATATCCAAGTAATCAAAATTCGTATCAACATTTTTTGAACTTCAATATCAAAAAATAAATTTTAGCCGAATTTTTTCTCAAAAGAAGAAGAAAAAAAGTAGTAATAACCCTATTCGTGCAAATTACTTGATAGCAGAGTGAAGTTAATAGTGATAATGCAATTGTATCGATTGATATATATTTAGAACTTTTGAGTAATTTCGTTCTCAGTTTGACGTTTATTCATGAAATTCGGTTGTAATTTTTTGAAAAAAGTTATAGATATATCTCATTCCCGAAATAACTATCAATAGTGTCATATTAACCGTACAAGTTCATACTTTTCAGCGTTCAATACAATCAAAAGTGAAATTCAAAATGGCGGCATTTGCGTTTCCGTTGGCTAGACGTGAAACAGCACGCCCAACAGAGAAGCTATTTTAAACTGCTTAAAATAATTCAAGGTAACTACATAGAATTATTCCATTGCATTCTGATAAAATATGTTTTGTGATGTACCAAGGCATAGTTTTGATGGGAAAAATAACCCCAATTTTAACAGTGTGGCTTTCAACTTTGACCTTTAATATATTTCTTATTTTTGTTTAACGTCAACTCTCATCATATCGAGTGATTAGTATTTGTGGATAAACATATTTCAAAGGAGCACTATTGATTGGCTTTGGGCAGACATTTTTTTCACGTCAGTGTTTCGTGAAGTGTTTATAGAAAAGTGAATTTCAAGATCGTCTCAAGGTTATTCAATACTGTTTGTGTGTATGGGGTAATTATTTATTCTTCCTAGACAGTTGTTATCACTAGATCTCAAATATTTTCATCTAGATTACATATTCTCTGCTATACTCAATATATTTTAACCTCTTAAGCAACATCTTTGTGGTTTTATAAGCAGCCGGAACAACTTATGCAAACATATCAATATATTTTATAGTTAAAACATAATCGAGAATGACGATGTGTAAAATAATGAGAAGATCCCATGAAGAAATGGTAAATCACTTGTTAGGTTATCTAATATAGGTTATTTTGAGCAAAATATATTCATTAGAAACAAAGGGTTCCATGATAAGCACAAATTGGAATTATCAATGTAGAATATTCATTTTCTTCATTTACTCCACAATATTGCACTACTTGGAATATATTTTGCTAAAAGTTCAGTTCAAAGATTATATGATTAGATCAGTCACCTTTTTATCATGTTCAAAAACTATTGCAAAATTATAACTATCATAACAATAAACATGAATATAAATAGAACGAACGCTTCACAGCATTTTTTGGTTGCTTTGTTATTGTCGTTCGATATTTACATTTGCTTTTCACTTCTGTAATCATTGATAACGTTGGGTATTAACGGTCAAAGTACAAATCTTCATTATTAAGATGACATTAAAATATATGTATTTAGGAATTCACTAAATACATTTGTCCCTTCCGAACCAGGTATTGCTCAGTAAGTCCCAATTGTTCTGCAAATACTGTATGGTTAAAGAAAACTAAAGGAAGGCAAAGCTGCAAAGCAAATAAATTATTATTGCCAGTTAGAAGAATGATTGTACCCAATTGAGTTTGAGGGTTCTAAGACATTGGAGAAAACTAGTGAAGTGAGGTTAAAACTATTCGTTATAGATTTGATTTATTAGTCGCAAAATACATGCACGTTTCAAGAATTTTTTATGATATCTGTACTCACTTCAATTCAGGTTTCGGAACTTTTAAAGAATTGTCAGAATACATTGATTGATTTCTATGACTAAAGTTATAGAATTCAATGGAACATGGTGTCTAATAATAATTGAAAATATCATTCAAACTTCATACAACAGGAACTTTGAAAACTCGCATCATTTAGGTATAATAACTCAATAACAATTTTATCGAATTATGAGACAGTATAATCTTAGTCATATTTATTGTTGATTTATTTGCAAGTCAAATCAATTGATGGAATTCTTTGAATTTTTGCACTTCCGGTTCTATTAGAAATTATGTACCAGTATCAATAATAAATGACCTAGTGTAATCACAAACACCTCGAATAAAACCAAAAAACAATTTCAACAAGCAAGGTTCCTTCAATATGAAGGGCACTTTCTTTTATGTGGAGGGGATAATTAATAATAACGTCGAGAATGGTAAAATCGACGGTGGCTATTAGTTTTCAGAAAATCAAAAGGAATCAAAAGGTCCAATATTAAATGTTCGAGCAGTTTTTACTGGTGGGTAACTTCTGATTGAACAGTTAATTAACATAACAATTTAGCATCAAATCGTATGGTTGCTATTATCAAATAACCAAAAATAAAAACCTGATATGGTCACATGAATTTTCACGTAGATTATCATAAGATATTTCTGTAGCTATTTAGTGGGTCGATTGGATAAAGCAAAACTACGATTTGTCTCTATCACTATTCTACATCAATCTAATAAGAAAGCCTCATGAATGTAGGAATATCATTACCATATTTGAATTTGCCAACGATTTCGCATGAAAAACCTATTTTGAGAGAAATTTTTATGAGGTTGAGATACTGAGTAATTCATAGTTCAAGTTGGAAAGAAACTTCTAAATTATTTTTAGGGAAATTTGAATTTGCTACGATCTTAAACTTATATTTACATCTATTGAATTTTTTGTGGAGATGAACTTACGTAAAAACCTCAATGAATTGTCTCTTAGGTTATATTGAAATTTGAAATGTGATGATGGATTATACTTAACGTCTTAACATAACCAAATTTGGTCATACAAGATATTGAATTGTATGTCAGTTAGAGTATCTTTTGGGATATTGTATTTACTTATCAATCATCAACCAACTTTGAAAAACACTTATTCAATTTAATGAATATATATGGATATAACATATAAGTTGATTTCTAATATTAAATCTGGTGAAAATGGTCATTCAATTTGAATATATGAGTACGAGACAAACTCAAGCAGACCACAGGGTTCTGAAGTTTCCGACAATTATGTTTTATAATAGTTGTAACATTGAATGTTTAAAGATCAGTCAGGGTCTCATAATGTGCCAAATGCTTGCAAGGTTGCGTTGAACAACGACGTAACTAGGAAATGTCTGCGTGTAAGTGAGAGCGGTATCCCTGACGTCAAATGCATGTAATGCAACCTTGCACTAATATTAGTGCAGAATTGAATAACTTAAACATACGGAAATCATTCTGGCATTTCGCCGCTATTTTCTCATCATTACCACTATTCACATCGGATCATATGTCGCGGTCAATATTTTTATGTTCCTCGAATTTTGTAAACTAACTAAATTTCAACAATTGTGCATACACAATAGAGTTATTTCGCGTTTCTCTTAAAAAGTCTACTTCGAATTATTATTGGCTAAAATTTTTTTTTTATGTTATGTAGCTTGATCGGAATTGTCAATCGTGATAATTAAGATCAGAAAAATTTAGGGTGTCCAGAAAATTAACAAAGCTCCATTATACTTCTCAAAAGTAAGGAACAAATTATTCACTTAACTGAACTTAACGATGACTCTTTTTTTTGTTCAAAAAGCTACCCAAATTATGAGAAACAAACAACTCGCGAACAAAATAATACACGCAGATCCTGATCATAAAAAAATTTGATATTTTAGTAAGAACACATGGAATCGTTATTGAAATAGTAACAGATGGAAATTGTTCAGACCGCAAGTATGCATTTTCTATTGTACAAAAACATATGCTAGACCGATAGTTGAACCGCTACTATAGTCGTGGAATTGAATCGAATTGTCAAAAGATGCATGCAACCATTCTGAGCAAAAAAAAGAAACAATAGAAGCAGATCTGCAGGTTATGCCTGGCTAGAGGGCTTCATGCTAGTGGTTTGTAGCCACATCCAGAGATAGCATTCTCAGCAGAGGTCTAGATACGGCCTTACTCCAAGAATTCTTTACCAGAGACCTAGCAATCATCAGAGTTGGTTAAGAGTATTCAAGTAAGTGAGAAAGCTAATGAGGTACTGTACAGAAGAGAATTTGGACCTTGTCATCGTCTGCGACGCAAATGCACATTGCGTAGTCTGGAGGAGCAGCGATGACAACAAAAGGGGCTTAGATCTCTACGAATTCTTACTGTAGAAGAACCGACCGTTATCACTGTTAATAGGCAAGAGGTTCCAGATCTTACTTTCTGTAACCGCAACAAGAGAGCTAGGCTGCAAAATGGATAGTTTCTGTGGAGCCCTCACTCTCGGATCCCAGACTCATAAGTATTAACAGTCCAATAGAAAAGGAACTCTCGGAACACCAACTGGGAAGGGTACGTGCGAGACCTCCAAGTTGAGCTTCAGGGGTTCAGAAGCAACTATGGCACCATTGATAGCCTGGTATTTTCAGAAAACACCATTGCAAATGCCATAGTTACCACCTATGAGGGAAATTGTGCCCTTTAATGGGTCACAGCTGGGGAGAAGGGGCCTGAGTTGAGCTATTAAAGTCGGAACCAGGGAAACCTGAGTACACCAACTGCAACTTTGAAGGCCTTGCTAGGCGTGCCACCCTATCACTGACGATGAGGAATCTCACAATGAGGTCTACAGGCTCAGCTGCAATGGCTTCCTTAAGAGCTGAAGTGCAGATCAATTCCTTTCTTTTTGTGGGTGCAGCCTGAAAGGCTACGACTAGAACCGCAAGACCCTATGGTTCGTGAGAAAAATTTCAGAGATGTCATCCCGCCGAGAGAGAAATGCTAAATGGCCGAACGCCAAAGCACGGCACAATTTGGCACACGGATGAGTCCAGAACATACACAAGAGTCGATGCAGGCTTCTGCGGTTCTAAATATATTGATGGGTCCTACATATGGGTACTACATGTGAATGAGAATCTCAACACAGTCTTTCAGACCGAGCTGCTTCAAATCTACATATGTGCAGAGAATCTGCTCCGCAATGGTTAGGTAAATGAGACCATCTGGATCTGTTCAGACAGTCAAGCGGCATTCAACGTACTGAAAAGCTCAACTGTGTCCTTGAGCCAATTGATTCAACCTGACCTGAATTCCGTATAACTCAGGTTGGGAATGAAATGTGACGATCGTCAAGACTCTCCTGCTAGTATCCCCCACAGCGGGGTATACAGATTTCGAGAAACTGTCTGAGAGATAACATGTCTCAGTATGGACAAGGATGACTACTGAACCGCCAAGCTCTGCTTGGCAATGAGGTAGCCAGCAAGCTTCTCGCTGCGTAATCTTTACAGGTCACGGAAATCTGTTGAAATTTTGATACAATAGGGAGATAGTCCAAACTGGAGATGGGATACATACTGGAGTCATCAATCCACTTCTTCTGGAATGTCCTGCGCGCAGTCGAATCAGGTTTACTCTGTTAGCTTCGGGAATCATCACAGTCGTTCACATAAAGGACCTAAGCGTGAAACAGGATTCTGTCAAGCAGCCGGGTACCCAAATACTCCCTGAAAAACGTAGCAGGGTGTACAATGGTCTATGGCCATGTACACTGAACTCTTCAAATAAGCCCCTTACCATTACGACTGATACCAATGAGCATCTATACGTGAAAAAATGTGTAGATATTTTCATTAATATGTGTAATAAGTGACAAGAAAATTTCATGATATTAGATCAGTAGCCAAAATCTGTTTTTATAGGCATATTTTTAGTAGGCTGGGTGTCGTGTCGTGCAACGAAGATTTATATTTAGTTTTTAAAATGTTTATTAGTCTGTAAATAACTCATATTTTTGGAAACAACGCGTATATGTAACTTTTTTCACACATTCTCTCCCCCATTAGTATACCCACACTTTATATTACACATTTAGCTGAAAAATTTTACAAATCTTCTTTGTAATATCTGTTAACATTTCCATAAGATACGTACTAGGGAAAAAACGCGTGCATATAATTAATAATCAAATAAAATCATATCATCAATTAATTTGCACAATTTTCAACCTTAGAAAATTCTATTTTTATTAAGCTCGAATAAATCCCGGAATTACTCCCTCCGCGCGCAATGCTACTTGGTAGGCATGTTTCAAGAGATTATTCTCTACCAATTTATCATGATTGCTGACAAAAAGGGAAACACGAAAATTTTCTGGGTCAGCGGTAGTACCTACAGTCATGTTCAATCTCACATTCAACTTTGGCACTAATTTAACCAATCATTCTCGCCTTTAGTTTCTATGGGATGTTTTTCTTCATTCGTAACAACACCATTTCCAGAAGCATGTTGTACTGTGAAAAAAGGTAGTTTGCCTGTAGTTACTTCTATTGAAAGGAAAGTATTCATTCGAGTTTTGAAGTTATATTTCATTTCCCGAAGTTCTTTCAATTTTACCAATTCTCTACAGGACCGAATATAAGTTATATTAATGCATGATATAAATATCATAGAAAATTGAAAAGCTGTGATCAATTCATCACGTGAAATCCCTCACTTTTGTTAGCACAATAGTTTTCGGACACTCCTGCGGGTCAAATGCTGTCAGGTTGACTTTTATAATATACCTTATTTCATACTGACCCTTGCTGTCACATGAACTATCAAAATGCACTATAGAATGAAGAAGTCTATATTCTTGCACAAAATAAAGACCTAAAATAGATCGTGACGTCACATCTATGACGTCACTTGAATTTCTGAATGAGAATTTCGGACACTTCTGCAGGTTAAATATATACGTGCGATGAATATTTTCAATCAGAACAACACGGTTGTCCCTATGGTTCCATAAAGTACCATATTTATACACACTCACACTCACGCTCGCGCACATAAACATAGATCGATTCAAAAATACTCAAAATGGATACATCCGCGAAAATCCTATTAATATGCATAAAAAAATATTGATATCGATCAAAAGTTATATGAGACAACATAGTGTTTGAATCTAATATGTACTCATACATATTCCATGTTGTAGTAATGGTATTATTAGCTATTGCTATTGGATGAACATTTGTCATTTGATGCATGCACTATTTATTGTTATGTAAGAATATTTGGGGAATAATCTTTGATAATGAGGAATAATAAAAAAATTATATTAAACGTATTTTCCTTCCATTTCAGGACTTAAATGCCTTGAAGAAGAACTGAATTCCTCAAAGGAGACCAAAATGCGAGAGGTAAATATGTTAAAATATGTTTCGTGTATAGTTAAAATACTTTATTCTTCCTAGGATTCACATTGAGTCTTCTAACTAGCATAAAGAATCACAAGAAACAGATTAAATTAGAGTGAATCAGATTCCAATTTCTCACATCAGCATTCAAGATTCGGAACGTTTCCTGAATAAATTGAAAGCAATTTTCAAATTAAATAATAAAATTATATATTTATATAGTAGAAAAAAGATACAGATATTCGCATTTACGATCAACATATTGACGATTTTGAGCGATCCCAAATTTGCCAAAGTGCCATCGTCTGTTGCGTCTTGTTGTATAGTCTGTTGTGCTCCGAAGATGTAGGATGCATGCATTTATACGGTATCTTCAACATTTGTTGACAGTTAAGGGCCAGAGAAATAATGATTTTCATCTAAAATATTATGGTGCCAGCCTTTAACGTTTTGAGAATATTTTTTTATTCATATTATTTGTGAATTTTTCAGATCAGATTATTTTTTGATGAAAGTGAGCTTGATATGTTCATATGTCTTGAATAAGGTCCTTCCGCATAGTTCACTAACATCAAATCAGGTTAATTAAAAAAGTGTAGGTCCTCATGTAATACAGTGCCACTCTGATTCCATTATTGATTAGGTCTGAACTCATCTGCATGTTTCCTCATGAAATCTATTAATAATCCATATGACGTGACATCTGAAGTTTGTATTATCTGAAGGTAATCAGAGTTGTTGAGGACTTTGTAGGTCAGATAAATTGTAACCTTTTGGGTTTAATGGATTCTTGTAGTTTCCTCGCCGGAAATACAGAAACATTAGTTGTCTGAACAAGTCGCATACTCTGAAGTGCATTCTGAAACAAATGCAGCTAGTTATCTTGCATGTGATACAACATTGATCCTTCAAAATGTCGGTAGTTCACCAGATAACCCTTGACCTTTCACAGACTTACTCACCTATGCGAGCAAACAGTTCGTGGCTTCTTGTACTTACTCTATGACATTCGTTCCAAACTACCATTTTTTGCTTGATCGAGGCAACATGATGTACGAATACGTTTCTGGTGAAAATTCTGATACATTCCTTTGTTGCTCTGATATATAAAGTGGATTCTTCATTCCTATAATGAATAATTCATGAATATAGCGAGAGAAAACAAAATAATGAGAACTACACTAGTGACAGGTGGTTAGAGATCACTGGAAACAAGTTCCAGGCATCGTATATGTTTCAAAACATGCTAATAGATTTAACACTAACAATTTGTGGTGTTAAATTATTCCAGTCTTGACAAAGTCTGTTTCGTGAAACTGATTTTTTTAGCTTGAGATGTCCACTAAGTCTGAGGCCCTGGTTCAATTTGAACATAGCTGTAAAGCTCAATAGAAATCGTGTTATGAAGAACTCGATATATTGTAATTAGATCACCTCGCCAACGACATTCAGAAATGTACCTACATTTGTCCTGACAAGTCGTTGCTCGTAAGACGCCATATGGAGACCAAATGGCGTCGTTAAACGAACTCGATTTGATCTTGATCCCTTTTTAGGTCCGGGTTACAAACTGGACCAACAAATTCCAAAATTGGCCTCACCTAGGTTACATAAGCTTCACTTATGTTTGTAATGTAGCGAATGAAAATGCTTCATGAAGAAGAAATGAAGAAGTATTGGCCCTCTTGCAAATTTATGTTATATGCCGAGACCAGGACAGTTCAGTCGGTATTGTGGCTCCTGAATCCACAGGAGATTGAACAGCTAACAATGTTATTATCCAGTATATATTGTAGATTTGGATTTGTTTATCCCATATAAAGTACCAAACACTTATCAACATTCAGAGGCAGCAACCATTCCGAGCACCATTTGGACACTGTGGGAATGTTCCTCTGTAGTTGATCATGTGAGATTGAAGGGTTTGCGTACATATTCGTATCATCTTCATAATCGAACCGGTTAATTTTAGTAATCTGGGTAGGTCGGCAACATATACAGCAACAGAAGCGGCACAAGGACAACGCCTTGAGGAACACCACTAAGAACAGAACCAGTGAAGGAGAATGTATCGCCAATTTTACCACATGAAGATCTTTTGCTTAAAAATGCTTGAATTTGAAATTGTTTCTATTTTCGAATGACATTTAAGATTGTTATCATATCTTGTTGTTATTCTTGTTAACTTGAAATAGGGTTTTGTAGATTCTGGATTTTCTGTGACAAATAAATTACTTTTCACAAATAAACATCAAAAGATAAAGATAATAAATTTACAATAAAATTTCTTGTGAGATGAATTGAGTAAATATATACTATTGATCCACAGTTTTCATGACGCTTAGAGTTATTGAACATTATTTACAGAGATGAATTAATTTAACAACAAAAATCAAAAGTGTAGAAAATATTCATTAACTTCATACTATTCCAAAAATTATTGAACTTTAATGTTAAGTGCTGAAACTATATATTTTAGTTCCAGGTAATATTGATTTAGAAATTGGGGGAGCTCATAAAATTATCTACAATCTGGTACTAGTTGTGGTCTCAACCAATGCAGAAGTTCGGACTCAATTTTTGATCCTGAACAATATCATCAATTGCCGATTGGCCAAGATATGACCAGAATTTAAAATAAACACGGTTTGTCAAACTATAGTAAGCAAAATTCCACTCATGTTCTATGATTCATATTCCCTCATCAAATTTTGAAAGGAAACGTTCCTTAATAAAGTTGACAAAGCTTGGCTTGTAATTTCGCTCATGTTTAATCTTATTTAGATGAAAGTATTTATATTAGTTAACGTTGTATTAGAAAGCCTTGATCCTTATTGAACGACCTCATTCCCCATTTATATACAAGGTATACATCATGTTTTTATCTGAAAGGGTGGCTTCCTATTATTCGTTTGCAACACTCACTATTACAGTCAGTATCCTTATGTTCTACCTTCAATAACTGATATTGGGTGGATGCGCCGGGCAATAAAGATTTCTCGATTACACAATCTGAAATATAGATGTAAAAAAAATCAAGTTATCCTGAATGGGAAGTTAGTTGCTAGTAATATTATTAGTAATATATTCATGAACATGATATTTATAATCGTGATAACTCTGTACTGCTTCAAAAGATGCTGTTAAGATCATAGAATAATATGGATGACGACGTCAAGACGTAAGCAAACACGTGACTACTAAAAAAACATCAATCGACCTATTTGTAAAACTGAATATATTAGAGGTCATAGCAAGTGTAGATACTCAATTTTGGATAACCAAATAGTAAATTGCGAAAACTCATACTCTCTTGATTCATTTGTACACGAATATGACATCTGAAGTCGGTAGAATTATAGATAAACTACCTAGTACTAGTAACTTTTTCAACATACTTTTCAAATCCCAACGAACAGCAATCAAATTAGGCTCTAAAACATATACTGGTGGGTGGCTATTATCATTTTTCAAGTTCCCATGCGCCTGCCCTTATCATATATTCAATGTCCGAAATAGACACAATATCTGACAAGATTAGAAGAAGTTTGTCTCATTTGCATTATCATTTATAGGTTGTATTTTCAATCATTGGAGAATTTGTTGAAATTTATGGAGATGTTTTCACAGTTACATTGAAACTGTCAATCGCATGGAAATTGATTCATATTAACATTAGATATCTCTTGATATTTAGTTATATCGTATTGAATTGATACAACGACGACGTCATGTATTTAATGACGTCGAAGCAAATTCTGAAGTCTAGTCGGCGCTGATCGATATTCAACTGCACACTGACCCATATACACTTTCATTATCCCTTGCAAATGGAGGAAACTCAGCCATATTAATCCACATGACTGACCAAATTGAACCCGGAAGAATTTCAATATCGACAGCTTCGGAAACAGGCCTCTGAACTTTTATAATGCCTTCTGCTGATATACAAGCAACAAGTAATACTAATTTGCTTGGTCAAACGAAGTTTATTATGAGACAATGAAGGTTTGCAATAATTTAAATTTTGTTTTTCAAGGAATAATTTTATCTATTTATCAACATGCTCATGAAGTGGTCATTAATTGAAATTCTCTTTGTAATATTACTTCCTTTGTTGACATATTATACAAGCTAAATGGGATTTCAGTACATTTATCTCATTTTAATTATTAGCAGTATTGTATATTATCTTCCACAACAACAATTTGGGAATCAGAAAATGCTGGCGATGGTGGTCAGTATATAGATTCACAAAACATTACTTTACATTCCTATTTCCTAATACTCTCTACATGAGGTATATGAAGTTCACGCCATGAAAAAAGCTGTACTTTGTAATATCTGTTTGAAGAAGCTACGGTGTTAGTGAAACATATTAACACCTATCTATTAAATTAGTGAAAATCAAACTTTTAATAGTTATTTTATTTATAGTTAGAATGGATTTTCATCTAGTAATGGCTGATTCTATTCAAATGCTTTAGATTTTTAGTTTCAATTTGAGTGAGAAAAGGGTGATTGTATAAACTAAATTTAATACATTACAATATTTAAATTAAAATAGAATAATTTGATCACATTTTTTTCAAAATTACACTGTTACAATGTTTTTGTTTGGTATTTTCGGTTCGGTTTTGGTCCCTTCCTAATCTCTATTTTACAATATTCTTCAATAGTACTTTATCACTCGCTATTATATACTTGTAGAACAATAGCAGAACTGGCTTTTCTAATGAGTACACCATATTGCAGATATACGTGTCTGTGATTTAGGTATTATGGAATTATAAGAATTGATTTCAGATATTTAGCAAAATGCAATACCCAGAAACAAAAGAATTCCATGTTGAAACTGATTGAATAAAAACATTTCTTTAACTTAAAATATGCAACTAAAGAAAAAAATATGCCCAGTTTATTTCCTTTAGTTGAATATACTCTAAGCATCGCAGAAAACTGAAGGTAGAATGGATCCATGCAATCTGTATTTGCCATTATCATTTCTAAAAGCAATAGAGGAAGTAACAGTTATTCCACAAGAATATAATTATTGTTTCTTCAAAATAAAATATATCGAATTCCTATTGGAATCAGTGAGCTATTGTAATCAACCTGGATGAGATTAAAGGGAGGTTACAATTTATATGACGATATCAATTATTTGCTCAATATTAGTCTCAAGAAAACTGACAAAATCCTATTAAGGATGAAAAGTAGGTCATTCAAATAACAAGGTCGTCTAAGTAAACCGTTATTCTGAAATTAGCTGGGACGTGTGTTATAATCTTCCTTGAGTAGATGCGTGAAATATGTATATATTTGGTTTATTATGAAATTTAGAATGATTGGAACTCTTTGTATCGTTCGAATTATGCTAATGATAACAAAAATGTATTTCAACAGAAAGTGTAAGCAAGGTTTTAAAAACGTAACTCGTTTCTTTATCCAATTACGGCTTCCGTAATAGATTTAATGGATCTCCATTGCTGTTCTAGCTTATATTATTATATTATTTCTACCATAGTTCATTCGATCAATACATGATATTTATCGAGTGTATACATATTCCAAGAATTGCAACAAAGGATCATGAAAGTATGTTTACCATTATACTTATAAAAACATTTCCATTAACCTGTTGAATGAATTCAAATAGTTGAGCCATTCACATGTGACTTAACTGCTGTTGTTCAGACATCAATATATACTAGTTTCCGGATGGATTCCACGTCTTCGGGGCAATATTATCCACTGATGTTTCACAGACAGTTACTGTCGGCAAACTCAGGGAAATTTGCGTGCCCTACTTTTGAAGAAAATGTTACTCTTTCTGTTATTGAATGAATCGTCATTTGAGTTTTTCAATGTAGTTTGATTATCTGAAGAATCCAAATTGTTTGGTTGATGACTAGGATGATTTTCAGTATGTCCTCTCAGTATGCTCAGGATTTACTCATATTATGAAATTAAAATCTGTGCTATTTTGAAATTCCAATATATATATTCTGAAGATGAGTATATGATAACATAAATAATCTTTATCATAGAAAATTCTAATATGTTATGCACAACAACGGAATATTAATAAAAGAACAAACGTGGAAATTGCAAAAATGAAAAGAAAAAAAGACCACAGTCAAAATTTTGAAAATAAAAATCTATGTAATATTGTTACATCTCTGAACCACCGAAAATCAGGATGGATTATTGCACAATTGATACACTGATGAATCGATTAATTCTCAAAATAATTCTGAGGCCACTGTTTTGTAATACTTACATTTTTTTTTTCAATCAAAGCAAATTTGCAAGAATGGTACAGTATTGAAAATGATATTAAACTGTTAATCTGGAAAATGGTCATATAGTTTTAGTATTCAAGAGAAATCTTATTTTATATAGGAGTAAAATGAGAATTGAACGATACTTAACTTGAACCAAAATAGGTCGGTTTCTACGTTTTCTTTCTAGTTTAGATGGTAAAAGCCAAAGAGCAGAATGTTCTGTTTTCGGTGGTTGATGTTGATCAATATATTCTTCAGCATTCTGTCCATTCTTCAGATTTTTGATAACTGATAAATATGTTGAGAGTGTTCGTTGAATATCTTAAATGTTAGAAACATGATAGTTCAACATTCCATAATCGGGTGTATAATCAATATATTCCACATCAATACATTCTACATGAAAATATGTACTCAAGTTGATAACTTCACCATTCTTATAGTGAAATGCGATTTTCAGTGTTGACGAATATTTTTTTGTTACAGGACGCGATGGAAGAGGTTGCGGTGTCATCTGCTAGTGAATTCGACTTGCCTAACATTCGGGAAGAAGAATTCGAGTTGCACACCACTTACATCGTTCCGGATCTTCCAGTTGAAATTGGTACTCCCAATAGAGCTGAAGCTACTCTTCCCAGGAATTTGGTTTTAAAAACATCACAAGCACTATCAGATGTAAGACATAAGATTATTGTTATTTGAATTAAAGCTTACCTAATCTATCGATATTATTCAATTAATAAACAAACTTGAAATAAACAGCTGTTCTATAAACTGATGGAAATAATAGTAATGACAGCTGGATATACGCTACAGTACGGAAGGTTCATAAGACTCAAATACGCATTATCACGATGAAAAAAAATTTTTGACGCCAAATTTCTCCTCGTAGATTAATACCTTATAGAAGACTAATCCTTCTAATTTCTAATTGTTTCTAGGCACAAGGTGTTTGGAGTACAGGATACATCCCACGGGGGTCACGCTTTGGACCTCTCGTGGGGGAAATTTATGCCAAAGATGCCGTACCAAGTTCTGCCAACAGAAAGTATTTTTGGAGGGTAAGTAATACAATTTAATTCGTAAAACTTGATTTCTGAATTTTGTTCCTTTTTGACCTATCAATTATCAAAATTCTCAACGTTATGAAAAAGCTAATGATTATTTATTAGCCTTCACCAAAAATCGAATACTATCTCCTTAGAGAATATGGATAGACAGATAGTCAGGATTGATATGAATCAGTATCGTTGCAAGTTGAATTTATTTATGAATTATTTAATTGGGAATACGAAAGTAGAATTTCCTCTCTCAACATTATTGATTACCATTTACCAATGTGGAAGAAATTGTAATCGATCTCAACCCTCCTGTTCATCTGTGAATTAGGAATAAAATTATGATTTATGCATTTGAAACCACTAAAAGCATTTGAGGATACCTATTATCTATTTATCAAATTTCATCAAACTATTAGACTAAACTGCATTATTTAAATGTCAATAATCATATTATAAAATCTCATGAATTAAGGAGAAAAAATAATATTGATATTCCTTTACCTGTTGTGTCATGCCTACGTGTAAGAATAAAGTTAAATAACATGGATATTGCATTGAAAATATCATAATTACTACTAAATTGTATATTGAAGTTCGTAATACACTATTTGGAATTAGTGATGCAAATGAAGGATTATCTTCAGCTGGAGATAAATCTGAATTTAATGAATTGTTTATTCATTTAGACATTCCTATCCCTTCTAAATTACCTAGATATTTTTCCGTTCTGTGTTTTAAAAAGTGATAAATCTTTTTGAGAAATGGTGTGACCTGCATTCAAAACATACGCTGCTTATGCTGATTTTGAGTTTGGATGTCCCTTCTAGTTGGACCCACATAAAAGTTTAAACATTATCACAATCAATTTTGCAAATCCCGGATTAGTCGTAGTCTGTTGCCTAAACGGTTCTTCAGCTTGCTCTTGGATCTATAGTAATATGGCAAATTTAAAAGAAAAATGATGGAAGTTTTCTAATTATTGAAGGATGGCAAGTGAAACTTTTGAATATTATCGGATTACTTATAGGTAATTTAGCTAATTGATTGAGTTTCATTTTTTGTTAGAGATTACTTATTTATCAAAGTTTTCTCGTTATCAATGTCAATCGCCATCTGCTGAAGTTTCTTAATTTCCTTGTTACTATTTTTTTGGCTCAAAGGGCCAATTTACAAAATTGATTGTGAGTCGTTTTCAAAATGCTACATGGATGTAACTAATAGTGAAAATTATGCATTAGCAAGTATTTTAAATACAGGTCACACCATTTCTCAAGAAGGTTTATCACTTTTAAAACACAGTAACGACAAGTATCTAGGTAATTTAGAGGGAATGGAGTATAAGCGAAAAAACCATTTCTCAAATTCGGTTCTTTAGTAACCCGAAATAACATTGAAACAGGCACATTTTGTTTTCTAATTTTGTTTACTCTGACTACTTGACAGCTTTGAGTTTAAATGAAGAAATTGAAAAAAAAAAATTTCCATATTTTAATAATAAATAATCAATTTATTTATGCTTTCATTCATTTAATCAATAAAATAAAAATTAATTCACCACAAATTATTTTAAAATTTAATTCTTAATTATTAATAAAAATAAATTTTACTCCAAAAGAGTTCAAACTGTAGATGCACTATAAAACTATGAATAAAAAGTAATAACCTTTATTCTCTAAAAATACTATTAAAATCTTGAGGACCTTACGGCTATCAGAGTAAACTGATGATGGTTAAATGGTGGCCGAAAGGTCCTCAGTTCTTTAATAGTATTTTTAGTGAATAAGGGTGATTATGTCCCATTTTTATATAAATTTCTAAATCAGAAAAATCTATAAATTTATCAATAAAATAAAAATGTACAAAAATATTCTTTTAAAATTTCATCTAAAATAATAGTATTTTTAGTGTTATAGTGTATCCACAGACATGAACTCTTTTAGCTTATTCGTGGTACACATTCCAATATTTGGCACATTATAATCTAATTACCACCTTCTGTCTTAATCACTCTCGGTTCTTTTTGTGTGTGGTTAGGGAAAAATTAATGAATAATAGTTAAAGTCGACAGCGAGCAGGAGAAAAGTTTGAATTAAAATTTTTCCCCATTGTTCTATGAATGTTGAATTCTATTTCTATTCCATATCTTGTTACTAATACTATAATGCTTTATGATAATATGTATATGATTGGCTATGGTTCTTGATGCTTACTTACTTTATTTCTGGTTTAGGTTCAACTAAGGGAAGGTTTTTACAGAAGTAACTCATGTGATAAGGTACTAATTCTCTCTTTGAAATTATCAACAAGACATTTCTGAAGTACATTAGTTAACTATTTATGAATCTCATGATATAATGCAGTATTTTTGATCGCGTATTATTGCATTTCTACAGTTGCTTCACACTATTCATTAGTTAAAGTTATCATCTTAGCTAGGTTCTTCCGATGTACAGTAACTGTGAATAATTATTAAGCAACTACTTTCCGACTTCTCGATCTGCTGGATCTCCTCACAACTCTGATTAAACTTTGCACAGATCCTTCATCTTCATACATATCCGTATTTTAATGCAGAATAATGATGGAGGTTTATTCACGAAAATTGTCGGACTGTAGATTCATTTATAGATATGCTCGACGATTAAGGATGGATATTAACTTGCGTCACAGCTCTGACAAGAGAGGTGGAAACAGAAGTGTTAGAAAATTTGTTCACATACTATCTTGATTTGAGCTATGATTCATTATATATCAGTTTCTTTTATTCATGAATATATTAATTGTAATATTGGATAAAGTATTAGCCATGGAAGTATTTTTTTTGTGTTCTGAATATTTTGTTCACATTCAATAATAATGTAATTCTCTCATTAACTAATAATTGGGAAGTTGGAACATTTGCCAACAATTATTCTATACGCTTTTTCCATACTTATAATCTATAATAAAGTATGCTTACCCTGATATGGAGATTACTATATTCACGAAATGTCTTGTTTCTTGTTATGAAAGGAATTAATCAAGGTGAACTAGTTACTGATGAGATATATATTCTCATTTTCAGATATACAAGGATAATGAACTCTATTATTATATTGACGGATTTGATACCACAAAAGCAAATTGGATGCGTTATGTTAACCCAGCGTATTCGAGTGAATCGCAAAATTTAATAGCTTGTCAGTATAAAATGAACATTTACTTCTATACTATCAAACCCATTCTTCCCAATCAAGAACTGTTGGTCTGGTATTGTAAAGAGTTTGCTGAACGACTGAACTATCCTCTCACAGGAGAACAAATGCTGCAAAGGATACGTAAGTATACAATTTACTGATGACTTAGATTGCTTGGAGAATTAATGAATATACGAAATAGGAGTTCATAGAATCATCTGCCGCGTAAGATATTATCTCTTGAGATTCATTAATCATAATCTCAGTATTTTCGATAGCTTATATCAGACAAATGAGATGAAGTATATCGGAGCAAAAATCTTGAAAATGAGTGATTCAATAAGATAAAGAAGTCGTGTATTTCGATTTATTCGATGAAGGAATATGTGAATACGATGATCGTCTTTCTGTAGGATACTAGGAGTTGTACTCTGTTGGGTGAGATTGTCTAAGCATTGACCAATTTTCGCGATTAAACTCCTTATCTGTTGTTGATGAAACATTTAATAACTTAAGAATTGAAAAATCATCAATTCGATTTTACTCCTATACGCCATCTTTATTTTTCAATTAGTTACTGATTAATGGTAAACAATTTATTTGAACGGGTGATTTTTTTCACAAAAAATTAATAATGGAAATTAATATTTGATCTGATTAAGTGTGAGTAAGCTAATATAGCTCAAAGGTACTTTATATTTTTATAGATTACAAGACTTTCAAGTACCGACGTATTTTCAGGAAAACATATTATTAATTCTCCTGAAAATATATTTTCTGCCCAAATTTTAATCCTTATTAATATAACTTGATTCAAGTCGATTGATGGCAGAACCCAATTAACTTCTATTTTTTTCAAAAGTCGATTTCTCCAATCTATTCATTTTATCTAATGGTTTACATGATTACGAAAATTGAAATTCATTCATTCAAACGGCTTCTCTTAATTTTTTCATTCTTACTGGAAATGTAAAAAGTTCTCAAAACAAACACGTGTTATTTCTCAAACGCTAACTAATTAATGAAGATAACAACAGATCCATTTGCAGTCTTGACTTTCTTAGCTCCGAAGTATTTTTAAACTAGCCAAAATAATATCATATTCACACTTTCCGACAACTAATATTACAAAAATCAACATTAGACATTGTATCTTTTTCATTAATACTCATAGATACTGCGTTTCACAATGGAACAATAGTTTAGGCAAAAATTAAATTTTTCTTTTGTACCATAGGACAACAAGTAGTGCAACAGTCTACAGAAGTAATAACAGTGAGTACTGCTGAAGCACCTCCCAAAGACGTTCCTCCTTATGAACATCAGCTGACGCCAACAGATGGCAGTGTAAGATCAGATGAAGGGTACCACAGCAACGGATATCATGACGATGCTTTCACTCCTCCTGAAGACTCCAGTGATTCAGACAGCGAGAATAATTATGTTTTAGACTTTAGGTAATTATAAGAATAATCTTTGTGGTTCTATGTGTTATAAGATGGCAAACTTAAACGTATAAATCCCTAATTGAACGGACAAAAAGTTGCGTAGGCAAACTGCAAAGCATACGGGAGTATAAAACGTCCAATATCATTCCTGATTTCCAACTTATATTTAAAAAATCAAATTTTTGATTTCCTACTTTATTTTTTACTGTTAAAGATGCAGCAACTTTCTCTAAGTTACCTTGTGGTAATGTCAGCTTTGGTATCCGGCGTTTTATTTTCTATCAACCATTATTAACTTTTTCAATATTTTGGGGTATTTTTCATTCCATAGTTATTGATGTAGATGGTTCAGTTACAGCACTCACCAAGATTTTTTGAAAACTTGTTCAATGGCGAGCCTGTATCAGAGAAAAATCGGTGACATTTGGCGGCCTCATTTAAGGAGAATCAAAGGTTATAGTGGTCATTGTATCAATAATTGTTAAAGCAAAAACAAAAGTAAAGATGAATCATCTTGAATAGTATACATTCAATCTTGAAAATATACGTCTGCCGAATGAATTCTGCGTCACAATAACATGATTCCATGCCGAAGTTTCGTCAACCATTACAGGTGACATCTCCAGAGTAGTCTTGAAGCTTGAACTGAACCTGATTCTTTTGGTCTCTGTTGCGGCATTTATCCTGTAAAATTTTCACGTTACATGGTTCACTGCCTTTGTGTGGTAGTCTCTGTTCTGGTAGTTGAGTTTGCCGTTGCGTAATCATGTGCGCAGTCGTAAGTAAGTTGTTAAAAAAATGTCAACTCCAACTTTTGACTCTCTTTAAGCATTAGGCTGCTCAATTTCACTTATTTTCTGCAATCATGCTGGTACTATAAACATTTTCCAGTAAATCTTGAGTGCTGAAAGTTATCTAAACCGTAATCGTACCATCACATGTAATACATCAGGTATGTATTAAAAAAGAGAGAGGTGAAGGTATTTAAAAAGATGATGATGATCGTTGATCGAGAACGAAATGTCGTATATTTATACTGACAACACAACTTATAAGAAGTATTTTTTATTACTCTGACGGTAACACAGAAAATAAAATAGGAAATCAAGAAATTCGATTGTTCCAAAATTACTTGAAAATCAAAAATGATATAGGAAATTTTATACTCACATATGAATGGGTTTCTTGTCACGAAACTTTTTCCCCGCTATATGTATTACAATACAACGAATTTTGCTTCTATTTTAGTAAGAAACCAAATTCCAAAGAAACAGCAGTTATAAAGCCTGTATCTCCAGAAGCACAGAAAAACGAATATAGAAAAGTGAAAATTAAGATTTCAAAAGCGTACCACTATAAGGCAACGAAGAGTATAGACGGGGATCATGACCCTAAGAAAGATGGCTCAAATGTAGAGACTGCAGTACCTGAAATAACTACTCTAACTCCAAGAATCATTACGCCGCCTACTACGGTAATTGTGATAGATTCGCCTCCCCCTGAAGTTCCTAATAAACCCTTTTATGAACCTGAAGTTAAGACGCAAAACGTAATTTCTCGATACACACCTCCGTCCTCAAGTATTCTAGAAAACATACTGCTAAGGAATCGAACAGATACAAACAACAATGATAGTAACCAGAGGCAACCGAACGCGACACCTCCACCGAGTTCCCCAACAGAGATGGCGTACTCCTATAAAAAGAGTCACAGATATGGTGCAGTTCCGTGCAGCCCAGATTCGAGTTCAAATACTCACAATTTGCACCCACCTAGTCCTGTCATGATGAAAAACCGTTCGTCAAGTCCAGTTCATCAGTCTCATTTGTATGTAACCCATTCGAACGATTCATACCCGATTCAATCGTCGAATTATTATAATATATATCCGAATGGGAATGCAATTGTACATAGTACAATTACTTCAGCACCCACGACAACGTATTCTCCACCAATAACAACTGGATTTACTTCGAATCACCAACATCCAAATGGAAATTCAATGATACCAACGTCACATATGATGAACACAAATTTGACCCACCATTTACTTACTCCATTGCCACCGTTACAAACAACGAATCTCGGCAGGACATCTCCATGTTCCAGGAGTCCAGATCTGTCTTGCAGTCCAGGAAGTCCGAATTCTGGGCAATCCAGGGGCTACAGAAGTTTACCCTATCCGTTGAAGAAAAAAGACGGAAAAATGCATTACGAATGTAATGTTTGTTGTAAAACATTTGGCCAGCTATCTAATTTGAAAGTTCATCTGAGAACACATAGTGGCGAACGACCTTTCAAGTGTAATGTGTGTACTAAATCGTTCACTCAGTTGGCACATCTTCAAAAACATCATTTGGTGCATACCGGTGAACGACCGCACGAGTGTGGTATCTGCAAAAAGCGATTTTCGTCCACGTCCAATTTGAAAACACACTTGCGATTACATAGCGGCCAAAAACCGTATGCTTGCGATTTTTGCCCAGCTAAATTTACGCAATTTGTTCATTTGAAATTACACAAAAGACTGCACACAAATGAGAGACCTTATATATGTCAGGAATGTGGGAAGAATTACATAAGTGCGTCAGGTCTTAGAACGCATTGGAAAACTACAAGCTGTCGACCAAATAATATTGAAGAAGAACTGAACGGTGACAGCTTTCCCAATAGTTATTACGAATATGCAGGTTCTGATGGAAGTTTGGGTGAGTTATACTTATCTTAGAAAGATATGATTCAATTCCTACATTGCGTGATTGAACATTCAGTACCTACAATTTTTCGAAAACGCCATTCGAACGATTCGTATCATTTGTATATTTTAATATATATTATTACATCTTTTTGTGAAGTTTGCAATTCATCGACACTACTATTTTTTTTTGGTCAGTAAACTTTTCTTCCCCAAATGAAACATTAAGGTTTCCTGATTTCCAACAGTGGTTACCTCAGTAGTGGTACATCAATTCAATGATTCCGAATCTAGCACATCCCAATTAGCATCAATGGTTTCTCCCTTCGTTAGTTATGTGGTCCAACATGCTGTATGTTATTGGTCAGCCGTTAATAAAAAGCTTCCATTCCAGTCCAGCTTCATCATTCAGTGAGACACATTTGGTGGGAGTGATAACTCAACTCATTTTTCTGTGACTAGACACAAGCGTTACAAGACTTCAATTCAAACTCATCCAGTAACCACTTTTGAACTTTATAATTAATTTTTTCAATACCGAATGCAGATTTGCTAGAACCTAGTTTGAAAGTAACTATTATGCGAAGCTAACTACGATTAGATATGCTGTAATTTTTGTTATAGATAACTAAATTATACAGAAAGACCTGACTGATAATTTTAGCAATTATAATATACTATAACAATTTAATTTCCGATATCATACTATGCAAAACCAATTTGAGAGAAATAAATCTACTACGAAATATGAAATGAATTACACTCAGCCTGATTATTGAATAACGATGATTAACTATGATATGATTGACCAGTATATGACATAATACTTCATGCTTGTTCAAAAAGCATCACAATTATTTCATTTGCACTCTCAGTTAATCTATAATTCAAGGTTACGGAATTCATTCTCTTCTATACACATGCTCTTCGGTTGAAACAAGGAGATATTCGGAGAAATATGAGTTCAGCGACCCCCCATAGATACATGAGGTATTAAATGTTGAATCTTATCGTACTTCATTACCACGAGTATATTTTTGTGATGTGTAATGTTTATTCGGCAATTTATTATTATTTTTACGTTCGTTACATTAGAAATACATGAATCAAACGATATTTCAAGTTATTGATTCTATATCCTGATGAAACAAAGTTCTATTTAGAGAATTTACGATGCCTCGAAATCACTTCATAATTCGAGATACTTCCTTATTGGATTATTTTTCCTAAAAACTTTATTGGAGTACGGACTAGAACTCTATGTCTTTCCGATTTCCCAGTATTAATTTGATGACAATTTCAGGTTCCATAGATATGAATAAAGACATGCACGAAGATTCCAAAGAATCCTTTGAAGTTCAGCAAACACAAGTCGTACACAGAATTCTTCATCCTGGACTTTCTAGGCCACTTCCGCCGATGCAACCTAATCATAGACAGACCTTACATCCTGGTAAGTAATTATTCTAAAATTTGAGTAATTATGCTAAAATTGAATCTTTCCGTATAACTATGTATCTTCAATTGAATCTTTAAATCTAACACTCTTACTTTACACTGAGTCGAAGTTGAATTTTCAGATTTTTTATAAAATTTAATAACGAAGAATGATTTACAAACAACACGCAGGGATAGTTAACATCGAATTATTCAATATTCGGGAAATGAGAACTGTTTTCCTGTGAATGCCATGTAGTTGATGGATATTTGATTTCTTTGCACCATTGAAATTTCACAACGGCCTCGATATAGCCTTGTTTCAGATTTAACGTCTCCCATCCACTTTTTCTTTTCGTATTTCGTAACATATCTCAACAATTCTGGATGAAAAGTAATCTCTCATGTTATTCCACTAGGGTTGCAAATTTCAAATAATATCCGTTTCAAAAATTAGTACCATCGAAGAGTAGGTACTAATTTTTGAACTATTTGATAATCCTATTTCTTCGCACAATTTGCCTCCGTAGTTTCTCCATTATATTATAAATGAATAAATTGAAAAATTCTAATCATGAATAACGTCACAACTATCACATACCTCACTAGATAATTGACAAATATTTTGAAAGAGGAAATTAATGACCAACTTTGACGGTACGTTTCCCGATGATATTCTAGTGAAATGAACACAGTAGGTATGAACAATATTGTACATAATGATATTGATTACCAGGATTCGCCAAAATTATTATTCCATCAGTTCAAATATCAGAGTCGATATTTTATCCGATTAAAATTAAAATTTTTTGACGCGTTCTCATCCTTTGGATATATGAGTTTTCAAAACAAGCATCCTCTATACTATTACCTAAGTTCCGAATTGACTAGCAATAAAACCTTGATTCAATAAAAGAAAAGAATCATCAATAATAAATAAAATTAATAAGATAATTAATAAAAAAGCGAATTGTGGCTACTCAATACTGCCTTAAAATAATTAAGGAAGTGAAATCATTTGATCTAATGTCCGTTCTATTACCAATTTCTCCTTGTTTAGACTACTAGTGTTTGTATCAAAAATATCTTCCATTTTGGTGTATTCTTCCAGGCTCTAATGATCTAATGAAGGAACTTCATGATGATCCCAAAGAAACGTACGAAATGCATAATGCACAACAGGCACAGCTTGGACATCAAATATTACACCCTGGTCTGTCCAGGCCTCTTCCTTCCTTACAAAATAATCAACGACAACCCTCACAAACATCACTACATCCGGGTAAGGAAGCTCGCCCCAGTGTAATTGAATCATCACAGCCCCACATTATTGAATGTACCTAATTGATTCGATGCTCATGAAGTAGTTCTAGTTTTGTTAAGTTTTTAATATTTATTTATTATTAGAATTTAGTACTGAAATTTTTATTTTATATACATTTCAATTTTTCTAAAGATACTCATACATGTTGTTAGCATTAATTAATTTATTTAATATTTATTTTACAAATTGTAAGGCTGTGTTTAGTATTTGTATAACCTCAAATAAAATGGGTAATCAGAAATTAGTATTAATTACTCTATGTGAATATAAAGAAAATATTATCTTTCTGTCTCCAAAAGAATAAAATCAATTATTTGGAATACGAAAGCAAGTGAAAATAGTCAAAAAGTCTCAAGGAGTCAATTTTGAGTTAATGCTCCATAACACCTACACAAAATTTTTTGGAAACGTCCGAATTGAAAATAAGTTGAAAATTAGCATATTTTTGGAAAGTTTGGAGGAAGGAATACTTTTAACTTTGATTAACAGCTGATATGGGGAATATTTACGGTACTGGAGATCAATCATTTCTGCTGAAACTCTTAGAAAGATCAATTATTGTGAAAAACATAGTGAAGAGCCAACAATAGAGATATTTGATCACATCATGAGTATCTTGAAGAAGTGAAGTGTAAAGACATGCAACGATGGATTCCATATTGTTTGGTTTTGGATCATGACTTTCAATTTGGTATTTCTATGGGAATAATTTTGTTGTGTGCCATCAACCGAATACCATTTTTCTAAGCTCCCATGGAAGATATATCACAAAACAGAAATCCACGTAGACGTTGCTATGTGAGTGAAGTTAATATAATAGATCTCAAATAATTTCAGCTCCCGATCTGAAGTTGAAGCTTGCTGACTTTAGTATTGATGCAAAGAGAAATACAAAATTACTTATACGGAAAGCTAGATTAATAATAGTAACATCACGGAACTAACATCACTAAAATGACAAACTCTGTTTCACACTTTTTATATGAAAATGTGACGACTTCTAGATTTCATAGCTGAATTCAAAGGGGATATTCATTTGTAAATTGTTTAAATAATAATGTCTCGAATAATTGAGTGGAATTTAATTATAAAAAATATAAATTAGTATACATAAATTTGAGAATACCCGCTTGTATTCACCGATCAATAGAACAAATCATTATTTTAACTTTATAAGGTTCCTCTGAACCTTTGCTCTTATTTGGGGTTATAGATAAAAACGTAGTCTTAATGAAAAAGTATTTTATGGAAATATCCGAATTGTTGATATTAGACTGATTATAAAAGCAATACTATGTAAACAAACCATGACTTTGAAGACATTATGTACACAAATATTGTGGTTCTGTTTGTATTTGAATGTTTTAGAAAAGTTAGTTACATAAAGATAATTTTATTATACATCTAGATTTTATAATAAATGTGTTCCAATATTTATATAGGCATTACACTATATTATGGGCTGAATTGAAAAAATATTGCTCATCACACTTAGAAACTATCTGATGGACAATTAGACTGCATGGTATCTGAGTGAATTCAATATCAATTTAAATAGAGCTTCATCATACCGTCTTGTAGATTTTGAACGTTTTCGCTGTTTGGAAATAACTTTTTCATAAATATCTGTTCTATTTTGAAGTGAATTTCTTTCAAACGATGCTTACAAAAATTTCCCTTCTATAACAGTTGGCTTGAATCAAATCGTAATTATTATACAGGTTTGGTAACGTTAAATTTTGCTAAGAACTTGGTCAGTGATACTGATTTCTAAATAGTTGAGTCTTGTTATGTTACGTTTCATTCAAATTTCTTACCATACTCAATTCTAAACTCAAGTGAACCGTTTCCTTCTATGTCACTTAATCTTCCTTTGGTCATACTCTTTACCAAAAATAAAAAGCTAATTCAGATGAACTTTTGGTTTTTGAATTATTTGAAATTATCATCGGCTTATTATACAAGTTAACTTCCATGTTATTCTTAGTCTATCGTATATACGAATGCAAATTCATCATGGTGTGTCAGAACCTTGTGAAGTTTTATGTATAGATATTTGTATATCTATTACAGAACACATAAGCACTCAGGTGCAGTTTCTTCATACGTGGAATTTTCGGTGATGAATCTTTAGACTTCACTTTTACCAATTCATTAAACGTATATGGTTCTGTTTCAATAAATACATCTTTTTATAAAATGAGTGTGTGAATGTGACAATAGGAAGGAGTGCAAAAAGATAGAAATTGTTACTACCATTAAAGATTCAAGATACTGACATATTGTTGACTCACGGTACTGAAGATGATCTTGAATATTTCATAGACAAATGCAATCTTATCAGTAGTTTCTGAATGTGATGGTAGAACTCCATTAATTACTTTGTTAAACTATCCAAATAACATTAATATTACACCAAATAAAGTCAAGTTTAATCTTGTCTTCATTATAATACATGTTGAATTCAGTGTACGTTATAACAGATACTATATGGTGCTTGTGAAAATTAAGTTAGGAACGTATGACACTTCAAATGCTTAGCAGTGGATATGTTTTGTCTGCTTGCAGAAAAATCAGTATTACTAAGTTGGTTCAAATCATCAATTATTGAAACTATTTTTTGTAAAAACATATTTTTGTATATTCCTCGAATATGTAAATATTTTTCATCTAGGTACCTACGATAAAATTCTGTAAATTTGTGTAAATTGTGAATAAGTTTTGTTAAAATGTACTTGCCCTTTGTGAATACTTATTTATTCTTTGTTTTTGATAGTTATGTTTCATTTTTACAGTCGAATGTTGCTTAAGAGTTTGGTTACATAATACTGGATATTCGATATCATTCAAATTACACTTTGGTTAAAATTCAGTTCAAATTATTGAAAACGATATCATCTAGATAGTGGCTAAGTTATTATTCTCAACGACTTCCTCAATTTTTATTGAATTATGTAACTTAATTTAAACAAGATGCCGGAGGCTTTCTCAAGCCATTAACCTTTTAGTGCAAACAACTAATCAGACATGTGATTAGGCATGATGCAATATCAAAATAGTTGATATAATATACAGTTAAGTGGGATTACTTTGCTCCACTTTTCCGAGTTATTTAAAAAACTTAATAAAATTAAATCTCAAAATGAATAATAACCTGTTTTTTTATATTGTATATGGAAACTCATATTGGGCTAAACACTTATTTAAATAAAAACATATAAAAAATTATTAAAAAGTAGAGCAAAGTCCCCCATAGCGGGGATTACTTTGCTCTATCTTGAAGTGAGGCAACGTTAATTGGGTGTTTCATGAACCTTACGCCAGGGAACTCACCTGTGCAAAAAATACATTATGGTAATTGCAAAAACTATAATAAATGAAACTACATCTTTTATTCATATAAAAAACTTAAAATATATTGCATAAGACAAATTTGTCAAAATTTAGTCAGGGAACGAGTCTAGCAGAGACGGAGAAAGTATCCCTTTTAGACTTGCTTGGGAAGCTCAATTGAGCCTAAAACATCGGACCATGGGTAAGTCAATTCATCTAGTTTTGAAGGTCATTTTTAGATCTTGAGAGACTTGTTCATTGTGTTAATGGTAATTTTTTGATCATTAAAAGCCACGATTTTTCCAGTATATAATTGTCATACCCGAACCAGATTTTGCAAAATAGACGTCCTTCCTTCCTTCTATAAACTGGTTTTCTTTTTCTTTGGCAAGCTCTTAAAATCGGTATCATCTAGAGAGTTTTCATCAAAAATTATATCAACCTCCTGCTACATGGAGAAGTGGTGAGTGCATCTACCAACAAAGAGTTTTTACAATGTCTGTATTGCAAGTGTTTCTTGGGATACCACACAAAACTTCATCTGCATTCCAAGGAAATATACCACATTTTTTAAAACCAGCTTTCAAATTGTTCTCTGTGTGTGGTGCAATAACTTGCATCAACTTTCATAACAATGGTGAAAACTTTTTTTTTAACGTTCATGCGTCTAATGCCTTCGGCAGTATCCTTTCAATATAAAAACAATTTTCGCAGTGATATTTCAAGCGGCTGAAAAAAGCCATGTGGATACTATAGGAGAAATGCAAATCAAGTGGATTGCGTTTCCACCCTTTTCCTTTCAATTTCTTCAGGCTGGATGGGGTGGGTAAAAGTTCATCATCTGCTTTTCCGGAAAACGTAATGGATACAGATTTTTTCTATGGTAATTCGTGTTTTTCATGGATGTTCGGACCAAAACAAATAATGTTTTTGTGCTTTCTGAACAATAATTTCATCAAGAATGTTATAACAAAAGTACAAATAAACTTGTACAAAAATATACTTGATAGATTGAAAGAAACAGTTGCATACACCAATTTTTGCAGGATAAAAAACACAGCTTTTATTGTTTCTATAAACGGGACTGTTGTTCGCTAGCAAATGCAGGTGGAACAATCAATCGCGTGATTGAGATGGTCACTTAGGCAACCATCAATATCGCGGCGTTTGTTTGGTTCGATACATATCATTACTAGCTCGTAGGTAGAATTAAATATTTTCGAACAATGGAGCATAGTAACACCTAGAGGCGCAAAGTATTCCCAATTTACGGTATCTAACAATTAATAATGATACAGGAAAAAAATTGATACACCAAATTCACAGAGGAAGTGAATGGCGTCATCGTGGCAACGAAGAATAATTAATAATGGTACAGGAAAAAAATTGATACACCAAATTCACAGAGAAAGTGAATGGCGTCATCGTGGCAACGAAGAATACTTTTCGATACAACGGAAAAATATCTACGGAGTTCCTAAGAAGAAAAAACTCCAATTTGTAATCGGTAATATGATCCTTCACATCTTGCGAAAATCATAAATTCCTCCTGCGACGTAGTTGTTCTACTGATCGTCTTTACAAGGGGCTTAAAATATATTCAATTATTCTCAAGAAGCACTTTTTTCAAAGTCAATAATTTAATAGGCAGAGGGAGTTGAGAATAAGAATTGGAAATTGTTGTTTAACAGAACTTGGAAGATTTTTATGATATCAAATATTTTGTATTTAGGTTACTTTTGATGACAGGCAATAGTATAATAGAGTTATTATTAAAGTAGTATGTACTGTGTACACTAAGTTTTTGTTATTTAGTTTTATTTATAAGTTATTTATTTTCATTTCATTGTATCGTACTTTATTTCCAAAATTTTCAAACAAAATAAATAGCAAAGTTGGAATCGATTCTACACTGAGATTTAGTATAAGACAACGTCACACATCATTCGACCTTTTGTCACCACTTCAATTATCTTAATTATATGCAGTTCAGAAGCAAAATCTAATCTTTGACGTGCAGAAAGTATTGAATGAGATGTAATATTGAGGAATAAATAGCGTATTTTGCACATTTCAATAATTTTTCCAATTAGTCTAAGTGGGTACCTTACTAGAAAGGCATGTTTTATGATCTTCTCATTTTACCCCATAATTAAGTCATACAATGTTAGTCTTAGAAATGTTCGCTATCTATTTTTTTTTTCAGCAGTATGTTTCCAAACATTGCATTCAAAGTATTTTGGTATCTCATGCATGTAAAAATGTTCATATGACTATTAAAACATGTAAATTTATTCATTTTGTTTGAATTCATTCCTTCTGAATACGGTGTTCAACGTTGGATGAGATATAGAAATGCGTGGTCAAACAAAAGGAAGTCTTAGCAGATTACTTGTTTTCCAAAATTTCTTCAGACACACTGGTAAGGCTAGAAATTAATGATACGGTAGGAGTAGATAGGAGGCGGGTGCCTGAGGAAGAATGTAGATTGCTTAATGAAGTCAGACCAAACTAATATTTTTGGTATAGGTATGAGGTTCAATTCTGAAAATTGATTTGATTGACGAACTGGCATTATTATCCGTGATTTTTCGAAATTCAATACCAAAAGGGATCAAAAAGATTCGATATATTTTGACGTTTAGGACAGCAAATATAATCACGTGGAATCCATATGACAGACAACACAATCATTCAACAAGACAGTTAATGTTTACATGACATAATATCCGTGACAAACCATTCCATAACATAGATATGTAGTGGCCGAGTGCTACTACAGTAAATAATAACAAGGATTCTTCGTTGATGATATTTTATTTTCTAGTTCCAAGAGTTGTTATTAAAATTCAATGTATGGATATAAAATGTGATGAGCTCTGAATAATGAACAGATTCAAATTGTAAATATGTTTACACTAAAATCAATAAGTTGTTTGTGTCGTCAAGACAATGATGTCACAGCTCACCAAGAGAATGATATGAATGAATCTAGATTACAACAAAGTACAAATCAATAGAAAAAAAATAACGGTAGTCACCGAGCACTGCTGACAGAAGTGAAAACTGACATTATGAAGTAACCAATATTTTGGGAATTTCATCCAAATACGTATGATTTCACCAGTATCATCTCTTTCTACATGACACAATTTTCCGACAGTGCCATTGGACAATCCATCCCCAACATCTATGTTATTAGTTATCATGTATGGTCGGTTAAGAACTAAAATTAACTCGTATGGTAATCCACCCGTATCATCGGTTCTCATTTTATGTAACTTCTGCGTGACAAAATTTTGTTGCTCAGCATTATGACAACCAACGAAGACACTGATATAGTCTACGGAGTTTAGTAAGGAGTTGTTGTACTCGTTTTAGCATCCGAAATTACAATTTTATTATTTTTGAATGAAAATTAGTTTTTCTTTAGTTTCCACAACTGTTAGCATTTCAATCAACAATTATATACATTTTTATATTTAATAATAAAAAACGTATAATGGGCGGTACAATTCCTGTAAAGAGTATGAATCGATCCTCGTGCAGACGAAATTTGTATTTTTATTGAATTATCAATTGTACATTGTCTACTTAGTATCGTACCTACGTGCAAGTTTTTAAATATTGTGAATATAATTCATAAGAATATAACATTAGTGATGTGTATAAGTAATACTACTAACACGAAAGTACAAAATTTTATCTCAAACAATTATTTGTGGTGTAATTTACGATCATACTGACATTTGATGGAAATGTTTATATATGTTTACATTGTTCGTTTCCTTTTAGATTATTTGTTCATTAGTCCGAATTGAAGATGTTTTCTTTTACCACCATCCGTAGACATCTTCAATTCGGACCAATGCTGTTTAACATTACTTTCATTCAATCGATGTAAATATCAATAAATAATATGTTTTGAAAATAAAATAATGTGTATTTATTTTAATGACTATCAGGTTACATTCATACTCTTTACAGGGATTGTAGAGCCCATTATAAGTTTTCTATTATTAAATATAAAAATGTATATAACTGTTGATTGAAATGCTGACAGTTGTGAAATATACACATCACTAATGTTATATTCTTATGACAAGAATTATATTCACAATATTTAAAACCTTGCACGTAGATACGATACTAAGTACAATTAATATATTCAATAAAAATATTACTTTCGTCTGCACGAGGACCGAGAATTCAGTAAATGAATAACGTTGAGTATCCGATATGCACACGTGTGTAAGCGTATAGAGAGATTGCCTGACGCCTGACCAAGTAGTTGCGCTGGCGGCAGTATAGATAATACCTAATAGGATGTTCCATCTCAGACGAGTCACCCCGTACATTTCTTATTAGTGATGGGAATACCGGTTCCTCCCATGTCGCGTTACAGCCGCGAACGCTCCAGAAATATACCGCGACAAAATACCGCGATTTTGTAACCGAGTTGCCATGCGATTCGCTGTCGCTGATAGAAGGAACCGAAACGACAACTAAGGCGACGAGTAACGAAATGAATCGACGAGATACAAGACGATGTTGCTAGCACGTGCTTGCTTACTAGTAGCGCAAAAATAAAACAGATATTGTTTATTCATTACAACAAAGACTGTTTTATATGAGTATTACCTTATGATTTGTGCTAGTTACGTTATTTTATAAAGTATTATTTTTGAATTTTTGTCATGTTCCTCCTGAGACTGATTTGTTCCATTTATTTCCATTTTTTAGTTATTCTTTTGTTTTATTGGATAATATATGATTTGTTTCCAAATCGTTTATTTTTCAAATATATATTACATATTATTTACCAATTTGGAACGACCACTTTTTCATCTAAGACCTTTCGAATCTTACCCCAAGTGTGAGTATACCTAATACTAATTTCTCTCGAACGTTCTTCACTTAAACATGGAACGTGGAACGGGTAACAAGCGAACAAGCCCATGGGTAACGACGTGTCTGTTTCGTTCCACTCGTTCCGAGTAACGTCCGAACTAACGTCGTTCCTACGGTAGCTACTCGTTCCGAGTAACGTTCGAACTAACGTCGTTCCTACTCCAGCGACCAGCGACTCAACTCAGTCGGTTCCGTGGAACCGGTTACTTTATAGTTGTGGAGCGCGCGACAACGTTACAAAAAGATACCGCTCCAAAATCACGGTATCGAAATACCGACCCATCACTATTTCTTATGCCATAGTGAGTGGAAAAATCTACCGAAACACGTCGAATGATTTTGTTTGGGGGACATCTTTTGACGTATATTTTAGCCTTGAACGAGCAACCCCCTAATAGGGGGCGCTTCAACCCCTCAAAATTGAATAGGGGAGAGGGTTGAGTGATACGTCATTTGAAAGGTCTTGGAAGCCTCTTTACAACGGTGTATGAAAAACGTAAATTTGATGAACCGTTTTCGCCAAAAATTAATTTTGTTGCTCGAATGCGACACCTTGAATATTTTGGCTATTTGTATAATGTACAAGCTCATTTTTATTAGGCCTTTTTTACAAACTTAAACAATCTTCAAAAAATCACATTCGTAAAAAAATTGAATTGTGTTGTCATGCTTACAATGAAAAAAATTAAATCTGCGTGTTTAAATCAAATGTTCAAATTGTCCTCCATTGACTTCCATACAATAACACAATCTTGACTGAAAACCGTCTCTAACATGGTTCATCATAATTGAAGTTATTTGACGACACTCATTTATTATTCGTTGGCGTAGTTCGTCCAAATTTTCAGGCTGAGTCACAAAAATCTTGGACTTAAGATGTCCCCACAAGAAGAAGTTCAGAGGGTTCAGGTCAGGAGATCGGGCAGGCCACTCTATAGGACCTCTTCTTCCAATCCAACGACCGGGGTATTGCAAATTGAGGTATCGGCGAACTGGTGTGGCGTAGTGAGGAGGAGCTCCGTCTTGTTGGAAATGCAGTTGTTGTTCAAGTAGTAGAGGATCGTTTTCTAATTGTGCAGTTATTAACGGATCAATCGCATTTTCCAACATTTCGAGATAAATTTCGCCATTTAAATTACCAGGAATAAACAGAGGTCCAATTAGGTGGTTTCCCAAAATTCCTACCCAAACGTTTAGCTTTTTTCCCGATGTTGAGTGTGAGCTTCTCGAAATACATGAGGATTTGCATCGCTCCAAATTCTACAGTTATGCCGGTTAACCTCTCCATTAAGTGAAAAAGTGCATTCGTCAGAAAAGCAAACGTTGTACAAGAAATTTGGGTTATTGTTGATACGCTCGACCATAATTTCTCAAAACTCTTGCCTTCTATCCCAATCATCATCATTTAATTCCTGAATTAATTCAATTTTGTACGGATGGAACTTGTGTTTATGTAAAATTCTGAAAACGTTAGATTGGCTAATACCGGAAGCAGCAGAAAGTTGTCCTACAGATTGCGTGTTTGGCATAAGTTGGACATGTCCCAATTCCGCCACAGCTGCTCCTTCATCATTAACAATTCCAATGGGTGCCCTTTTTTATCCATTACTGAACCCGTCTCCACAAAGTTTGAAATCAATTCCATTACGTACTTATGGCGAACGCTACGTTCAGGATGGTTTTCGTTAAATATCCTTGCAGCCGCTCGGGCATAATTTTGATTTTGGTAATGAAGGCTAACCAGCTCAACACGTTCTTGCAATGTGTACACCATATTTTTTGAAATTTTAAACAAATCAGCAAAGTAGTAACTCAACAGATTGATTAAAATCATGAAATGATCGAAGAAACGTTACAACCAGATAAACACCTTCTAAGAACAAGAAATGGAGGCAACATAAGGAAATGTTTTGCTGTTTTTTTATTTATTAGTTTGAGAGAATGTATTATTGTATGGAAGTCAATGGAGGACAATTTGAACATTTGATTTAAACACGCAGATTTAATTTTTTTCATTGTAAGCATGACAACACAATTCAATTTTCTTACGAATGTGATTTTTTGAAGATTGTTTAAGTTTGTAAAAAAGGCTTAATAAAAATGAGCTTGTACATTGTACAAATAACCAAAAAATGGCGCATTCGAGCAACAAAATTAATTTTTGTCGAAAACGGTTCATCAAATTTACGTTTTCCATACACCGTTGTAAATATGCTTCCAAGACCTTTCAAATGACGTATCACTCAACCCCTCTCCCCTATTCAATTTTGAGGGGTTGAGGCGGTTGCTCGTTCAAGCCTCAAATATACGTCATAAGATGTCCCCCAAACAAAATCATTCGACGTGTTTCGGGAAATTTTTCCACTCACTATGGGATAAGAAATATATGGGGTGGCTCGTCTGAGATGGAACACCTTGTATATAGCTACAGCGTGACTGTTCGTGACGGACTCATGAACTTTCCCCCATCTGAAATAGCTCAACGCGCCTAAAGAAGTTTTCACTCCAATAACAACTCCGTGACTACAAATAATCATACATTGTCTTTCTCCGCTTTTTACTGTTTCTACTTATTTGAAATATACATTGTCATGAAACTTGGGAAATCACATCTCGGCGTAGTCGACGCCTTCTTACACGGGTATTAGATGAGTATTAGCGGGTATTAGGTTGCGTAGGACTAGGCAGCTAGAAAGCAAAAAAAGCCTCCAATAGGGGTTTGTCACGTCCACTTGATTCTCTGATTAATGTAGACCCAGCAAAATCGAACCCTAGAATGATGAATGGTCGAAGTGTTCCGAATCGATTCGTGGGCAAATCTCCCATAATTCGAGTTACCGATTTTGGTTTGCAACGAAAATGTGTAACACAGTCGTGGATAACTTTTCGTACAGTTCATTTACCTGCCAAGGGCCAATAGCGTTGACGTACATGAGCTGATGTTGCCAAAGGCCCCGCATGCAAATGCTTCTTGTGTTCTAGTATAATTAGTATAGCGACATAATGACCTTCAGGAATCATAACCAGAAATTTCTCATTAAATGATATTGGTGCATATTTTAAACGACCACCAACTCTGACAAGACATTCCATTTAGTTCCAAAAGTAACATTATTGATTTGAAGCCTTTTGTTGATGTTGATGAAGTTTTGAATTTTATTCTTTCACTTGCAATAGAAATGCTTGCTGTTGTACTAATTTTATAATGACAATAGTTGTATGATTTGATTCGTCACAATTGATATAATTTGAAAATTTGTAATTTCGTCATTTACATTTTTAATAAACAGCAAAATATATATACAATGTTTGCAACTTTAAAAATGATGACAATTTTTAGAGTAACTGATTCAACACGACAATTTGAATTGTAATTTATTAGTAGGGCTGATATCAGGTGTCAATTATTTGTGCTTTATTGGCTTGTTTAGGCCAATGTTCTTTACCTTGTGTGAGCCAAGATGATCCAGTTAGCCAAATTTTTGACTCCTTTAACTCTATTGGCGACATAATATCTACGGAATTTTACTATGAATCAACATGATACCAACCACAAACATTATTTATTGATTGAATTAGGGCAACTCTATGAGATACAAATGTTTTCCAATTGGAAGCTGGAGCTGACATCCAACAAATAACTATCTGAGAATCAGTACAAAAGAAATTTTTTTTAATATGAATATTTAACACCTGTTGCAATTTTTCATTAATTTTTTCAACAGAACCGCTCAGCATATATAAAGCTTGGTAATGTGAAAAGCTTTACCGGGGTAACTCTAGACTTTAAACATAATAAGTGAATCGAATCGTTCAGATATATATGCACGCTCCGTAAGCTCCAATTGAAGCATCCGTAAACCCAGGGATTTCTATTATTCTATTAGGCTATGTTATAATTATTTTTTTTGCATGGTATTTTCAAAGTGTTCAATACTGGTATGTCAGAGATAGTTTCCACAGATTTTTAATATCTATATGGTATTGGTTGATTCCAACCTATCTTATCCAACCACATACGTTGAAGGCCAATATAAAGCCAAGAGGATCAAATAGTGGGATACAATAGACAAAATTATACGTTTAATTGGATTTTTATCGATCTCTTGAGTGTTGAAATTATGCTTCAGTATGTTATTTTCATTATTCCGAACAAGCCCCATAATTTTATCATCGACCTGTCTATTAAGACTTACAATGTGTCTATCTACTAACGTACATGTTATGTTTGATTTCAATAATTCTGGACAATCCAAAGCGCATTTGTATAATGTAAGAACCTCTTGATCATAATACCTTACTCAAATCATCACGTAGAGCTCCAGTGATACAATCGTCCACATAAAAATCTCAAGTAATAACCGCATGTAACGTATGTGACCGAGGCTAATTTATAAGTATCTAGCTCCTCGGTAGAAGTAGTGGAGCTAACTCCCGCTCCGCCCCGCATATAAACCCTTTGCGCCCCTTGCTTTTTCTAAAAAAAGGAAAGGAAAATCAAAAATATACTTTGAATTTTAACTAAAAATAATCAACATAATGTATGAATACTTGATACTTATTTGAATGATTTTCATTTACACGTAATTAATAGTACCTATATCCTATAATATATTATATACCAATGAGTATTTTTGCAACACTCGAAATTAACATTCGATTTTCTCGTGCGCTCCCCCCCCCTGCACCGCGGGGGTTGTGGGGTCGTTATCTACTCCACTGCTCCGTAGGTTCAATTCGCCACAGTATTTTTTGATATTCATCATCATCTAAATCTACATTTATTTGTCGGTACATCTTACTAATGTTCGTATTTAGAACAAAATACGAATTCTGGTAAGTATTGAAATCAAGTCCTGTTGCATAGTTAGTGTATCGTTGAGGCTTGATTTTGATGTCATCAGACAGAATCTATCAAAAATCACACGTAACAAAGTAGAGAAGCTATCTTTAAAATTTCGTGATGAGGCAAACCTCTGAAGTCAAGTTTACCTTTGAAGACATATGACCCAATTGTTCATACTAGTTTAGAAATTTAGTATATTGTTGTTTCAGTGATTGATTTCTTGCGCGTAAATAGCTTGTCTGCTATTCTCTTAGAAATGCCTAATTTGACCCGTTGTTACTTTAAATGGAAATTTAACAGTAGGTATAATGCCCGTTAATAAAATTAACATTTTGGTTCAATCTTCTTCGCATCCTTATTCTTTTTGGGTATATATTGGTGGGGCTACATTCTTTAATTCCCAAAATTGGTAAATTGCAAATATTGGTATTATGATTATTGAACGATACTAATCTACCCGAAATTCACCCAAACTGTGATCCTGGAAGTGAAATCCGTTAAGCTGTTGTCTACCAGATTTCAAAACCTTCCAAAAGACATCTCCATTTAACAATAGTTCAATAGATTTTGTTCGAATGAAATTTGGCGGGGATCCTGAATCACGAAGAGCCCGACAGGATATCCTATTGCCTCCCCGGTCTTGTACATACACAACTGCTGTTGGTAGCAGTACCTCAAACTCGTTCGACTTTGTATGAGACCTATTGACTACTGACGTATTGTTAATAGAACCATGATCTTTATGGTTTTCTGTTGAATGATGCGATGACGTTTTTGAATCATCAAATTTGTGTAGAATAGAATTATGTTTTTTGTAGAAAAGCCGACAGCTGCACTCCTTGACTGTCTTGTCTTAGCCATTTGTTGTTGTAGCGTTTATTTAACAAAGTAATACTGTTGTTTTCATTGAAAATTAATAAGCGAATCAAACGTGTCATAAAACGACAACCATTCGTCATATACAGGATGTCCCACGACGTTTTGACAGTCCAATTTCTCGAAAACTGTTGATATGACATACATGGAATTTGGCAGATATAAACAGTCGAAACTGATGCTTAAATTTATTACAAAATGACTTCCGTTTTTCCTGTCATTTCGGGTCACGTGACCCCAACATAATTTTTTTAAATAGGACATCCGGTATAATATTACAATTTTGGATATGTCATTCAAAAACAAATTCAACAATACCACACTTATCATCATTGTACTGTGCAGTAATGATAATAGGGGCAATTAACATCTGTATAGATTCAAATAGTAGCTACCAAAAATAAATTATTTTATTAAAAAACGTAACATAGGGAATTAAAAAGTATAAGTAATAAAAAAAATCCGGAGAACGGGGTGGCCACAGAATCGCACCATTTCGACCAATCCATTTTTCAGGAAATGTGCCACCACATTGTTTGCCTTTCATGTAAGGGAATATCTTCAAGTAATTCTGGTAGAGTGTTTTGAAGGAAATCTAAGTATCTTTGCCCCGTTAATGTTCCTCCATAAAAATAGGGACCAATCAACCGACCGTTAAATAAACCGCACCAAACATTGATTCCCCATAATGTTTGAAAATTGGTTTCGCGCATCCACTTTGGATTCTCCTGCGACCAGTAATGACAATTATGGCGATTAACAATACCATTGTTATGAAATCTACTTTCATCACTCCATAATATTTTTTCTAAAACAGAAGAGTCATCATTACTTTGTACTAACGTTTCAGCAATAAAATTTAATCTCCTTTCAGGATCTGCAGGGACTAAACCTTGTGTTAAATGTATTTTATAAGGATGGTATTTGTGATTTTTTAATACTCTTTGTATTGAACTTCTACTTATTTGTAATTCTTGTTCAAGAAATCGTATTGAGGTTTGTGGATTTACCTGAAGATAAGCCAAAATATTTATCACATTGTCATCTGTCTGAGCGGTCTTTTGACGAGGAACTTGATTTTTACCGCTTGGAAAAGAACCAGTTCTTAGCTTTCGTTCGACATAGGCAAAAGTATTTTTGCTTGGAGTTATTCTATGAGGAAAACGATTTCTGTACAAGCCTTGAGCATGAGTTTTGTTTTTTCCACATTCTCCATAAATAACTAGCATGTCAACATATTCATCGTAAGTAAAAATTGAAGGCATTATTTACTTATTATTACATTGTCTTCACAAAATTATTACTAATAATTAATGACAGTTCTTGAATAAACTTCACCTAACACAACTGAATGACAACCTATGTCGTTGCTACAATAGTTATTTGTTTCATAGCCACCTAAATTTTTGAGTGCAAAGTATTGCTTTAATAAATTTAGTAAAAATAAATAGCCCTTATTATCATTACTGCACAATACAATGATGACAAGTGTGGTATCGTTGAATTTGTTTTTGAATGACATATCCAAAATTGTAATATTATACCGGTTGTCCCATTTAAAAAAATTATGTTGGGGTCACGTGACCCGAAATGACAGGAAAACGGAAGTCATTTTATAATAAATATAAGCATCAGTTTCGACTGCTTATATCTGCCAAATTTCATACATGTCATATTAACAGTTTTCAAGAAATTGGACTGTCAAAACGTCGTGGGACACCCTGTATACCCTTGAACTGTGGGACGTTTAAAGTGGCCAGTTTTTGTCTACTACGAACATATGAATACACTGAACCCACGTTTTGAATCATGTTAAGGAGTTTTTTGATCAATTATATCTTGCGTATCGCTTAAAAGCACGTAATAACTATTTTCGAATGTTTCGCGATCTTCAACAACTTCGCCATTTATCAATCCGATTTTGTTATACTCGGCTCATATATTTTAAGAATTGAAAAGCCTGTTTTGTAATTGTGAAATACCTGTTTGAGGGTTAAACCGTCCCAAAAATTCAGATCTAGTTTTTGCTGATTGTAATAATTGTGTACGAGTTTTTTTGAATTCAACTGGATCTATGATTGACTTTGATCGATATGAAATTTATGACATATGACCAGCCGTAGGATACAGATAACTGAATATTAAAATTGACTAAGGGTTATAGTGGAGGGCAATTATGATTTTTTGTGCAATTTTCGCGCTCGTTGACGGAACTTGGCTTGAAAGGTTCGTATTGATGGCCCAAACAACATATTAAAAAGTTGAACTACCAAAATGGGTGCCACCCACTTGCCAAAAACTGTTTTTTTGCGCTTTTTGAGAGGTACACTTTTGCCTTAATCTTTTTTGAAGGCCTTAGAGGTTTGGCTGAGGTTTGGGATTGATACTCTTTCATTATGGGTGTCAGGGGAACTCATTGGCTTGAGGTTTTCGGAAATCGGCTCATCCCCCTTCCCACAAGTTTAAAGTTTCTTTGCCTAATTGGCCACAATTTCGTGTATGTAACTGTAAGAGATATAGATTTAAATTTTCTGAATTATGGAGATAACTTAGAAAATTTAAAGTATTTTAGGAAAAAATTCAAATTGCTATGCAAGAGCCAATAATTGATCAATTCAGTTCTTTCTACAGCTAAAAAAATGGTCGGAGTTTAGTCAAAAATCTTTATTGTTTTCCCCTAAAACCCTATTTTAGCCCATTTTTTTTCCAAAAAATTCAAATCCAAATATCTTTTGTCATTTGAGGGCAATCGAGCTCTACTTGATTTCAAATGAAAGATATGTTTATGTAGTACAAATTAGTGTATGAGTGTCAATTATTTTCAAAATTTGAAATTGACATTTATTGTATGTATTTATATTTGGATACGATTTATGACTTTTATGGCGCCATTACGCTTATATTTGCATATAAGTACATATACATACTTATATTTATGCATATTAAACACAAATATATATTAATATTGTTGTGTATGTATGTATATATATTGTGGGAGGGGGGATGAACCGATTTTCAAAAACCCTGAATCAATGGGCTTCTCTGACATCCATAATAAGAGGGTATCAATTCCAAATCTCAGCCAAACGTCTAATTGCACAAAGAATCATAACTGCCCTCCACTATTATGATACCTAGATTTTTCATTCGCCACGTATGAAACTGTGTATAATAATGTATTTCAATTGTGTCAACGCTTCGAAGAAATGCAATACTAATATGAATTAAATAGGAATGTAAATAATATTGGTATAAAATGTTACAAAGGAATGCTGAATTTTACTGAATTATAAAATAGAGCTGACCTGATTGGTGACTTCGTTCTTGGAAGTCACCGATTTTCTCAGATGCACGTTTTTGATTCGTATTGTGGTATTCTATAATGAACCGATACTTTTATGTCAGCCGAACAGTTACTATATGTCTCGTTGAAAGTTCAGGCTGAACTGTATGGACTCGTTGGAACTTTTAAGAGAGGCTAGGCGTCTTGCTACTAATTGAACTCTCCAAACCCGTTTCTATGCTATGTTTTCTCGGCTTCAGCGTTAATGATGGTTGGATTGGCTTCTGATATTCTTATAGAAACTTGATTTTTTTTTATGCAAAAGATACGATCAGGCTCGAAGGACCATGAATGATATTGTGATTAATAATAGTACACAATATTATGAAATTACACAATATTATGGAGAAGTAAAACATTTTATCCATACAATCTGAAATAATGATTGAAGGATGATACAATTCTCTTCTTTCATCTCGATGAAAACACAGCGTTTACTATTTTCATGCATTCAATGATTTACAACCCAATGACGTGCCTAAACAGGGTGTGTTACACATTTCGTCGTTTTTGTCATATAATTGCAGATTGGTTGTTCTGTAGTGGTAGTTTTCGTAAAATTTAAATATGGTGATCGAGATAAGGCATAGGCATTACTATTTAATTTTCCTTTCTTATAGCATATTTTATAATCAAATTCTTCTAGACGTAGTCTCCACCGTACTAACTTTGAATTGGGAATCTTCAAGGGAGAAAATCCACTCGAATAGAATATGGTTGGAAATTAATTTTGGTTCATATAGTAACTGGAGGAAATATATTGTTGCCCATATAATTGTAAGGAGCTCCTTTTCAATCGTCGAATAACTAATATGTTCGTTCAAAGAGCGCAACGCATAAGCTACTGGAAGATCTGATCCAATGGATCTTTGGGATGGAATGGCCTCTATAGCCTCTATAGTCCAGCAGCCATCGCCTGTTTTTTTAAGTGATTAATAACAGGCTGAATCTTCGTGAGTTCGTTCGGTTTGACGAGACGCCCAAGTTTTTCCCCTGTGCAAATTCTCAAAGAGGTAGGTAATGAAGTGCGCAGGTGTAGAACATGTAGATTTGGTAGGGTGTCGAAATTGTCTGACTAACAGTAAATATTTTATTGAAATTTTAAGATAATATGATAATAAACTCAGGAAAACAATTGTCCTACAAAATCGATGGTTTGAATTAGAGCGTCCTCCACGCCGAATATGTCGAAATAACGAGGTCATAAAAATTATTAATAACCAGCTGATTTTTTGTATGCATCTTAGTAAATATTTGTATAATTGGTTGGCCACAAAGTCCTACAAATGTAGTGGTACGTTTTCCTAGTCCTACGCTCTGAAGTTGTCGATTCCACGGTAACACTTTTTTCATTAATAACAACCTAGGTTTGATTTTGTCCTATCGGGAATAAAGTGTAGAACACAATTTTACCACTGTCCTACACCAAAAATGGTATGTATTTCCAGGAATTAATATATTTTGTCCAGATATTTAACTTTACATTTCGATACAAAGTTGAATTCGTGAACAATCCCGAGTAAATTACGTTTTCGTTAGACATTGAAAAAGAAGCCCAAACACAATTCTCTACTCCGTAAAACTGTAGTGTATGTCAAGCAGCCCAGATTAACATGTACCATTTTCCACCAGTATTTGATCGAGTACGATTGTAGCAGCTTGGAGCAGTACAAGCATTCACAGTGTAGAAATATTTCAGTCAAAGTGTAGTTCAAAAAGTTAAACCTCAATGAGTTAATATGGATTGTTTTTTGTGCACTGTACCTACTTCGTGAAAATCCAAAGTTTCGCGAGAAAAGAGAGGAAACAAAAAAGTTTTCTAAGGAAATTCTGCTCTCTTGCAAACAGTTTTTAAAGTTTCGAATACATCACAAACACAAATATAAAGATGTGGTACTGCCCGATAGTTGGGATGACGAGATCATCGGATATCATTCCTCTTGTTATAAGGAGTTCAGAGTCAAGGCTAAATATTTATCTTATGAAAGGTAAGACAATCAAATATTTTTAAGTGGGTATCTGGTCAAATCGATATAAAAAATCGCCTGTATTGCCTAAAAATCTTGCTGCGTACGTTCGGTAATATAGAGAATAAAATAGTCCACCCAGCTCCAGTGTTTTTAACACGCTTTTATTAGCTTCACCTGTATGTTTGCTTGCTTGCTTGATGGCTTGCTTGCTTGTTTGTCAGTTTGTAACCGACTTCTTTAAACTTGATTTTGACCAACTTTGAAAGGTCAGATTTAGTTTAAACGTTGTCGACTTATCAAGGACCGATGACAATACAATAATTTATTAAGTTTATCTAATTATCCTGTTAAGGGTCGCCAGGATTAATTAATTTCCTCACATATGCTCTGTGTGATAGCGAGAGAAATAAAGCATGCGTGCGGTCTGCGCATGCGTCACGTCTTTCACTCTAGCTCGAGCACTTGTACATGTTAATACATTCGTGTAGGCATAGAACCAACCATCGACGGTTGTTAAGGCAGGAATTGCAATTAATGATAAAAAAAGTTCTACCGAGAAATAAATGTTTGTATACATTGTATGAATCTTATAAAATTCCGTTCATACAATTTCATACATTTTTATACTCAAAATGGCCTCATGAAATTGCATTAAATATTATAATAAAATTGTATAAAATTTCATTAGTTTTTATAAAATTTTATACTGAAATGAAATTTTTCGAAGCGTTATAAAATTTTAAAATTGTAGACATTTCATCTAGTCATTTTCGGCATGGAAGCTTACTGAATTTAATAAAATTTCATGAATTGATACTTAGATAAAAATTATAAAGAAATATTAATATTTCTTGAATGATTAAAAATAATAATGATCACATCGAACTGTTTCACTGTGGCAGATCATATCATTTCAAAATAAATATTGATTCTGCTTACGAATATATGTGTCCCAAAACTACAACTACGAACAATTTTTATTTTCAATATTCTTGTAGGACTAGCGATACAGACCCATTTTTTGGTAGGACACTGTTTGATTTAGGCAAAGAATGCACTAACTGAACATGTGTTTTTTTTGTCCTACAGTTGTTAATGAAAAAAGTGTTACCGTGGAATCGACAACTTCCAAGCGTAGGACTAGAAAAACGTACCACTACATTTGTAGGACTTTGTGGCCATTCAATTATACAAATATTTACTAAGCTGCATACAAAAAATCAGCTGGTTATTAATAATTTTTATGACCTCGTTATTTCGACATTTTCGGCGTGGAGGACGCTCTAATTCAAACCATCGATTTTGTAGGACATTTGTTTTTCCGAGTTTATTATCATATTATCTTGAAATTTCAATAAAAAATTTACTGTTAGTCAGACAATTTCGACACCCTACCAAATCTACATGTTCTACACCTGCGCACTTCATTACCTACATCTTTGAGAATTTGCACAGGGGAAAATTTGAGCGTCTCGTCAAACCGAACGAACTCACGAAGATTCAGCTTGTTATTAATCATTTAAAAAAACAGGCGGTGGCTGCTGGACTATAGCGTCTGTGGTTAGAACAGAGGGTTCTTCAAAATTTGGTTATTGCAGAATGGGATCATTCGGTAAGCAAATGCTTACATAATTCGAAGCAGTTTTCATACTTTTCGTTGTTTAAGTCAATCTCGTTATTTTGCTTTAGTCTGTTTGTTGAAGGTTTAGTCAGTTTCGCAAAATTTTTTGAGAATTTCCTATAATATCCAAGGGGTCCGGGGCCAGTTGTTTTGTGATTTAAGGAATGAGGTTATCTATTATAATATCAATCTCATTCCCGATAGAAGTCACTATGCACTATAGCAATCCTACCTGCTGCGCCACTCATGTATGGAGTTCACGAAAACATGTTTTAAAAAACGATGACTTTCATTAATTACAAGTATCATGTACTTAGCGCTACAAAGGCTTAGTGAAGTGTTTTTGGAGAAGTTTCTAACAGACGTCTTGTCCTGCGAGAGTAGGCAGTTATGACGAGTCAGCAGGATGATGCTTTATGATGTCTTGGGAACTTCTAAGATTACTAAGGAGAACTTCTAAGATTGCTTCGAGTTTCTGCTAATCTAGTGAATCTGTTACGTGCGTTCTTCGATAGGCACGAACTCGCCAACAACTGACCCCCGTTTATTTTTGGAACAAAAATACATGAATCGCGCGGTTTACCTCTCGAATTTGAGTATTCTGTTGATTCAGTTGAGCTGGATTCATATTCATCTGCCTCGATTGCCTTGAATTGCATATCGCAATCAACATGTGTTTTAGGGTAAAGATTCGATGTTGAAGTTGATGGAAGATCCATTCTCTGCAATTAATAGCAAAGCACATTGTCAATGAATTATGAATTCGCGGTAGCAACTATGTTACCATTAAGCCATTGAATGAGACAAGGGCGGAAAGGGGGTGACTATTTCATTATTAAAGGGAAAAATGGATAGATATTTCTGCTTGTACTGTTTTTTGAGAGCACATCATATGATAGCCACTATTCACTTTCATTTCGAGCTTAAGATTTAGATCAAAGTAGCGACAATTTTTTGTTTCCCGAAAAGTTCACTTGCGAACATTTCATGCACGAAGCATTGGTAAAAAAACTATTTTCCCATCACACCATGACACTCGAAACATTTCATTTCATGTACTAATGGAAATCAACAAGCGCGTTCAGATCTTATTACTTTGCCGGAAAGAGAGAGTCGACGACTAATTATCAAATATTTGTACGAAATGAAGTATTTTGTACTGATGTTTGTCATATATGAAATAGATAACCAATTTTATTATTAATGATATTGATAATATAGGGAAAAGCTAGATATTCAGGTTCAACTGTTGAAAATATTATTGACATCCATTGCAAGAGTTAAATAATAACGCTGGTTGAAAACTATTGTATAATACAGTTTAATTAGCGCGGTCTATGGTGAATTGTTCCAAGCACTGTCCGATTTGACCCACTGTACCTGGGACTTAGGGCAGCAAAAAACTGTCACAAACTGTCACTGCTATTTTTTTGCGACACCCTAGTCCCTATTTTCAGTGTTTGCTGGGGATTTTTTCGTTCGGGAAGAAAAGGTAGCTAACTACTACCTTGCAGGTCCCAGAAGTAAGCTAGTCATATATAACCACGCATAATTTCGAGCGTTTTTCAAGCTGCTCAACAGTAATTTCGAGCTATTCCCAAACTTGAAGGAAAGCCGAGAAATCAAAATTAATCAATTTGACTAGGTAAATGTGCAAAAGTTAGCACAGCAAGTCCAAAATTACATATCCTAGAATTTCGAGACTAGGCTCAAAATTTCGAGCTTTTTACGAGCTAAAAAGAGTGATTTGGAGATTGCCCAGAACCACGTGGTTTTCCGGAAATATGAAAAAACTAATTTACGGTCTGAAATCAGCAAATCAAAACTAGAAATACGTGACTTAGAATTTCGAGACTGGGCTCGAAATTTTGAGCTTTTTACGAGCAGCTTCGTGGTAATTCCGGGATTGCTCAGAAGCACGTTTTCCGGAAATAGGGAAAAAACCGTTTCCGGTCTGAATTTAGCACAGTAACAGAGACTGGTGGCCAAATTTTGAGCTCTTTACGAGCTATAACATAGTCTTTCAAAGATCGATGAAAATTGTAAAATCTACCGGAAGTTGGGAAAATATAGATTTCTGGTTTGATGGTGAAATATAAAAACTGGTAGTATAAGACTTGGAATATCGAGATTGGGCTCAATATGTCGAGCTTTTTACGAGCCGCTTCATGGTAATTTCGAGAATGCTCAGTAGCACGTAGTTTTCCCGGAAATCAGGAGAAGAGTTCTAAAGTTAGCACAGCAACAATAGATGTATTTGATTTAGCATTTCGAGACTAGTGTCAAAAATTCGAGCTCTTTACGAGCTGGTGCATAGTAATTTCGAGATTGCTTAGAAGCATGTAGTTTTCCGGTTATTATGAAGAAACGATTCCCGGTCTGAATTTAGCACAGCATTAATAGATGTATATGACTTAGAATTTCGTGGCTGGTGACAAAATTTCGAGCTTTTTACGAGGTTGAACCATTTCTGTCTTTTTAGGAGTAACATGGCTGTAACAGTTAACTTCAGCAGAAACGTTTGTTCTGATGTGTCAAAAATATACAACGATGTACGGTGTTTCGTTCGGAGGTGACACATTATGAATAATATAAATAAAAACTGAAATTGGTTGTTCCAGCCATCTTACTTCTCAAAAAAAAATTCTAAAGATTACCAAGAGACGCAAAGTTTTCTGGAAATTGGAACTAAATCGAGTTTTGGTATGGAGTTAGTACAACCATCCAGGAAGTGCATGACCAAGTCATTTTAAGGTATTCAAAGAACATCGATACTGTTTCTAACATCACGAGTTCATTTTAAGTGCAGTTGAACCATTTCTATGTAATGAAAATCGGATTGACCCAGAGCATTTATAAAGTAATGAATATAAAGTAGAAGTATTTGAAGGTTTGAATGACTCTAGACAAGTTATTCTGAAACACATTATTGCTTATCTTTAATCACCTGATTTAGAAAAAATATAAATATTTAACTATCATATATATATATATATATATATATATATATATATATATATATATATATATATAAATATATTTATTCTTAATTTACATTATATTTCTGTATACATAAAAATAATATTCTGTATGAAAATATCTTTAAAAAAATAATATATTCAAAATCAAAATTTATTCATCTATTTTATAATAAGTTCTGGAATGAACTTGGTACATTTTTTAAATTCCTCAATAGGACCTTTTGCTGCTGATCTTGTTAGGTCGTCACATCTGATGAAGGTCCCGTCATATCTGCGGCATATTGCTTGATAGTGCCCTAACGCAGTGAATTCAGAATATTCATTTCTTGAGGCCCTGCCTACGTGGGATTTGATCTCCATTGCTCCAAGGAATGAATATTTTACTTCATCGTGTAACCTTAAAGTAATATCTTCCTGAAAATGTAAAAAACCATTTCTTTGTATACTTTTTCAAATTTATATTCTATATTTCTCAAATTTTGGAAAAATTACTGATTCCATTGCAAGAAAATAAATCTTATCATATTTTCAACAATGAAGTATCTTTTTGCTGTAAGAAGGTTATCTTCTATCAAGATCTTTAAAATCAGAAGTATAAAAATGAATAAGTCGTACGACTGGAATGGTAACCATGCAGCTTAACCTAGACTTGTAAGTTATGCGTGGGATGCGGCAAGTAAGAATGAAGGGCTTTTTTTCAGAATTATCAAAATAATAAGATATTCTTCTCTTACGATGAAAATTCGTTTTTTCTCAAGATCATTATTAATAATTAAAAATAGAATAATTCATTGGCAAATAGCAATATTTAAAATCAAGTATATATAATTCATTAAATAAAATATGAATTGGCACAAGGTTTTTTTTTCTTATTTCTTCTTATTTCTGATGTGGTGAAATTTTACTTGTCACCCGTGTTAAATCATTGCGAAAAAATTCTATAACTGCTGGATATACTATCATACACCCATTTTACAGCAGCTTTTTAATATAATAATATTTTGACGCAAACATTTTATATGCTTTCCATACCTCACACACAACTTGTAAGTCAAGGTGTAGTTGAATAACTTCAACCATTTTGACACCACACAACTTTATGATAAACAATTGTATAGCTATACTTTGACGTTTCGAAATGGTAAAAAATAATAGACATACTTTTATAAGAAAAAGAAGAGAATAGTCATATGCATCTATTAATGCTGTGCTAAATTCAGACCGGGAATCGTTTCTTCATAATAACCGGAAAACTACGTGCTTCTAAGCAATCTCGAAATTACTATGCACCAGCTCGTAAAGAGCTCGAATTTTTGACACTAGTCTCGAAATGCTAAATCATATACATCTATTGTTGCTGTGCTAACTTTAGAACTTTTTTCCTGATTTCCGGGAAAACTACGTGCTATTGAGCATTCTCGAGATTACCACGAAGCGGCTCGTGAAAAGCTCGACATATTGAGCCCAATCTCGATATTCCAAGTCCCATACTACCAGTTTTTATATTTCACCATCAAACCGGAAATCTATATTTTCCCAACTTCCGGTAGATTTCACAATTTTCATCAATCTTTGAAAGACTATGTTATAGCTCGTGAAGAGCTCAACATTTTGCCACCAGTCTCTGTTACTGTGCTAAATTCAGACCGGAAATCGTTTTTTTCTTTATTTCTGGAAAACTACGTGCCTCTGAGCAATCTCGAAATTACCACGGAGCAGCTCGTAAAAGATCGAAATTTAGAGACCAGTCTCGAAATTCTAAGTCGTGTTTTTCTAGTTTTGCTGTGCTTCAGACCGGAAATGAGTTTCTTTCTTATCTCCGGAAAACCACGTGGTTCCTGGCAATCTCCAGATCACTCTTTTCTAGTTCGTAGAAAGCTCGAAATTTTGAGCCCAGTCTCGAAATTCTAAGTCACGTTTCTGAGTCACGTACTTTTGATTTGATTTGATTTCAGATCGGGAATGAGTTTTTTCCTTATTCCCGGAAAACTACGTGGTTCCGGGCAATGTCCAAATCACTCCTTTTTAGCTCGTAAAAAGCTCCAAATTTTGTTCTCAGTCTCTAAATTCTAAGTCAGGTACTTCTGGTTTTGATGTGCTAACTTCAGACCGGAAATGGTCCTTTCCCTATTCCTGGAAGACTACGTGCAAGCTCGAAATTTAGAGACCTGTTTCGAAATTGTAAGTTACGTTCTTCTAGTTTTGCTGTGCTAACTTCAGACCGTAAATTAGTTTTTTTCATATTTCCGGAAAACCATGTGGTTCCGGGCAATCTCCAAATCACTATTTTTTAGCTCCTAAAAAGCTTGAAATTTTGAGCCTAGTCTCGAAATTCTAGGATATGTAATTTTGGGCTTGCTGTGCTAACTTTTGCACATTTACCTAGTCAAATTGATTAATTTTGATTTCTCGGCTTTCCTTCAAGTTTGGGAATAGCTCGAAATTACTGTTGAGCAGTTCGAAAAACGCTCGAAATTTTGGGTGGGGTCCGATAATGCGTGTTTATATAACTAGCTTACTTCTGGGACCACTACCTTGCGCCGTTGTGACAAGCGTTGGGGCAGAATGGGAGGTGGCACAGTGACTTTTTCCTATCGTACTCATCCCAGTACGAAATTGCGTAACTATTTTATTACTCCGGGAAAAATAAGGTAGATATTACGAAATTAAAAGTCAATTATTAATTAATAGTAGTTTCCTACGGCAGGATTTTCCTCAGCACAGTTGTCATAAACTGAGTTACGACGAATCGAATAAAATACATTAAAATCGTCCTGGCGTTCAAGGTAGAAAAATGGACTATGCCAAGTGATTACATTCTACTATCAACTAAATACTCTACAAGAATAATTGATATACAATAATGAAACGATAATGTTTGTTATGTATTATTCACAGTTTTTTGTTTCACTGGAGTTTGAAACAACACGTTTTAGTAAATAAGGCTTTTCGTTTTTATCATATTTTATGCGTTTAGAGATAGCTTAGGTGTGTTATGTAATGATTAACATTTTTTTCATACAAAAGGCAATAAAACATTAGGATGATTCATAATTGTAATTAATTTCTGAAGAAAAACGTCCACAAGAAAAATCTTTGTATTCATGATAATCTCATAAATCCAATTAGTAAAAAACTCAATAAACAATAAACCGTAAACAAGTTTTTCCATCCCCCTTTAAAATTTTGATTTTGTGACTCATGTGATTTGATAAAAGCTATGATAGATTACCGATTCTGAAAAACATTTTATCTATTTATTTGAAAAAATCATTAACAGAGCGAAGTTGTATATATGAATAACAACTTAATTCAGAATACGACAATAGAAACGTAAATATAATTTTCCTACTACCCCCTCAGAAAATGACGTTGATGAACCCTGATGTAGTAAGTATATAAAACAGCACTTTTCCTCCTCTCTAGAGAGGTAAAATCTCTATTAAGTTATTAAGCTTAGATGTATATCAACTGATTTCAAATGTTATATTTTAACAGAAAAAAGAATATGAAGATCATCCTTGACAATGGGCGTAAAAGGTAAAAAGAATTATATACATTGCTCTAGAGTAAAGTGCATTTCCTTCCTAGGATTTTAATGTCCTCCGATTTGCGTCGAGTATCAAAGTATCCGCGGGTTCAGAAATAAGGTGTGAATCATTAACTTGACTGGAAATTAATTTGAAAATTAAAAGTACAGACCCACAATCTCTACGGGTACTTAGGTTAATCATCGAATGTCTTTGAAATGTCTGATCATGGCTATACCTCTAGGAGGACACCGACTCAACTCTGCCAATTAGATATACCTATTCGATTCCAGATTTCTAAATTCTTTGATAGATTTTGGTTTTCGACATAATGTGATAAATTCTAGATGACAAGGATTCAAATCAGTCTACGTTGAACATGTAAATTGATAGTAATATATTCATATGAATATTGGATTCACATAATGAATAGGCAAACTTGATATTAATTCACCATTAACAGATTTCTGTACCAACTATTAGTTGACGTTCTTCTTTCACAATTTCGCTATCTCTACATTAGCATATTTTGTACATAAATGTGGATTTCTAAGCCTAGTTACATGGTGCTAATTGTTATTACAGCATAACACTTTCAAAATACCCATAATGGAATACAATGGTTATATGTTTAAGAATGAAGTCTTTCATCAATCGTTTTCTACTCATCTACTCCTGAAGAAAGTCTATAATATCTTTATTTGACCGAATTTCGAACATATCAAAAATCATCAATATGCATTTGATTAATAGAATTCTAGAAATTTGTGTGCTAAGACTGTTAGTTTGTTCACTTATATCTCTGATACTGGACATTGCAAATTTTATCAATACCGGTATTGAATTTAATTTGATATATACCTTGATATTCAGATCAGAGAGTCCTGTAATATTTCTGGTGATTGTCAGAGATTTGAAGAGCTAATAATTGAATAGCGATCAATTACTGAAAAACTTCGAAGTGTAGATTCTGCAATTACGATCTGCAATAACCAAAGCAAAAGCTATCATTACAGAAAATAATTCTCCACAAACATTCATAAACAAAATTAAAAAAAAACGAACTCTCAAGTACTAAATAGAAAACAATAAAACCATGAACCATGAAAACACGGAAACTGAGAAATATATAAGACTCCCAACAACATCTATCAGAAAAACTCTATATTATCTAAAAGAATATAATTTTACAATAGCACATAAAAATGATATAGATCTAAAACATTTATATTCTAAACTCAAAAGCAAAATTCCAAAAATAATATTTCATTTTGTATTTACAAAATTCCCTGTACAGACTGTTCCAAAATATATTTCGGCCAAGCAAAACAAAACATAGACGAACGAATCAAAGGTCATAAGGTCCAACATACGCAAACGAAAACAGTTGGTATTCAATTACGTAATAAGTATATTCAACATTAAAATATTTCATGAAGACAAATAATGATATAAAATATATTACAGTTTACATTTAGGTATTACAATAAAGAACAAACACAAGGCGAAGTTCAGAGTATTGCATATCAAATTGTAACGCAACGTACTGCTCTTACACTCAGCCTAGGTGACTATTACAGTATAGTACACAGTAAGTTGAGCTCATTAGATATTGAAACAAAAGAAAGAAATTAAAAGGAATCTATATAAATACAATTATAGATGTCAAGAAAAGAAAAGAGAAGAAAAGAAGTATTGAGAATTTTTATTATACAAACATGAGAAAAAAAATTGACATCCGAAGATGAACGATTTCATTTTGGTCTTAAACTGGCTAATAGAAAGAAAAATGCTTGTAAGTTTTATCTATATCGTTATATACTTTGCTGATTTGATAAGTAAAGGATCGTTTAAACATTTCTGTGCGATGGCGAGGAGGAGTAAGTAAACCTTTTGATCGAACATTTAAATTATGCACATCTGTCCTGAATTGAATTTTATTGTAGAGGTAAATCGGAATTTTATCTACAATTACTTTGTGAAATAAACAGCAAGCATGAAATAACCTACGATTCTCCATATTTAACCAATGAGCATCAACTAATTTGTGTGATATTCTATGAAACTTCATAATACCGTATATGAGTCGGGGGCATGAATTTTGAACCTTTTGAATCCTAAATTTGTAAGTTGAGTCTAAACATGAGCCGTATAAAGGATCAGAGAAATTGAATAATGATAATACCAAACTTTCACACAACATAGTTTTTGTTTGAACAGATAAATAATGTCAACTGCTATATATTAGTCTTATAGTTCCATATGCCTTTTTTAATAAGTTATTCATTTGTGTTCTAAATCTCAAATCGTTTTCCAGTATAACGCCCAAATTTCTTGCTTCATTTTTATTCACTAGTACAGTATTATCAACAACAATATGAATTTGACTATTAACAAAAGAGCGATGTTTTTTGGTTCAAATAAAACTATATTCGACTTTGTAGGATTGAGTATCAAGCCGTGATCTTGAGCTACCTTGATTAACTTCGCAATATCGTCATCAACGTCAGTACAGGCTGTTTGAACATGCTTTGCTAAAAGAGATTCATAAACTTGAGAGTCAACTGCATATTGATGATATTTGCAATGCTTTAGGCACTCCATTTTCCGACTGGTGTAAATAGTGAACAGTAATGGACCGAGAATTGATTCCTGTGGGGCTCCAGATTTCAAAGATAAAAAGTCTGATTTGTTGTCATTCAAACTAACCTGTTGAGTTCTATCATTTGGATAATTTGAAAAAAATCAACTGCCTTCTCAGAAAGACCCATAAAATGCAATTAAGCCAGTAGTAAATTGAAGTTTAAAACGCTTTGCTGAAATCTAATAAAATTAAAATTGTATGAAGTCTTTGATCATTAGCTGTTATAATTTCATCTACTACATGAAAGAGAGTGGTAATACAACTGTGACCTGATCTAAAATCGGACTGAAAAGTGGGTATTGTCTTGTTTATAGTAAGATAGTGCCTTAGCTGCTGATCAATAATTTTTTCCATTATATTGGATAGTGTTGGTAATATGCAAGTTGGCAATATACTTGTTGGCCTAAGGTTTTTCAACTCATTGGAATTAGATGTTTTGAACAGAACAGTGATTACAGCGCATTCCCAAGAGGTTGGAAAAACACCTTGTATGAGACAAAAGTTTATTATATGAGTTATGAACGGTATAATATGTGGCCAACAGAGTCTTAAAAATTGTAAATTTATACCATCATGACCCATAGCATTAGTGTATATGCTTAGTAATATTTTGCTTATGGTGCAATCTTTTACCGGCTTAAAAGAAAAGTTAAAAGTTATCATTTTAAAACTCTATTAAATGTGGAGCTGCATTCATCTGAGGAATTGAAGTTACAAAATAATTATTAATATCATTGACATCACTCAAATGATGAGGAATATCATTTTTCTGTTTAGAGGGTATTATATTATTTAGTTTAAGAATTTTTCACTTGTCTTTTACACTGCATGATCTTAAACTGTAGTTAAGGTAAGCTTTTTTTAATTTTTTATGGCGTTTGTTGTATAGTTTCGTAAGTCCTTGTAATATTGTTTTGGTATTTTTTATAAGCTTTGTCTCTCAGGGATATCATAGTTCTAACAACATCTGTTAACCATGGAGCAGGAGGTTTGCAAATTCTTTTAGTTTTAGTCAGCACATACTTATTAAAGAGATTCAATAAGTTTTCATCCAAGAACGTTACCATTTCATTTACGTCATTCATGTCAAATATATCGAACCAAGGAATACTAAGAAGATGTGCTTCAAAAGCTTCGTAATCAATATTTTTGAAGTCTCTGTAAGATATTATTTGCGGTTCACCATGTTCCATATATATACCCAATTTTACAAATATAACTTGATGATCAGATGAATCATTTGAAAGAACACCTTTTTCTTTTACATGTATATTTTGCTGAACACAAATTACATCAATTAAGGATGACGTGATATCTGTTATTCTGGTGGGTTCGTCTATGATTTGTTTTAGATTGAATATATTTTGAAGGGATACGAATTTTTTCCCATTATTAGAGTTGTTGTTAATGAGATTAACATTGCAACCACCAATACATGGATATATTGGGAATTTAGAGTAATAAGAGATAGAGTATCCTCAAGTTCATTCAAAAATACCTCCAAGTTTTGATTAGGTGGCCTATATAGTACTCCTAATGCAATATTCTCTCCCCACATAACCTTATATTTATCCATAACTGTTGCCAGAAGTAATTAGAAATGATTTTAGATGCTGTTTAATGTAAATCCACAAGCCTCCACCTCTAGAAGCACGATCATCTCTATAAAGAGAATAATTAACAATTCGTAAAATATTATCATTAATTTCATTGTTTAACCAAGTTTCAGTATAGCAGAAACCATCCTATTCGTTATCAATTATATAAAACTTGAGATCATGAAATGATGGTGAAATAGATCTTATATTGAGACCACCGATTTTCAAAAATGGTATGACATAAGTCTAACAAAATAAATGTTCAATTAAGAAACACTAGTTGCTTTAAAATAATAGGAGCTAATTTACTTCTAGCTAAATAAATATGTAATATTGATAATTTAAAATGAAAGCATATTATATAAATAATAAGTGTGAAAAACCTATGATCTATTTTGTAGTATAATAATAAATCCAAAATATAATTGTATTGATACTTATAACTTTACATTTATTCCGGTATTGTATTATTTCTAAAAATAATTAGGAATTAATTGGAAAAGTATATAGAAGGTGAAAAGTTCTCTGAGTCGGTAAAGAATATTTGAAAAGTATAAATACAGAGTATATCATCAATTTAATTTTTACAATCTAAGAATAAAAAAAACAAAAGTAAGAAATTGACGGTGAAGAAAGATAATGTAAAGTACAGGTGCCGATGTATTTTGTTCAATGTTATATATTTGCGAGGTGAGCTCTTGCACCATTTAATTTTTTACCATTGAACTTCGCCATTATTCGGCCACGTGAAGCCCATATATTTGATTTCCCAAATGCAGCACAAGCGTTTAGAAACAATTTGAACTTATTTGGCACAAGGTCTTCTTTGATAACTAGCTTAGTTCCTTTTAGTTTTGATTTATTTTTGAACACATTTTCATTAGTTTTATCACAAATAAATTTCAGTATGAGTGGGCTATGTCCTTTTTTTTTGGGATTGTTTAAGCGATAACCAGACTCAATATCTGATTTTTGAACACTTACTTGTAATTTTTCGTTGCATATTCCCAGGACTCTCTCGATGTCATCACTGCTATCATTGGTATTAGATAATCCATAAATTCTTAAATACTTAGAACGAGATTGTTGTTCTAGTTCTTCAATTTTTTAATTAGCATTATCAAGTTCAACTTCAAGTGAGTTCACCTCATCCTCCAATACCTTGAAATGATCATCCAGACGAGATATTATTTTAACAGAAATTATATTCACAAGTTTGTCCATAAGTGAGTCGGAAGACAACACTTTCTCACATAATAATAGCACTTGATCATCCATGTTATCAAATGCAGATACACGAACAGGATACCGATTATTTGGCATATTTAATCAAAAAAATGTCGGGAAATCGAATAATTTCTATAGAGCTACGCAAACACGTCTAATCACTTGAATAACACATCGGAATGTTATATGTTTTATATATACATGAGTTTTTAATATGATACTTGAGTTTAATGCTCATAAAAAACTGAAAATTTTGTCATAAATACACATTGTACCGGGATATCAAAAATTATCTTGGTCTGAAACGTGTGTCTTACTTTACGTTTGAAATCATTATGTCACTGTCACACTGATATCATCAATAACCTACAAATTTCATACCTATTTTTTTCAGTTGTAAAACAATAATGAACTACAAATTATGAAATAACGGTTTCAGTAACAAGAAAAACTAAATTACAGTAATTGTTGGAAATGTCCCCCGTTTTAATTTTTAATTTGTAGTTCATTATTGTTTTACAACTGAAATAAATAGGTATAAAATGTATACGTTATTGATGATGTCAGTATGACAGTGACATAATTATTTCAAACGTTTTAGATTCCACAACCACCCTTGACCAAGATAATTTTTGATATCCCGGTACATATCTAATTAATATAGAAATATTTTGGTAACTTCCGGTTAAAAAAAAAATAATAATAATTTCTGAAGTATGCAAAAGCAGAAACGCTTCAAATGAAAAGATTGTTTCATTAAGATACATCATTAAATTGCTGAAGACCTAAGAACTAGCTGAAAAACTATTTAGGCAACATCTTCGATCAAATTTACAACTTCCGCCAAATCCGTCATATACAAAATCGATTGTGAGTCAGTCGTGTTCAAAATACTATGTGGGTTAACCTGAAAGGAACATTTTAACTCGGTACTAAGAAAATTTTGCCCATATAAAGAAAAGTAATCAGTGTTAACCGGACATATTTTGAATACATGTTATACCACTTCTCAAAAAAGTTCATCACTTTTAATACAAAGTACGGACAAATATCTAGGTAATTTAGAGGGGATGAAAATTTATAAGCAAAAAAGCTTATCAAATTCAAAGCTATCTTCAACTGAGGGTAACCCGTTGCTTGCGTTATTATTCTCAAATAGTATTTAAACAGGCACATTTTAATTTCTAATTAAGTTTAATGTACTTTGTAGCCGAAAGGTACTTCAACGGTATGTTTAGTGAATAAGGGTGATTATTTCTTACTTATAGTGTTATAGGTTATAGTGTATCCACAGGGTCAACTCTTTACGGTTTATTATAAAGATCTGTATTTATATAACTTAGATTTGTCGTAGTCAATTCTATAGTCGCTTTCTTAACAACGTAGTCGATTTCTAGTTTTTCTTCTACTCTTTATTCAGTTATTCGCCATTTAGCATATTTTTCACAATAAATTTCATATTATACAACATCCGATAATAATCACAATATCCTGATCAATTACATATAGAATGATTGTATCACAGCTGCTCTAATTTCCGAAGCCGATTCTGAGATAATAAGATTGCATCTTGTATCACCTGCAGAATCTTCTTAGGAAATTCTCCAACTTTCGATAATGTTCAATAACATTTGTAGTAGCTTGGAAGGATACAGGTTATGTCAAATAATGACCTTTAAATTTAGTTATATAGATAAAGTATGTTCGATATCTTTGTAGGGAAAAAGTATCCATGATATCAGTTCAGAATGATAAAACAATAAACCATTAAAGGTATTCTCAAAATGAGTTTATAATAATTGTACTGATGATACATATTATACAGGTGGTCCAATTACGTAACAATAAAAGAGTTATTGATTCGTGAATTCTAGTCGTTTTATCTAGGTGTTCATATAGAACTACTAAAAAAATGAAGATGAATAGAAAATTCTTCTAAATATGTATGGAGATGATTATTTAATAATTCGATGAACAAAACTGTTCGGAGTCATTTTAGGACAACAAATAATGAAAAAAATTCTTGTGCGACCACCATCCATAATAAAGGAAACGTCACTTGTTATTACACATGGTGATTACTAGCATTCAGCTCAATTTCTTTTCTGGGAATCAGAGAAGTTTTGTATATCAATGATTCACGACAACAATAGAACAAATTATTGTATATCATATTTTGTAACTATTTGTGAAATTTACATTGGGGGTGCAGTATTTAGAAAGAGTTAATTAACCCAAATTTCGATGTTTCTATTATGCCATTGATTATCACTATGCACAGGTAAATATGAATAGAGGAAAGCAAAAACCAAGAGCGTCAGAATTATAATTTTTAAGTGTCAATTACAAATCAATAATAAATTCTGAATAAACCTTACCAATCACTAACGATATATTGACTAAACACAGTTGAGTCATCAGTCTGGGTTAAAAACTGATTAGTTTTTTGATGAATCAAACGTACCTAAATCAATTGGAAATGTTGGAAATTAAATATTATTTATTATTCAATATAAATCTTTCAATTAAAATGTTGCCTAAAGTTTTCAGTTGGAAAGTTGTCGGAATACAATATATGTGTATACATATTTTCAAAATGTATTATAGGCATAACATGCTCTACTTCAGGAATGATTTCATAAATATATTTCATTTACATTAGCCTCAATTCCCAGAGAAAATCCTGCTATGATTTTACTTCTAGTTTCCATGGAATGATTTTGAAGTTACAAATTCCAAACTCTCCGGGGAAAAATGAAAATTGTGTGCAAACATGCGTAAACAATCCGGTAGATTAGTGTAGCTTTTAGATTTTGGAAAATTAATATTTCAACAACCATTTTCTAAATTTTGATTGAGAATATTTTATACTAGTTAGTCAATCATCGCAAAATTCTATAGTTGAATGAGAACCATGTTCGCTAGAATGCGAAAGAACATTCCTTCCAAATCATTGCTACGCATCTCTGCTTTCCGTTCTTATTCGAAAATATCATTCAACTTGTCATTATAGAAGTATGGGTTCGCGATTCTCTCCAATTATTACACTTATTGAATACCTTTATACCTCCACACTCTCATTCATTCCATAGTCTTCCATTATTCTCCTCCGCCTTTTCGTGAAAAATAATATTTCAATCTAATTTGAATATTTTGCACCAATTCATATTTAATATCGCATTAAGTGAAAACATTCTGAATGCCAAAGCCACAAAAACTTTCTGATTTTCAATTTCGTACCTAGAGCTACTTTACATCCCAGCAGCTCCTCATAAACTACAAAACACAGATTCGACCTATCCTGGAGATGAAATTCTCCGTCTGATTGGTGATGTCAGATGTACGAATTCATTGACTTCTCTAGAGCATCGAACAATGGTGGGCGATCTTTCCCTTTTCTATAGACATTTTCATAGTCGGTTTCCATCAGAAATTTCGTTTGTTATTCTAACACGAGAGATTCCAGGTAGAAGAACTAGTCGACCTCAAGCTAGTCACCTCTTCTTTGTTAAGCTAGGGACCAGCCGTACTTCTTCCTACTGACTATGTGGTGGACCAAAGAAATTCCTAGTGATTTTTATTCCTTACGCCTATAACCTCCAAAGTTTCAGGAGAAAATCCAACACCAACCTCTTCTCCCGACATTCCACCGACGGCTCATACGATGTTCTCCGAACATTGTAGGTTTCCCTCTTATGTAGTCAAATTGGTTGATTTTTGATGAACAATTTAGCTTCACGACATTATCTTCGAATCTTCGAGTAGTCGTTGTTAATAGAAAGTTATATAGAAACATATTTTTTTTTTCAAATATTATCAAGCATGTCTTTATTATCGATGTTCGTGAAAGTCAATAAGGTTCTGCACCTAGTGTCAATCTAACGTCTAGAGAAAGGTTTAAGCCTGTTCTCCTCCTATTCCGATTCCATTGAAATTCAATGTACAAATAGCAACAGCTCGTTAGAGAAAATTTCAACTCTTATCGTATCGTCAACCATGACTGTTTTATTCAATGCTGATAGGCAGCAATAAACATTTTTTTATGAAAATCAAAACATCAAAAATTTATCATTGAAAAATTTCCTAAATTTTGGTTTTTCATTAATATAGGTAGGTATTCATAGTTGGAGATTCGTCTGACGTGAAGATCTTTCCTGTAATTCTTGATTCTGCAATTATTATTATTTCAATAAAGTTATCATTGCATATTATTATATAGATTGATTTAATTCATACTTGAAATTATGTTAAATCTTTTCGCTACTACCCTGGTCTGCTTTGTATCTTTTCTGTAAATATGATTCAATTTCTATTTTTTCAAATGAGATTCAACTGCTGATTCAAGATAATTGGCTCTGAAAATTGTATTGAGATAGAAATTAATGGAAAATCCGACTGAATTAGAAGTTTTTTTTCACCGAATCGCTTATCCATAAGTGTATCTATCTATTAACGATGTAATAATATCATAGTTATCATTCCAATATTTTGGCACAATAATTCACTGTTAACCTTCCGGTGAACATAAATATATCAGTGAAAGTTAAAATCCTAAAAGTTGCATCTTATGAATGATCTTAAGAGGGGAAACACCCAGTTCACTATATATATCAAAATCGTGAAGTCTCTAACAACATTCACCATCACACAATCATGAGGGCATTCCAAGTAAGTACATTTTAATTATTAACACATATTGATTACGGTAGTAAGTGTGTTAACAAACCGTGATAATTGTTGAAACTAATTAAAAATTATAGAGTGTAATTGTGCCAGAAATGAAGTTTTGGAATAATAAAGAACGAAGTGAGGTTAAAATCTCTTTGTGGAAAGGTCACAAGTTCCTTGAAAACTTGATTATCTTTTTGATTTGATATCTCGACAATGTATAATAGTTAATCAGTTATTGTTCAATCACGATGAACAGAAAATGTTTAAGCATTTCGTCACAGGGTATTCAATTATTATTGAAATTATTGGTTGGCCCCCTCTTCCTTCATCATTCGTTGTCTCGACTATCATGTAGGGTTGTATTTCACTATTTCTGTAATCGAACAATACTTTCAAATTTAATGGATGAAGCGTAATTTTTGTCTTCCGAATGAGACTATAAGATTTCAATATTAATTATTAGAATGAAAATTAACCGACGTTCAACAAATGTTGAAATAATATGATGGCTTCACTAATGAATAACGGAATTAAGATTGCCATAACCCGGAACAAAATTCAGCTTCTTCCAATTTGTTCCACGTTTTATTCAACTTGTAATGTTCAGCTTCCACAATCATAAGTACACACTACAGTTCTAAGTAGAATAAACTCAATAATTAACTACGATACATGTCTCAAGTATTATCAATTCTAACGCACTTTTTTCAGGTCGATTCAAAATTTAAGAGCTTGAATTTATATTACCTTACATGTTTTTAATAGGATTATAAAACATTTATTAGCAGAAAGTTGCTTCATGAGTTTCAACTGCTAATGTTGTCAATATCAAGCTAGAAAAGGGTAATTTTACTTCTAACATCGTTTGTGAGATATTCAAAGTTCTGCATTAACATTGGCAGTAGTATTATACCAGTACATGTCTCCCAACATGTACACCTAACAATAATACCTCCTCTTCGATGACGGTCCTACCTGCAAGGATCATTTTATCTTGAATGGAGTATAAACGAATTTGAAATACTGAATGTAAATCTGTCAACAATTAACGAAATTTGCTTGATTCCATCTCATACTGAAATGTTTTCATTCCAGCCATATAAGTTCTTAGATAGCTGTGAAATGAATATATCAACTTTCGTTTCAGTGATTTTATTATTCATTTCATTACAGATTTGTACATTGGTCCTTACATTGGCTGGTACTATCTCTTGTGGAGATGTAAAGAAACAAGATAAACGTGGACTCTCGGGATTGGGATATGGTTATGGTAATGGAATTGGACATTTAGGATCAGGAGGTCTAGCTCTATCTGGTGGGTATGGAAGCTTAGGTCTTGGGGCATCCTCATTAGGATACGGTGGATCATTAGGACTTTCTGGTGGCTCATTGGGTCTAGGATATGGGAGTGAACTTGGACTCGGAGGTAGCGGACTTGGACTCGGAGGAGGCCTCGGAAGTGGAATCGGACTTGGAGGAGGCGTTGGTGGTGGCGTCGGACTTGGAGGCGGTTCAAATACAGTTACCACAATCAACAGGGCAGTAGCAGTACCTGTACCGCAACTCATACCTGTCACTGTTAATCGTGCCGTTCCCGTACCAGTTATACAACGCGTAGAAGTTCCAGTGCATCGTGCAGTACCAATTTCAGTTCCTCAGCCTTATCCCGTAACTGTAAACCGTCCATATCCCGTAGAAGTGCCCCGCCCATACCCAGTACCACATGCAGTACCTGTTCCAGTAGGATATCCTCAACCCGTAGCTGTTTCAGTACCACACCCTGTACCAGTATCTGTACCACAACCCTATGCAGTGAGGGTACCAACCCCCATAGCAGTGCCAGTAGCACAACCTATCGCAGTCAGCTCTGGAATCAGTTCAGGATTGTCATTAGGATCCGGATTAGGACTTGGTTCTGGATTAGGGCTTGGTTCAGGATTAGGACTTGGCTCCGGATTAGGTCTTTCTCAAGGCTTAGGACTCAATTCTGGATTAGGTCTCTCTTCTTCTCATGGACTTTCATCTGGCTTAAGTCTTTCGTCCGGCTTAGGCTTAGGTTATGGATCAGGTCTTGGACTCAATTCCGGATTAGGTCACTCTTCCAGCTATGGATTTTCATCTGGCTTAGGTCTTTCGTCCGGTTTAGGCTTAGGTCATGGTTCAGGTGGACTCAATTCTGGATTAGGTCTGTCTTCCAATCATGGACTTTCATCTGGCTTAAGTCTATCATCCGGCTTAGGCTTAGGTCATGGTTCAGGTCTTGGACTCAATTCTGGATTAGGTCACTCTTCCAGTTATGGACTTTCATCTGGCTTAGGTATTTCGTCCGGTTTAGGCTTAGGTCATGGTTCAGGTCTTGGACTTGGTTCCAGTTTGGGACATGGCGTAGGTTTGAGTTCTGGTATAATAAGCTCTGGTCATGGTCATGGTGTCGCTCACAAATCCAATGGTTGGTGAATTGTTAAACTTTTACTGTGAATATTACTTTAGGAATCATGAAGATTATCATTTATGTACATACATCACAAATATATTATTTTATTAAATGATTCGTTTCAATAAGCTTGAGACATACGAATATAATATTCTATATTTCATATTAACATTCAAGCAGATATCTTAAAGAGTACAAGTAATATTAAATAATTATAGATTTATGAGAACTAGCTATGAAACTCATATATCCCATGAGCTAATAGCATTCTGTTCTTTAGATATTGTTCTTATTATTTGGAAAAAAAATTGTCGATGCGAGAAAGAATTGAAGAAATTAAAAAACGTAAGTTGAGTATGAATTGTTCTCGTCCAGGACATCTATCGCCAAAATGTACTACATCCAGTTGTCATATATGCGGTAACAAACATAACACTTTGGTGCAGACAAGTATGTCATCGGCTCAAATACTTTTAGCAACAGGTGTTGTTGAAGTAGTCGGTTTACAGAGTGTTCGCCACAAGTGTCGAGATTTACTTGACAGTGGTTCACAAAGTAATTTTATCACTTCAGATTTTCTTAAGATATTAAAATTACCGGTCAATCTCACGAGTTTTACTTTCATGGGCGTCGGTGAGAAATGTTCAAATATAAAATACTATGCCAATATCAACATAAAATCATGTCATAATCAGTACAATAAGGATATTTCATATCTAGTTTTAGATATCATTACAGGTGAACTTCCATCAGTTTCATTTGATAAGAATAAATTTAACATACCCTTTGTTCCATTAGCCGACCCAACCTTTTATGAAAGTAATTTCATTGACCTTTTGCTAGATGCAAATATTGTTTGGGACATTTCATGTAATAAACAGATATAGTTAGGCTCGGATATCCCAATTTTAAGTGAAACTGCACCATGATGGGTAGTGTGGCAGGAAATAGCAATAATCAGAAAGAACAAATCAATTAGCCAAATCATTTTTTAATTTTGATCTTTCAAATAAATAATTAGACAATCAATTAACCAAGTTATAGCAAATTGAGGAATGTGACAAGTCTTCTTATTTGTCAGATTCAGAACAATTTTGTGGAAATCACTTTGTTAATACTTATACCAGACTCAAAAATGGTAGGTTTCAAGTGTCACTTCCCGCTAAGGCAACAAGCGATAGAGCGTTTTTATGAACAAGAAAAGAGACTTTTGAAATCACAATTTATGGAAGAGTATATTTCATTAAATCTATGTCTTGAATTGTTGATGAGAATGAGAATTCTAAAGATCAATTATGCTGTTATATTCCACATCATGCGATAGTCAAATCTTCATCGACTACAACCAAGGTACGCGTCGTTTTTGATGCTAATATGAAATGTGATAGTCATCAAACGATGTACAGTATTGCGGTCCTCCAATCCAATCTGATCTTTTTGCTATTATTTTAAGATATAGAACTCACAATTATGTAATGACAGCTGAAATATCTAAGATGTATAGACGAGTGGGAATTAATCCCAATCAGAGCGATTTTCAAGGAATCTTTTGAAGGTCAGATTCCATTAACATTTTTCGAATAAATACCGCAACTTATGGCACAACGTCGGCTCCTTCTCTCGCAGTGAGATGCTTGAACCAATTGGGCAAGAAATCAGAAGAATCATTTCTTCTAGCAAGTAGATTGATGAAACATGACTTTTATATTGATGATCTTCTTACTGGCACTGAAAAAAATGATCTTATTCTATTACAATAAGAACTTTTGCATATTTTGAGGAGTGCGGATTTCCAATTATGAAAATGGGCAGAGAACAAACCTGAATTAATCTCAGAATTCACATTTAATGAGAGTCTAGATTCAAACGTCGTAGAACTGGGTGAACATTCAACCAACAAAACTTTAGGCATTAGTTGGAATCCTGCCCTGGACCAAATTCAATATTCAATTTCTAATCTAAAGCGTGCTCCAATAACAAAAAGATCAATATTGTCAATCACTTCGCAGATATTAGATCCATTAGGATTACTAGGTCCAGTAACGATAATTGCCAAATGGCAAGCAAAACTAGATTGGGATGAACCCATTACTAGTGCATTTCGCATGGATTCAATTATCGAATTTACCAGTTACTTAACAGGATAGAGTTTTAGCAAACAAGGAGGAAGGAATTTTTCAGACGCGTCGAAAAGGTTTATGGTGCATTTACATCCGACGCAAGAACGATTTCAATCAATACGAATGTAGTTTGTTGTGTATAAAAACAAGTAGAGTGGCACCATCGAAAAAAAATAATTTACCAAGATTAGAGCTTCCAGCGGCACTTCTTTTTAGTCAATTATTTCTATAATTCTAATTCACTATCAATCGAAATTACCAATACTTTTCTATTTTCCGATTCAACTATAACTTCATCATGAATAAAGGTTTCACCATCTCGTTGGAAATATTTTATGGCCAATCGCTTGAGCGAAATACAAGATATAACCAATATAAGTTATTGTTATCAAGTTCGGACAAATAAGAATATAGCCGACTACTTATAGAGAAGCTCGTGTTGTAGCTTTTGATCCATGGTTCAAAGGCAGTGGCGTAGATAACTCTCCAGTAACCCTCACTGTGGGGTGGGTGCACAAGAGAAAATCAAAAATTGAAGTGTTGCAAAAATACTTATTGGTATATAATATATTATAAGATATACTGTTAATCCCGTGCAAATAACAAATTATTTGTAATAATCAAAATATGTTGATTATTTTCAGTTTTTTTTTTATATAAAAAGGAAGTGGTGCAAAGAGTTATTATGCGGGGGCATAGCGGGATTAGCTACGCTACTGTTCAAGGGACCTACTTTTTTATTGAGTGATAATCTACAATCGCATCTAGTAAATATTGATGAAATACAAAATAAGTGTGAATTTGAAATGGATAAGGAAACGATATCCAACGTTGTCAATGTTGAAAATCTCAATTTAGCGGAAAGATATTCTAACTATTCAAAACTTCAAAGAGTGACTTATCTTTTAAGATTCAATTTTGATTCAAGAGTACCCAACGCAAGAACTTTCATGTCAAGAACTAGAGAATGAAACAATTTCTTTGTTTCGAAATGTTCAATTACAATTCTTCCCACAAGATTATAAAAATTTCAAAAAACAAGTTCGATTTTAAATTTAAATCTCTTTCATGATTCGAATCAGATTTTGAGAATTGGTGGAAGAATCCAATTTTCTAACTACAAGTACGTACGATAAAAAACATCTCATGATTTTATCCCAACATCAAGCGTTGACAAAATTGATTGTCGAAAAGGAGCATAACCGTTTGTTACATTGTGGTCCTTTTCTTCTGTTGAGTTCAATTTTCGAAAGATTTTAGCGTATTAATGGTCGCAATTTGAGTGAAGGTTTTGTTAGAAAATGCGTTCGATGCTTCAGAGCAAAGCCCGTACCAATTAAGTACACGATGGGCGATTCACCTTCACCTAGTACAAGAGTAAATCAATAAGTACCATTTTTTAATACAGGTATACATTTTGCTCATTTTTCATTTCAAAATTGACGAAAACATACGTGTGTTTGATGATTTGTTTGAGCACAAAGGCTATCCATTTGCAGGTCGTTTTTGATTCAAAAACAGAAGGTTTTTTGATAGCTTTGCGACGCTTCATTGCTAGAAGAGGTAAACCTTCTACAATCACGACTGATAATGGTCCTAATTGCATATAAGCGAGCAATTATTGGAAAGAAATATCGGAGTTTCTTGTAGCAAACTCAAGTAAAATTTCAAATTCTTTATCCGATGATAATATTTGATGAAATTTCATACTTAGTCGTTCACCTAATTTTGGCTCAATTTGGAAAGCAGGAGTAAAAAAACATGAAATTCCATTTGAAAAGAGTAATAGGTAATAGTCATTTTACTTTTGAATACTTTAACACTGTAATAGTTCAAATAGAAGGTATTTCAAACTCCCGCTCAATATGTCTTTTGACAATTTTGGCATCCAATCCTGACGGCAATACGCCTCTGACACCAAGTTATTTTCTTATGGGCAAGTCACTGGCAACACTATTCAGAAGATCTACCTGATAATCGACTGAGTAAATTCCAATTTTTGCAACGGTTAATCCAACACTTTTGGAAAAGGTGGCATAAAGAGTATGTAACCGAATTACAAACCCGGGTGAAATGGAGAAAAAATCATCCGAATCTGTTGAAAATTGGAGCTTTGGTCATCATAAAGGAGGACAACTCATCACCGTTACACTGGCCTATAGGAAGAATCTCCGATCTCCATCCTAGTCCCGACATTGTCACACGTGTTGTGAGCATATGTGTGAAAGGAATATTGAAACGTGCGGTTTCCAAGAACTGTGTGTTACCGATTTACGATGATGAAAAATCTTGGCTTCCGGATGGATTTCGCGTCACAATATCTCGACTTAATGCCGACATTTCGCCAACCATTACAGGTGGCATCTTCAGGGCAGGCTTGAGGCTTGAATTGAAACTGGTTCTATTGGTTTCTGTAGCCATATTTATTGTAGGAAAAATCCTTAACGCTACACAGTCCACTGCCTTCATTCCGGTACCTGAACCTGCCGTTGTGTGATCATGTGCGAAGTGGAGTTTTCGAGGATGGGTTTCCAAATTTTGGGAAGGTAATAGTCTGAGTAACGGTTTAAATTATTTGGATGTTTTAGGATTTCTACAGCTTCAAGGATTTTTCGCTGATAGAAGTTTGGGACAATTTGAATATTTGATTTAAACACGCACATTTAATTTTTTTCATTGTAAGCATGAAAACACAATTCAATTTTTTTACGAATGTAATTTTTTGAAGATTGTTTAAGCTTGTAAAAAAGACTTAATAAAAATGAGCTTGTACATTGTACAAATAACCAAAATATTCAAGGTGGCGCATTCGAGCAACAAAATTAATTTTTGGCGAAAACGGTTCATCAAATTTACGTTTTTCATACATCATTGTAAAGAGGCTTCCAAGACCTTTCAAATGACGTATCACTCAACCCCTCTCCCCTATTCAATTTCTAGGTGTTGAAGCCTCCCCTATTAGGGGGTTGCTCGTTCAAGCCTCAAATGTACGTCAAAAGATGTCCCCCAAACAAAATCATTTGACGTGTTTCAGGAGATTTTTCCACTCACTATGGGATAAGAAATATATGGGGTGGCTCGTCTGAGATGGAACACCCTGTATAATAAACCTGCCAAGTCATCGAAAGCCACTATGTAGAATACCGTTTTTCGCAACGGAAAGTAATAAGAGATAGTGGTGCGGAATATTTAATGAAGGCACTATATGAGATAGTAGTGCGGAATATTTAGTAGAGGCACTATATAAAATACCTCACTCAGCGGTATGTAATGAAAGTTAACGGAAAAGTAAGACAGTACGTAGTATAAAACTTTTTTTTTTTAATTTACCATAGGGTACGACGATGGAATTAGTCAGACATTGTATGGAAATAATGAATATAAGTTTGTATAGATTGAAAACGAAAAGTGTAAGAAATTATTTAAATAGTTCAGGAATAATTTTCACTTTTTTCCAAGATTAGAGTCTTCGAAATTTCAAGAACAGGTTAGATAGATGAATAATTTATTCACAATGAAAGATAATAAATATAGTCAAGAGTAAAAGAATCAATTAAACTCAATAGCCTATGCAATCATTAAAGTAGAACAAAATTCTACAACGTCAAAAGTCAGTATTTATATTATAGATTTGGAATCCCAGTTGTGAAAATATGCATATATAAAATATGGTATCTTAGAAGCAGCGAATGTTGATTTTCTAATAAAGAAAAAACAATTTTTCCCTCAACATAGGGAATGTTACAAAAGGTACCTAACAATAGCACCAGGAAAACCAGTACAAATCATGTAGAATTCAAAACATATCTAATACTCATTACAATATAAATTAGTTCATCGGAAGTAGCGACATATATTTCCTTTATGCACTTTACAAAGATAAGCCCAATATTTTTTTTAGTAGATAAAATGTAGAATATTCATACTATGATTTATATAAACCATTTAAATTGGTCGCGGATGAATAAATTATTAAAATTCATCAACAGCAGTAAAATAGTTCACAGAAATACTATCAATACGATAAAGTAAATATGGGAAGAACACATAATTAATTCAATAATTGCAAATTTAATCGAACTGAGATTAAGAGAAAAGTAGTTTTGTTAGATCCGTACGATATACGAGGGTTAAAAAAAGGTTCGTCGCACAAAGGAAAAGGTCTTTGAGAAGTATAGAAGTGCAAAATGCAGGCCTAATAAAAGGATAGAAGAATTTGTTAAACTAAAGTAAACAGAGTTCATTTGAGTAGGTTGAAAATGCGGTTAGATAAATTCAAATAATACACAGAAATAAACAGGAAAGGAAGAATAAATAAATAAATAGAGTTGAGTTGAGAATTTTAGTAAATTCAGGGATGACACCATCGCACCACAGCACCATTAAACTTCAGGTAGAGATGAAGAAATTATGAAGTGTTAACCAGATGTAGACAAGAATGGAACACAGCAGAAGACAAGGAGGATATGTTCATCATAATCATGAAGAAAATCGACGATTGTTTGAGAATAATTTCAAATTTTCCTTAATTTGTAGATTTCAATTGATCTTCTTTATGTTAGCTAAAAGCTAATAAGAATAGGAGATAGTTTGTTTTAGTTAACGAGTGACATGAGAAGCTGAAATAGTACACGATTTGAGAAGAACTTTCAATAGGGTTGAAGGAGTCGGAGGACCTCATACGCCAAGTGTAGACAGTACCGGAATCGGGTCAAATTTAAACAGGAAACCTAACTTGTATTCGGTTTAATTTTATTTTAATACACGTGATTTTTTCTTTCTGTTCTAGTAATTTCAATAAAACGAAGCTGTGATTGCAAGGACCAATACGAAGGAAAATCTGGCCGAATAGAACCTTGGTTGAATCCCAGGACTCATCCGGAAACTAGCTCCAGGACTTACTAGGTACTTCAGAAGAGATACACGTCGGAAGCAACGATTCACCTGCCAAGCCATCGTCGAGTCAACCCATTTCATCAGCAAAGAATGGACCAACGACGCCGGGAATCAAGCATTCGGAAATCTCGAGTCTATTGGACGCAAATATCAAGAACAGAAAAATCAGTTTGACGAAAGAGGACATCGAATCATTCCAACGAGCGTTTCCTGGATGGAAAAGAAAAGCAGTATCGGGAAATTTGGTCAAACTGAATTCAAAACCTCTCGAATCAGTGACAGAAGAAGTCCGGAGTTTCCTTAGCAGAACTTAGGAAACAATTGTGTCTATTTATGGATGTAATTATAGAAAATGGTGCATCAGAAATTACAGATTTGAATCAGCCACGAACTATTTCATCATCGGGAGAGAAGTCCAGGACTATCCAAAACTAACAAATATTTGAGGGACAATCAATGCCAAGCAGTAACAAATACAATCATTACAAATCCCATTTGGATATTCCAGGAGAGGACAAAATGGAAGAAGAAGAAAAGGACCAGGTAGCAGTCGAAATAGTATATAGTACATTCAGACAAACAGCTGTATGCCCAAATTCCCACAGCTCCATCTACAAGCAATGTATGAACAGATCCACATTCCAGGGAGAAAACGATGAAGACAACGAAATTTATAATTTGTGTTCTGTTATTGTTGTTGTTTATTTGTTTTTTTTTAGGCTTATGTTTGTGTGTTTTTTTTTGGCAAATCATTTCTCTCCGTCCTGACCCATATGATTCCCTTTAACAAGGGGGTAATGTAATGAGGGTTTAGTAAATGTTATTCCCAATATTTAAAAACAAAATTAGTCTTAGAAAATTGAAATTTCATGTAAAATTAAAATATCTACAAGTAAAGAACATCTAGGGGTTGCCAGATGTTTTCAATAACAAATTTAGCTTGAGGAAAGTGAAGGTATTTCTAAAATAAATATGAGACAATTTACACTCGCTTCAAGCAGGGTGATATGATAACATAGCTGATATGGTCAAGAGGGTTGCAATAAGTTCACAAAAGTTTGATTGTAAAAGAAATACTAAACCTATCGGATCAATAGGCAATATAGGACGATAAACTAATTGGTAGCTACATGATAAATCCTAATGTGAACCATCTGGAGATTGTAGAGTAGTAGGTATTCCAGGCCTATTGTTGATCATAATATGGAAGTTTTACACTTCTCTCTTTCATAAGTTAAATAATTGATCAAAATGTATCACACGTAAACCGGGACGTAACGTAGTACCTAAGCATCAAAGTTATAATAAAATATAGTCTTGATTATAGTAATAATATGTACATTAAAATAAGTTAGTAATATTCATAAAAGGACATATAAACTAAGAAATCCCCATTCATATATTCATATTATTCCTTAAGTAAAGTTTTTTAGAGATTAATCAATAGAGTAGCATGTTACACATGTGTTCATATAGAACTCCTGAAAAAATTAAGATGAATAGAATAGAATTCTTGTAAATGTTATGGAGATGATTATTGATCAATTCGATAAACATTTTATTTTATTTTCGGACAACAAGCAATGAGAGGTCTCGGAAAAACTTTCTTGTGAGACCACCATCCATAATAACGGAAACGTCACTTGTTAACACACATGGTGATTACAAGCATTCAATTCAATTTCTGTTCTGGGAATCAGAGAAGTATTGTCTATCAATGATTCCCGACAACAATGAAACAAATTATTGTATATCATATCTGGTAACTGTTTGTGAAATTTACATTGGGAGTGCAATATTTAGAAAGATTTCATTAACACAAATTCCAATTTTTCTATTATGCCATTGATTATCACTATACACAGCTAAATATGAAGAGAGAAAGGCAAAAACCAATAGTGTCAGAATCATAATTTTTAAATGCCAATTACGAAGCAACAATAAATTCAGAATTAAAACAATTCCACCATTCAATAACGGTATATTGACGAATGAACACAGGAGTCATTAGATTGAATTAAGAACTGATTTGAAATTTTTTGATGAATCAAATGTGAACTAATTGAAAATATTGGAAAATGAATATCATGTATCATTCAATATGAATCTTTTATACAAAATTTTACCTAAGGTTTTCAATTGGAAACTCACAACTCTTTGGGGGATGATGAAAATTGTGTGCAAGTAGTTGAATATAGCTCTTTGATTTTGAAAGGATAAAATTTCAACCACCATTTTCGAAATTTTGGTTGAGTATATCTTATATTATTCAGTGAATAATCGGGATATTCTACAGCTCTTCGATAAGATGCGAAAAAAACATTTTATTGGAATATATCATTTAATTTGTCATTATAGAAGTACGAGTACCTACGCATTTCTCCCCAATTATCATTCTCATTAAATACCTTCATACCTCTTCGGTTTCCTCTTCCTCCATTCTATTGGCTATCATTATTTTCCTCCACCGTCATTGCTAACAACATATCTTCGTGAAAAATAATGTTTCAATCTAATTTAAATGTTTTGCACCAATTCATTTGATGTTTAATGCAGCATTGAGTAAAAATATTCTGAATGCGAAAGGTACAAAAATTTTTTATTTTCTACTAGCTGACCCGGCGAACTCTGTTCCGTCTTAGAGGCAATAAATATGCAAAATTTGTGATTTTATTAAGTTCAATTTTTTATTAAGAAATAGAAATTAAAAAAAAAGTATTTTAATTATTCTTTATTATTCATGTATTTTGGTGCATATGTTGTACTCTCCAGTAAAGTACCTTGTGATACACGACATTTTTTGTTTTATTATCAGGAGCAAGAACAAACAACGCAGATGCAGTCTTCCGACCCTTGAACATGCCACATATAATTGACCGTGGTGAAAACAAACTTGCAAGGATTGCCCTTGTGATTTGTTAATGGTCATGGAGAATGCAAGACGGATCGGAAATCGAAGTCTTTTAAACTCAAACGGCATATCGTTTGCGATCATCGGGATCCTCGGAATGATAACTTCCTCACCTTCGAATTTCCCTTCAAGTATCGTCGCGTAAATCACATTGTTCATCAGTTTACTTACCACTAAACGCGTACCGTTACACAGTTTTGGTTGGTTTATGTTTCGAAACATGATTACTACGGAGCCAACCTTTAGGCGTAAATTGTGCGGTGGTAAGCCAGGCACATCCAAGGAGTTTAAAAGTTCAAATGGATAGTTGGTGACTTCATCTTCATTTATTACCCAGTCAATAGATTTGAATGAATGCATTGTTCCAATGATCTCATTCTGAATTATGTAGTTTAGGTCATCTACATCTTTATTTTTAGCGGCTAAAATTGCTCGCTCACTCAACCATTCATTATTTTTGTAGTTAGTAATGATGTTTGGGAATACTTAGTTGATAAGTTCGTCTTTCGATGAGACAAAGTTACAGAAATTATGATGAAATGAAATCAATCCGCTCGATTCGTCGACAGGTACTCGACCATCACCGATAGCCAGCAATTGTTCAGAGAAATCTTCAGCAGATGTATCATTGAGCAATGCAACTATCATGTTTGTTTTCAGCTGAAGTTTCTCCACATAGCGCCGTAGATTCGATGATTTGAGGCAAGCGTTTATTTCGTCGGCAGCCGTTGATCTTGGAATTACTGGCAGTCTTTGGCGGAAATCGCCAGACAGTAAAATCATTGCTCCTCCAAAACATCTCGAGTCATTGCGTAAATCTTTCATTGTTCGGTTAAGTGCTTCTAATGCACGTTTATGCGCCATTGTGCATTCGTCCCAGATGATGATTTTCGATGCTGATAAAACTTTGGCCATTGCTGATTTTTTTTAAATACTACATGTTGGTTCTTCAATAGTTTGAAGATTTAACGGCAATTTTAATGCTGAATGAGCCGTACGGCATCCTTCTAACAATGTTGCTGCTATTCCAGAAGAAGCAACTGCAACCGCAATGTTGGATCTCGCACGAACAGTGGCTAAAACTACTGACATGAGGAATGTCTTACCAGTTCCACCAGGGGCATCCAGGAAATATAAACCACCATTTCCATCATCAATTGCCTTCATTAACTTATCATAAACTTTGTTTTGTTGTTGATTCAACTGGGGTACATTCGTTTGAACTACTAAATCTAATTCCTGATGATCATATTCACGTTCCCGTTCCAATTCTTGATTAAATGCGTCATTCATTTCACGATTTGGCGCTGGCATTCCTAACCTGAGTAATAAACTACCGCACATGAGGTAACACATGTCTTCGATCAAGAGTAAAGCCCGATTATGTATCTCCTCATTCATCTCAAGATCGTGATTTCTGGAACTGACACGAATTTGATGTAAAATATCTTCTGACATATAATCCTTGTATTTGTGCCACAGGTTAGATGGGTTCGATGGAAAGCATGTCGAAATGATGATAGCAAATAATGTGCGTATCTGACTTGGAGATGCAGATGTAATGGCTTCAACGAATGTCATATCCCAATGGGTTATTACTAATATAATAATAATCAAATTTTCAACCATACTTAACCATAGACAAAATTACGGTTAGCTGTCATTTACGTTTTGTTATTCCAAGTAAGATGCGTTTTTGTTATACCACGTTTTATATTGACGGGATAAAAAGTATCCTATGTCCGTCTCCTGGTTCTGAGCTACGCCTCCACCAATTTTCAGCAAAATCGGTACCAAGAGCAACTTCACATCACAGCAGCTCCTCATAATCTACAAACAAAGCATAGATTCGACCTATCCTGAAGCTGACGCTCTTCAATTTAGAAGAGAGCAGCTCATCTGATTGGTGATGTCAGATGTACGAATTCATTCACTCCTCTAGAAGATCGAACAAAGGTGGGCGATCTTTCCCTTTTTTATAGACATTTTCATGGTCGGTTCCCATCAGAAATTTCGTTTGTTATTCTAACATGACATATTCCAGGTAAAAGATCTGGTCGACTTCAAGCTAGTCATCCTTTCTTTGTCAATCTAGAGACCTGACCTCATACGAACTATTTAGTGGAACAAAGAGTTCCTAGTGATGTTTATTCCTAAAGCCTATAACCTCGAAAGTTTCAAGAGAAAATCAAGTACCTATCTCCTCTCTCAATATTCCTCCGACGGCTCATACGATCTTCCCCGAACATTACAGGTTTCCCTTTTGTGTATTCAAAATGGTTGGTTTTTGACGAAAAATTTAGCCTTACTACATTATCTTCGAATGGTCTTGGTTAATAGAAAGTTAACCGAAAGATATAAATATTTTTTCAAATATTATTAAACATGTCTTTATTATCGATGTTCCTGAAAATCGGTAAGGCTCTGCATCTAGTGACAATCTAGAGAAAGGTTTGAGTTTGTAATTCTTTCTATTTTGATTCCATCCAACTTTTATGTACAAATAGCTAGCTCGTTGGAGAAAATTTCAACTCTGTATCGTCATCCTTGATTATCTTAGTTAATGCTGATAGACAGTAATAAATATTTTCATGAAAATAAAATCATCATAAAAATTAATTATTGGAAAATTTCCGAAATTTTGGTTTCCCATTAATACATTCATCGTTGGAGATCCGTCTGACGTGAAGGCCCTTCCTATAATTCTTGATACTACAATTATTATTGTTTCAATGAAGCTATTGCAATGAAGTTATCATTGCATATTACCAGTAGATTGATTCATAATTCGTACATGGGAGCATCTTGAGTCTTTTCGCCACTACCCTTGTCTGCTTCCTGTAAATACGATTCTATTTCTATTTTTCCAATTGAGTTTGAAACTACTGGTTCAAGATGATAGGCTCTGAAAATTGTATTGCAATAGAAATCAATAGAAAATCTGACCGAATTATTAGTTATGATTTATCGAATCGCTTATCCACCAGTGTATTTATTACCAACGTAATATCACATATATCATATTTATTTCACTGTTTTTATTTGAAGCAGGATCTCACGAATTAGATTTAATCTAACAAAGTATTCTCCAGTAAATATTTATCATGTCGAAATCGGAATGTACCCAATTGAATGTAGCTTCACACTGAAATTTTCATGACAATTCCATCAATTGAAGTCACATTTCCTGCAATATGTTACATAAATTAGATTAACTAAGTTTAAACAATATTTTGTCACAATAATTCACTGTTAACCTTCCGGTCAACATGAAGATAGCAGTGAAAGTTAAAATCCTAAAAGTTACATCTTATGAATGATTTTAAGAGGGGAAACACCCAGTTCACTATATATATCAAAATCGTGAAGTCTCGAACAACATTCACCATCACACAATCATGAGAGCATTCCAAGTAAGTACATTTCATTGATTAACACAGACTGATTACCTGACTAATTAACAACAATCAAGAGGTAATGAGTGTGTTAACAAACCGTGATAATTGTTGCAACTAAGACTGTGAGTGTAATTGTGTCAGAAATGAAGTTTTGGAATAATAAAGAAAAAATTGAGGTTAAAATCGATCAACTATTTGTGGAAAGCTCACGGTATCTGAAGTTCCTTGAATATTTGGTTATTTAATTGATGTAATATCTCTATGATGTATAATAGTTAATCAGTTATTGTTCAAGGTGAACAGAAAATGTTCAAACATTTCGCTCCACAGAGTATTCAATGATTATTGAAATTTTCGGTTGACCCCCTCGTTCTTCAAGTAGTACAATAACAGTCAGTATCTACATGAACAATTCATGAATGCCTGAACTCTATACTATTCCAAAATTCGGGAAACACTTCGTTCATTTCAATTCACATGAGGATTTCTATTTTTCTGAATATTCCAAATCTTATATGTGAGTAATCCAGAATTCAAAAAACGTTAAATAATTCGATCCCGATCTACTTTTCCGTTTCAGGATAGATTTTATATCGAGATCAATAATTAGTCCAATTTCAAAATACCTCAATAATGATTATTGCTGATATAACTTTAAATTAAGGATGGTTTTCTCAGTGTCAGCTACGAAAAAAAGTTCAACTGTTATCCGGTATATAAATACAAGATTGAGAAAAACTTTCAGCGGGCAATTTTCATTCCAAAAATTCACTACATGCGACTTTCATACCGAGGATTGTATGATCTAATACATTTTTGAAAGTACTTCTGAATTTTCATTCTTATTATTGTGGAAAACTAATTTTGTAAAATTACATTATTATAAGTCTTCGTTTCGATCATATAAACATTATTTATTTGATTATAACAGATTACTATTTCTAGTCCATTAAAAACTCATAGTTTGTATCTTTACTTCAACACTAGCTACTAAAATAATTGGATTGCATTCGTTCATCATTCGCTGTCTCGACTGTCATGTTGGGTTGCATTTCCTTCTTTCTGCAATCGAACAATAGTTTCGAACTTAATCGATGAAGCGTAATTTGCCTCCTCCGAATGGAACTTATGAGATTTATTGAACATCTGTGGTGAATAAATAGATTACAAATGAAAATTATCTATTTTTATATTCATCTCATTATGCCATATATGTTTTAAGTCAACGAACATATTCATATTTTCGGTTAAAGTGGAGATCAAATCTGTCAAGTATTCTGGTCTTGTTATAATTCAACCATTTGTTTCACGTTTTATTTAACTTGTAATGTTCAGCTTCTACAATCATAAGTTGCACTACAGATCCAAATAGAATAAACTCAATAATTAACAAAGATACATGTCTCAAGTCTGAACGTATTATCAATTCTAACGCACTTTCTTCTGTATCAGGTCGACTCAAAATTTAAAAGCATGAATTTATATTACTCTAACCTATAGCCTTACCTGTTTTTAATAGCATAATTAAGCACTTATTAGCAGAAAGTTGCTTTATGAGGTTCAACTGCTGAATTTGTCAATACCAAGCTAGAAAGAGAGTAATTTTGTTTGTGAGATATTCAAAGTTGTGCAGAAACATTGACAGCTAACTAACAACATACGCCTAACAATAATACCTCCTCTTTGATGACTGTCCTACATGCAAGAATTATTTGAACTTGAATGGACTGTAAATAGATTTCAAATACTGAATGCAGATCTGTATCAAAAATGATCGAAATTGAAATGTTTTTTCAGACATATAACTTCTTAAATAACTCTGAAATGAATAAACTCCCGTTTGCAGTGATTTTATTATTCATTTCATTACAGATTTGTACATTGGTACTTGCATTGGTTGGTAATATCTCTTGTGGAGATGTGAAGAAACAAGATAAACGTGGACTCTCAGGATTGGGATATGGTTATGGTAATGGAATAGGACATTTGGGATCAGGAGGTCTAGCTGTATCTGGTGGGTACGGAAGCTTAGGTCTTGGAGAATCCTCGTTAGGGTACAGTGGATCAATAGGACTTTCTGGTAGCTCATTGGGACTAGGATATGGAGGGAGTGGACTTGGAGTAGGAGGCAATGGACTTGGAATCGAAGGCAGTGGACTTGGACTCGGAAGTAACCTCGGAAGTGGAATCGGAATTGGAGGAGGCCTTGGAGGTGGCATTCGACTTGGAGGCGGGCTTAATACAGTTACCACAGTCAACAGGGCAGTAGCAGTACCTGTGCCACAACCCATACCTATCACTGTTAATCGTGCCGTTCCCGTACAATATATACAACGCGTAGAAGTGCCAGTTCCTCGTGCAGTACCAATTTCAGTTCCTCAGCCTTATCAAGTGACTGTAAACCGTCCCTATCCCGTAGAAGTGCCCCGCCCATATCCAGTACCACAAAGAGTACCTGTTCCAGTAGGATATCCTCAACCCGTAGCTGTTTCGGTACCATACCCTGTACCAGTATCTGTACCACAACCCATTGCAGTGAGAGTACCAACCCCGATAGAAGTGCCAGTAGCACAACCTATAGCAGTCAGCTCTGGAATCAGTTCAGGATTGTCATCAGGATCTGGATTAGCACTTGGTTCCGGATTAGGACTTGGTTCAGGATTGGGACTTGGCTCCAGATCAGGTCTTTCTCAAGGCCTAGGACTCAATTCTGGATTAGGTCTCTCTTCCTCATATGGACTTTCATCTGGCTTAGGTCTTTCGTCCGGCTTAGGCTTAGGTCATGGTTCAGGTGGACTCGGTTCTGGATTAGGTTTGTCTTCCAGTAATGGACTTTCATCTGGCTCAAGTCTTTCGTCCGGCTTAGGCTTAAGTCACGGTTTAGGTCTTGGACTCAATTCCGGATTAGGTCACTCTTCCACTTATGGACTTTCATCTGGCTCAGGTATTTCGTCCGGTTTAGACTTAGGTCATGGTTCAGGTGGACTCAATTCTGGATTAGGTCTGTCTTCCACTCACGGACTTTCGTCTGGCTTAAGTCTTTCGTCCGGCTTAGGCTTAGGTCATGGTTCAGGTCTTGGACTCAATTCCGGATTAGGTCACTCTTCCAGTTATGGACTTTCATCTGGCTTAGGTCTTTCGTCCGGCTTGGGCTTAGGTCATGGTTCAGGGGGACTCAATACTGGATTAGGTCTGTCTTCCACTCATGGACTTTCATCTGGCTTAAGTCTTTCGTCCGGCTTAGGCTCAGGTCATGGTTCAGGTCTTGGACTCAATTCCGGATTAGGTCACTCATCCTCTTATGAACTTTCGTCTGGCCTAGGTCTTTCGTCCGGCTCAGGCTTAGGTCATGGTTCAGGTCTTGGACTTGGATCCAATTTGGAACATGGCGTAGGTTTGAGTTCTGGAATAATAAGTTCTGGTCATGAACATGGTGTCGCTCACAGATCCAATGGATGGTGAATTGTTAAGTTTTTAATGTGAATATTACTTTAAGAATCATGAAGATTATCATTTATGTACATACATCACAAATATATTATTTCATTAAATGATTCTTTTCAATAAGCTTTAGATATACGAGTATAATATTAGCATTCAAATTTCCACTAAAAAGTACGCAAAAGCTACTAGGCAAGCAGATATCCCAGAGAGTACAAATAAAATTTAGTGAGTATAAATTTATGGGAAATCGCTATGAAACTCATATCTCATGAACTAACAGCTAAAACAGCAGAAACTCCAATAAGAAATTGTGCTTCAATTCTTTGAAATTTTGTTTTTATGATTTGAGGAAACTTCCAATACTCCTCGTTGTAACCACGACAAGTTCCTTCCGGCCTGGGAATCTTGTAATTTTTGTATACCATGTTTCTCATAGAAGAATAGTACAAAATTTAATAAATTACTCATTTTTATGTTTCATATAACTGTAAAGCATATCTATTTGATATACATTTTCGTGAAATTCACATTGAGAATGCAGTATAGAAAGAGAATGTTCGAATCAAATTTCGGATATTCTCCTGTTTCATCGGTTACTACTTATTATAAACAGGTGAAATCAGAGTCAAGGTAAGATCGAGTGTCGAAAAATTATAATTTTCGAGTGTTAACTACAGAATCAATAATAAATTGTGAATAAAACACATAAAGTTGAATAATATGATTGATTTAAAAACTGATTAGTTCTCTTTTACTTTTATCGGTTCAAAGAAAATTTCCGGATTTTGCGGAAACTTCTGTTTTCAGCATTTTTGAATCGATCTAGACTATTTTTAAAATAAAGTCTATGTGTGTGTATGTAAAAACTGTGAATACGATTGCGCCGTTTGTCGAACGGATTCGAAATTTTGCAGTTGGCAAAATGGTGGAAATTTAAACAGCATTATTTTTGGGCACGGAAGCCCCATTTCAAGTGGTATTTGTGAAATCCATCTTCAGTTTTTCAAAAGGAATTATAACATTTTACTGAACCATAATGAGATCAGTGTTTTGTTGGTCATAAATATTCATCACACCCATATATTTAATTGCAGCCGAAATTCTCACTTTTAGATTGAAGTGATTGATGTGCCGCCACAGTCCAGTTTTGATAGTTCATATGACAGGAGGTGTTATTTCAAAACAAGGTTATATTATAATGTGAATTACTCCTCCACTAGACGTAACTCGGCCTACATCGGCCTTTACTAACTTTTTTCAATTGTTAGAATTTTTGGCATATCTACAGTCTAGTCCATTTCGAACGATAACTTAAACACTTCTTTCTATCGAACTTATTATTTTATTAATTTTATAAATTCTGTTCCTGGGATCATATGTTTGACCCACAGAGTGTCCAAAAACTATTTTGCTAACAAAGAGAGGAAAACATGATGTTTGAAGTACATCGTATAAGCCAGCGGTGGAATGTTGGATGAGGAGATGAGAATTCGAACTTTTCTTGAAAGGTTGGTGGTTATAGGCATAGGAAAAGGTCTCACTAGGTGGAGAGTTCCACAACTTCGCTGTTCGATGTGGAAATGAAGTCTGGTAGCAAGAAATTTTGTAGGTCTCGAGCTTGACAATAAAGGAGTCACTAGTTTGAGCTCGTCTAGTCTGCCTAATTGGAATTTCTAGTGATGAAACAACAGACGAGATTTCTGAAGAACACCCACCATGAAAATATTTATAGAAAGGGAGATACCTCCCACATTTCTATGATGTTCTAGAGAGATCAGTGAGCTCTCTTCTGGATAGCATCCAAGAGCTTCACCGTATGTTAGGGAGCCGAACTCCAAATATGTGAACAGTATTCCAGGACAGGTGGAATTTGTGCTTTGTGAATTTTGAGGAGCGGCTGGGACGTAAATAGCTCTTGGCTCAAAATAAACAACCAAAATTTTGTGAAGCGGTTCAAGCAATGAACCTCACATGATCGTACCATGAAAGGGTGCTGTTGGTGATGGTCCCGGCCATGTTGATGGAACTGTTCATGGGAATAGTTGTACCTGACATCACATTAGACATATTAGAGATTGTGAGATCCACCTTACTGGAGAAGATGCAAGCTTGGATTTTGATTGCATTGAACTCTACTACATTAATTGCGTCAACCTATCTGTGTCTCGCATCTCTTACTGCATTGAACTTCATGAGGCTCTGGATGAGAGAGCGTTATCAAGTGTACCATGATCTGCAAAGCTGTGGACGTGACAGCTGATCACTTCTAGCAGATCGTTTATATGGAGCGTAAACAAAGTTGTGCCGAGACAAGTCCTTGTGAAACACGAGCGTTGATAGTCATTGTATCGGAGGATACTCTGTAAACCACTACACGAAGGGATCTATCTGAGAAAAAACTTGATAGTTTGCGACAATGTTGAGGCGGCAAACCATATAAATATGGCTTTGATGCCTGACTCGGTCAAAAGCTTTGAAGATATCCAATGATACAGCTAGCCTATGTTTTTCAATAGATTTTTGCCATATTCGTGTTACGTAGACGAGCAGGTCTCCTGTTGATCTCTGCCGACTGAAGCCATATTGCCGGTCATTCACAATTTTGTAGCTCTTTAGGTATTGGATGAGCTCGATGTTGATTACTTTCTTCATCAGTTTAGAGATCATAGATAATAGAGCAATGGGTCTATAGTTATTAGGAAGGGTCTTTCCTTTTTTTTAATTGCTTGGGCTCTAGCTGTGATGGAAGGAAACACATCAAGTTTGTTTGAAATGGTAAACAACCTAAAGAAAACTGGTGTTAATTCAGGCGCACATGAGAACGACAAGTGGAATTCCGTTTGGCCCCATCGACTTTTTGGTATTGAGATTAAGCAGAATGCGCCTAATTGTGTGCTAATGGGAGAAAAATTCAGGCATATAGCTATCGATGGCAACAACATTAGGACGGTCCTTCCCTTGTGTATTGTATTTTTAGCTACATTTACCATCATTATGGCTGGTTGTGCATGTATAAAATGTACAAATTCTACCGAAAATTTCACACCTGTCATTCTAAGCCAATCACACACTTTCATTTCGACAGTTACCAATGACAACCCTCAAATTTTTCGGAAATTTTTCTCCTCCTGCCAAGCTAGGCAAACTAAGTGGAAATTTTTTTTCGACAGCTATCGGATGATCCGAAAATCAGTATGCAGGGTCAAATTTTGGTATTTAATGTTTTTATTCATTTTATAATACTAATTAAATACAAATATTCATTCACCAAATATTTCTTTCATTAAGGCCAAATATTTTTGGAATTCTGATTGGAACTCTTCTCTTCGTAATGGAGAATAACAAGGATAATGGTTATCTTCCCTTTCCACTTCTATCAGATGTCTATGTTTAATATAATAGATGTAATATTTGGAAGCAATTATGTTCTGCTGAATTCTGGTTTTTCTTAAAAAGGATGGGATATCTTCCTCCAAAATCTTCTGGATAGCTGAGAAAAGGTTTTCTTGATGGGGTTTTAATTCATTTTTTTCCATTAAACATTGCAAATACTTTAAATTTTGATGAGACATATTAATGTCCCCTATTTCAGAGAAAGATTCACAAACACCATAGGGCTTAAAATTAGTTTCTTGATTGTTTACTGCCATGATTTAATTATTGTGAACTAACGAAGCACGTTTAAGAAATAGCTGTCGACGTGACGTATAGCAGAGACGATTTTGACATCACAAGCCTAAGCCTACTTGACTGTGGTTATGTTTTATTACGAATCATTAAAAGACTGCCATAGACGCCGGATATCCTTATAGTTTTTTCACAAAAACGTACTTTCCTTATATTTTAGTACCATTAAGTTAGTTGTAGTCCAAAGATAAATGTTTGAGTTGAAAAATTGGATGCCTTCTATGTTACTAAAGTAAGAGGAACATTTTTTTTTTCACAAATGATACTATCCAAAACTGGAATATTATAGTTTCATTCAAACCATCTATTGGCATCATTTTTCACAACAAAAACTTTTTCCTCCGAGTTTAGTAATGTTAAATTAAATGTAACAAAAGGATAAATATTCTGTTCGAAAAACTGAATGCCCTCTATGTTACTAAAGTGAGAGGTACTATTATTTTTAATTTTTTTTCAAATAAATTTTAGGTGTGAAATTTTTTTACCGAACTCATTTTTTGAAAATTTTCCCGAGTCGCAGACGAGTAGTATTATTATTTCATATAATAATAATGTAAAGGAAGCAGGGTGGAAAAAAGATTCCAGATTTTCGAGAATATATCGGTATTGAACATTTCTGAAGTTTCGAGTGATATTTTTGACAGTATTGCAAATGGAGTTATAGTATTTTATTTAATCGTAATGACAACTGTGTTTTTCTAGCAATACATATGTATCTCACGTAAATATTTAACCTGCACGTGTCCGAAATTCTCGTTTCAAGATTCAAGTGCCGTCATCGATATGAAGTCGTAATTGACTGTGTGTTTACTCTATGGCAAATTTTGATAGTTCATGCGAAAGCAGATATCAGTAGGAAACAAGGTTATAGTATAGTGTGAATAATTTATTCCGAGTCAACCTGTCAGCAGGTGTCAGCATGAACATAGAATTGTGAAATGCATTATGTAGACTCACGGTCGTATAGACAGGTCTGGAAACTCGAGGGTGTTTCCTATCTGAGCAGTGAGTCGCTTACGCGTCCAAGTGCGCGTAGTACCAAAAGTCGTCACGTAGGGATGTACGACCGTGGGCGTCACGTAAGAGTATCATCTTGATCTCTATGAAGAGTATTCTGTGACATTCGACAGTTAACTTTTAAACGGAAGGAATACCTGCGTTTTCAGCAAAAATGAAACCGTGCATTGTGCCGAAATGCAAAACGGGGTACAAAAGTGTAAAACAAAAAACTTCTGTTTTTAAAGTGCCGAAAGATGCAGTACCTAATGCGAAAAAAGTGGATGCTTGCGATTCCGGATAGAAATCGTTTTAACTCGTTATAAGGAACATTTTGCCCATATAAAGAAAAATAATAGTGACAAATCAGCGATAGCCGAACATATTTTAAATACAGGTCACACCATTTCTCAAGAAGGTTTATCACTTTTAAAACACAGTACAGACAAATTTCTAGGTAATTTAGAAGGGATGGAAATGTATAAACAAAAAAGCAATTTACTAAATTTCGATTTATCTCCAGCTGACGGTAACCCTTTGTATACATTATTATCCCCAAATAGTATTTAAATAGGCACATTTTGATTTATAATTTAGTTTACTATGATGATGGCTACTTGGTAGCCGAAAGGTTCTCAGTACTTTACCAGTATTTTTAGTGGATAAGGGTGATTATTTCTTATCTATATAGTGTTATAATATATCCACAGTGTGAACTCTTTTATAGTTTATTAGTATACATGTATTTTGATTGTTATCCTAATTTAATTAAAAAAATGTTTATATGCGATCGATTATTTTCATACATTCCCTTTTTAAATTACTACCAAAAAAAGCCTTAGATAATAAGATCACACTCCGGAAAGAAATCGTTTTAACGAGGTCTTTTATGTGTACGAAAAAGGGGAAGTTATTTTTAAGGTGAGTAATACATTTTGACAAGAGTAACCAGTTCTATTCCTCTCTCAAATCAGAATAATAAATACAAGAACACATTTAATTGATAATTATTTTGATAATTAATAAAAATATAAGAATCTACACATCAGGTTGGTTGAATTTTATTGAAAATTCACTAGTGGCAATGAGAATAAGTCGTAAATTAAAATAATGCAGTGATCCAAAATACCTATGAAATAACAAATATATATATATATATATATATATATATATATATATATATATATATATATACATACATTTAATAATAAAATGTTAAATTAATAGTGATTTTTTTTAAATTGATTAAATAATGGACTGAATGAAAAATACATAACCGATGAGAATAATAACTTTTCAACTACAGAACCAATTTAATCTCTATATATATATACACATATATTTTTATTTTTACCCTCGTCTTTACGTACGTTTCGGTCTCACGACCATCATCAGAAGACTTATTAATACAATAACCTGATTACTTAGAAATACTGTAATAACACAAAGCGTCCTTATCGCACAAATTTCGTTTAAATGCCAACGTCGCGAAACGAACGTCGCGAAACGAACGGAGACATGAAATCGGAACTATAACACAGCAATGTTGCAGCGTAAAAATTAAAAATCCACTATTAAGTAGAATCATCAATAAATACGAACACATTTCATAAATGTCTGCGAGAGACTAACAGACAAAGAGTTCTATCCTCTTTGCTAACAGACGAGACCATCACATTTATGAAATGTGTTCGTATTTATTGATGATTCTACTTAATAGTGGATTTTTAATTTTTACGCTGCAACATTGCTGTGTTATAGTTCCGATTTCATGTCTCCGTTCGTTTCGCGACGTTGGCATTTAAACGAAATTTGTGCGATAAGGACGCTTTGTGTTATTACAGTATTTCTAAGTAATCAGGTTATTGTATTAATAAGTCTTCTGATGATGGTCGTGAGACCGAAACGTACGTAAAGACGAGGGTAAAAATAAAAATATATGTGTCAATGTGACCTATTTCCCGAGAATTGTGTATTAATTCATACGTGGGTCAAGAATCTTTATTTATATATATATATATATATATATATATATATATATATATATATATATATATATATATATATATATATATATATATATATATATATATATATATATATATATATATGTTTCTTCTTAGGTTCTCGCGGACGTAATGTGTAGAACTGGATTCTCGGGTATTGATCCGCGTTGTGTGGTTTCGGTCCTCAAAAGGGCCAATTTCACGACGTTTCGGCAAAGTCGCATTTGCCATCTTCAGGTGATTCGACCGTAGAGTCTGGAAAATCTAGGCGAACTGAGTTATATATATATATAATATATATATAAACTTAAGAGATATAGAATTAAATTTTCTGAATTATGAAGATAACTTAGATAATTTAACATAGGATTATAAAGATGAATAAACGTAAAAGATTGAGCCATAGGCGGGATTCGAACCCACATTTCTGGATTTCTAGTCCAGGGTGTTTACCAATTACACCACTTCAGTCCTATTAGATTTTTATATTTTTGTAAATATAAACCTCTGAAAGGATTGTAGGTTAGTACTGCTGTGGTTGGCAGTTGAATAAGAACTGTCAAGTAACTGCCAACCATAGCAGTACTAACCTACAATCCTTACTTCAAAAAAACGACTGAACTTTAGATGAATGTGCGTGAATAGTTGATCTATGGTAGGGCATCGAATCGCATTGTGTTCATCAATGATCTACTATCCTTTCAGAGGTTTATATTTACAAAAATATAAAAATCTAATAGGACTGAAGTGGTGTAATTGGTAAACACCCTGGACTAGAAATCCAGAAATGTGGGTTCGAATCCCGCCTATGGTTCAATCTTTCACGTTTATTCATCTTTATAATCCTATGTTAAATTATCTAAGTTATCTTCATAATTCAGAAAATTTGATTCTATATCTAGTGGTCATTTGTAACATAATGGATTTCCATTCCAACAAGTAAAGTTCCTTTACAATCTAAAAAAAAATATATAGTAATAGAGGAAAAACATTGACAAATTACATAGATTCTTACTACTTCTAATTAAAAATTATAAAATTACTGTTTTGCTTTCAAATTAACAAGTGTTTGTTTCTTTATCTCTAAATCTAAGAGCAGGGCTTCCCTCATGAGGTTCAAGCTGCCATTTCACATCATTATGACCTTTTTTTTATTCCATGTCTGCAATGGCCAATCTTTTGTCCAGGAGGGAATCATATTTCTCTGCGATTGTCGAGGATGTCAATTCCCGAGAAACTAAAGGTCTTCTCCTACTGGAAGTTGCATTTGCCAAGATAGTTGGCTTTCGAGTTCTCAACATGCTGCTCTTGAATTCGCTCAGTTTCCAGCCTAATGTTGGTTGATTCTGTCATAAAAATATTATGTTTCTACGATATATTTACGTTTTCCAAATTACCTTACCATATCGGTAGTTTTGATTTCATCGTTAGAATTACCAGGTTCGTCACAATTATCAGGTTCCATTGGCACATTGATTGAATTCTGTGAATAATAGATTTTTAATGAAGAGAATACATTGAGCTACAACTTTCCGCACATCCAGGTTTCTGTTGCTGTAAAATTTTTCTAGTGAATGCGCCTCTCTATACCTCTATTCTGAACATGAAAAATTGAATTCATTGGCTACAGCTTTCCAGGCCTTGTTCTTCTCATCAACACTGACACCGTCAGTTTTCTTGCATTCAATAATGTGCTTATATTTATGCACAAGGCTTAAAAGTAGTTGCTTCTCAGTGTCAGAAAAACTAGGGATACGGGTCTTCTTTACAATAGTTCTCTACGAAAATAACAGTTTTCAGTAGAACTCACTACGATAATTGTGTATTATATTACCTTATTACTTTCCATTTCAACGGTGCAAATGGGCATTAGTAACACTGCTTGTGATTCCGGGAAGAAATCGTTTTACCCATAGACATAGAATATAATTTAACGTGTTTCATTAGGTGTTTCTAAATCATTTCCAATATATTTTCGGTTTATACAATCATTTGATCTGCATGAGTGTCCAAAAGCTATTTTGCTCACAAAAGTAAATCATGTCAGCTCTTTTGAATGGATCTTGACAGCATAAATGAATGAATATAGTATTTTGTATCAGTTATTTCCACTACACGAGGTTCTTCGGAACCCATATCCAGCTATTTTGCTTAAAGAAGTGAGGAAAGTCGGTGATCGAATGATGACAGGTATTCTCGTTGCATCTTTATATTTTAGGAAAATTCAGCTACTCTATCTTCTTCGAGTTGTCGTTGCTAATAAAAAGTTAACAGAAAAACATACATATTTTTCCAATGACAAATTTTATAAAACCAATCTTTTTATCGATAATTATTAAAAGTCAATACGGTTCTGCAGCTGATAATAGTCTAATTCCTAGAGAGAGGTTCAAGGCAATATATAATTCATACTCCAATAACTTCGAGTATTCTGTTCATCCTATTTTGATTCCCTATTTCCTGTTACTACAATAATAATTGTCATTGCAAATTATCAATAGACGAGTTCGTAATTCCACATTAATATCATATTGAGAAGCCTGCACAATTTTCAGCTGAATCGTTAAATCTGCTTTTAAATTCTTCGCAATTATTATAAGTATGTTTCAATTGATTCTCAACTACTATTTTAAAATTCTGAAATGAATAAAAACTTTACGAAAATAGTTGCTGGGATATGAAGAATTGTTGAATTCATTAACGATGGAAAATCCGACTGAATTAGAACTTATAATTTATATAAGTAAGCGGTAAGCCCAGTATATTCATTTGAATTTATTTTAGATTAAGTAAAAAAACATTCATCATTCAAATCTTCATTACCTTTATTTATTGCATCATCTCCCTATTTGAATTTAGCCCAATAAATTATTATTATTCATGTCCTTATTACTTCTTATCAATATTATATCAAAATCTGATTGCACCAAAATGAATTTGGTTCTCGGTCAGACGAACTGAAATTTGCATGATGATTTCACCATCTATTGAAGTCACATTCCCAGTAATGTTAACTTTCCGGTCAACATAAATATATTAGTGAAAGTTGAAATCCTAAAAGTTACATCTTATGAATGATCTCAAGAGGAACACCCAGTTCCCTACAACTATCAAAATCGAAAAGTCTCTAACAACATTCACCATTTCATATATACTATCTATAAGGGAATTTTAATTATTAACACAGATTAATCACATGACTAATGATTAACAACTTTAAAAGTTGTGACAGTGTCCTAACAAGCCGTGACAATTAACGCTAAACCTAATTGAGAATTATTTTTGAGTGTAATCGTGTCAGAAATATGGGTTATCGTTGGAGATATCTCGATAGAAAATGGTAATATCGGAATGATAACAATAAATAAATGCGGTCTAATCAAATCTAACTCTACATGGAGATGTCACGATGTTTGAAGTTTCTTAAATATAAGAATAAGAATAAGAATAAGAATAAGAATACTCTATTTCAATATGATTATCACAAATAATTGTTACAATAAAATGAAATAGATCACCAAAAAAACAAGAAGTACGCATTGGACCTATATTAAGGATAAAAGTGAGTTAAAGTAAATATTAAATAGATAATTTAAAATTACACACAATAATAAATAAATAAAATTGGATAAACAAACATTAAATAACACCAGAAGTTAAAGGAACACACAGGTAAATAAATTAGATAAAAACAGAATATTACTATTTTATTGGCAATCGCGATTTAGATATTCCTGAGTACTGTACGGTTCTAACTCAAGAAGGAATAAATGAATTCCTTTTTTGAATTGTTTTATTTCCTGACAGAGCTGTAAAACTTTCGGCAGGCTATTATAAAGTTTAAGTGACATGTATAAAGTATTTTTCTCTGTTAGAGACAATTTATGAACATGATAATTATATGCAAGTGTGCGAGTGTCATATACTTTCTGTTTCTTCAATTCTTGAAAATAATGTTCATTTTTAAAATTAAATAGTAGACATTCTTGAATGTAAAGACCCGCTAAGGTAAGAATGTGATTTTTCCTAAAAATACCCCTATATGACTGATGGAATTTTAGATCAAAAATGGCTCGCAAAATACGTTTTTGTTGAGTAAATAAGATTTTAGTAATAATTCCAAAATGTAACAATGACTGGAAATTGGCGTAATACATCATTTTAAGTGTTTCAGTATTTAACTGCTGTTCCATTACTCCTATACTGTAGATACTGTAGATTACCGAAGAAAGGCGTTTAGATATGTACTCAATTTCTTTGGTCCAATTGAGGGTGTGATCTATGTAAATCCCCAGAAATTTGCAGTTTTCGCTTATTTTTATGTTTTCCATATTTATACAAACCGATTCCAGTATATCTACTATTGATTTAAATGTAGTAAATAACATGCAGTCAGTCTTCTTTTTATTTAGAATAAGTTTATTTTGTATACACCAACTTTCAATCACTGCCACAATCCTGGATAGTTCGCTACTTAGACGAAGTAAATTTTTAAATTTAATTAATACATTTGAATCATCGGCGTAGTTTACCATTTTTTCCTCAGTATCGGCAATGGCAGCTGGCATATCATTAATATAAATTAAAAAGAGCAGTGGACCCACTATGCTACCCTGTGGAACACCCATTTCCATTACCTCTTCTTTCGATACATATTCTTTCCCATTAACATTCAACATTACTCTTTGTTTTCTGCCGCTTAAATAGCTTGCTATAAGTGATAACTGTTTCCCTCTAATTCCATATTTTTCAAGCTTTTTTAATAAAATATTATGATCAACACAATCAAACGCCCTGGAAAAATCAAGAAATATGCCACAAGGGATATCTTTATCTTCCAGTGCTGTTAAAATTCGTTGTGTAAATTCAAGAATTGCTGTTTCTATATTTTTACCTTTCATAAAGCCATGCTGGCATTTGTTAAAAATAGCAAACTTAACAAAAAATTTTGTAAGCCTTTCACTTAAGATTTTTTCAAATATTTTAGAAAAGGAAGATAGCAAGCTAATAGGCCTGTAGTTTCCCATGTCAGTAACTTGTCCTTTCTTGAATAGTGGTTTAACAAGAGCTATTTTGAGAATATCCGGGAACATGCCAATTCGGAAAGAATTATTCAAAAGAAGACATATTGGTTCCGCGATATAATATTGATAAAGGTATTTCATAATATTGATAAAGGTATTTCATCATGACCACTGCTGTTTTTATTTTTCAATTTTTTTTGCTATATTCATTATCTCTTTTTTGGTAACATCAAACAAAAAAAACGTATTTTCGACATTTGGTATAGAATTTTCAAATTCTACGGAAGGCAAACCCTTACACAAGTTGGGAGCTATTTCCGCAAAATATGAGTTAAAGTCATTTGCAAGTACTTCAGGGTTTTTTGAGAACTCAAAGTTATTGGACTTAGATTGCTTACCCTGGATCGTATTCACAATATTCCACATTGAGTTAGTTTTATTGTCTAATTTACAGACCCTTTCTTGGAAATAACATTTTTTTGCCTCTTTTAAAGCCTCATCGTAGGATTTTTTGAGGTTCTTATATGCATTTTTGTATTTGGAATTTATTCTAGAAGCTGTGTAAAGGCTGTCTAAAGACTTTTTTAAGCTTTTAATTTTGGGCGTATTACAGAAACTTTTATTTGAATATTTTCTATTTGTATCTACACTGATTAAAGGGAAATTATCATTAAAAATAGTTTTGTACTGATTAATAAAATGATTCCACTGTAGATTAATATTATCAGTTGGAATATCGTATAGAGATTGCCAACTTACATTTTCCAAATTTTTCAAAAAATCAGTTTGGTTTTGAACAGAATTTATTTGCCGAATGGATTTTTTCACAATTTGAGGTTTGAAGGAGTTTATTGAAAAGCTAAATTTTAGCCCTAACTGATCCGATATATGTGCTTGGAAAAGTTCTGTCTTTGAATGGAGAATGTTGGTAAAAATATTGTCTAGACAAGATTTAGAAATACTTGTTACACGGGTGAAATCAGAGACAGTAGTTTTCACATCAAAACTATCCAAGAGCGATAGAAATTTTGATTTATTCCTATCTTGCCCCAAAATATCGATATTAAAATCACCAGCAATTATAAATAGTTGATTGGATGATAATAATAAAGTTAGGATATTATTAATTTTTTCAAAAAATGTCTTAACTTCGGCTTTTACGTCTGACGGTGACCTGTAAATCGATAATACAACTATTCTCGTAGACTCTATCTCAACTTCCATAGCAGCGATTTCAATAATGAAGGGTACGCTAAGGTTCTTAAATTCGTTTCGTTCCCTATGAACCAACAAGTCGGAGCAATGGATTGCACATTTTGATGTAAACAATTAATTTTTAAACAATTTAGTTGTTTTACGGGTGTGACGGTTTCTTGTTGAGGCTGAGGCGGTATAAAAAAGGACTGATACGTACCCCTTGCGGCCATACCTGAGGATGTTTCAGTGCTTCAATATCCTCGAGAGGTACGGATACTTTAAACGAAGAATATTCGTCTGGGAATTTAGACTTCATTTGTTCGCATTTCACCAGTTTAAATTGTTTATCGTGTAAGTGATTTATGATGTCTAGGGTAGTTAGTTTGTGTTCTAAGTAACAAACATGAATATGGCTGTAAGTAGTTATTCCTTTAATACTTTAATATTTTCCTCTGTGTTAGTACCGTAAATTTGAGGTTTAAAGTTTTTTTTGTGTAAATTATTATTTGGCGTTCCAACAATAGGTGATAATTTTTGCTTATGGTCGTTATTTTCCCTAGTATGAGTGTCATTTGTTTTTATCTTCTTATTCCTTCGCTCGATCATTTTCCAGTTTTCATTGCCAATATTCTTGCTTTCAATCGATGAATTTTCTGTAGTGTTCTTGTCTACTTCTTCAATATTCCCGGGTTCAATAATTTGTTGTATTACTTGATGAGTTTTTTCTTTTACTTCTGTTAATGTGTTTTTACTTGAGCATTATCTGATTGGTGTTATAATATCTCTAGAATATATTCCAGTTATTCTAAATTACTATGGTCACTCATGATGATCAGTTAGCTCTGTTGTTCATTTCGGTAGTAAAATAATCGTGCAGAAGAAATTCATGGAATCTCATGAATGGCTAAGCTGTATATTATTCAAGCATCCGGGAGAAACTTCGTTCGTTTCTACTTACATGTGAATATGGCATTTCTATTATTATCAAATAATCCAAATATCGTACCTATATTATATAAGTAGAATTCCAAAAATATACTGAACAATTAGATACCGATCTACTTTTCAGTTTCAGGATATATATTTTGTATCAGAATCAATAATTATTCCATTTCCATCATACGAAAGCTTACCTCTTCAACAATCCGCCCCTGGCTCACACGATACCCTCATCATAGGTTCTCCTCTCGTAATAATTATTCCCGATATAACAAGATCTGTTCATAGTGTGAATTAATGAATTATTGAAACTTCAATAGAGAAGGAAAAGATTTTGAATAACTGAATCTAGACCTGTATCAATGAATCAATAAATCAAAAATGGGAGCGGGCAAGTCCGGAGCACTTAGACCGCTTGATTGGATCCATTGTGCACTCCCTTGATACAAAAATCAGTCCAACAGGTCTAAGGCAGTGCCGAAGGCTATAATTTTGCATGGACTAATATCTCTTACAGCTTCAAGTGGCATATGTATGCTGCCAAGGTGTTGTAGCCTAAGAGAAGCCAGTGCTAGACATTCTGCTAGGATGTGAGGTGCAGTTTCGTCCACCTCTCCTCATCTACTACAAGCTGGGTCTTCAACAATGCCCATTGTGTGTAGATGTTCATTCATATGAGAGTGTCCTGCAAGGAGTCCCGTCATCAGTCTTAGGTCTCTCCTGCTCATAGAGAGTAGGGTCTTAAGAAATTTAGGCGAGAACTCCCTAATGTGGGGCTTCGCCTGCCCTATGCCAGGGGCGCCACGCTAGACCGAGAGCCACTTTCTGTTCAGTAGCTCCTTGAGGGCGTGGTCGATTAGATTTCGATCATTGAATCGGGGCCAGGGGCGCTCAAGGAACCCCGTTTGGCCAATTCATCGGCCACCCCATTTCTCTTCACCCCAGAGTGACCGCGTACCCACACTAGCTGGAGTTACTCCTGGCTAATTCAGCAAGAGTTTCCCTGCATTCCAAGATAAGCCTGGAAGTCACTCTGTGGGCAGGAAGTGCAACCAGGGCCGATCGGCTGTCAGCACAGATGTGAATCTGCCTACTTGAGTATTTTAATTCCAAGAGCACAGGTTTGTATTGCCTTTGATTAATATACAATTAATCAATGGTATTGAACAGACCTGAGCCTGAAACGGTTGCATGGACACCTAGGGGAACTGAAATCTCCCTTCTGGGTGTACTCGAGTAGACTCCGGCTTCGCTTGACTCGCCAGTCTTAGACTCGTCTGTAAACCACACGAGTCCCCCTGAAAGGAGAAGCCTGGTGTCCTTATTCTCCCAGTTCATCCTCTGTGTTATGAAGAAGTCTGGTGTTTGAAACCTGACAGCAGGCGCTGTCGCATCCTGCGTCATCGGAGGATATTGCTGTTCTCGGCTACCTTATCCCATATTTTGCCATAACTGCGAGGCACAGACACACCAACCCACTGGCTCAGACCAGCTAGCCGATAAACCACTCTTGTGGCCATTGTTTTGATTTGGAGCTGTAGAGGAACGATCCTCACCAGAAACTCTAGAGCCGATGGAGGCAGACCTCAAAGCCCCCGTTATCACCAAGCGGGCAAGTCTTTGGGCTTTTCCAGCGCTAAACGGAACAGAGCCGTTTCTGTCGCCGGCCACCACACAACGGCTACATAGACTGTGACTGGGCGGATCATCCCGTGTAGATCCAGTGCAGAACCTGTGGCCGTAGACCCAATGTGTTCGCGAAGGCTGCATGACCATAAGGATGCAAGGGCCTTCTCCACCCGACAGGTGCATTTTCTAGCTCAGATAAGCATCGAGGATAACTTCAAGGTACTTCACTGAGCCTTACATGTGAAGGGACCTTCCTAACATACGAAAGTCTGGTAGGGTTTCCATTTCCTCGTGAAAACAAACCACTTTGGTCTTCTTAGGATTCACCCTCGACCTGGCAACTGCGAGACAAGATGGCAAGTGCAATAATATGAAGGTGCACAAGGTGACCACATGTCTGCAGAAGGTTTCAGGTGATAAGTCGTCAACGTAGGCTTGATCGTGATACCCAGCCCCATTCAGCTCGACTAACAAGCTGTCCACCACCAGGCACTAAACGAGCCGAGACAGTACGTCTCCGTGGGGGCACCCTCGAGTCACGTGTGCTCTCCGCAGCATGACACATGGACTCGAAGGAGGTATTGTCGAACGCCCCTCCGATATCCATGAAGGCGCATATAGCCCATTGTCCTGGACTAATTAGCTCTTTCGATCTGAGTAACCAGATGACGAAAGGTCGTCTCGGTTGATTCATCCGCCTGATAGGCGTACTTCAATGCACCGTATTCGATATACCTATCAATCAGCCTCTCCTACGCTTTCAAGAGGAAGAATGTGACGTTGATAGGGCGGGAAGATTTGGCTAGAGTGAAGTCGGTTTTTTCCGCCTTAGGAATGAAAACCACTTTGACCGACCTCCAACGACTTGGTAAAAACCCAGAAGCTATACAGAATCGGAATATCTGGAGCACCTGGATGGTGATAAGCTCCAATCCCCCCTGTAAGAGAGCTGGAAAGATATCACCCTCACCCGGTGATTTGTAGGGCGCAAAGCTCAAGATGGCCCAGCGTGCTCTTACATAGTTTAACTACCACGTTCGAGGCTATTCTGTAGTCAATCGCTCTCGCATTGACATGGAAATCCTCGGGCTTGTGAGGCTGTTATCAGACCCGGGAAAATGTACCGACATTAGATGCCGTAGCATCTCGTCCGACGATGACGTGTACTCCCCGTTCGGCAGAATCACTGATCCTGTGGCAATCGATGTATCTATCCTTGAAGGGAGAGAGCCTCGCTGACGGAATCTTATTGATGCCCTCACAGTAGGTACGCCACGACTCTGTTTTGGAGTTCCTGAGGGCTTTCTTATAGTTCTTTTGGGCAACTACAAGAGGTTCTCTTCACTTTGTTGATGAGTTTTCTGACCAGTTTACAATATTCCTCCACTTGGGAAGTCCACCAGGGGTGTAATTGATGTACCTAAACTGTTTAAGAGGGCAGCATGTTTCAAAGGCAGCATGTTTCAAAGGCTCTATCTGACCTGATTTAAGGGCAGGAAGATAGGAGAGTCTACGGCTTAGTTCCTCTCTGAAGAGGTTCCAGTTGCTGGCTCGCATTCCAATAATACTTATCTGGGATTGAATCAGATTCCAACTCGCACAGAATGTGTTTGTGATTCGAAAGTTAAACCTCCGTAGACACGTTTCATCTTAAGACCCAACCCTTAATTGCTAGAGCTAAGGGTTTAGTCAATTACTTCCTGCCTGCGTGTGGGGTGAAGTAGGTAGGCGTTGATCCTATATTGAGGACCTTCAGCCGGAGGAGATGAGGAACTCAAGTAGTGCCGTCCCTCTCAAATTGACGTCCGAATCTCCTCACACCGTGTGGTGGGATTTGGCATCGCATCCCAGGAGTATAGGGAAAGTATGCAGAGCTAACTACCACCTCCGTTGGAACTCTTTTCACGAGATGCCATATCCTAACCGCGATCAGATCCCTGTGAATCTCGGCATCGGGAAGGGATCGACTCCTTTTGTAGAAATGCACCCTCTCGGCCATTCCTCAGAGGTACAGTGAAGCATGCCTCCTGTTTGGCGTTGGCGTTCGACACAGCAGTGCATTTGACACGGCAGTGGTAGACCTATTGAATTGTTATAAGGCTTCGTTTTTCGAGGTTGAATGCATCGGTTTGTGTTAACTCCAAATTTGATTGAATAATACCAGCGGGAATATTTTTTTTTTATCAATTCATAATGTACATCAGTACTTTTTGAAATAGAAGTAAAAACTACGTTCCAAAAATTGTTAACCGGAAGAATGGTGACATTGGTGCAAGAATAAGATCTCCTTGTGACGATATATATGTTGAATTGTGGGAAAAGGAATAGATGACTTACAAACAGAAATTGAAATAAGTGTTTGTAAAAATAAATTGCTGTGAAGGGCTTCTGGCGTATGTAACTCAACTGAATTGTTGTCTGAGGTCCGCATATGGAGTTGATGTCCAAATGTTGGGAATGGTAAAGTTCAGAATATTTTCCGGGGTCATCTATATTCGAAAGTTCGAGTAGGCTGTTGGGATGCTCCAAAATCCTTCTCGGGGTCACCAAATGTTTAATGGTTCAAAAGTTCAAGTTTGCTGTAGAGATGCTACAAAATCATGTCGGGATTAAATTATTATAAGGCGCCGTTTATTCTATCACAGAGGGCCCTAGTAGTGTTACCTGGGCCCTCGTTGCTCTGATAAAAGGCTCCCGATCCAGCCAGACATTCTAAGCTCGTTGGGCTCTTTCTTCCTCTCGAGTTTGCCCCAAGAGATAACTCTGAGTCCCGGGTTTTGTTTTTCCAATGCACCGAAGGTGTTCTAGTTTGTCAAGTATTTTTCCCAAGCAGCCAAAACATCGCCCGTCTCCGTCTGGGAAAAGCTGATGGCTCTACCGCTAGCAGTTAGGCGTTGTCAAAGGCTCATTGGATGCAGAGTCTGCCGCTGTGGCAACGCTTCCACAGCCTTGTTAGCTAAAAGCAAGAGGGGGGAGGCTCCTCCGTCAGTCGGGAAACCGCGTCCCCCACTGCGTTCGAGAACTCTAGGAGTCCATCGTGTGTGAACCCTGTTTGCTGTCAATCCTCCCGAAAGACAACAAGCTGTAGAATTCCTTCTCCGCTGAGAGACTTCGCATAGATGAAGGTCGTAGGCCCTCAAGATCTGCGATCTTCGGCCGCGGGTGTACTCGGAGGTGGCGTCTTAGCAGAATCTCTGGCCTCCCGCATCCTCTGGTGACACTTCCTCTCGGCCCGAGTTGGACCGTTTCACTTTGACCTTGCCCAGCTCCTTGGACAAGGTATTTTCTTCCTCGAGGTCCGCTTGTGAGATCCTCGTGCAGTTTTCGGAGGGTGGGATGTCGCTGTTAGGCACCGAGAAGGAGCCTACCTGAGGGGAGGAGGAAAGCACCAATAAGGAGCCTTCCGAGGGTTAGGAGGGGAAAGTCACTAGCGAGGAGCATTCCTAGGGTTGGGAGGAGGAAGGCACCCCTGAGGAGCCTTCTTCCAGTGAGAAGGAGAGGGAGAAGGAGGTACCGGTGAGGAACCCTTTCGAGGTTTGTTAATTTTTGGGTTTGGGTTCTATATTTATACCCACGAGTGAAGGGGAGAGGGTGGTCGCCATCCGCAGAGCCCCATAGGGATGGAGGGTCTGCATACTGCTAGGATTCGACCAGGTCTTTCAGAGGAACCGTTCGCGACCCAGTGCCATTCAGCTCTCGGCACGGTAGTATCACAATTTGAGTTGGGTTTTTAGGACATCCGGTCCAGGATCCTGTGTTCAGTATAATCGGGGCCGGCCCGCCTGGTAGCTGACACCTCAAAGCCTCAGGCAGACCTGTATCAAAGAAAATTAAGAAAATTTTTGACACGGAATGGTATCAAAAATTATCGTAGTTTGCTTTATTGATCTTATACTGAAAGTTGGCTTTTAGTTTCGGCGATACAACTTATGAAACTCTGAAATGAATATATCAATTTCTATCTCAGTCATTTTATTATTCATTCCATAACAGATTTGCATATTGGTCTTTGCATTGGTTGGTGATATCTCTTGTGAATATGTGAAGAAACGTGGATTCTTGCAATTGGTATATGGCTATGATAGCGGAGTAGGACATTTTGCGTCAGGAGGTCTAGCTGTATCTGGTGTGTACGAAAGCTTGGGCCTTGAGACATCTTCGTTAGGGAACATCGGATCATTAGCACTTTCTGGTAGCTCATTAGTGCTTGGATTCGGCTACGAAGGCAATTAACTTGGACTCGGAATTGGAGGTGGCGTCAAAATCGAAGGCTGTTTAAATACTGTTACAACGATTAATAGGGCAGTACCAGTTCCTACACCACAACCCTTACCTGTCACTGTTAATTGTTTCATTTCCGTTCAGTTATACAACTCGTAGAAGTTACAGTCCCTCGTGCAGTACCAATTTCAGTAACTCAGCCTTATCATGTAACTGTAAATCGTCCTGTCCGCGTAGAAGTTCCCGGCCCATAACCTGTTACACATGCAGTACAACAGTGTCGAAAGCCTCCGCGAAGTCCATAAAGACTGCTATGTATTCATTATTGCCATTTAGATTTTGTTTCACCTCTGATGTAAGTTCATACATTGCGTCTGATAACTTCAAACTGGTTTCCAGATAATATATTACTCTCATTTAAATATGCAGTAAGTTTTTTTTAAGCATTTATCAAATATCTTGACAAAATTATTTATTATACTGATTGGTTGGTAATTTTTAATTTCACTTTTATCTCCTGACTCATAAATTGGGGTGACTATTGTCGTTTTAAAATGTGTTGGTACAATTCAGGTTTCAAATATTATGTTAATAATATGTACAATAGGCTTAAGGATATATTCATGTACTTGTTTAATTACTTTAGCTGAAATTGAATCTTCTCCAGGTGCGCAATCATTCCTTAGTATTGCTATATGTTCTATTATTACCCTGTTGATACGAGTCTTAAAAACATGACGCTGTTGATTTTTTCAACTTGAATTGATTTTTAGTCGGTTTTATATATTTTTGCATATTAAACCAGATATTGATGAAAGGATTATTGCAAAAGTTAGATAGTTCTTATTCTTCTTGAATTCTTCATTATTATCAGTCAGTTATTTTGATATTACTACTTTCGTTTATTCCTGTTATGCTAGTTGCCTCTTGAATAATTTGGTAAGTTTTATGATATTATTTTTATTATTCTCAATTCTTATTTTATAGTACATATTCTTCTTTATATTAATTATTTTGATTAGGTTATTGCGATAGTTCTTGTATTGTCTTTCAAGGTCAGGATCATGATATTTTAGAAGTTGTTTTTTAAGATGGTCTCTATGTTTAATGGATGTTATAATGCCGTTTGTTACCCATTTCTTTTTCTTTTTTGTGTTTGTGATTTTGTTGGTCGTTTTGTTGATGCAGCCTGTATTGGTTTTTTGAAAGATGTAATACATATTCTTACTAGGTTCTTCCGCATTATTGGAGTTTGGAATGTGTGACCAATTTTGAAGTTTAATTAACTCTTTAAATTTTGGTATCTTAAGTATATTTTTGAAATATATATGGTCTATACAAGTTGCTGTATCTATTGTTAATCTAGTGGTCTAGTGGGTAAGCCAATATATGAAGTAAATCCGAACCGTGATGAAACAGAGAGATATTAATTCACATTGGTATCTAGCGTTTTCATGATGTCAATATTTATATCTCCAATAAGAATCTCCAATGTTGTTTTCAAGTTATTTTCAAAAAAGTTTTCTAAATTCTCTATAAATATTTTTTCATTAATAGGAGGTGGTTTGTAATGTGTTGTGATATTAATGATAGTCTTCAAATATTGGAATGTTATTTAACTGAGGGTCGTACCTGATTTTAAAAATGTTTCATTTGTGTCTACTGCATCAATGGTCAACTTTGCAACCACGAGTACGCCATCATTCTTATTGTAGTTCGCATTATTGTAGTAGTTGGTATATCCTGCAATATTGAACGGTTCTGTTGAGTAAATTTGGAAACATTCACTTGAAATAATAATGTCACAATACGTTAGATTATAGCCTTCAATTAAAGCTGTTAATTCATCAAAAAATTCTTTAACGCTACGAATGTTTCATATGTTTTGTTGCCTAGATTTATTTGAGATATTTCTTTTGGATTAATAAATGTCCCTGTAAATTTTTCTTTATGTAAATTTAGATCTAGTTCTTCAACGAAATTTTGTTCTACCATTCACCAATATAAACAACTTTGCACTCTAAAATCTCGAAATAGTATTTATAGGTAGGACATTCTAAATCATTCGTTGTGCGGTTTATATTGTAATTCAGACGATATTTTAAATTCGCATATTTAACAACCATTACATTTTTTTCATGGTTGATACAGTTTGCAGTTTCATGTTCTTCTGCACATTTGCAACATACTATTTTGTTTTTGCTGTTATGATAAAATAATTGACAGTTGTAGCATCTTGTTACATTGAGGTCCCCATAGACGGGGTATCGTTCCCAGCTTTATTTGACTTTATTGTTGAGGTGTTATTGTATATTTAGCTTATATATGTGATATTTAATTCATCTTTTTCAGTAATCTATTAGGTTTGTTCTTTGATTCATACTTCTATTTGTTCCATGGTTTTGTTTCCTTTATTTCCTGGTATTTTTAGACGTGGCTTGTGCATTTCGTAGTTTCTACATCATAATTTTAAGTCAGTATTTCTTCTGCAGCGAATTGAAGTTTTTGTTTCTCTTTTTTCGTTGCATATTTAATTACCATGCTTTCATATCTAGAAGCCTTTAAATTTTTGATACCTATTCCAAGGTGTGCAACATTAATTTTTTGTTGTAGATCATTTTTAATTTTTGCTACATCTTGAATGATTTTTGGTATAATAATTAGACTAAGTATGTTAGGTATATCTGTTGTTTTATTTCCTTTTGCTATTCCAGCAAAAGATAAGGTATTCTTGTTAACATATTCTTGCAGGTCTTACATAGAAATTGTAACATTCGTTTTTGGAGGGAAATGCATTTTATTTCCGAAGCTGTGAGTGATGTACATATTTTATGAATTTCCATTTGGGATGAATCTCATTCATCGCATTGGTCATCTTATACTGTTTTTTACATTCTAAACATTAGTTACCTTGTGCTTCATTTCCTCCCTAATTGTTGCATTTCCATTTGTTGGTCCTAACAATATCTTCCCTATAATTAAGTTCACCAACAAGTTATAAAAAAATGTTATCAATCGCCTTACTGATCGCGCTGTAAAATTGACACACCCGGATAAATTTGAAGAAGAACAAAGGATACACTAAATCTATGATGGTACGTCATATATAAATAATACACCATAATGTTAAACATAGTTGTTATGATGCTTTATATGTATACGTAAAACCCCATCATTCTTCGTTTTATACCACTTTGTAAAATTCAGGGTGAAAGAAAAATAAGTTACGTATTCGTCACGTTTTAGCTATATGATATCGAATTGATATTTCGATTATTGTATATTCATCAAGATTTACAGATATGTTTAAATGTTTTATCTTTACATAGTTACTATTCGGAATAATACTTTTTATTAATTGTTATATTCATCATTTACTCTGACGGAGGTCATCATTACTTCAACTGTATTTTTAATGGATAAAGGTGATTATTTCTTATTTATAGCGTATCCACAGTGTCAACTCTTTTATAGTTCATCATGAAATTCTCTGTTCATATAATTCAGATTTGGTCGTAGTCAACTATATAGTCGATTTCTAGTTTCTCTTCTACTCTTTAATCAGTTATTCGCCATTTGGTATATTTCTCACAATAAATTTCATATTGTACAACATCCGATAATAATATCACAATTTTCTTATCAGTTAGATAAAGAATTGTTGTATCACAGCTGATCAAATTTTCGAAGCTGATTCCGAGTTAATATAGTCTAGGAGCCAGAGCGATATTGATGGTCTGAACATTAACCCGATGGCACTATGGTTTATCGTTAGAGGACGGCTCAATGACCAATTCATCTCACAGACCGAATTTTCGCCGGCTGCTAGATTTCGAGATACAGCCTCCGCAAATTGTTTATTTTTTAACTGGAGGTTAACCCTTTTCAAGTTTCGGTTACTTGAAAAGCATGCCATTCTTATACACTTCCACCATGTGCCATCATTTTTATCGTGTCCGTTTATCAAGCTCACCAGTTAGAATTGGACCGAAAATGGACTGCAAGTAACCCTCTCAAACCAGGTGGAGAATGTTCATTGGTGTTGGCAATTGTTGAGATACCATCAAAAGTTTTCGGTTTATTTCCGAGTAATTGGCCATTATTTGGACCAAAAATGTTTTGTTTTTTCATTTTGTGGCTAAACCTTGCGGATTACAAGGTAACATGATGACACCATGTTAAATAACTTTATTGGAGGTCAAATGAAGATTTAAAATTATTTCCATCACTCCTTGCTTATTTCAACCTTCAAAAACCCCCTAAGACCATCCCCAAAAAAATATGAATAAAATGAATTACCTATATGACCAATTTTATGATAAAGTAGTCAATTATAGAGATTCTGGATGGGTTAAAAATCGAAACGGCCGATTTTTCGTTTTTTTGGGGCGAAAATTCGGTCTGTGAGATGAATTGGTCATTGAACCGTCCTCTGACGATAAACCGAAGTGCCATTGGGTTAATGTTCAGACCATCAATATCGCTCTGGCTTTTAGACTAATGAGATTGCATCTTGCATAACCTGCAGAATCTTTCGAAGAAATTCTTCAACTTACGGTGAGGTATAGTTCCAATGACAATATTCCAATCGATAACAGTTCTAGTAGTAACTTGCAAGGATACAGATTATGTCAAATAATGACGTTTAAATATAGTTGTATGGGAGAAGTGTAGGTATGTTCGTTATCTTTGTGGGTAAATGGTGTTTTCAATATCAGTTTATAATGATAAAACAATATGTAATGAATGGCATGTGTTCTATAGAACTACTAAAAAAATTGAGATGAATAGAATGGAATTCTTGTAAATATATATGGAGATGATTATTGATTTATTCGATAACATAAAAAACTGTTCGGAGCTATTTCCGGACAACAAATAATGAAAGGCTTAGCAAAATTAATTCTTGTGGTACCACCATACATAATAAAACTATATATAAATTCTTGGTCACATCAACACTTAAACTTTATATTTTCGTCTTCACGTACGTTTCGGTCTCACGACCAATCAGAAGATTTATTATGTCAACAACGGGATTTCTTAAAACGAATTGTATTTACACAAAGCGTCCTTATTGCACCAATTTCAATTAAAAATGCCAACGTTGCCGAAACGAATAGAACCACGAATAATCGAAATTGCACCACCAATGTTTCAAGTATAAAATATGTCAAGAATCCACTATTTAGTAATATTCTTATAACATACAAACGAATGTTGGTGTAGTCTATTTACGACTGAAGACCAAAACTATTACGGTAAATATCTACTTTCGAAACAGATGTTAAGATTTATGAGGTGATAGAAAAATGTTGTGTCAGACCTTATTGAAATTATTACTTCTGAGAATTCTTCCTAAAATATGATTTCAACATTATAAAGACGCATGTAGGAATTTGCAAGAGTTTTAATTATTCAAATTAGTATAAATCTGACTTAATGTCTGAATATCTACCCTATGATTTACAGATTTACACGTTTTATGTGAATTATTTCCAGGATAGATCTTTTATAATAATCGGTTTCCTTATTTAAAATATCAACATTTTTGTATTCGAATTGATGGTTTTAATCAAAGCAGCGTTTAGCAAGGGCGGTGAAAGGTTTTAGTTTCTTGTGCCATACGTTCTTTTTTGCAAATATTGTTCAGAGATTTCAATATAAGTCTCATCGCAATCTAAACAATTTAATTTGTATACTGTGTTTGTTTATCTTTAGGTATTAAATGTTTTAGATTTGAGAAAATGTTCCTATACAGTTAGTAGGTTTATGCGCGACATTCATATCATACTGTTTTAAGCATTTTTCCGTCTCCGGAATATATGGTAATGTTATATAATTATCTGTAGGTATCACCTTTTATGTTACTTATAAATGACGTTCCATTATAGATTTTGTGTAGTCTTTCTTCAATGATGTGATTGAAAAATGTTTTTGGGGTAGTCATTCATTTCCAATGTATTACGAATAATTTTGAAAATTTTGGGACGGTCCTCTGGGTGGGACAATTTGTGTAAGCCACACTTTTTGGTTGGTGTAACGGAATTGAAGTGAAGATAATGTTGAGACCAAACTTCTTTAGTAAACCACGAAGTTTTTATTTTCCCATCTGCATCATGCCTAATGTTCATATCTAGGACATGTATGTTTTTGTTTACTTCTAATTACTCTAATTAAAAATAAACATATAACAATGAAACATGACGAACATATTATTGAATTAAATTGTGATAATAAAACTGTTGACAAAAAACAAGTAGATAAAAACAATAAATCAGATGAAACAGAAGTCTTGGAAATTAAAAATGCAGATGTCCTACACAATAAAAAATCAAAACAAAACAATTCATTAAAACGACCTGTAAGTGTATCTGAAGTGTCAACTGTGAAAAACGTTCAACATATGGAAGCTGTACACACAAACTCAAATACAAATAAATTCAAAACTTGTTCCGAAGTAATTAGAACATATCCTAATGAAACAACTGAATATAAAAAAATTACATACAAACGTAGAAGAAAGCCTGTCAATGAATCACATGATAATACATCCTCAGAAGTAAAATCTGCTACAAAAATGGGTTATTTACATGTTTTTCGTCTGCACCACAATACGTCTATAGAATCGATGGTCAATTTTTTGAAACAATCTCCACCCCATATTCCTTTCAATTGTGAACTATTGAAACAAAACGAAAAGTCAACATCTTTCAGAATAAGTTTTCCAATAACTTTTGTTGGGGAAATATATAATTCGGAAATATGGCCGGACGGAGCAGCAGTTCAAAGATTTTACTTTCCAATTAAACGAAATTTTCTACAAACGGAGGAGTCCAACAAACTGAAATAATTTCCGCACCAATAAATGTAAATAATAATTATAACATTTTTCATGTAAAGATACAAAGTTTAAGATGTAAGACTGGCGAAATTGAACAATTTTTAGAAACCTCAGCTAAAAAATTTTCTGTTCTTGTTTTCTCAGAACATTGGCTGAAAGAACATGAATTTAACTCAATTCATATTAATAATTATATTAATGCATCTTGTTTTACACGTCTTACAAGAACACATGGAAGGGTATGTATTTTCATACAAAAAAAACACACTTTCACTGAAGTATTGGAGATAAATAATCAGAGCCTGGAATTGGACTTCCAATGCACGGCGGCAGTACTGTCGGAAGAACGAAAAACCATTATTATTGGTGTGTACCGCAGTCCAAAAGGTAATTTAAATATTTTCTTTCACTCGCTAGAGTTATTACTAGATTCTCTTAATTATAAAAATAAAAAATATAACATTATCATATGTGGAGACTTTAACATAGATATATTGATAGATAACTCAAAAACGAATGATTTTTGTGATATTATAAATTGCTTTGATTACAAATTTACAATAAAAGGTCCTACAAGAATACATTCATGCTTAGATAACATTATAATAAATTCAAATGTTAATTTGTTATCCTCTGATATCTTGGAAATCTGTTTATCAGATCATTTTGGGCAATCAATCACCACAAATATAAATAAAAATACTAAGGATACTACATATAACAAAAGTAGAGTACCTATATTCAACTGAAAACATCTTAAAATCAACTTATGATTGGTCTAATATTTTGAACTGTAATGATGTAAATTTAGCGTATATATATTTTACTAAATTATTGCGCATCACTCATGATTCTCACTTTCCATCTAAAACAATATATATAAATGAAAACAAAAAATCGTGGATAGCCTTAGGAATAAGGACATCATGTAGAAATAAAAAAGACTTGTATTATAAATATAAACTTAAGATTGTAAGCAAAACCTATGTCATAACCTACTGTAAAATTTTAAAATTAGTCATAAAAAAGCAAAATTATTACACAATGATAATGTTATAAATATGTCACAAAATAAAACTAAAGCAGTCTGGCAAGTTATTAAAGATATTACAAATAAAAACACTTACAAATTCAAATTAAACATTGAAAAATTGAAACAGGAAAATCAAACTTATCATGACACAGTAAATAAAATGAAATATCACCTTATACACATATGTACGCCAGATAGCAAACATAGTGAACATGGAGGAACACATAATTCAATTAAAAATTGTGAAAAGTCTTTATTTCTTTATAATGTAACTGAACAGGAAGTAATACAAATAATTACAAATTTTAAAAATACAAAATCTGTAGGTAACGACTTGATCTCTACAAAATTCCTGAAAACTTTTAAGGATTTCATTGCCAAACCGTTGACACATATAATCAATTTATCTTTTACAAATGGTATATTTCCATTAGATCTAAAAAAATCAATAGTAAAACTTATTTTTAAAAAAGGTGATGCTAGTGATATCAATAACTATATTCAAATGTTAATTTGTTATCCTCTGATATCTTGGAAATCTGTTTATCAGATCATTTTGGGCAATCAATCACCACAAATATAAATAAAAATACTAAGGATACTACATATAACAAAAGTAGAGTACCTATATTCAACTGAAAACATCTTAAAATCAACTTATGATTGGTCTAATATTTTGAACTGTAATGATGTAAATTTAGCGTATATATATTTTACTAAATTATTGCGCATCACTCATGATTCTCACTTTCCATCTAAAACAATATATATAAATGAAAACAAAAAATCGTGGATAGCCTTAGGAATAAGGACATCATGTAGAAATAAAAAAGACTTGTATTATAAATATAAACTTAAGATTGTAAGCAAAACCTATGTCATAACCTACTGTAAAATTTTAAAATTAGTCATAAAAAAGCAAAATTATTACACAATGATAATGTTATAAATATGTCACAAAATAAAACTAAAGCAGTCTGGCAAGTTATTAAAGATATTACAAATAAAAACACTTACAAATTCAAATTAAACATTGAAAAATTGAAACAGGAAAATCAAACTTATCATGACACAGTAAATAAAATGAAATATCACCTTATACACATATGTACGCCAGATAGCAAACATAGTGAACATGGAGGAACACATAATTCAATTAAAAATTGTGAAAAGTCTTTATTTCTTTATAATGTAACTGAACAGGAAGTAATACAAATAATTACAAATTTTAAAAATACAAAATCTGTAGGTAACGACTTGATCTCTACAAAATTCCTGAAAACTTTTAAGGATTTCATTGCCAAACCGTTGACACATATAATCAATTTATCTTTTACAAATGGTATATTTCCATTAGATCTAAAAAAATCAATAGTAAAACTTATTTTTAAAAAAGGTGATGCTAGTGATATCAATAACTATAGGCCCATTTCTATTTTGAACAATATTTCGAAAGTATTTGGAAAATGCGTATCAAACAGAATTCTTAAATTTTTCACACAATATAATTTATTATCTAACCAACAAAATGGGTATATAAAAGGCAGATCAACAGAACGGGCTATCTATCAACTTCTTGAACATATACATAACTCATTAAATAATAAAGCTAAAGCAAATGGCATTTCCCTAGATCTGTCAAAAGCCTTCGATGCAGTAGATCATACTCTGTTAATTAAAAAATTAGATAAAATGGGGGAATTAGGGGCCTAGCATCTGATTTATTAATATCTTATTTGACAGATAGACAACAACAAATTAAAATAACTACCCAAAATAATGAAATCATTCAGTCGGATTGGAAATGTGTACTACGGGGAGTTCCTCAAGGCTCGACTCTGGGACCGTTATTGTTTATTGCATATGTTAATGACTTACCAAATCTCCTTGAACCCAATCTTACATCTTTTGCTGATGACTCTGCTGCAGCGATATCCTCTCAGACAATGGAAGATCTAGAAAACGAAACAATTAACTCGTTAAACCTGTTAACAAACTGGTTTTCTGAAAACTCACTTACCTTAAACTTAAACAAAACAGAAATTGTTCAATTTCGCTCGTCATATTAAGAACTTGAATTAACATCTATTTTTAAACAATGACATAAACCTAACTTATAAAAATTCTGTAAAATTTCTTGGACTGAGATTAGATAACCGTCTAACATGGAAATCCCACATTGATTACTTAGCTCATAAGCTAGCAATATTAAGTTACCAACTAAGAACTTTACACAATGACACTTCTATTGAAACATGTTTGAATGCTTACCAGGCGTACGTACAATCCATTATTAAATATGGCGTAATATTTTGGGGAAACTCATCACACATAAATAGAATAAAAGTGCTTCAAAAAAAGTGTATACGTAACGTTTTCAGTTTGAAGAGGACAGACAGCTGTAGACCTTATTTAAAAAATTGAAAAATACTCACCCTAACTTCTATTTATATCTTGGAGAGTACATTATTCCTTAGAAAACACTATAATTTTTTTGGAAACAAGGAAGCAACACACTCATATAAAACGCGGAAAAGACTTACTGAAAGTATACCAAACGCATCTTACTCAGTATAAAAAAAGTACAAATACTAAAATAATAAAAATATACAACCATCTTCCGAAGTACATTAAATATTCTCCTTCTGATGGAAAATTCAAATTAAACTTAAAAACTTGTTTGATTAATTATTGTTTTTATGATATTGATGTGTTTTAAATACTTTATATCTTTCTTTTTAAATTGCTGCTTATTGTATTTATTGTTAATGATATGACTCTTATGTATTAGCTTTTATCTTTATCTTATATGTTTCTGTAGCTAATTATTCTTTTATATTGTACATATATTTTAGATTTTATATTTTACTTGACATGTTCGTTGCCCATTGTGGATTTTTTGAATAAAGCTGCCTTATTATTATTATTATTATTATTATTTAACAAGTGAATTGAAGTTTACAGTGGAAATTATTGAATTTATTAATCACGTACTGAATTTAATCATTGGGAACACACATAAGGCAATCATCTACATACCGTTTAAAGAATATGGGTTGAAAATCTAATGTATTTATAACAGATTCCTCTAGGCATTTCATAACAAGGTCGGCAATAGTAGCTGAAATAGCAGATCTCATTGCTGTGCTGAATAACCGTATTGAAAATAAGAGCCTTCTAAACAAAACTACTGCGTTTATAAATTCAGATTGATCTAGAAGTGTGTGGTTCTTAATCTTCGCCGAATGTTTTTTGATTCTACTCAATGCTAAAATGACTGGTATATTTGTAAATAAAGAAACAACGTCCAAGGAAATCAGTTGATGATCTACAGGTATGGATTGATTTTTTATAAATTCATAAAAATGCCATGATTCTTTCACATGAAATTCATTTTTTCCTATCAAATTATTGAAAGATTTTGTAAAAATTTTTGATAAATTATAGGTTAATGCTCCAATATTGCTTACAATGTAAGTTTGGGAAGCCCATAGATATAAGGTGCTAGCCCATAATGGCGAAGGGATTATCTTGTTTTTGTACCTCTTATTCATTAATTTATTCATGTTATTATGTACTGTTAATGTAAGATCAGATTATAATTTGTTGTAAGTTTAAAAGATTTCCTATTTTGTTTTCGTATTCATTTCTATGCATTATGATGGTGTTATTACATTTATCCGCATTCAAAACAAATATTTAAGGGTTAGCATCTAAGAACTCTTTTGTCTTTTTTGTGTGATAGTTAAAACGATTTTTTGTTACGCCTATTTCTGCTTTCTGTTTATAATAACGGAAACGCCACTTCAGCTTAATTTCTGTTCTGGGAATCAGAAAACTTTGTGTATCAATGATTCTTGAAAAGAATAGAATCATTTTGTATATCATATTTGATATAACTGTTTGTAAAATTTACATTGGGAGTGTAGTATAAAGGAGGAGTTCATTAACACAAATTCCGATTATTCTATTGTATGATTGATTACCACTATACACAGGTGAATATGAAAAGAGGAAGGCAAAACCCAAGAGTGTCAGAATCATAATTTTTAAGTGTCAATCACAAATCAATAATAAATTCTGAATGAAACAACTTTACTCCATTAAATAACAATATATTGACCAATGCACACAGTTGAGTCATCAGAGTGAGTTAAAAACTGATTTGTAATTAATCGGAAATATTGAAAAATAAATATTATCTATTATTCAATAAAAATCTTTCATTCAAAATGTTGCTTAAAGTTTTTAATTGCAAACTTGTTGGCACATAATATGCGTGTATACATATTTTCAAGACGTGTTATAAGCTAGAACATTCTCTACCTCGGGAATGATTCCATATATATGTTTCCTCAATATTAGCCTCAATTCTAGAAATAATCTTGCTATTTTGATCTTATGTCTTGTTTTCACCGTATGATTTTGGAGTTTCAAGTTCCAACCTCTCCAGGAGATAATGAAAATTATGAGCAAACATGCGTAAACACTGTAGATTAGTGTCGTTAGTAGATTTTGAAACAATAATGAAAACTAATTCAAAATTTTGAATATTGTACTATTATTACAGCTTATTACAATGTCATTAAAGGAAATGCTGGAGCGAATAAGTTTTTTTATTGTTCGGTACAATACTCTAAGATGTCAAATATGAAAAATGCATATTGACAGTACCGATTCTCTCGGCCCTCTTTCTGGGTTGCTACTTAGCGTAGATAAGGTAGAGAGGTTGAAATGTCCGTACATGCCGCCGGCCTTGAAAGCCATGGATTTCAATACAAGAAAATAGATCAACAAGTAAGAATTAGGCACATAAATAATATATAGTCAATATTGAAGGTCATATGCTCTCCATACGATCAAAAAGTTCATTCGTATTGAAAGGGATCATATTTTTGAGAATGAACGCTACACTATTCCGCACTGGGGATGAATAGAACTGACAAGACCGCATAAAAGGGGGGGTAGATTATTATCTTCTTCTTCTGTAGCTCATAAATGTACTCCTTATCCACTGTACCCAGAACACCTGAAGGAAAGCTTGTAGGCGTTGGAACGTGGACTGTCTATTGGCGGCAATGTGGGTTACGTCTGGGTCCAGAACTGATGTAAGCTTCCTTTCAATAAATAAATGGGAAGGCGGGAGGGATTGTAGGTCATTTGGATCCGAGGAAAGGGGCACAAGGGTCGAGAGTTCAAAACATATTCTATTTGGGGAGAGCTGTGATAAAGTGTTCAAGCGTGACTAATTAATTTCCTGATATTTTTTTGAGACAATACTTTGTAGACTTGATTCTTCTCTCCCAGATACTACCCTGAGGGGGGGGACTGGGCAGGAATGAAATGCCAAGTTTAGGGTTTTGATTAGTCGAGTATACCTTGAGAGTATTAGCGTTATCAGAGACGAACCGCCGCAGCATTTGGAGTTCATTCTGATTCATTGCTATGAATGAATCTATAGATAAACTAGTTACAGCCTCCAAATGGAGAGCTTTAGTTGAGAAGTATACAAAAAGGCGTACATAACTTCTGCCGCGACCAGGTCTATCCTTTAGCATAAATGCTAAACTTGCAATTCAGATAGGGCCACCATTATACACAGTAAACCATGTTCTACATGGCAGAGGCCAATAGATGTCGCGGATAATAGCCAAAAACAACTAAGGAGGTGGTGAAGAAATCGCTTATGTTCCAAAAAAAATAGGATACCTAGTCAAAGTATGTTTTGATGATAAAACAATTGGATGGATCTTGTTATACGAAACATGGGAATGCTGTACCATTCCAATAACACGCAAAATAGCTGTTTTATCAATAAAAAGGCTTGACTTTTGTGATGGACCCTTCATCTCAAGCTCACCAGAGAAATTCGAGCTAAACGTATTAAAATCAATAAAGAATGACTGATTCATGAGAAGGTAAATGACCCTTCTTATGATTGATAATTGAAGATATGCATTTGTGTTAACAAATCATACACATATAAGTCTGACAGGATATCTGCCGCGGACTGAAGTTATTCCCTTTTAGTATCTACCTTTAGTTGAATCATGGGTCGTATAGAAAGGTACGATGTGGATGATGTCCCGTCGCAGATAGTATTCAACGTGCAAGGATCTGAAACAGGGCTCGAAGCTTCTCGCCACTATATCACCTGTAAATGACGTTGAGATGGTTATACGCCTATTTGACGGTCCATCATTTTTATATCTGCTCCAATGTTATGTGAGCGAAATCTCAGAAATATGGAGAGGAGATTTTCTTGGAGATTGGGACCAATCATGTGAAAAATCATCATTTAGTGATTTAGCTGAGCCATCAAAGAGGCTCTTTTCATTCAATACCCCATGGTGAGGTATAAAGTGAATCGGCTTCGGTAAATGATCAATTTTGGTCTTTGACATATGACCTAGTTGTGAATATTCAGACATGAATTGATTATACATTCATGATTTGAATTAAGCTTCCTTTCTAATGACTGAAATCTTTTTGATGCCATGTTCATAGTGACTCCTAGGTTGTCCGGAGATTCCTTCATTGGAATTGTTACTAGGTATTCACTCTCACAATATCACGTTGAACGGTTTCTGTGAATAATGCCTCACAAGTCTGTTCTTCTGGATATAAAATTGTTTGCTTAGGTGGTTTTTCAATAGAACAAAAGTTCTCTAGCTACCCCTGAACGTTAGCCATGCCAAAGAGATTACAATGAGCTTGGGATGGATGCAAATAAAGAGGGGCCCTGAGATTATCCATCCTAGGGTCGTGTTCTGGAATGTCTTATTAGAGTTCTTCAATCGGAAGTTACTCTTGTACATACGATTTCAAAAATATCAGCCTCCAGTACGAGGTCAATCTTATCTGGAGTTTGAAATGTAGGATTAACAAGTGACATGTTGGGTGGTATTGTCCACATTTCGGTGTCGATCCTTCGAGTCGGCAAGTTACCTGTTATGTCCTGAAGTATATGACACTGTAAATTTTTTCCTAATGTCAGAGTGAGACTTTTTTATGACAACTATGGAAGTGGTTGTTGACAATTCAATGACATCCAATTGTTTGCTCAACTCCTCGGATTTGGAGTTGCCTCGGGAGTCTGAGTAGTGTAACGACCTCGCCCTAATCTAAGAAATAATGGATACCAAAGCGGTTGATAAAAAAGCTTGAGAATTTTGGGCTGCATCGTTGCTAACCTGAGCAGCCTTCACATGCAATAAAGTATTGTGCTTGGCCTTACATGCTCTGCACTTGCCGCAGGAACATGAACTGTGACCGGTGCAAAGACAATTCTCACGTCAATGGACATAATGAGTTTATTTCTAATCGAACTAAGTTCGAAAAGAACTTCTACAAGTAACCAGTTGTTCTTATATCTGCTGCAAATACCCTCCCAGGCTACTTCATTATTTGCGGAAGAAAATTCCAATGAATGAAATTTGTGTATGAAAGCTGAAGAATTATTTTTGTGTATGAGAGATTCAAAGGTATCGTTAAATGATTCCAGTCATGCATGGTAGTCGCAATTAAGGCAAATCTATAGAGGGTAGTTTAACATAGTGGTTTTGATTAATGGAATTGTTTTTGGTTGATATTATTCAATTGGTCAGACTGTACTACACTGACTAGAACGATCGACTGTGTATCAGATGATTCTGACATATGCCTTGTAATAAACTCTTTGATTATTATATAATAATAATAATCAGACTCAAAGTTATCCCTACATTTCAAATATTCTTCCAAGGTATGTTCCACAATAGAACATCTAATGTTGTTCGGTACATCCAAAATTGTTTTTGCCCTGCTAAGTCTTAGTTTAATCTCTGATAACTGTGCGGCTATAGCTGTTTTGAACGCGTAAATAAGGTTCTACAATATGTTGGAAGAGGTTATTGGATATTAAATTGAACCTCGTTTCCTTCTTAATGAATTAAATTTTGCCTGTGACATTGAAAATGTGGTAAATTTTAAATATCAATGATGTGAAATGTCGGGTATAACCTAACGCATTGATTTAATGCCTAACGCGATATTGAGTGAATGAAAAGCGCAGTTATTGTATTCGTAGTTAAACACCGTTCAAACACAAACAGAAGTCAGAACATGATGTACTTGATATCAATATTGGGTGAGGAATAGGATCGAGAAGAATGCAAATGCAATAAAAGAGCCACGGTATAATATAATGGTAATGCGTCTCGTATACTGTTACACATGACCCACTCTTTAGTTCGAATTACAAGAAGGCAATTTTTTCAAGAGTGATTGAAATTTCCGAAAAAAAATCGCAATAAAAAGTTATTAAATTACATTTTTGCATCTCATGTCAAATCTGACATTGCAACTAATACACATTCTATAATTTATTGTAGAAATATAGAAATAGACGATAACTTTCATAATTTTCTAGAGTTCAATCCTGGTCAGAGCTCAAGTTCATAATGATTTTGTTTACATTACATGTCGGTAAAAAATTAAAAAAAATGATCAGCTTATCATCGTTCTCGCCGTTTAGCTCCTCTTACATCCGACCGTAGCGTCCCTGCGGCAAGAGTTGTAAGTTCACAGACTTGGGCTACGCTTTTAATATACGAGACGCATTACCATTATATTATATCATGGAAAGAGCTCATCGGCCATTTTCGGTTCGTTTTCGAACGGACGTTCACAAACGCAATACATAAACCCAGCCTATGTGTGTCTGCGTCTTCTCAACTTGTTAATTCTAGGGGTGAATGAAAGGGGACCAGTTGTAACGCTAATTAATTAATCACTTTATCCGTGTACGAAGGATCATGTACTGTTATTACAGATTATCACAATGTCGTTAGAGGAAATGCTAAAACTAAGTTTCTTTATTGTTCCCAACACATACTCGAAAATGTTATATATGAAAAAATGCATATTGACAGTACTGATTCTCTCAGTATAATATCTTATATTATTCAGTATGTTATCGCAAATTTATATAGTTGAATAAGAATCCCATTCGGTAGGATGCAAAAAAAATCATTCCTTCCAAGTCATTGCTCCACATCCCTGGAGATTCTTTTCGTTCTTATTCGAGAATATCATTCAACTTGTCAAAATAGAAGTACGCATTCGAATCTGAGCGCTCCAATTATTACTCTTATTGAATACCTTCATATACCTCCTCACTTTATTTTATTCTATAGTCTCCCATTATTCTCCTCCGCCTCTGAGCCATTGCTAACAACATACTTTCGTGAAAAACACTATTTCAATCTAATTTAATTTTTTTGCACCAATTGTTTTGTTATTTAATATCGCATTGAGTGCAAATATTCTGAACTCCAAAGCCACAAAAACTTTGTTTATTATTTCGTATCAGGAGCTACTTTACATCACAGCAGCTCCTCATAATCTACAAAGCACAGATGCGACATATCCTGGAGCTGAAGTTCTTCGATTCAATTTAGAAGAGCAATTCATGCCTACGATTTCTCTAGAACATCGTGAAGAGTTGGGGGATTTATACAAGAGATTCCAGGTAGGCGGACCTCAAGCTAGTGGCCCCGTTCATTATCAAGCTAGATACCTGCCGTACTTCTTCGTACAGACTATGTGGTGGAACAAAGTGTTCCTAGTGATCTTTATTCCTTATGCCTATAATCTCCAAATTTTCAAGAGAAAATCCATTGCCTATCTCCTATTCTAATTCATCATAACAAACATTATAGGTTTACCTTTTATGTAGTGAAAATATAAAAACAGCCTTGATTTTTGATGAAAAAATTTAGATTTACTATAGTATCTTTGAGTGGTCGTTTTTAATAGAAAGTTACCCGAAAGATGAAAATATTTTTAAAACGTCTTTATTATCGATGTTCCTTGAAGTCAATGAGGTTCTGCACCTAGCGACAATCTAATGTATAGAGATAGGTTTGAGCCTGTTCTTCTTTCTATTTTGATTCCATTCAAATTTACTGTACAAAAAGCTAGTTCGTTGGAGAAACTCTGTATAGTCATTATAAATAAGAAATATTCACCCTTATCCAATAAAAATACTCTCAAAGTACTGATGACCTCTCGGCTACCAAGTGGCCATCATTAAAGTAAACCAAATTATATATCAAAACGTGCCTGTTTGAATACTATTTGGGTGATAATAATGTAAATAAGAGAATACCCTCAGCTGGAGATAAATCGAAATTTAATAAATTGCTTTTTTCGATTAAACATTTCACTACACTTCAATAAAATTTAAAAGTTTCACTTATCATCCTTCAAAAATTAATAAATTCCATAATTATTTTCTAAATTTGCAATACAACCAGTTTATAGATGTAAGAACAACTAAAAAACAGTTTATGGAATGCCTTTGATAAAGTTTCCGACATATCCGGGATCTGCAAAATCGATTGTGAGTCAAAATGCTATGTGGGTCAAACTGGAAGGACTATTTCAACTCGAGACAAGGAGCATTTTGCCCATATGAAGAAAAATAACGGTTAAAAATCAGCGTTAGTCGAACATATTTTGAATACATGGCGCACCATTTCTCAAGAAAGTTTATCACTTTTAAAACATAGGTAATATCTAGGTAATTTAGAAAGGAGCAAATGTATAAATAGAAAATCAATTTATTAAATTCTCTCCAACTGAGGGTAATCTCTTGTTTACATTATTATAACCCAAATAGTATTTAAACAGGCACATTTTGATATATAATTTAGTTTACTCTGATGATGGTTACTTGGTATTCGAAATGTCCTCAGTACTTTAAGGATATATTCAGTGGATAAGGTGAATATTTTTTATTTATAGTGTCATAGTGTATCCATAGTGTTTAATCTTTTTTTTAGTTTAACAGTATCGTCAGACTTGAATATCTTAGTTAAAGCTGATAGGCAGGAATAAATATTGTTTGATCGAAATCAAATCATCATAAAAAAATTAATTGCTGGAAAATTTCTGAAACTTTGGTTTTTCATTAATACATTCATCGTTGGAGATCCGTCTGACGTGAAGGTCCTTCCTGTAATTCTTGATACTATAATCATTATTATTTCAATGAAATTATCATTGCATATTATTTGTAGATTGATTTATATTCATACTTGAAAGTATGTTGAGTCTTTTCGCTGCTACCCTTATCTGCTGAATTGAGGTTTCTGCTTCGTATCTTTTCTGCAATTATGATTCTATTTCTACGTTTCCAATGGAATGTCAACTACTGATTCAAGATGATTAGCTCTAAAAATTCTATTGAAATAGAAATCAATGAAAAATCCGAGTGAATTAGAAATTATGATTTATCGAATCACTTATCCATCAGTGTATTTATTACCGATGTAATAATATCACATCTATCACTCCTATCTCAATAATTTTATTTGACGCATGATCTCACGATTTAGATTCAGTTTAATAAATTATTCTCCAGTAAATATTTATCAACAAGTCGAAATATTAATAAACCTAATTGAATGTAGGTTTAGTTGAGACAAACTGGAATTTTCATGATCATTCCGTCAATTCAAGTCGCATTCACTGCAATATGTTACATAAATTAGATTAAATAAGCTTAGACAATATTTTGTCACAATAATTCAATGTTAACCTTCCGGTCAACATAAATGTATCAGTGAAAGTTAAAATCCTAAAAGTTACATCTTATGAGTGATCATAAGAGGGGAAACACCCATTTCACTATATATATATCAATCGTGGAGTCTCGAACAACATTCACCTTCACACATACACAATCATGAGGGCATTCCAAGTAAGTACATTTTAATTATTGACACAGATTGATTACCTGGCTGATAAAAACAATCAAAAGGTAACAATCACAAACCGTGATTAGTGTTAAAACTAATTAACAATTATTATTGAGTTTAATCGTGCCAGAAAGGAAGTTTCGGAATAATAATAAATAAAGAAGTGAAGTTAAAATCAAACTAACTCTTTGTGGAAAGCTCACGGTGTCTGAAGTTCCTTGAATATTCGATTATCTATTTGGTGTGATATCTTGATAATGTACAATAGTTAATCAGTTATTGTTCAGTAATGATGAGCAGATAATGTTCAAACATTTCTTTCAACAGAGTATTCAATGATTATTGAAATTTTCGATTAGCTCCCTCATTCTTCAAGTAGTACAATAACAGCAGTATCTACATGGAAAATTCATGAATGTCTAAGAATGTCGGCAGACACCTCGTTATTTCAATTTACGTGAGCATTTCTATTATTATAAATATTTCAAATCGTATATGTAAGTAATACATAGTTCAAAAAACATTTTGAATAATTCGATTCCGATCTACTCTTATTCCAATTTCACCATACCTAAATAATAATTATTGATGATATAACTTTATATTAAGAATGCTTTTCACAGTGTGAGCTACGGAAAAAAGTACAACTAGTTATCCGGTGAATTTTCGTTTCGAAAATTCACCACATGCGACTCTCACACCGTGGAGTGTATGATCTAATCAATTTTGAAGGAACTTCTGAATTTTTTGTGGAAAACCTAAACCTACTTTCAATTACATTTTAAGTAAGTCTTCGTTTTGATCATATAGATATTATAAGGCAGTGAAATTTATTTGATTATAACAGATTACTATTTCCAGTCCATTATGAACTCATAGTTTGTACCTTTACTTCAACACTAACTACTAAAATGACTTGATTGCATTTCACTCTATATGTCATCGAACAATAGTTTCAAAATTAATCGTTGAAGCGTAATTTTCTTCTTCCGAATCATACTTATTAGGATTTATTGAATAGATTAGAAATAAGAATTATCTATTTTTTATTCATCTCATTATGCCATATATTTTTTGAGTCAACAAGCATATTCATATTTTTGATTCAAGTGGAAATCAAATCTTCCTTTGGTATTCTGATTGCAAAGAAGGTTATCTTGGGTAGAGATTTTCAATAATTGTTGGAATGAAAATGAACCGACGTTCAATAAATGGTGAAATAATAAGATGGCTTCACCAATGAATAATGGAATTAAGTCTGCCATAGCCGGAATAGAATTCATCCTCTTCCAATTTGTTTCACGTTTTATTCAACTTGTATTGTTCAGACTCCACAATCATAAGTTGAACTACAGATCCAAATAGAATGAACTCAATAAATACAGACATTGATGTTTCAAGTATGAGCGTGAATTTTTATCACACTAACCTATAGCGTTACATGTTTTAGAATCATTGAACACAAATTAACAGAATGTAGCTTGATGAGCTTCAACTTCCAACGCTAAGAATATCATGCTAGAAAGGGAGTTATTTTGCTTGTAACATTGTTTGTGAGATATTCAAAGTAGTAGAGAAACATCGACAGTAATAAATTGGTCTCCAACATACACTTAACAATAATACCTCCTCTTTGATGAATATCCTACCCGCAAGAATTATTTAAACTTGAATGGAGTATAAATAGATTTGAAATACTGAATGCAGATTTGTATCAAAAATTATCGAAATTTGCCTGATTTCATCTCATACTGAAATGTTTTCATTTCAGCGATGTAACTACTTGAATAATTCTGAAATGGATATACTCGTATCAACTTCCGTTTGCAGTGATTTCATTATTAATTTTATTACAGATTTGTACATTGGTCTTTGCCGTGGTTGGTAACATCTCTTGTGGAGATGTGAAGAAACAAGATAAACGTGGACTCTCAGGATTGGGATATGGTTATGGTAATGGAATAGGGCATTTAGGATCAGGAGGTTTAGATGTATCTGGTGGGTACGGAAGCTTAGGTCTTGGAGCATCCTCATTAGGATACGGTGGATCATTAGACATTTCTGGTAGCTCATTAGGACTAGGTTATGGAGGCAGTGAACTTGGACTCGGAGGTAGCCTCGGAAGTGTAACCGGAATTGGAGGAGGCCTTGGAGGTGGCGTCGGACTTGGAGGCGGTCTAAATACAGTTAACACAATCAACAGGGTGGTGGCAGTGCCTGTACCACAAATCATACCTGTCACTGTTAATCGTGCCGTTCCCGTACCAGTTATACAACGCGTAGAAGTTCCAGTACATCGTGCAGTACCAATTTCAGTACCTCAGCCTTATCCCGTAACTGTAAACCGTCCCTATCCCGTAGAAGTGCCCCGCCCATACCCAGTACCACATGCAGTACCTGTTCCAGTAAGATATCCTCAACCCGTAGGTGTTTCAGTACCATATCCTGTACCAGTATCTGTACCACAACCCATTGCAGTGAGAGTACCAACGCCCATAGCAGTGCCAGTAGCACAACCTGTCGCAGTCAGCTCTGGAATCAGTTCAGGATTGTCATTAGGATCCGGATTAGGACTTGGTTCTGAATTAGGACTTGGTTCTGGACTAGGTCTTTCTCAAGGCTTAGGACTCAATTCTGGATTAGGTCTCTCTTCCTCTTATGGACTTTCATCTGGCTTAGGTTTCTCGTCCGGCTTAGGCTTAGGTCATAGTTCAGGTGGACTCAATTCTGGATTGGGTCTGTCTTCCAGTCATGGACTTTCATCTGGCTCGAGTCTTTCGTCCGGATTAGCCTTAGGTCATGGTTCAGGTCTTGAAATTAATTCAGGACTAGGTCACTCTTCCTCTTATGGACTTTCATCTGGCTTAGGTCTTTCGTCCGGCTTAGGATTAGGTCATAGTACAGGTGGACTCAATTCTGGATTAGGTCTGTCTTCTTCCAGTCATGGACTTTCATCTGGCTTAAGTCTTTCGTCCGGCTTAGGTTTAGGTCATGGTTCAGGTCTTGGACTCAATTCAGGATTAGGTCACCCTTCCAGTTATGGACTTTCATCTGGCCTAGGTCTTTCGTCTGGTTCAGGCTTAGGTCATGGTTCAGGTCTTGGACTCAATTCAGGACTAGGTCACTCTTCCTCTTATGGACTTTCATCTGGCTTAGGTCTTTCGTCCGGCTTAGGATTAGGTCATAGTACAGGTGGACTCAATTCTGGATTAGGTCTGTCTTCTTCCAGTCATGGACTTTCATCTGGCTTAAGTCTTTCGTCCGGCTTAGGTTTAGGTCATGGTTCAGGTCTTGGACTCAATTCAGGATTAGGTCACTCTTCCAGATATGGACTTTCATCTGGCCTAGGTCTTTCGTCTGGTTCAGGCTTAGGTCATGCTTCAGGTCTTGGACTTGGTTCCAATTTGGGACATGACGTAGGTTTGAGTTCTGGTGCCGCCCTCAAATCCAATGGTTGGTGAATTGTTAAGCTTTTACTGTGAATATTACTTTAGGAATCATGAAGATTATCATTTATGTACATACATCACAAATATATTATTTTATTTACTGATTCGTTTCAATAAGCTTGTGTCATACAAATATGATATTATATATCTCATATATATTTAACATTCAAATTTCCACTAAAAAGTACACAATAGCTACTAGGCAAGCGGATATACAAGTTTAAATTCTCATATCCCAAAGAATACAAGTAAAATGTACTATGAACTCAAGGCAACCACCATTGCTAAAGCAATGAACAATGAAAAATTGTGCCTTTTTTCTTTGGAACTTTGCTATTATAATTTGAGGAGATTTACAATATGTTTCGTTGAAATCATGACAAGATCCTCCTGATCTGGGAATCGTATACGTTTTGCGCCAGAAAATCCAAAAGTCGGTTAATCGGAGCTACTCCTCCCCACCGGCCGGTAATTAGCTCCAAGTTACCAAATCTTGTGCCCTAAGTAGTCCTATTCAAGCCCAACACTACATTCTTCTCTGCCGGAGCAGAGAATTCGATGACATACATAGTCTTGCTTTGTTTATCGAGGAGGACAACGTCAGGCCTATTTGCTTGTATGGACCTGACGGTCGGAAACAGGTAATTCCAGTAGATCTGGCAATTCTCGTTTCCGACAACGGACTCAATATCTCCAGGCATGTAAGGCAGCACCGGCTCTTGGTCTATTCCGTACGAGTGCCTTAGATGGTGATACAGGACCCGTAGGGCTGCATTATGGCGATGGGTGTACGCCGAGGCCGCTTCTGCCGGACTTGCCGACAGAAGGTGGAAAATTGTCTCAGGCGCCTTTCGACAGGCTCTGCTGCTGATATCAGGAACCTGCACACCCATCAAGTTGCGGGCATAGACCAAGGTGTTGATTACGCCATCTTGGCAAGCTGCGGTAAATCACTCGGTCTCGAATGTAAGCCCGGCTGACCTTAGGTAGCCGAAGGTCAGTCTGGTTGACAAGCCGAGCGTTTCTATGTTTCGGTAGAAAACACCGTGTACCGGCTTCTCAACATGCCGCCTGAGTATTAGATCTTGCTCCGCGGCATTTATCTGGGCTTTCAGGCGAGGAGGTTGAAACTCGAAATTGCCCTTTAGTCGGCCTTCTCGACTGATGTGAAATTCGAGACCAAGTTCTCCCGTTTTTTTGTGCTGCCTTAACGATAAATGCCCCCACTCCGGCCAATTCGTGACTTTTAACAAGGCACAGGAGGGGGTCCAAACTCCTATGAATTTTACAAGCTATACTCAGAACCACACTTCGATGCAGACTCCAAGAGAGTGGAGCAGTACTGGAACGCCAAGCATATTTGTTGCAGACACCTTGTTCCTACTAGAAAGTTCGGGATACCAAATCTTTCGGACAAGGCTTCTGTACTTGCCGCGGAGAGCCGCCTTTACCTGGGAAGCATCATAATTAGGACGCTGTTCAATTCTCAGGTATCGATAGGTCTCTCCAGCATCATGTTTAAAGATGCTTCCGTCGGCAAGCTGCATATTCTCGTGCACTTCTGGAGATCGTCCTCTCCTCAAATGAAACACTGCACATTTGTCCAATTCCAAGTCCATGCCTACGGCTCGTGTATATTCCTGAACCACATTGAGAGCTTGATAGAGGTTTTTATCCCCAGAGGCATACAGTTTAAAATCATCCATGTAAAATAAGTGGGTGATCTTATGCCTCCGGTCGTTCAGAGTAATATCCACGAGTCCGTCTTAGAGCAATGGATAGCGGCAGCAGTGAGATGTTGAACAAGAGGGAACTCAAGGAGTCTCCTCGGAAAATGTTACCAACACTGTCAAGACTCGTGTGTCTGATGTGATGGCAAAACGGGTCTTCCAGAGCGGCAACAGATGTTATATGCATCTCACTAGTGGGGTTGGTACCACAAGGCATTGGACAATATATTCAATATATTCATATAAACATTGTTTTCTTTATAGTATATTATTCTATGTTATATTGTAATGTGCAAATCGACCATTGCGTTGCTTGATTAAAACACCACTAGGACGTAAAATATTCAGAGGTCTATTTTGTTACGTAGTTTCATAGAAATTATTATCCTTAATAAGTCTATTATCCTTAATAAGTCTATGTGTAACTCATTAAATTTATTGGAAACAAACATCAGATAAATTAACATAGAATTCGTGAATACTTTGAAAGCTCAACAACAGAGGACGCTTAAGATGACCATTTCAAAACATTTCCTTTTCCTTTCTAGCATTGTCGGTTACTTTACTTCTAAACATGAGAAGGTTACCGAATTCTTATAACAATTTAATATTACAAGGCTAGTGATCGATTTTATACAGGTTAAAAGTTCACCCCACCCGCTACTTAACTTGAGTGTTCTCCCAGTATCAATATCCGATATTGACCTAATAACAATGTATTCTTTCCATTCTAAGTAGCTATTATATATAAATTCTCGGGAAAAAGGTCACATTAACACTTATGCTTTATATTTTCCAGTCTTTACGTACGTTTCGGTCTCACGACCATCATCAGAAGACTTATTATATCTTAAAGACAACATACCTATACAACGTACACAACTGAAAAGGAACTTCCTTATAATTATGCGGATTTTACATTCTGGTTTCTATAATTCAGAAATCAAAAGTTTCATTGTGTTGATATTCATAAACGGTTATCAATCATGGTAGAATTGACTAATATTCATATCGGATTTTGACGAAATGTATCTTTAAGTATTTGTTTCAGTGATTAATATTCTGAATTTGCTAATACCTTCCTACCTACATTATACAGCCACAAGATACATTTCGTCAAAATCCGATATGAATATTAATCAATTCTAGCATGATTGACAACCATTTATAAATATAAACATAATGAAACTTTTGATTTCGGAATTATAGAAACCAAAATGTAAAATCCGCACAGTTATAAGGAAGTTCCATTTCAGTTTCTGACCTATTTAAGTAGGTAACTAATAACGAGTTTCATCATATTATGGCTATTAGAATGGAAAGAATACATCGTTATTAGGTCGATATTAATACAGGAAGAACACTCAAGTAGCGGATAGGGTGTACTCTTAATATGTATAAAATCGATCATTAGCCGTGTAATAATAAATTGGTAAGGGAATTCGATAACATTTGTATCTTTAGAAGTAGCCGATAATTATAGAATGGGAAAGGCAATATCTTGAAATGTTCACCTTACGCGCCCTCTGTTGTTCAGAGGTGACACTGATATGATTTAACTTTCAAAGTATTTACGAATTCTATGTTATCTATCTATTTATCTTTCAAGTTTCAAATGAATGAAATGAATTACACGTATATTTATTATCCTTAATAAGTATCGAATTACGTAACAAAATAGAACTCTGAATATTTTACGTTCTAGCGATGTTTTAATCAAGCAACGGAACTGTCGATTTGCACATTACAATATAATATAGAATAATATTCAATAAATAAAAGTTGTCATCATTTTATGTTTAATATAAACAGAATTATTTAAAGTTCAATATAGGATAAACAGATTTTAAATACTGAATCCAGACCTCTATGAAAAATTATCGGAATTTGCTTTATTAATCTCATGGTGAAAGTTGTCTCTTAATTTGGGCGATATAACTTATTAAACTCTGAAATGAATAATGTTTATGTTCTGAGGTTCTTCTCAACGAGTTGTTGATAACAAGGTTTGACATGTATTGTTAATTGATTTAGTTTTTGCCAGAACATTTAGAATGAAAGACTCGAGTTTTAAATGTAAATTATAAGCTAAAAGTTGTAAATTTTCTGGTTTGTTACTGATTTTTGATTATAACCATCTCTGTTTCTCAGAGGAAATGATTTTATCTATTTTTGCGTTTTTTGTTGTTCAATAGATTTTGGAAAAACATTGTTTGACAAACAATCTTTGAGGAAACGTATGTTTACTTCAGTTGTCAAAACTATACAAAAAATGCTTTGCAGCCTAAGCCTAATGAATTAGTGAATACTGTTCACAGAACATTAGTTTGCTAATAATCACAGAATAAACAACTATGGAACACATTATAATCAAAAACAGAAGAGATATTGCCTTAAGATTAGCCTTCGCAATCAGAATATCTTTACACAATGGTAATATTACATTTCAGAAGAATTGAAGCAAAACGTTTATCTTAGGAGTGAAATAATATTTAACGAAGATGTGTTTTTAACAATAGTTCAGGGGCGAATCAGAACAATGGAATGGAATATGTGAATAAAAAAAAAGTGTGGAGGTAAGAACATACCGAATAAGACGAATAAATGGAGAGGTGAGATTCGAATTTGTGGTTCTATAATGACAAGTGGGAAGAAACGCTTTTTGTAATTGTTCAGAAAACAGCATCGTAGTTAAAAGTGAAGGTAAATCTTGTTCAAATATAGACATTTTCACATGTGCGATGATTTAATAAATACATAACAATATATTTTGAGTCAAATAACCAGTCTACCAGACTGTTCACACTTGTTTGTTCAGTATTTCATTCTTTACAGGATAGGTTGAAAAGCCAGAAACATTCGCTGGAGACAAGAAGTAAAATCATAGTTACAACTTCGCTTAATCTGAGACAAACTACAATGAAAACATGGGAATGGAATCATTTCTGAAGTAGCGAATGCTCTAAGTAGAAATTCAGAAGACGATTAGGTTATAAGACGTTTCGAATATATGCTCAAATAACTAAATTCAGACAAGTTACATATATGGGTGTGATAAAATATTTATGACCTGAAAAACATTGTTGTTATTATGGTTCAATAAAATATTATAATGCCATTTGAAAAACTGAAAATGGATGTCACGAATACCACTTGAAACGGGGCTACCGAGCCCAAAAATAATGAATTAAATTTTTTCACCTTTTAAGAGGGACTTGCAGATTTTCAAATTCATACGACAAATAGGAACGACACAATCGTCTCCACAGTTTTTACATACACACATAGACTTAATTTCAAAAAAAATTGTCCAGATCTTTGCATCTTCTCTTAGATAGATCATTCCATATGGTGGTTGACGGAGTATCCTCCGATACAATGACTATGATCGCTGGTATTTCACAGGGACCTGTTTTGGCACCAATTTTGTTCCTACTCCATATAAACGACCTGCTGGAAGTCACCACCTGTCCCGCCCACAGCTTTGCAGATGATGGTATACTTCATACCGCTTTCTCATCTAGAGCCCCTGTAACAGTGAGTCGAGCGTATGTTTTATAAATCTGAAATTACTCCAGATTCAATATTTCCAGATAAGTGGATAGGTTTGAAAGCCTATATCACTGCTTGTAACACTCATACTTGTAACAGTCGGCTGGGTATTATTTAAGGTAGCGTTAATATCTCATCGACGTGTTATGTGAATTGAGAATTGTTTGTTGGAACTTGCTCTGGTATCAAAGATCTTAGTTGATCCGTGTAACCTTAAGGTTCTTTAAAGCTGCTACCACTAGGTGTATATTTCAGCCCACCTAGATAGCTGTTTTTGACTACGATGCCTTGATCCCTTCCAAGGAACCGCCTCGTACAATTACATCTTTATATCTATATTCAAGCGCAAAATTCTGAAGGTCGTATTCGCTGAGAGGTGATTAGGACATTACCAGTTAAACTCGTTAATAAAATTAAATAATAAATATATATTGAATAAAAGTTAACACAAAATTTGATACATTACAACACAGCAAACGAATATAAGATTAATCCAAAATTTAGAAATTTGAATGACATGAATTTAAAGAGGTCTAATTCAGGTTCACCCCAAGTGGGAACCTGGGAGACCGTTATCAATGTCGCTTGTTGTACCTCTTTCGCCAGCGAGCGGGTTCCTGCTTAGGTTATCTTAAGAGAGTTGGAATCAGTGAAAACTAAGTAGTATGCACAGAACAGCTATCGATTTCGCGCTCGATTACGCCGATGATTGATAGAAGATTTAGAATTAAAGAAAGATTCCTCTCTTCCTGGTAAACTGGGGTAAGCCTAACGACCACATATTCTGTCATATCCCTTAAATATTCTTCGATAAGCGAAATAACAATTGATCACTCTAACTAGCCTGAATGGCTACCCCCGGGGGGGAAAAAACCTGTAACTATCTAGTGGGAGTGTATTCCATTGGGGATTCACAAAGCTCAATCTGGACAAAGGACACAAACAGGAGGACATTGCACAAGCACTGAGCTCAGACATCAACAGCTCTAAAATGGTTCTCAACACATACATACACAACCATCGAGGAAATAGTTCGTGTTTTTCAGATAACTTCCAAACCCACCTTGGAAACCAAGAAATGTGGAAAGAAGGGAACACTAACCCTGTTAGAAAAGCAATAGGTTGGTATACCGATGGATCATGAACAGCAGAAGGTACGGGGGTTGCGGTCTTTGGGCCAAAACCAAACACAACAAACCCATGGATAAATGCACCAGTATTTTTCTAGCGGGAGTCCATGCAATTGGGGAATGTGCAAAGCTCAATCTGGACAAAAGACACGAAACGGGGGACATTGCCAAGCACTCAGGTCACCTCAATCAGATATAGGTTACATAGGTGAAGGAGAAAATTGTGAAGTCACTAAACCAAATAAAGGTAATAATGTATAATGTTCTTCAAACGATATGTTGTTGAAATCCCAATAGATAAATGATAAATGAGATCAACTGATGAATTTTTAAGTTCTTCCAATTCCTTTCACAATAAATTACAATTCACACTTGAAATTGAAAATATAAATGGAATATATTTCTCATTTAACTGAAGTAGGAAAACAAATGATGACAATTCTAACTAAACTAAACAAAACCTACTTGGTCAGGGAGATGTAGGTACCAATTTCCAATCTGATGTACCAAAAAAATACAAGAAAATGCACAGCTATTTGCTATTTATAATTTTTACTGTATATCAATATGAAAGGCCAGTAGACCAGTGGCGTGGTCAGAAATTTGCATATAGGTATACCTATATATATTTTATGATTTATCTTTCCGAACCTTTTGTAGTTGTAATCTTGTATTAGTTCTTGGTATATGGGTTCTATATTTCCACTAGGAATAAAATAAAACTTGCTTTTGATTTTTCAATAGTTTATTTGTATCTTTCTCAAAATATTGTTCTATTAATTAGTGTTTCCATATAATTTAGAACAGAATGATTAATGGAACGCCGATTTGTAAAATTCGATTAAAATTGCAAAATACATTGAATCGGTAGTGTGTGAAAATGTGTATTATGAGAAAATGTGAACGGAATATATGGCCAATTATTATCAAATTGAAGTTCATGAAGATACAGGAATTTTAATTCTGATTTGGTTAATTCTATTATCAAAGATAAAATTAATAAATGTTATAATTCTTCTGCTACTACAATATAAATCATTAATGAGCATTCAGTGAGGAAAAACATTATATTGTCATGATATTAATGGTCTTTCGGAAAATTTTGTCAATACAGTGAAGACTTATGATTTCAATATATGACATAAATGTATTTCAAATCAAAAAAAAGGAAATTTGAGAAGCAGCATACCTTTCAAATATAAACTATTCTGTATACTTCTTCCCCTGTAAAGAGTGCGAGAAAATAAACTTCAGCCAGTCTTCCCAAGACATCGATGTAAGAATGAATTCATTTAATGTACTTGATAGAGATATAGAGGAAAAAACAACAGAATAATTTCAAATATTGAAAAGAACGTTTGATATCAAAGAATCCAAATTAGGAGCAACAATTGTGTGTATGTTAAAATTTATTCCAATGTTCATAATGAAGTAATATTTTATAGCAAATATCACTTTCTTTTGTCTATTTATTTCAACCTCAAAAAGTTTTCAAATCCAATTATCGTAGAGTTTTAGACACATAAAAGTAACAGAATAGTCTCTTGAATAATTATGCAATTCATAGAAAACATTAAAATGTAAAATATAGAACAGCTATGTTAGTAGTTATTAGATTAGCTGTCTATTTTATTTCGGCTGCACCCGTATTTCATTAATGATTCTGTTCTATTAATTATATTCCTCGTGAAATACGGAATACAGGAGCTTGAAGTTTCTTTGCCGAATTGACCACAATTTCGTATAGGTAGGTAATAGGTATATTAAGAGATATAAGATGTGGTCCCGTCAGATTCTTATATTTTTGTAAAGACCGGGATATCAAGAACTATTTTGGTCAAGGGTGGTTGTGGAATCCAAAACGTGTGTCTTACTTCACGTTTGAAATAATTATGTCACTGTCACACTGACATCATCAATAACCTACAAATTTCATACCTATTTATTTCAGTTGTAAAACAATAATGAACTACAAATTAAAAATTATCTTGGACAAGGGTGGTTGTGGAATGTAAAACGTGTGTCTTACTTTAAATTTTTGAATATGTTTTGTTGTGTCAGAATCTGTTAAGTCATTGTGCTGACATTTTGTAATCCAGTTTTTGAATCATGCCTCTTACCACACAGCACAAAATTTTCATGATTGAAGAAATTTTTTCTAACGGGTGGGCTAGTTAATGTGCATCGAACAAAACGGGGGACTTTTCCAACAATTACTGTAATTTCGTTTTTCTTGTTACTGAAACCGTTATTTCATAATTTGTAGTTCATTATTGTTTTACAACTGAAATAAATAGGTATGAAATTTGTAGGTTATTGATGATGTCAGTGTGACAGTGACATAATTATTTCAAACGGAAAGTAAGATACACGTTTCAGATTCCACAACCACCCTTGACCAAGATAATTTTTGATATCCCGGTATAAACCTCTGAAAGGATAGTAGATCATTGATGAGCACAATGCGATTCGATACTCCGCTATAGATAACAGAAAAGTCTCTTAAATAATTATGCAATTCATAGAAGACATTAAAACGTAAAACATAGGATAGCTATGATAGGGTAGTTATCAGGTTAGCAGTCTATTTCATTTCGGCTGCACTCATATTTCATTATAATTCTTTTCTATTAATTAAATTCCTCGTGAAATACGGAATATAGAAGCTTAAAGTTTCATCGTCGAATTGACCACAATTTCGTATAGGTAGGTAGTAGGTACATTAAGAGATATAAAATAAAATGTTCTGAATTATGAAGATAACTTTGCTAATTTAATATAGGATTATGAAGATGAATAAACATAAAACGGGATTCGAACCCACATTTCTGGATGTCTAGTCCAGGGTGTTTACCAATTACACCACTGTGGTCTCGTCAGATTCTTATATTTCTGTAAATATAAGCCCCTGAAAGGATAGTAGATCATTGATGAGCACAATGCGATTCGATGCTTCGCTATAGATAACAGAATAGTCTCTTAAATAATTATGCTATTCATAGAAAACATCAAAATGTATAACATTACAAACAGCTATGGTAGTTATTAGGTGTTATATCTCAGATTGCTTTGAATATAGAAATACAGTTGTCAATCAAAAACTTGTCAATTATCAACATAAGAGTGAATTGTCATTTTATCTAATTAGTTGCAATCTTATAATAAAAACCTGTTTAAGTTATGATTTACTACTATAACAATTTGGCAACGAGGTAAAAAATTTTGAAGAAGAACTTTCAATACAGGCATATCAAACAACGGAAGAAGATTGATAATTAAGATGGAACCGGAGCAACTTCGAGCGATTATCACCGCAATGAACCATAACCAACAAGCCCTGATCGAAGCGTTATTGCGAGGAGGAAGAGAAACCGAAGGTTTCCATCAGTGACCAACATAACCCATGTACCGCCTTTTGAGAATTTTGATCCTAAGAAGGAGAACTTCAAATTCTATAGGCAGCGGTTCGAAAATTATATCAAAATGAAGGAGTTGGATAAAGATAAGAAAAAGAGCGCTCAAATATACTCAACTCAATCGGAGCATCAAATTATAACATCTTGGCAGCTTTAGTGGCTCCAAAATCGCCAGCAGAACTTGATTACGATGAGGTCATCAATCAACTGGAAAAGCATTTAGCTCCGCGGAAGAGTGTACTCGTAAGTCAACACTACTTCTTATCAATGTATCAAAAAGAGACTGAAGCAGGAGGGATAATTACAAAATCAACCACCAGTGATTGGGGATCGCCATTAGTCGTTATCCGAAAACCAGACGGATCGGTTAGACTTTGTGTAAGTTATAATATCGGAGTCAATGATATGTTGGTGAACGTAAATTATCCAATTGAAAAGATTGATGAAGTACTCAATAGCCTTCGAAATTCGACATACTTCTGTCGATTAGACCTTTTCGAAGCGTATTTACATTTGAAAGTTGATGAAGAAAGTAGTATCATTCAGACAATATCAACACACCGAGGAACTTATCGAATGAATCGATTAAGTTTCGGCATCAAGATAGCGCCAGCAGAATTCAACCGTATATGTGATCAAATTCTACGAGACTTGAAGAAAACTATTGCATATTTCGACGATATCATTGTACACGGAGAAACGTTGGAACAATGCAAGAGAAATCTACATGCTTGTCTTCAAGGATTACGTGAATATGATCTACATCTGAACAGGAAGAAATGTGGCTTCTATCAAACGGAAATCGAATACCTTTGACACACCATTCAATACAACGAAATTTCAAAATCGCAATCCAAAGTCATAGCAATCAATGAAATGCCACGACCGAAGAATGTTTCAGAATTACGTAGATTTTTGGGGATGATAACCTATTATTCTCGATTCATTCCAGAAGCGTCTAGTATTACATATCCACTAAGGAAATTACTCAAAAACAACCAAAAATTCTTTTGGTCAGCAGAATGCGAATTTACTTCCATCAAACTGAAAAACGAAATCACCAGTGATCGAGTGGTATTACTATTCGACCCAGAAAAGCCAGTCGTATTAACGACAGACGCAGGTCCAAATGGAATAGCAGCCGTACTCTCACACAACATTCAAGACACAGGACGACCAATAGCATTTGCTTCCCGCTCATTGTCAAGCTCGGAACAGACTTACTCTCAATTGGATAGAGAAGCTTTGGCAATCGTTTTTCGAGTCGATCATTTTTTCGATTATCTATACGGAAGACGATTCACTTTAATCACCGATAATCAACCTTAACCCAGAATTTTCCATCGAAAAGTGAAATTACCAAAGATGACATCATCTCGTCTTCTACGTTATTCATCATCCTTAACAGGTTTCGACTATGTTATCAAGTTCAAACCAGGAATTGACAATCAAAATGTAGACTGTTTGTCTCGAGCACCGATAAAACAAGAATACCTCTAATCCGATATGGTCATCAATGAAGGAACATACCATGTTTGTGAGACGACCATATTTGAGATATCGACCAGTACTTTGACTTCAGAACAGATCAGGAAAGAAACTGAAAAGGACGAAGAATTGTCAAAAATCGAACAAGTTCTTCAATTAACAGTCTATTTCATTTCGGCTGCACACCTATTTCCTTGATGCTTTTCTATTAATTTTATTTCTCGTGAAATATGGAACATTGAAGTTTGAAGTTTCTATGCCTAATTTGCCACCAGTTCGTGTAAGTACATTAAGAGATATAGAATAAAATTTTTTGAATTATGAAAATAACTTCGATAATTTAACTTAGGATTATAAAGATGAATAAACGTAAAACATTGAACCATATGCGGAATTCGAATCTATATTACTGGATGTCTAGTCCAGTGGTGAATTTTTTTTACATTCATACCTGGTCGGGGCTGCTGCGTACTCGAATGACATCGCAGCAACCGCGCCAGAAAAACCTAGTTCACCGAAGCTACTCCTCTCCACCGGTCGGTGAGTAGCTTCAGGCTCCCAAATTGTGTGCCCTAAGTAGCCTTATTGAGCCCAGAATGACTGCCTTCTTAATCCGGTCTATCAAGATCTGCGCCGAGTTCTTACAGGCCGGAATGATCTTCAAGTTCGAACGAAGCGAAGACCGAATTCCGGCAAAAACCCAGATGATCAGAACCACTAATACGACCATTTGGCCTGGGTATAGCGTGTGGAGCTCGAGCAGGAGATCTTGATACTTTGCCCATTTTTCCTCCTCTTTCGAGACTTTGTTCTTCTTTGCCGGAGCAGAGAATTCGATGACATACATAGTCTTTTATTTGCTTGTATGGACCTGACGGTCGGAAACCGGTAATTTCAGTAGATCTGGCATTTTTCGTTTGCGACAACGGACTCAATATCTCCTGGAATGTAAAGTACTTCCTGCTCTTAGTCTATGCCGTACGAGTGCCTCAGATGGTAATCCAGTAGCGCGTAGGGCCGTATTATGGCGATAGGTGTACACCGAGTCCTTCTTTGTCGGACTTGCCCACAGAAGGTTGAAAAGCGTCTCAGGCACCTTTCGACAGGCCCTGCAGCTGAAATCAGGGACCTGCACACCCTTCACGTTCCGGTGATAGACCAACGTGTTGATTACGCCATCTTGGCAAGCTGTGGTAAATCCCTCGGTTTCGGATGTAAGCCCGGTTGACCTTAGGTAGCCGAAGGTCAGCCTGGTTGACAAACCGAGCGTTTCGATGTTTCGATAGAAAAAACCGTGTATCGGCTTGTCAACATGCCTCCTGAGCATAAGATCTTGGTCCGCGGCATTTATCTGGGCTTTCAGACTAGAAGGTATTATTATATTATTGTATTCTATTCTTAATTACATGGAAACACTAACAATCAAATCAATTTTCGATGTAGATATTATTAAAATATCGTAACCTCAAAATGAAAATTCATTTTAATTCCAGAAATAGGTACTGAGGAGAACCTTGATACCAAGAATGACTATGAAATATGATATGAAACTACAAAAATATGTCATATCGTATTCATAAACAACTTCAAGAAAACACAGCATCATGTGATATTACTATTTGGATAAGTTATAACGATAGCACTATTCAATGAACCAAGTAAGATGATTACTGTGCATTTCAATACTTTCAATGCTTTGGATCTAAAAACAGTATCAGACACGTAAAAAACTGAATTAGCAGGGGTTAGTTGTCGTTTTATTGTGAGCGTTTTTACAGGGAATGTAGATTGGGAGATGACACGTGCGTATTGGCCAGCTAAAACATTTAAAAAACAGGGGAAAACTGGATACCCTCTTTTTAACGTCCAATAGTGATTCACAAAAGAGGGAGAGTTGCTAGCCAATAGCGCGAAGTACAAGATTCACTGGATGAGTCAGAATATAGATTGTTTATTATTGATTGACTTATCTATACATATTCAAGTGTATGCATCATCAAATAATACATTCCCATTATTGCACAAAAGTTCCGTTTAAAATTCGTCATAAATTTATTCTGACGTTTCGTTCCCTCTTAATGCGATGATTATTGGTGGAATGAAGGTTTACAAAATCTTGGTGGCAGCATGGAATACTATCGTTCAGTAATATATTTTTATGCTGCATCTAAAATGAAATTACCTCCGACAGAAAATCTATTCTACATAATTTTAGAAAATCTAGCAAGCTTATACGTTCAGAAGAAGTTTATCCATTTAGTTTTCCCTTAGATGACTATGACATTTCGGTGGGCTATGCTTCTCTAAATTCACAACCTGGTTCTCAGATAATATGAAGAGTTTATAAATTACGATGAATTAGCAGAAACGCTATTTCTCTATGATTAAATTGCGGATTTCTGAGTTACTCTTACAGTCCTTGTAATTCCTATTTACATTCTCATAAATTTTCCATACCTTATTGTGAAATTCCGCTTTTATTTCGGAATCTAGAATACAAATATGGTAATATGGGGTAGCTAAGCATTTCAAATATCACTAGCTTTTATGGACAGCATTTTATCACTAGAGGTTCATTAGTTGTATATTTAAATATGTATTTGATCCTGTGGAGCACTATACTTAGTACGTAAATGTGAATGAAAAGAGTTAATTTTCTTCTTTGTATAAAAGTTCAGTAGTAATATTATAGTATGAGTTACGGATACAGAATTTATATCTAAGTTTCCAATGTTTCCTTTCAGAACCATATTGGAAACATAATGATGGCAAGTGGGTAAAACACAATGGTATTTGAATTGTTTTTTTCTTAAATTTGATTGCAAAATATTCTGGGAAAAGTATCAAAGCAACTATGTTAATATGGTGGAGCAAATTGGAATCTCAAAATTATCTAATAAAACCATAATAATTTAGTTTTGACATACTTGAAAATTGTTAAGAAAACATGCAACTATGTGAGTATGGTGGAGCAAATTGAATTCTCCAAATAATCTAATGGGAGTATAATGATTTAATTTTGACATACTTGAAAAATGAATGAGAAAACATGAATTGACTTAGCTTATTTTGAGTATTCAGTTTTAGACATAATTCACAAGTATATGAAATATAATAGTCGAGGCAATTTAACACAGAAGAGGCGTAACCCAAATTTTTTTTCTCGTGGACGGATTTTGACTAGATTGGGCTCATTTCGGGAAGACCTCTAGAAAATTTGTTACCAGATTGGTAATGTTTTTTTATCAAAAATGTATCAGAAGTGGCTCAAATTTGCCACTCGGGAGGTTTTTGGGGTCGCTGAACCCGAATGTGACACTTAAAAACTTCTCCGGGGCACCTGTGGATCTGTATACCCTGGTCGTCTGGGTCACCACGAGGAATTACACTCTAATTCAGTATTTAATGCAGCAAAATTAAATTCACTCGGACATCCGGGTCGTCTAGGTCACTACGGGGAATAACTTTAAAATTTTTATTTTATTGCAACGAAATTTGACTCCTAGGGGTTTTTGAGGTCGCTGAACACGAATATGACACTTAAAAAGTTCTCTGGGTCGTCTAGGGATCTGTACACCCTGGTTGTCTAAGTCACCAAGGAAAATAACTTTGAAATTTCCATTTTATTGCAACGAAATTTGACTGTTGACAGTAAATTATATGAAAGTCTCCAGATAGATCAAGTATTCTGAAAAGAATGATTGACTAGATTGAAAAATAATAAATAGATGTTGTAAGTCAAATTATGACATATGTTGTAATATACAAATAAATAAAGTTTATTCAAGTAGATATTGAATATTTCAACAGGTTATGGGCCCAACCTCTGTGGCATAGAACTCATTAATATAAAAGTAAAACAAGAAAGTGAAGAAAGGAAATTAAAACAAGAAATGTCAACATCAGAAGAAATTAAGATCGAAAAATTGATTGACGCGGAAGGATTTCCAGTGTGGAAATTTCAGTTGGAAATCTTCTTTAAAGCTCAAGGTGTCTGCGAAATAGTAAATGGAAGCAAGATTCGATCATCCCTTAGAGAAGAAGAGAAAGCAGAATTGATACGTAAAGACGCATGTGCACAAAAATTCATAATAACAACAATTGATAAGAAAGTACTTATACACATTATGTACTGCAGAACTAGTAAAGAAATGTTCGATAAACTTCTGAGCATCTATGAACGAGATACGGAGCAACAAAAATGTAATCTTCGCCAAGAGTTTTTCTCTTATAGTTTTAAAAAGAGCTCGGATATATCGAATCATTTCAGTCATATGCAAAACCTACCATTTAAATTGACTTCGTTGGGCACAAAAATTGATGACGCAATGATAATCTCTAAAATATTGGCCAGTTTACCAGAAAATTACCAATACTTCAGTACTGCCTGGGAGTCTACTGCAGTTTCAGATAAAACCTTGTCCAATTTGATATCACGGTTATTAGCAGAAGAAGCAAAAATTAAAGGTCAAGTTGAGCCAGAATCAGTTGCTTTCAAAACTATTCAGAAATTCAATAGTAGATTTAGTTTTTCATGCTATAAAAAATGAGAAGATGTCCTTAAAGAAAAATGATGTTTTTGAATTCATTCCTGAAAGAGAAGTTGCAGACAAAAAGCTATTATCGAGTAAATGGGTATTTAGCATTAAAAATGGAGGAAAATATAAAGCACGTCTAGTTGCTCGAGGTTTCAAACAGATTCAAGGGTTGGCCTATGATGAAACTTTTAGTCCAGTAGTCTCAATCACTTCATTGAGGATGCTCTTTGCTTTTGCTAAATCTACAAATAAAATTATAAAAGAATTTGATCTGAAAACAGCATTTCTCTATGGAAATTTATGTGAAAATATCTATATGAAGTTACCAGAAGGATTTGAAGAGGAAAGTGGTGATGTCCTGTCTTCTTAATAAATCCCTGTATGGATTGAAGCAGGCTCCTCTAAATTGGAATATCAGACTGGTGGACTTTCTCAAAAAGAAAGGACTGAATCAATTGAAAACCGATAAGTCTGTGTTTAGAAATGAAGAGGGTACTCTTTTTCTAGCCATATATGTAGATGATGGACTTCTGATTGGTAATGAAGAGAAAGATTTAAATCATCTTCTGGAAGAACTAGAAAAGGAGTTTGAAATAATAATGGGGAAAAAGCAAAGTCGTTTGTTGGATTACAAATAATTGATTCAGAAGAATCAATCAGACTTCATCAGAATTGACATATCAAGGAAATGTTGGAGAAATTTGATATGGCAGCTTCAAAACCTGTAAAGACTCCATCGTAATGGTGTCACGTTGACAAGTGATGACAGAACTGATGTAAAGTTTCCATACAGAGAGGTTGTAGGAAGTTTGTTGTATTTATCAAATCGAACTAGACCAGACATAATCTGTTCTGTCAACATTGCCTCTAGAAATATGGAGAATCCTACTGAAAAAGATGTGACCAAAGTCAAGAGGATTCTAAAGTATCATCTAGGTACACGAAACTTATCCATCGAGTATTCTGCCAGAAATTCAAATATATTGGAAGCATATAGTGATGCTGAAGTACGAATGGCTTCGTCATATTCTATGCTGGTGGACCTGTGACATGGGGAACAAGACATCAACCGATTGTATCTTTGAGTACTGCTGAATCAGAGTTCATGTGTGGAAGAAGTGCTTTTTCTTAAAAATCTATTCAAAGAGCTCACAGATGAAGATCTTTATGTGTGTTTCAAAATTGATAATCAAAGTGCAATACACATGATTAAAACAGGTTGTGACTCTAAAAGATCGAAGCATATCGATGTGCGTTTTAAATTCATAAATGAAAAGGTTATTGAACATGACTTCGATTTACAAAATTGTCCGTCGGAATGTCAACTAGCTGACATTTTCACAAAATCTTTGAATGCAAACATACTCGAAAATTTAAGGAAATATATTCTGTCAGATATGACTGTTGTGAAATAATGTTTTAAATCTTCAATTTTTTTTTATTTCTTATTTCCTGAAGGCTTTGAATGAATTTGAAGGGGGCTGTTGAGAGTAAATTCTATGAAAGTCTCCAGATAGATCAAGTATTCTGAAAAGAATGACTGATTAGATTGAAAAATATTAAATAGATGTTGTAAGTCAAATTATGACATATGTTGTAATATACAAATGAATAAAGTTTATTCAAGTAGATATTGAATATTTCAACAAAGACAGCTCTTGAGGAATTTTTATTTTGAAACTGTCAAATAATACATTATCTTTTTGGGATATATTTTGTGAACCTACGTTTGGCATAAATTTATATTTTGAGATAATTGAATACGAGCTGGTTATTTTACTATTCCAAATTTGTATAATATTATAACTGTAGAAATCATCCTGATGCAGTTTAACAGTTTCATTCATCTACATTCAAATAAGTTTAGCACAATATGCATAAGTACACTAATTGTTTGCAGAATGTCAATAACACTCAGAAAGCACTACAATAAGCTATAACAAAGCTGTCAATCACATATTACTATGGGCAGGGGATAACGGTCTGGTCAGCGTTATACGATCTACAAATACACTTTCCATTTTAGGGAATTCACTCCCTATTATAAATGAACAGAATATGTTCCTCACGTAAAATACAAAATCAGAATAATCCTACTATGTGAACTATTTATGTTAGTAAATATTCTTCAAAAATATTCTCTCTGATGTCTTGAGATTATCTTACTAAAAGCTGTTGTTCGTTTTTATCAGTTGAAGCGTAAGCTTGTATAATTACTGTTACTGACATTATTTCGATGTGTGAAACAGCTACACTTTCTTTCTTTTATGCCACATTGTTCTTTCACGAAATAAATATTTCAGCTTCAGTATGAAAGCTGGCGCTGTCAATGTTTCTGTCACATCAGTAGTTGGGGAATTAAATATATCAAAGTTGATGTGAGGGAAGTTTTTATAATGTGCAGTGAATGTAATTATTAGTTATCCTTTGGAGAATGACATTATCTTATTACTATGCAATACCAATTTCTGATGTTTTCCTGGAATGCATTTTTTATGGTTTGTTCTACTTTGTTCAATCATATCTATCGAAGTTCTGGATTCTAACATAACAATAAAATGTGCTAATATATATGGTTCACAGGATCTCCAGTTTTCCTTTGGGGTAGTAATTTGGACCCATCCATACAGGTCTTGATGATTTGACAATATAGCTTTAGGCTTCTTGTTGTTCGAACTGAACTCATGTTTCCGAGTTCTCGAGGCAGGTTAAGTACGCGCATTGGTCCATTGTTGATAGTCCCTAAGTATCGTCTCGTCTGCTGAGATCATGAAGCATCTTCTTTAACTTTAAAGCTTCTCCGGTTTTTTAGTTTTCGATAGTGGCTAGTATCTTGGTGTTGTTGAAATGTTGTTTCCTTTCGTCTTCACGAGCTCAGCTTGAGACGATGTAGTCTGATTTTCTGTACTTTTCTTATTTCGATTCTTTGATTGGTCTGCCACATATATTATGTGTCATAGTCTTCATAGGGAGCCTTACATACTCCTTGAAATTCTAACCCATTTTGTGTTTTCGGATTCACTAATATTGCTCCAGTTTTTAATGGGGTTTAATGGTGGATGATGAGAACTGGAGTTCAAATATCTGTCAGTGTGAGTTTCTAATATTACATAGTATGTCCGGAGGTGCCATCTTCCTGCTTATTCACTAGCATATCTAGAAGTAGGAGCTGATTATATTCTTCCACTTTCAGCGTGAACTTTATTTTATCATGAACATTGTTCAGATGTTCCCAGAATTTGTTCACGTTTTCCCGTCCATGATTCCATATTGTGAAAATATCGCTTACGATCTCAGCCAGAACTTTTGTTTTAGTGAAGCTGAATATAGCACCCAGACCTCCAAATCTTCCATGAACAGGTTTTGCATGACTGGTGGGGTGCTCTTTCGCATTTATTATATAATATAGGTATAATAAAATATACATTCTTCTAATTTTATCAAGTTGATATTTTCTCTGTATTATTTCGAGATAGGTTATGTACAACTTTTGTAGCTCCGATTGGTACCATATATCCTTCATTTTGTTTCTGTCGCAGTCTACTTAATTTCTTGTTCAGCTTTCCATTGGTCAGGAGAGTATCGTATTCGGCTCTAAATTCAGCAAGTTGTTCGACGTTATTTCATAAATTTGGATGTATGTTTTGGCTCAGGTTGAGGTGAAGACTTAGAAGATCTCTGTTGATTGTGTCCAGACTGCATCTTGAATCGTGGATGATGGCTTTTCTTAATAAAACGGAACTGCTTCTTCTTGTGATTCTTCTTGTTTGATGGTTATCCTTGTGAAAAGTTACTTCCATAAATTTTGGAATATTCCATTTTGGCAGCGCTGCAGGAATGTTAACTAGCCTCTTTTTGATTTCAATTTCTCCTAGTTCTAGTTTGGTGGTCTTCTACTCGTAGAGTTATATTATATATTATGTTGATTTTCAGTTTTCCGTTGGTGGTACCACACTGATCTTGACAAGTGAGACAATTTCTTGAGAAAAAACGAAAACCCTGACAATTACCATGAATATAAGTTCTTGTTCTCTCTCAAGATTGATGAAATATCGCCTTCTTTATGTCACAATCCGATTTCAAGTGGTAATCAGGACCTTAGCTTTTTACTGATATATTTCAATGTAGTACAGATTCTTGGCAACAATATTTGTAGCTTATAGGAATTATAGACCTGAATTGTGTCTTCGTTGGAACACGCTGTATATTGTAGGCTATTCCATATTGGAACTACTACTAATTGGTATTTTTTGTAACAGGCTATATATATTATTCTATATCCCAATTGCTATTGTTTGGAAGCAAAGAAAACTGAGCCTGAATATTATAGAAGCTTCATCACTTATTGTGTATTTTTTAGAACAGGCTGTATATGTTATTCTGAATCACATTTGCAACTGTTTGAAAGCAATGGAAGCACGTTCAGAATTTTGTGGGAATTGCATCACTTATTGTCTTTTTTTTTAACAGGCTGTATATATCATTCAGAATCACATTTGATACTGTTTGATAACAAGGAATGCTTGTTCTGTAGAAACTTCTGTCATAAGCCCCCTTTTCTTTATAGATGAGCATGATAATATCTGGAAAATTAGTTCAATGAATGAATTGGGATTTGCATGTTTCGGTAAAAAATTATTTTGATCCCTTCCATTGTGATCTAGTAAAAAGCTCATTGTACCTTTTTATATCGATTTGACCGTTGCCCTCCCTGCAACTTTTTATCTCATTTTTTATAAAATAGTCAGGATTGTGGACACGTGTTCAAACACCCCTAGCAAATATTTAATGATCTGTCCGTTTCTGAACAGTGGCAATATTCAGCTTGTTAAGAAAATCTCTAGGGATATGTATAAGTGGATGGCACGCTTACTGATTAATGAACACCTAGATTACGATTGAATATCGACATATCCAAATTGTTGTTTCATGAATTTATTAGTAATATGATAATGAATTCAATAACATCATAATAATTACTCCTAGAATATTACAAATTCTTCATATAGTGTTCATTTACACAAAACTTTTATCAAAACTAAAATTATGTACTTATATGCTACATGTACAGTTTAGTTGAAGTTATATCTCAATAAATACATATTGATATATATTTATAGTCTAAGTCTTATAAGGTATTTGCTGCTTTCCGCGGAAACAACTTACGCTCGTAAGAACTGTTTGCAGCGTAGGCTTCGTCATCGCTTGAACTAATTTATAAGAAATGATTAGAAGCAACTGGACTGTCACGGATACGATGTTTTGCTTTTTCAATGTATGAGATATGTGATGTCATCTAAACGTTACCTGATTATATGAACTGTCAAAAAAATCATACTATATCAATTAGAATCCCTTCTGCAGAATTTCGAAAAAAATCCTTCTTTATCGGATTCCTACGTAATATAAGCCCCTAACTGACTGATTTCAAATCTGATGTCGGATTTACAATTTCGGAGGTTTTGTGATGAGTTAGTCAGCCAATGGATTTACTATACTGAGTATGATTTGCAATTGTCAAGAAAGCTGGAATGGCGACCAGCGCACACGTAGCTTCTATCTTAGAGAGATAGAATCTAGTATCGCCTATAAAAATTATATAACTTCGCGAGCTTTACCAAAATACTAGTCAATATTATTTTCTACCATTTGGGATGATAGTAATAATATTGTCAGATAGTTTTTTTTTGATATTAATTAATATAACTAACTAAATCTTCAATACTTTGCATACAAACTATGAACCAATTCTTTGCACGGAGTCCAGTATATCGCAATTTTTTTTACATAATTTTCATTACTTACACTTTTGTTTTGATCAACAACGTGTGACCTGAATGATCATATTTGGTTCATTCGCGAAGTTTCGACTTGGGTTTTATTTGTGATATCTGGTTTGATTCCAATAAACATTGAAAAACAAAACAAAAATTGTTCAGATTTCACTGCAGAATTTCTAAACTACGATATCAGTGTTACCCCTTTGGGTCTGGTTGGATGTGATTGTATTGGTGTAATAAAATTGTAAGATCAATTTTAATAAAATGGTTTATTTGTAATAATAATTAAAATGATACCACAACCAATACTGTTGTGTTAATAATATATGAGACTCCGGGGGGAACAATTATTCTATTGAATCTTTAATAATGAATACGTTTGACAAGATGTTTGAATTAACAATCGAACAACTCTTCTTGAAACTGTAAAATTACTTCCCCTTTTAATAAATGTTAAAATATGCAATAAATCCTTAACCTTAATATACAATAATTGACATAAGCTGCAAAAATTACTATCAATTCAAAAAGTAAGCATTAACTATTATTTATAAGCTATATACAATGTGCACCAATTATATTCCTCAAAATATGTTTCTATAGTATGTAATTACCCTCATCACATTGACTCCACATACTCTTGAATACAATACCCTTCAATATCTTTAATTGAATGGATGAATTGTAACAACACTCTAATTAGTTTGTATAGAACTTTCATTTACGTATCACTCATAAACGAATTTTACATTGTTTGGTCCTTGATAATTAATCACTTTAACTATATGGTTTGAACTTGCACTAGCTACTTGGTTATGAATCCTGCAGAATTGAATGTGACGACTTTTCCAATTCTTATTCCAATAATATGCCAATGCCATCATAGTCTGATGAAGAACTATTTATCTCTCTGAAGAAAAATGTACATCATCTACATCATATCTCTCTTTTCGTTGATATGTTTAATTTTATCAAATAATTTAAGTGGTTCACTGAAATCACTCACGAGAATTATATAACACCCATGGCAATGCATGTTCCTATATTCCTTTATAAAGAACATTAGATTGTTAGCAGAATTATAGTATAATAATGTTAAATTTGTAATAAGTAGGGTAAATACTGTTAGAAAGCACCATACAGTTTGTACTAACAGTTACTTTATTTTTTCTCATAATTTTCAGATTGCTGTATTCTCAATGCAATCATATCAAAATCGCATATTAAAAACATGTTAGACAAATCAATTTTATTTGGAGCGAAACTTGCACAAGACTAGGAGAACAGTTTCCTCAACTTGGCCAAGTGTCATTTTCATTTGATAATACAGCAAACTCGCGTTCACAAGTATGTGATGTGATTTCCCGCATCGCATCCCACATAACTTGAACTTAGATATACGCACCCTGGTAATAATAAAACTTCTTCGTTATCCACCATGGATAACGAATCAGGAAACATACGTTTTTTTATTTTGCTAAATGAGAATGACAGCTATAGAATATACCTTCAAAGATTAGACTTGAGAGAGCATCTCAACATATCTCGTCTGTTTTTGCGTCGTCTCGACTATTTTTGCTTCGTCTCGACTGTTTTTGTTTCGTCTCGGCTGTTTTTGTTCCGAACTCATAGTCGAGATAAAATTCAAGCTACACTAGACGTGTTAGGCGAGACGAGACACCTTAAAACGAGACGAAATAAAGGCCTTATCTAGAATTTGATATTTCAAATACTGAACTAAGGGCACCAAACAGAGGTCTTTTGGTCCCACGGATAACGTCACCTAGACTTTAAAATCCATAGAGATCCCCATCGTGACAAGAGAATATAGTGTTAAAAAACCACGTCAAGCGCACGTGTAGCTTATTTTCACAAACGGAAGCTTGTTTCGATAATATCTATGTTCATGCCATCACTATCACTTGGTTTCATACCAGCTTATCTTCTTATTCGCAAAAATATATTTTGAAACGCATATAGCGCGATCCTAGTACAAAATGTTATCCTCGCTGAAAACATTTTGTTTTTAATTCCCACGAACGATATGAAGGACGAAATGTACCCTCTTGTAATATTCTTGTATATTCTTCGCATTGATGGAATTTACTCGTTTCATAGAGTTTATTAGGAGGTCAAACAATTGACGAAGCAATCGAATGAACCATGCCGTAGCGTAGACAATATAATATTCTTTGTACTAATATCAACATTTATGAAGCAGCAATAGCTTTTCTAGAAATGCATGTGAAATCCTACATTCATTTTGGTAAAATGACGTGGCGTAACAATGTTTTGCGTTAAGTGATGCAAAATTCGTATCCTGGATGAATTCTTCATTTCCACATCCCACAAACCTGGTTATATGAACCTGTGCACAACGTAAGTTAAATGATATAATACACAATTAAGTTATAAGTTAATATTTATGGTTAGATAGTTTTCTTTCGCTCCTTCTGTTGATGGAAGGTATACGATATTTGTCTAAATGACGGATCTCCAATTCTTCATCAGATGAAGGCCATCAGCAAAAATGATGTCCGTCATAGACTCGCTAATAATTCAACAATTGAATGTCATAAACCAAATTTGACTTTCACAGAAGAAATTATTTTGTTCATAGTGCTATAAGAAGGTGCTTGAAATCCAGTCCCTGGCAAAAATTGTATCAGCTTTCCCCCTTAGTAAACCGCAGCTTCAGACTTTCTATTATATCTCCAGAATTTCTGATAAATGTACTTTCAAACTGAAGCTTTTTGATTTGTTCTAGAGATAAAAAAGCGGACAGTACATAATTAATTGATTTTTTGCCTTGTTTCATCTTCAAAATTTTTGTTCCAGATCCGTGGTTTCGATTTGTAAATCCTTTGTAAAATAAACAGTTAGCAACATAATCTTCTCTCTTTTGCTTCTGCTCTTATCATTACAAGTTATTGAAAACGGTTGGAAGACGTGGATTTCTATATTCAATTAGGGGCAATTAAGGAGTATTGTAGTAAAGTAGGAAGCCACTGGGCTTATGGGTTCCGTTCATGATGGGGCACAGTGGCGGAACTACAATGCGCGGGACCCCGCAACGCGGGGGGGCCCAGAGCTATAGGGGCCCAAATGCATCATGAAAAGAGTGAAACATTCTCGAAACTGATAACCGGCTTTACCAGCAAGCGCAAAAAAAAAAAATTCTAATACAAAACATTTTAAAACCCTTAGCAAGTATTGCAACCTCCCACATCTGTTTGTCATTACTTTGTTTTGACGCACTGACTCGGCTGCCTGAAAACAAAGAAAAAGGCCCCTCTCTGACACTCTTCAGAGCACTTGTCGAAAATTGTTTGGGTAGGTTGATCAGTGACAGTGTTACGTGGCTAATTAACGCCACTATATATTATTTTATATTATTTAATTATGTATGTACTTCCCAATTTTACAACCGTCTCGTCACCGTCTCGACCCCTCCGGTAGGTACGTTCAAAATCCAAATATTTATTATTTATGATACCTCTCCAGATGTTATTCATGACCATTTCTTGGTGCATCGACAATTCGGGTTTTTCCATTTGAAGTATTTGAACCTTTCTTCTTACACATTCCTCAGTAATAGCATGTTTTCCACCACTTCCTTCCTGTCACCAATAAAAACCTACCAATTTGTAAACTCCACCCTCTTCTACTTTTCTATTAGATTTTGAGTTTGTTAATTTTAAGATACCTATATCTTGTGAATGTGTGGGTAACTTTGAACTTTGCATTCAACTCGAATTCGTTACAAAATATTAAATAAATATTAAGTGTGAACTATGAAAGTAGGTAAGTTATATTTTCAGCTTTATTTTTTAATTCAAATATGGAAATAAAAGATGTGATTAGAGATTTTGCAAATTTGAAATCCAGGAGGAAGGATTTTAAATTTTAAATATATTTTCTTTTGTTAATTTTTAATTGTTAATAATACAATTTTGTTCCTTTTTGTTATTTTTTAATAAAAATATCTATAAAAATTTTTATTTCTTTTGTAGTAGGGGCCCGAATAATATTTTGCGGGGGGGCCAAAAAATTGAAGTTCCGCCACTGATGGGGCAGGAATGAATAGTCACTGGTAACACGAACAATTTTATTATGCTGTTTACTCAAATATAGAGTAAAACGGCACATCTCAACAACTTTCGATATATCATCGAATATTCAGTAATAACTTATTATAACTGTCTTATAGTATAAATCGCGAATATGAGTTGGCAGCAGACTATAAAATTCTCTCAGCAAATGGTCACCTTGGAAATATTTTTCCTAGTGATGTTAAACAACCAAATTACTCAAAAAGAGATTACAATTAAACATTTATTTGAAATACGCACTTTTTTCTCTTAATTACATATTATAAAATTGCAAATCTTGAATAGTAGACTTCCGCGGATAGCTAATGTTGAAAGTTCTTGGCTTTCGGATGAATTCCGAACAATTCCAGTTCAAGCCTCAAGTTTGCCCTGAACATGCTAGCTGTATTGGTTGGCGAAACGTTGGCATCAAGTCGTGCTATTGTGACGCGGAATCCATCCGGATGCCAAAGATTTTCAACACTACAAAACTTACAGAGCACAACCGATCGTTCTGGGTTGGACCAGCGGGACTACTGGACTCCAATTCAGAAGAGTCTGTAGTTAATAAACCATTTCTTCCGCCTTTCACGATCTGCAGGGAATTATTATCATATTAAAATTAATACCGTATACAGATATTGAACGTTTACGAAATAATATGTAGTTTATTATTACATTTTATCAACTAAACATGGAAATGAAAATAACAAACAAAAAGTTATGTAGTTAGACTTGAATATTAGATTAGCATAGAAACAAAATTTATAAAATTGTATCTCATTATCTAAACAGTGCTATGGAAAAAATCAAACATTTGATTTTATTAAAATTCATAGAATGATAATTTAATCTGGTTGTACCCGCCCAGGATATTTTACAAGATTCAAACAAGATAAACAAATAAATATAAATGTTTGGATTCTGGTGATACATGTAGTGGTACGTCGAAGCAGTATTTGCATATAAAATATTGCATATATAGCACATAGAAACAAAATTTATAAAATTGTATCTCATTATCTAAACAGTGCTATGGAAAAAATCAAACATTTTATTTTATTAAAATTCATAGAATGATAATTTAATACGATTGTACCCGCCCAGGATATTTTACAAGATTCAAACAAGTAAATATGAATGTTTGGATTCTGATGATACATGTAGTGGTACGTCGGAGCAGTATTTGCATATAAAATAATGCATATATAGCACATAGAAACAAAATTTATAAAATTGTATCTTATTATCAAACAGTGCTATGGGAAAAATCAAACATTTGATTTTATCAAAATTCATAGAATGATAATTTAATACGATTGTACCCGCCCAGGATATTTTACAAGATTCAAACAAGATTAACAAATAAATATAAATGTTTGGATTCTGGTGATACATGTAGTGGTACGTCGAAGCAGTATTCGCATATGAAATAATGCATATATAGCACATAGATACAAAATTTATAAAATTGTATCTCATTATCTAAACAGTGCTATGGAAAAAATCAAACATTTGATTTTATTAAAATTCATAGAATGATAATTTAATACGATTGTACCCGCCCAGGATATTTTAAAAGTTTCAAACAAGATAAACAAATAAATATAAATGTTTGGATTCTGGTGATACATGTAGTGGTACGTCGAAGCGGTATTTGCATATAAAATATTGCATATATAGCACATAGAAACAAAATTTATAAAATTGTATCTCATTATCTAAACAGTGCTATGGAAAAAATCGAACATTTGATACTCATCTTGGATGGATTCCGCGTCACAATACCACATCTTGATGCCGACGTTTCGTCAACCATTACAGGTGGCATCTTCAGGGCAGGCTTGAGGCTTGAACTGAAACTGATTCTTCTGGTTTCTGTAGAGCTATTTATTTTGAGAAAAAACATTCCCGCTACACAGTTCATCTTTATTCCGATGGTTAACCACGCTCTGGCACCTGATCATGTGCGGAGTGAACTTTTCGAGAATCTTGGGAAGGTAATATCCTGGGTCACGGTTTAGATTATTTTGATATTTAGGTTTTCTTTCGTTTTTCAGTCTTTTCGAAAAGAATTGATGATTAGTGTCAAACTTATGTTCCGCTAGTGCAGATCTACTGGTGGCACGAAGCTTTGTACAGCGCACATGTTCTTTCACACGGGTAGTTACTGTACGATTTATTTCAGCAATGTGAATCAAAATTAGATTCTATCCAAAATGGGTATAAGTTGGTTTTTGGGGTAGGAGATTATGCTTTTTTAGTTTAAATTTAAAAATTCAGGATGTCAGCTAAGACGAGTTTTGTGATTACGATCAGAATCTATTAAAACTTGATAGGTATATGAGTGGTTTTGGAGTCGAAGAGCATGGTTTTTTCAGAAAAAATTAAAAAATTAAAGATGGCAGCTAACATGGTGGACGAGTCTTGTGATTATGGTCCGATTCTTTCCAAACTTGATTTTCCAGTTCAAAAATTGGAGATGGCGGACGGGTTTTATGATTATTGTTCGATTTTATTTAAAATTGGTATATGGTGATTTTCGAGGTTGGAGATCATGATTTCTTAGCGGAATTCAAAAAGTCAAAATGACGGACGAGATAGGGGTTTCGGGTCCGATTCTTTTCAAATTGGTATAAATATTGGGGTTTTTGGAGCCAGAGATCATGAGTTTGTGGTCAAAAATTCAATATGACGGCTAAGATGGTGGACGAGTCTTGTGATTATGGTCCTATTTTTTATTCAAAATTGGTACTTGTGGTTGGAGATCATGATTTTTTATCTCTTTTCAGTACGCTTAGAATAAAAGCTTGTAACTAAAAATTTGTTGTTACTTTTAATTCCATTTTCCGGTATATTTTCTGTTCCTACAATCTAAATACATTTGATTCGCAGGAGTGTCCGGAAGCTAGTCTGCTAATAGAAGTGAGAGAAAACACGTGATCAATGGATCACAGCTTTTTTAATTCCTAGTGGGCAGTAGTAGTGCAAGTGCACAGGAACCGTGGGCTCAAACATGGCGAACAAGCTATTACGTCAAACTCTGGATGCGAAAATAAGATAGGCAATGTTAATTGCCAATCAAAGTGCAACTTCAAAAACAATTACCAGTTTTTGAATGATATCGACTTGCAACATGTCATCCTCAAAGCCACGAAAAGCTACGGTCACATCATGAACCTTTTTCGTTGGAAATATAAAATATGTATACAAATTGTTATGTTGTACTCTGTCGTCGAAAAGGGAATACATCTGAAAGCATCATCGTAAAACCTGTATATATCATTTAGAATATATTATTTGACTTTTTATATGGATTTTTGATGACAACCTTGATGATACAAGACTGAAATGTATCATAGAAGAATATGTTATAAGTTCATAAAATACTGAATATTTGCTAATTTCAGCAACATAATTAACAACTTCTATAGTCACATGTTCTTGTTTCACCTAGGATTTTGGTTCGAAGTCATTAAAATATTTTTTCTCCAAATGACATTAAAAGCGGCCATTTAATGACACTTGGCAGGCTTAGAAGTTGTACTTTTAATGCCTAGGCAGAAAAAGTCCACTTTTACTGCCTAGGCAGAAAAAGTTCGTTGCTAGGCAACCTTCCAAGTAATAATTTAAATCAAACTGGTTATTAAAATTGACAATGACATTAAGAAAACTCAAAATGATGCTGATAATAATAAACTGGTTTTATTGCATTAAAACTACGAACTACAACACGAAATTTTTATTTATTAGATATATTTATGGTCAATTGTGAACAATTATTTAATACAATTGAACTCTGTCCACTTCCCTCCTTTCCAGTAAAATTAACAACTTTAGTATCCACACTTGATACTCCGGAAACGCCAGAAAATATTTTATTGCCGATGTTCGACTTATTGGCTAGCGAGTCCTCAATATAGCCCTCCGCGACAGCGAAAGACTTCCATCCTCCATGTTGCTTCAACATTGTTATGTCCCCACCAGAATGCACCAGCAACGTGGCCGAAGTTCTGCGAGAGCAGTGCCCGGTATACTCTTTCGCATGGGATAGTCCCAGAAAAGTAGCAATTTCTTCTGGCATTTTACCGAATTTGTGAATGCCAATGAATTGATGATGTGCTTTACCGTTCGCATATTTATAGAAGACACGCCGATTATTTAAATTCGAGGGTCTGGAGGCTGCATATTTTCTGTAAACGCTTAAATATTCCGTTACTACAAAAGATCTTGATCTTTTGGTCTTAGTATTTCGTAGCATAATTAGCAATTTGTCGCCAATATCATTTATATCATCTATTTTCATTTGCAAAAGCTCATCACATCTACAAGCCCCAGCGACTGCAACAATAATTACAACCTAAAATATAAATTGAAAATTAGTTCTTTAATCCATAATAGATCATTTTCAATATATTCCTACCTTCGTACACAAATACAGTTCATCTGGGGCATCTGATAAAAATTTCTCGATTTCTTCTCTTTGAAAAACTCGGGATTTTTTTGCATGGAAACCGTCTGACTGGCGTTTCAAAAAAGCCCGTAACTTCTGGTATTTTGCCAAATCAATGTTATTTTTCATGTTCAGGGTAGCTTTCAACATCGAATAGGTAGACCATAACGTTGAAGGCTTCGTTTTCTTTGAAAGATCGGAAAAATAGACAATCAGCACATTTTCAGAGAAAGATCCTATATTTTTCTTGTGTCTATATTCCATGAATCTGCTGTATGTGAGTTCATATACAGTTCTTGATTTTTCCGGTAAAAGGTTAAATTCCACATCTCGCGCCTGGTCTCTCATCTCAGGTGGTGTTAATTGCATCAATTCATCCTCACTTTGCAGTAAATCCATTTCTAACATGACAACTTTTCAAAATTGACAATGACAAAGTAAACAGTAAACAAACATATTCAACAAACGTCATCAGCGGTAAACATAGTAACGCAGGGCCCAGTTACCTTTAATAAAATAATTTAGTTATTTGGATATTGATAATGAAACGCAATTTAAATATGAAAAAGTCGATTTTGCGTGGAATTGGAACAAATTTGAAGAAAAAATTATATGTTTCACACGGCAGAAAAACAGATTTAATGCCGCGGCTGGTGTTTCATAGCCGAGCGTAGCGAGTCTGCCTAGTAAAACAAATAACTATTGTTCTAATTTTATCTGAGGAACTATTTTGATCGCGGATCCACAATCATCTCTCAGTGCCTCAGCTATTCCAAAAATATTTTCTGATATTGGTATGTGTGATACCATATCTGGACAATTTTATATTCAAAAGGACAATTTATTCTAAACAGCAGCATTGTCTGAAATAAGTCGCTGGTGTCTCATTATTTTGATTAGAGGGAATTCAATGATTATTATTGCAATGATTTAAAATGCATAATTATGTATCACATTTTATCAGAATATAGCTAGCATCCACTTCATCGTAAAAAGGATAAAATGTATGTACCGACTGTAAACAATCCACGATTTGCTCAAGGTCATTTCCCGTTAAATCATTAAGATACCAATTCATCAAAATCAAATAAAAGGTTAATTCTTGTTTGTTCTACATTCTCCAATATAAACGTGGAAATGGAAATAATTATGAATACGAATTCAGTAGGTAGACTCGAGGATGATGTTCGAAACAGATTGTTGTTCTATATAAGTCACTTTCAGGTACCATGGGCCAGCTGAATGTTTGCGCTTATATATTTGCATGCAAATCTGATCCAGTCAGTCACCTGGTCAGCTAGAGAGCATCTGCTGTCATTGTGGTGTTGAAATGACCCACCAGTTCTCGAATACAATACACACCTACTGTTCCAAAATGGGGGACCAATAATTCTCTTTTATGAAATACCGTCGACTTGATACTCTCAAGAACAAATATATTATCATTCTAAAATTACATCAACTATTGATTACTGATGAGTCATTAGATTAGAATACATAATAGAATAGTATGTACCAGGTGTTCAAATTCGGCATCTCGGAAACTAAAGAGCGATGAAGATGGTTTAAATTGGGGCAAATTTGCGTTTCGATGAGCCCGATAATATTCCGTTTAATAATTGAAGTTATCTTTGGTACTTCCGGAAATATGACGGAAAAACTGAAATTGACGGTTTTTTGCAAGTTTATTTAGAGGTTAGAAAAAATCTATAAGACACTTTGGAACTTTTTGAGCTTCAACTTTTATCGAAGTCGAAAATCCTCTAAGACGTTTCGTTTTTCTCAAATCATCGCCCTTTCACTACCTTCTTAATGATGTGTCAAGTTACCCCTGTAGTCCAAAAAAATTTGAAAATTTGATACCATAGTAGGCTTTGATTTTTCGGATCTGTATAATAAATGGTATTTTGTTACCTTGTTAAGCACTGTGTCGTTCGAAATGTCGTTTACTGATGAAGAAATACGCGATATGATATAACATTGTTACAAAAACGATGTCCCGAAATACGAAGAACTCAGCGAGTTTTGTTCAAATTATTGGATAGAAATGTAGTTGCATTTGGAGCATTTAAAAGACAATAAGGAGAGAAAATGAATGAGGAGAATAAAGTAAATCTAGACAATAAGGTAAAATCCACATGCTAAATTTTCTCCGATGTAGAAGTTTCTTCTTATACGAGTGCCTCAAAAAAGTGATTTCAAATGGTACAAACTTCACGTACTGTGAAACTGCACCCAGTTAATCACGAAAGGCGATACCAATTTTGTATTATGGGCTAACAAAGAAGACCCGAGTTTCCACCACTCCTGGAAAATGAAATTTGGACAGACGAAAGCACTTTCACGAATTCAATGGAAACAATGAACATATTTGGAGCATAAACAACCGAGAAATTGAACCGCAAGTGCGATTCAGCCTTAATGTGTGGCAGGTAATTATAAAAAAATTTTTTTGGTCCTTATTTTTCGACGGTACTCTGATTAGACAGACCCATGATGAAATTTTTACGTCACTATTTCGGTGATTTCCTTTTGACCAACTACAACAACATCTAGTTCGAACACGAGTATTCTTATCAGATTTGAATACATAATAATTTTGTCTCAGTTTTTCAAACGAACCAAACCAGCGAGATTTCTATCCAATAATTTGCACGACGAGGTTGTTGATGTTCAGATACATTTCCGCTGTATTGACACCGATTCTGTCGTTTTTGCAAGAAAGTTTTATCATATTTCGTTTGTTTTTATTCATTGGTAAACTCCACATGCACACGTACACGCACACACATGCACACATCACACACGCGAGGTATTAGCGAAATAAGGCTTATTGTTTCACCAAAGGGTTGGGGTTGGATGAGGTGCGCGGAAACCCGTCAGCACTGGTTTTTGTGGTTTTATCATGTATGCTACGTACACTAACAGTCCCTTAACGGAAATCTTAGATTTTAATATTTTTGATGAAAATTTTTATAATTACTGGATTTTTAAGTAAGTGCAATTTTTTTTTACATTTTACATGATAGGAAGAATATTTATTGGCCAAAGTTTAGGTAAAAACAACAATAAAAGTTATTACCAACTTAATTTTCTTTTCTTGTTCTATGGAAAGTTGTTCCTAAGGTACATACTGTTGAAAACTTTCAACAAGCGCCGAATTTAGTTTCGGCTTTTTCAATTTATCACCTATTCGATTCTTGAGGTCAGTTTTCTGTAAAATAAACTTAGCGAAAATAATAAATTGCCCCTGGTTTCCAAGTTTTTTATGATTCATCATTACAATTATTGTGAACAAAGAGCTCGCATTGAAATACTGAGAAACGGGAATAAAGAAGATCATTACTATTTGGGATTTATTTATTCTTATTGAATAGATATTTTTAATAATAATAATACAATATAACTATCAAAATTTTCTAGGAACAATCAGAAGTTATATTATAATCTAACATCATCCTACTTTCAAATAGTTTCGTATCCTAAAATAATATTGTTATTGTCTAAATAAAGTTACTTTTATTTTCTCTCAGGAAATCTGGTCTATTCTTAGTAATTTAAAACACCAAAATATATTGCATAGTGTATTGAACACACTAGAAAGAATTTAACATTACTTATTTAATTAATAAACAAATAAGAAAATCGCAGCAAAATAATTTAATTGGTTACATTCCATCTTATAAATAAACAACTTAGTTATACATAACAAGTGCTTAAAATCCGACAAGCCAAAACGTTAACGTTGTACATAAGAATTGCTTATTAAATAATAATAAGCCAATGTTTAGTATTAAGGAATTAATTATAAGAAATTAAATGGCAGATTTGTTATTAGTACTAAACAGTTTCGTTAAATACAAACGATCTTTCTTCACAGTCTGGATTGGAAAAAAGTGGAAAAGAGCATAAGTATTTTTTTTGCCCAGGGCGCGCGATGGTAGTTTGATAAATATAAACATGATATAAATTTGGATAATACAAGGGGAGTGCAATTGTAGGTTATGTAATGATCATAGGTTTATTGAAGGTACCTATAGACCTATACCATATTGTAGGTAGGTACTGCACTAGTTCTCAAATAAGATTCAAGTACATATGAACTAATTGGATCTTTAACCTATTAGTTATTGGTCAGTAGGTACATAATAATAGTTAGGTGTAAACTACGATAAGATTAAATAATTTACTGACATGTGGTCAAGTAAGTACTTTAAAAAAATTTCCGTAGGAGGTGTAGTGCTATAATGCTATACTGTACGGAGTCTAAGGACAGGGGCAATCAGTTGATGCCCATTTAGTACAGTCATTTAAAGATTTTATTTCGGAATATCTTTGTACAGTTGATCTTTATCTGAAACTTGTTGCAAAATGTTTTTGATGTCATAAGAGTTATTAATCACCCAGTCTCACCATGGGAAAATGACACAATAATTGTTTTATTAACAAATTGACCGTTTATAAACAATTTAAATTAACAAATTTTCCAAATCCCAAGAAAATTGTTATTTTGAGACAGAAATACCTACTCGGGAACTTTAAGCAATTTCTAATTACGATTCCGAAGTCAAAAATAACAGAATTATTCATCATCACCTGGAAATTGGCCAATTGGCACCGGAAGTTGATGTTATTTAAAATAATTTAACCTTTTTTCTTGCAAAAAATGGACTCAATTGGTTTTTTTTGAGCTAGCAATCACTATACCGAATCCAAAGATGACAAGGTCATTCATAATCGCGCGGAAGTTGGCCAATTGGAACCAGAAGTTGATGGAATTCACCATAATTTAGAGCATTTTTTTCAAAAAATAAACTCAATTAATTTTTTTGAGTTATCTATCTCTATACCAAATTCAAAGATAACGAGATCATTCACAATCGCTCGGAAATTGACCAATTAGAACCAGAGATTGCTGGAATTTACCAAAATTTAGACCCTTTTCTTGCAGAAAATGGATTCAATTGGTTTCTTTGAGCTAATAATCAGTATACCAAATTCAAAGATAAAATAGCAATTTACAACAGTCTGAAAAATTACCAATTGGAACCGGAAGTTGATGAAGTGCATAAGATTCGACGCTGTTTCATATTCCTATAATATATTAAAGAAATCAGTAACAATCATATTTTAATGATAACATACACCATTTGAGGGCAATAAATAAATAAAAAGTTTTCGTTACTTATTATTATTATTTTTACATTTACAATTCGTCGGTACATTCATTCGGTATAGTGATTGCTAGCTCAAAAAACCAATTGAGTCCATTTTTTTGCACGAAAAAGGTATAAATTATGTTAAATATCATCAACTTCCGGTGCCAATTTGCCAATTTCCAGGTGATGATGAATAATTCTGTTATTTTTGACTTCGGAATCGTAATTAGAGACCCCTAAAACCCCCGAGTGGGTATATCTGTCTCAAAATGGCAATTCTATTGGGATCTGGAAAATTTTGTAAATTTTAATTGTTTATAAACGGTTAATTTGTTGATAAAACAGTTGTTGTGCCAATTTCCCATGGTGAGACTGGGTGATTTTTATGACATCAAAAGCATTTTGCAACAAGTTTCAGACAGAGATCAACTGTACAAAGATATTCCAATAGTTGCCGTTTTCTCGTCTAAAACGAATGTACTAATTAAAATCATAAGGTAGCGAATAACAGATAGATTGTTCAAACCGTTATAGTTAACATGCACCATGTACCGTGCAACTTATATTTACCTTAAGCCTTTACTGTCGTCTTCATCCAACCCTGAATACAACAGTCATTTAGTCCTTCAAAGAGTGACATAAATAAGCTATGAAATGTAAGACCTTCATATTAAATTTATATATCAATTGGAGCAATCACTCACTCAGTATCATGCAACGTTTGTATTAGGTATTCCTTTTCCTTTTATTTCATTTGTAATAAACAGATGAGATTATTCCTATTTTTGGAATATCGTGATACTTTTATTATCAGTTTAACAGCTTGGCTCAGAGCTAGTGAGCATTGTTAGCAATAGTGAAAAGCACTTTTGTAGTGGAGAAGATAAGATAAGGAAGTACAAACAGTCGGAAATTTGTTCGGAAGGGGACATGTCTATGCTAATTCTACAGTCGATACTACAAAACAAACGTAGCGCGAATTGTACATGCTCGTTGCCGTAGCTGTTAGTTCCACTGATACGTTATTCGCCAATTCCCCCACCTCGTAAATAATTATCTCGCGGGATTGCCGCATTCTCCATTGCGAATTTAGCTATCATTTAGTTATGACTCACTAAAAAACCGGGTCGCCATTTTGTCGGCTTTCATCGATTTAAATTAGTAATAGCGGTAGGGTAGAATAGCATTTAACGCGTAGTCAAATATCCTTGATATTAGATATTATTCATAATAGTATTATCCGCAAATATGTATGAAGACATTTTAAGTAATATATCGTAACTATTGATAGGCATATTCTCAATCATTTTTATTATAGACGACATCCCTTCAAATTTATATCATTTCTCCCGAACGATAACAATGTTATCGTTCCCATCATGTCCATGGAAAAGTTGCAGATACCAAATTATATATAAAAATTTTCGGGAAATAGGTCACATTAACACTTTGTTTTGTATCCGTCTTTACGTACGTTTCGGTCTCCCGACCATCATCAGAAGACTCATTATGTCAAAAAAGGGGTATATTAAAACTATTATAGCACAAGCGTCCATATCGCACAAATTTAATTTCAATCAAAAGAGCCCACGCCGTCGAAACGAGCAGAACCACGATTAATCGAAATTGTATCGTCAGTATTAAAGTATAAAAATTGTCTTTGTAGTAAGAATCCGCTATTTAGTAATATTCTCAACATAAACAAGTGCATGTTGGTGTTCTCACAACAACTGAGCTCGAAGTTATTTGTCAAGCACCCACTTTCGAACCAGATGTGTAATTTATGAGATACTTAAGAAAGGTTTCAGACCTGTACTGGAAAAATTACTATTAGGCATTCTTCATAAAAACATTTTCAACAATTATAAAGATGTATGTAGGAATTTGCAAGAGAATTATTCAATCAAATTAGTATAAATATGACTTAGATTTTGTGTATCTGTTCTATGGTTTACAGATTTGGAATCCCGTTTTATGTGAATCATCTCCAGGATAGATCTTTTATAATAAATGGTTTCCTTAGTTAAGATATTAACATTTTTGTAATCAAATTGATGGTTATAATCAAAGCAGTGCTTAGCAAGGGCGGTGGAATTTTCTGAATCATTATTTCTTGTGCTATATTTATGGCCGTACATTCTTTTTTGTAAATATTGTTTAGAGATTCCAGTACAGGTTCCATCACAATCTAAACAATTCAATTTATATACTGTGTGGGTTTGTTTATCTTTAGGTATTACAGGTTTTAGATTTGAGAAATATTTCCCAACACAGTTAGAAGGTTTATACGCAACATTTATATCATACTTTTTCAAACATTTCTTGATTTTCTCTGAGGTCTCCGGAATGTATGGTAAAGTTATAAAATTGTCTATATTACCTTTTATGTTATTCTTATACGACGAATCATTATAGATTTTGTTTATTCTCTCTTTAATGATAGGATTGAAAAAAGTTTTTGGGTAGCCATTCATTTTTAGTGTATTACGAACAATTTTTAAATTTTTGGGGCGGTCATCTGCGTGGGACAATTTTATCGCGCGGTCTGTAAGGCTGTTTATGACACTTTTTTTATAACAAGCTGGTGCAACGGAATTGAAGTGAAGATAAAGTTGAGACCGAACCTCTTTAGTAAACCAAGAGGTTTTTGTTTAATTCTATTTCACAAGTGAATTGAAGTTTACAGTGGAAATTGTTAAATTTATCAATTACATATTGAATTTTATCGTTGGGAACACACATCATGAGGCAATCATCTACATTACGTTTAAAGAGTACAGGTCGAAAATCTAATGAACTCATAACCGATTCCTCTAGGCACTCCATAACGAGGTTAGCAATGGTAGCTGAAATAGGAGATCTCATTGCTGTGCCGAATATTTGTCCTGGAGATGATTCACATAAAACGGGATTCCAAATCTGTAAACCATAGAACAGATACACAAAATCTAAGTCGTATTTATACTAATTTGATTAAATAATTCTCTTGCAAATTCCTACATACATCTTTATAATTGTTGAAAATGTTTTTATGAAGAATGCCTAATAGTAATTTTTCCAGTACAGGTCTGAAACCTTTCTTAAGTACACAGTAAGAAATTTGGTCCGTGTAAAACAGCTAGTGTAACGGGTGAAAAATTTAGAGTGAATTTTCAGTGTTAAATGACACTAGACACTAGAATTGGTGAACGATGCTGTTTACACTAAACTACTCTAGTTGAGTTGTTCTACTATTTTAATGTTCATTACTCACACTACAAAATTACATTTAAATTGTTTTAGTGTCGAATGTTCTAGGTTTACACTAGGAGTGTCAAATGCATAAAAATATTACCTTAACTAGTGACACTCCGCATCCAACACGTTACCCTGAGTACCCGCATTGGCGTTACGTTAGCGGCTTTTATTCTTTCTTCAAGCTTCAACCTGTGTTGTGTATTTACTGGACTTGAATCGTGACCTGTGTAGCTTTATTTGTTCTTATAAGGTAGGTGTTGTTGTTTAATCTTCTTAATATAACCTTCATAGTAGTAAACTGGACATAGTCAAATAATAGAGGTGATGAAATGTGTTTTAGTTCAAATCAAACGCCTTATCCCCAATTTCTGGTTCATAATATTAATAAGAGGCACTACCGACTGGAAAGTTACTCGTACACCTAGTTCTAATAAATACCAATAGTAATGCCTTTAAATTACTGTGCTCAGCCATTCATAGTAGACATTACCTAATAGTGAGGTACATCGTACATTATTTTTTGATATTACATTTACTGCCATTTTGTGAAGGTTTAGTTGTGACCCCACATTGCAAATACTTTGTCGAAGGTCAAATAGGGATTCTGACGAACCGATCTAAACGATCTGAAGTGTGGGTCATATTGATCGATTCGTCAAATATGTATAATGAATTCTATTCTCACAAAGATAATATGTTACAGGTAACCTATACGATGAATTTTATTAAGCTGAAGTATATTCATTGCTCGAAGGTGGCCAAAGTGAAGCAACACTGTATATATGAAGAAAACGAACAATTAGGTCAGCTATTATACAAGGTCATACAAACCTCTGACTTTTATATTATTTTTGAAATACTGTTTGATTTTTATGTATCATATATTCGATAGTATTCACATTTAAATGTTCCACATATTCGTCAATTCATCGGAATTGCTCAATTGTACCTAAAATTTATTTTTAAATAAACATTTTGTATTTGCAAGTATTCTTGATTTACCCAACACTAGGTAGTGCAGAGCTAGAGTTAACGTAAACTAAAAACAGTATTTTGTTTACCAAAATCAGTGTAAATCCAACACTAGGTAGTGTTAACATACACTGAAAACGGTATTTTTTACCAATGTCAGTGTAATATTACACTATAATAGTAATTTGGATACACTTACATTTGTTAATTCACACAATTTAGAGTTTCTCAGTGTATATTTGAACACTAGCTAGATTTGTTTCCAACTCTGGATCATGTTGCATCTCATCTGCTGTAGTGTAAAAGATACTCTAAATAAAGCGACTATTTAACACTAACGTTAGACTAAAGTTGCCATTAAAATTTACTCTAGATGCAGAGTGAACATTTCACACTAGAAACATTGGACCTATATAGAATGTTTTTAGTGTTACTTAGAGTGAAATTTTCACTGTAAATTTTTCACTGTGTATCTCATAAATTACACATCTGGTTCGAAAGTGGGTGCTTGACAAATAACTTCGAGCTCAGTTGTTGTGAGAACACCAACATGCACTTGTATATTTTAAGAATATTACTAAATAGCGGATTCTTACTACAAAGACAATTTTTAATTTGTTAATGTGACCTATTTCCCGAGAATTTTTATATATTGTTGCAGATTCCCTAAATGATATCTAATACGTAGTATTGAAAGACTATTGAGACATTGAGAGGTAGGTTGATTTCATTTAGGCGATTAGTTACAGTTATTCAATCTTATATTTTCACAAAGTGTAGTCCCAGGTGGCCTAAAGCGGGTATTATGCTACGGTTGAGGGGCAAAAAAAAATATAAGCTTATGATTAAATCAAAGAACAGTTACTTTGTTTGTATATCACATTTATTAATAATATGAACACGTTTCACTATCGAAATTCCTTCATCAAACAGATACAATATTATGAAATAAACAATAAGCAGTTCAAGTATGAATGAACTGTTCTACTTTTTAAGAAAACAACGCTGGCGAAGACAGATATTTGATATGTGTTTTAGTTTTTAGGTTACAGCCAAAAATTGAATAATCTTTGATTTCAGGTGATGACTTCTGTAGCGGCCCGGCTCCTGCAGAGAAGAACATAGTCTCGAAAGAGGAGGAAAAATGGACAAAATATCGAGATCTCCTGTTCGAGCTCCATCACACACTATACCCAGGTCACAAGTTCGTATTAGTGGTTGTGATCATCGGTGTTTTGGGCAGAATTCGGTCTTCGCCGCGCGTTCGAACTTGAAGATCATTCCGGCCTGTATAAGACCTCGGCGCAAATATTGATAGACCGGATTTAGAAGGCAGTCATTCTGAGTTCAATGAGAATAACTTAGGACACAAGATTTAGAACTGAAACTGAAGCTACTTACCGACCGATGTGGAGGAGTAGCTTCGGTTAACCGACAATTTAACATTAAGAGATATAGAGTTGAATCTTCTAAATTATGAAGATAACTTAAATAATTTAATATAGGATTATAATTACTGGATGTCTAGCCCAGGGTGTTTACCAATTACACCACTTTGGTCCCTTCAGATTCTTATATTTTTGTAAATATAAACCTCTGAAAGGATAGTAGATCATCGATGATTGATGAACACAATGCGATTTGATGCCTTAACATAGATCAACTAGTCACGCACATTCATCTAAAGTTCAATCATTCTGAAGTAAGAATTGTAGGTTATAGAATATTACTATGATTGGCAATTACTCTTGGCAGTACTTATTTAATGCCACCATCCTGGTTTCTTATACTTATATTTATTTCAATAGAACTGACTGAAATGTTCTGGTTAAGTACAAGCAAGTCTTAAAGTTTATTTCCCTAATTGGCCACAATTTCGTGTAGGTACATTTTAAGAGATATAGAATTAAATTTTCTGAATTATGAAGTTATGAAGATAAGTTAGATAATTTAACTATGTTTTACGTTTAGCTGTTCATCTTTGTAATCCTATGTTAAGTTATCTTCAAAATTCACACATATATTGCCTCATGAAGAATATAGTGTTGATTATATAGGAGATGCATTAATATATGATTTATTAAAAATTGAAGACTAATCTAGGAAAGAAAAATAATAAATTAACAGATTATAAGGAGCCTTTCTGAAATTGAATTTTCAAGTATTATCCATCATCCTTAGGGAAATGAGTGCAGAAGAGATAGGTAATATTATAAGCAATGCTGGATGATGGTCATCAATAGGAACAATATTAAAAGAACTTTGTTCAGTTACAACATCGTTCCGAATTGATAAGATTAGGTCAAGAGTTCTGTTATTAATATTGACAATACTGTTATGTTGAAATAAGTTTAAAAAGTTGGAGGTGGCGCATACTTCGGATTCTTTGGGAATACTAGGTTAGTAGGTTGATTGGAAGTTTGTTTTTATCATTGATTGATTGATTGATTGATTGCATTTTCTTGCCTTTGTAAAACGTATGCTACGTCATCACAATAGTCTATTTCTACTGTAATTTGTTCGGGTATATCGGTACCGGGAACAGCGTTCATCGAAATAATTCAGAGTAAGTATTGTGAGATCAGCCGAATACGTGGAAATTAGATAAAAGAAAATTATAATTATATCTTGTACCAGCAGATAATCCAGTTCTAAAACGGGAAACACAGCGGAAATAGACAGAATCTCATATTCTACACAGAATGGAACCGTCTTGCTTCACAGTGAAAAATTTACAGTGAAAATTTCACTCTAAGTAACACTAAAAACATTCTATATAGGTCCAATGTTTTTATTGTGAAATATTCACTCTGCATCTAGAGTAAATTTCAATGGCAACTTTACTCTAACGTTAGTGTTAAATAGTAGCTTTATTTAGAGTATCTTTTACACTACATCAGATGAGATGCAACATGATCCAGAGTTGGAAACAAATCTAGCTAGTGTTCAAATATACACTGAGAAACTCTAAATTGTGTGAATTAACAAATGTTAGTGTATCCAAATCACCATTTTAGTGTAATATTACACTGACGTTGGTAAAAAATACCGTTTTCAGTGTATGTTAACACTACCTAGTGTTGGATTTACACTGATTTTGGTAAACAAAATACTGTTTTTAGTTTACGTTAACTCTAGCTCTGCACTACCTAGTGTTGGGTAAATCAAGAATACTTGCAAATACAAAATGTTTATTTAAAAATAAATTTTAGGTACAACTGAGCAATTCCGATGAATTGACGAATATGTGGAACATTTAAATCTGAATACTATCGAATATATGATACATAAAAATCAAACAATATTTTAAAAATAATATAAAAGTCAGAGGTTTGTATGACCTTGTATAATAGCTAACCTAATTGTTCGTTTTCTTCATATATACAGTGTTGCTTCACTTTGGCCAGGAAGCAATGAATATACTTCAGCTTAATAAAATTCATCGTATAGGTTACCTGTAACATATTATCTTTGTGAGAATAGAATGCATTATACATATTTGACGAATCGATCAATATGACCCACACTTCAGATCGTTTAGAACAGTATTTGCAATGTGGGGTCACAACTAAACCTTCACAAAATGGCAGTAAATGTAATATCAAAAAATAATGTACGATGTACCTCACTATTAGGTTATGTCTACTATGAATGGCTGAGCACAGTAATTTAAAGGCATTACTATTGGTATTTATTAGAACTAGGTGTACGAGTAACTTTCCAGTCGGTAGTGCCTCTTATTAATATTATGAACCAGAAATTGGGGATAAGGCGTTTGATTTGAACTAAAACACATTTCATCACCTCTATTATTTGACTATGTCCAGTTTATTACTATATAGATTATATTAAGAAGATTAATAAACAACAACACCTACCTTATAAGAACAAATAAAGCTACACAGGTCACGATTCAAGTCCAGTAAATACACAACACAGGTTGAAGCTTGAAGAAAGAATAAAAGCCGCTAACGTAACGCCAATGCGGGTACTCAGGGTAACGTGTTGGATGCGGAGTGTCACTAGTTAAGGTAATATTTTTATGCATTTGACACTCCTAGTGTAAACCTAGAACATTCGACACTAAAACAATTTAAATGTAATTTTGTAGTGTGAGTAATGAACATTAAAATAGTAGAACAACTCAACTAGAGTAGTTTAGTGTAAACAGCATCGTTCACCAATTCTAGTGTTACAAAAAATGATCATTTAACACTGAAAATTCACTCTAAATTTTTCACCCATTACACTAGCTGTTTTACACGGACCAAATTTCTTACTGTGAGAGGACAATATAGTAATATTGACATAAAATTTTATTTTTATATATTTTCTCAAATATATAAAATACTGAAAACTAAATCCTCAATACTTTGCATACAAATCCACAAATCGTAAACCAATCTTTTGCTTGGAATCCAGTACATGAACATAAATGGTCATAGTATTTGACTCACTCACGGAGACTAATAAACTACAAAAGAATTCATACTGTAGATACACTTAAACACTGTGGATACACTTATAACAGTTTACTCTGGTATTGGCTTACTTGGTAGACGAAAGGTTCTCAGTACTTTAATAGTATTTTTAGTGGATAAGGGTGATTATTTCTCATCTATAGTGTCATTCACGGAGTTTATTCGCGATATTTGGTTTGTTTCCAATAAAGATTCTAAATATGGTACGATTTTACTACAGCAGAATTTCTAGACTATTGGTTGAAATTAATAATTGCTTCACCCTAGAATCATCGTAGGGTGAAGAATCATGTTCATTTCTTAATTTCCCCATAGTCGAATCCTCAATTGGTAATTACCTATATAAAATAGTTAAAAAATTTAAAATTCGCGCCATAGAAACCATCACAACTTTGTAATTACAGCACTTTCTGTTAAAAAAATTAAAAAAGAAAAGTATGGTAAAATTACATGAACTCCTATAATATGCATTTATACAGAAAAACAGTTTGATTAGGTAGGTATCTACATTTTCTTTGGATAATTCATAATAAATAGTATGTGTTAATTCATGAAAGAATTTAAAATAACACATAATAATAAGTTTTCCAATCTATTATCTATGATTTTATATAGTTTTATTTGTAAATTACATGAAAATCTGTAGAAATAGTCTTTCTATGTAAAGCAGGCACATGTACGCATGTAGGTACTCACCGTCCTGTCGACCGCCATTTACCACGTGTATTTACTTACAACCATCGACTTTGGTGTTTATCGAAGTCGCTTTTATTCAATACTGTTTTAAGCAAAGTATATTGTGTGAATGTGTGAAGCTTTATATTAACAAAGTTTGACTAGTGTTAAAAATAGCGGGTGAAATGTGTCAGTGCAATTCGTATATTCAAAGCTTACCTTGTTTGAAAAAATGTAATATGCATCATTACTTACACCTACATGAAAAGGGCAAATCACCGAAATGTATGTTAAGTTACTGCCACCAGATATTTAAAACATATGCAAGTATTGAACAATACAATATTCGATTACATGAGCCTAATCATTCATTCAAAATGTTATGTGTGATTGCAGCTTTGATTAAAAAATTGTAAAAACATTTTTTCTTTTGTTTGGCTACAGATAAAAACTGATGTAGTACCTATTAAGTGCGCCTCATGTCTTCGGTTTGTAGTAAAAGCAATTTGTGTGAGACAATAACCTCACTCAATAAACATAAACAAAGCATTTTAAACAGTCATCTTATTTCCCTGAAGCAACTACAGCTGATGAAGATTCAAAATTGTCGAATTTTCGTCACGCAGAAAACAAGGAGGATTAGTTTGTAGAAAATGTCTCAGCTACTTATAGGTTTGATATTAATGAGTTTTTACAAATGAACTGAAAGATCAAAATTTACATTTATATATTTGCTAATTTATGTCAAAGTTTGGGAGCTAGGTCATTTTTATCAATATCTGCTTTGTAGTTACAAATAGTACCAGAATAGACAACGAATTAGGAAACATTGGTTATTTCAGCTATAAATTCATTCACTTGGAATCAAGAAAATCCAGACTCGAGGCGGCTTCTCGACATATATAGTCTCATAGTTCTTATAGACGGGATGAAATCCAGGCTTGACGAGACGAAAGGGAACGCCAAATTTGTCTCGTCTCGACGGCATCACTGGTGTACCCGTTTTAGGCCCATATTCGAGCAGACCGGGTTTTTGAAAATTTTTCATTCATTGTGCTGTAAATTTCAGATAAATGTTTGAATATTTACAATCATGGAGTTCTGTCAGTTTTTGTACTAATTCGTCGAATGACATAAATAAAACGCTTATTCACCCTTGATTCCTAGGTATGTACATAGCAGAGCTTGAAATCAAGTGGCCGCCTCATAATTCTTCTTTACTTTTGGTAATATAAAGTGCTAGAAAGTTAGAGGAGAGAAAAGCCCTGCCTAACCTGTTCTATCAACTCTTTACAAACAGACATTTTACAGTCATAAATAAATCTTTAGTGTAACAAAGCTAAGATATTATTGGGTCCGTTTCATTTTGTTTGGTTTTTATTTTATGTATGACCTTTCTGACTGACTGTCGTGTCAATCGGTCTGGTCTTGTTCTTTTAGAGAAAATCGTGTACGGCATATTTATTAGTGTGTCCGATTTTCCGAGAAGTTATATATAATTCATACCTGGATCAACAATCATTAATACACAGTAAAAAATTTGACCGGTGCAAACTTTCACACCCTATTGTGGTATAAGCATTCTTCACTACATGCTGAACCCGTCAAAAGTACTCTACCAGAAAAACTCCGTTTCAACACCTACCTAAACTTAACTCCGATAAGACACTGTATGCATTCGTATTGAACACCTATCGACCGATCAGCCCACTTCTCTACGAGCTCAGTTCAGTCAGTTCCTCCCGCAATGGCCTTGTGTCGTGAATAGTCAAACCTCGCCATTTTGCTGCTAAAAAATTTTTCATTGCATGTGTACTCACTTGTTCACAGTAGACACATTGAACATTGATCAGGTTCGTTGTTCACATGCCTTTATCAGTATCTTGCTCTTAGTTGATAGAGTGAAGTGAAATAATGAGGGTTTTTATCAGTTGAATCCCATAACGTTCAAAAGTGAATGAGTTTGGACAAAAATAAGAAATATAAAGCCTTCATTCTGAAAGGTAAGAGTTTCATATTCATAATTTCTATACTTAGGTAGGTATATGCACATCTATGTACATCTGAATTGTGTCAAAACGAAATTCTTGTCATGTATATTTTCATATTATATACACGACATACACGAATTCGCTATTGGGTTACAACTTGGGAATTTGGTTTGTGATCATGCGCAGTTAAGATCTTGTACTATTAAAACAAATGGTACGGAAAAATCATGGTTGCTTATGCTAAATAGAATAAAAAATTAGAAATTAGAAAGATAACGAGATGGCCACTCCAGTGTTGCTGTGGCTACGAACTTTTACGTACGAAACCGTTTTGCCTAAATCTACAGGGACTATAAAATACAGTGGTGACAACAGTTGTCCGATTTTTATTGGTTCCACCATGTTCCAGCATATGAGGTAATAAGATAAGATAAGATAATGTTTATTTGTTCCTCCTCAAAGCATATAAATACATAACGTGGAACGTGTCAAAATAAAATATACTAGTATATAATAATATAATACAGAAACTATACACATACACACATATACACACATATACATACACACATGCACACATACGCATGCATCCACACATACATATATACATCAAATCAATTTATTTAGTTCACTACATACACAGAAAACAGAAACCTATATAGGTTGTTGAACATAAAATAAAATACAATATAATATCAAATCTAAGGCTCACAAATAGTTGAAGTATCAGTTTAAATTATGAGTTATAGTTAAAATTATATAAAATATATACAGATGACGTCATATATATTACTTTTGGATAGTATTATGATTTACGTATTCGCTTATCTTGTAATATGCCTTTTTAATAAGGATGCATTTCAGTTTAGTTTTAAGGGCATTTATAGGTAAAGTTCTTAGGCATACTGGTAACTTGTTATGTATTTTTAACAGACAAGAGTGTACATTGTTCAATATATTTGAGAAATTACAGCGTTCACATAGTAGTTCCTTTTCATATCTAGTGTCATGTGAGTGACTTCTAGAGTATTTATTGAATAAGTCCTGATTCTTCTTCATGAGTAAGACTGTTTCATATATACCTGTAAGGGTAAGTATTGAATTTAGAATGAAGTATGGTTTACAGCTAGTGATTTGCTTGATATTGAAGACACCTCTTAACATTTTCTTTTGTAGAGAGGATCCCGCCCAGAAGATGATACCGTACCTAAACCTAGATTCAACATAAGCAGTGTAAGTGATCAATTCTGTTTCCCTATCAATTTCAGCTGCTAGTACTTTTAGTGCATAACAATATTTTTCTAGTTCTTTGGTGAGGTAATCAATATGTAATCTCCAATCAAGTCTGTTATCTATTCTTATTCCTAGAAATTTTATTTCATTTGTTGACACAAGTTTGTGTTGATTATAATGTATAATAAATTGAGAGTTTTCTTTTAGGTATGAGTAATTAATGATCTGTGTTTGTCCAATGTTTAAGTTTCCTTCAAAATTATGTTCCATTTTTATTAGTTTCTGACAAATTGTTTGTTTTATGTTTTCTTCATTCTCTTCAGATATATTGCAAGATGTATCGTCTGCGAACTGAACGACGCCCTCACCCAAGATATCAGGGAAATCATTTGTATACAGGAGATATAGCAGTGGTTTTTTGAAGATCATAATGTGAACAATTATTTGATAATAAGACAGATAAAAGTAGTTTTATTTCTGATTTTAAGGACTGAGGTTGAGATAAGTTGACAGCTCTGTGGACCAAGGAGTTCATGACAAGATTTCCTTTGGGTAGGGTGTTGGTGGGAAATGCCATTGAGGTATTTCTCGGTGTAAATGAGTCTGTTCAATAACTAATACATCTAGGAACGGGAGTGAACCTTTCGGTTCAACTTCCATGGTGAAAAGGATATTGGGATGTAATGAATTTAAATGATTGAGGAAGGGAACAATATTTTCACGGCCATGCTGGTAAATAACAAAAGTGTCGTTGACATATCTAAACCAACATTTCGGCTTGAGAACAGATGCGTCAATAGCATCTTGCTCAAAAGCTTCCACGAAGATATTAGCTATGACCGGAGAGATTGGGGAATCCATGGCAGTTCCCGAGGAATGTTCGTAAGACTTGCCATCTTACATAAAATATGTGGAAGATAGACAAAAACAGTTCACGGTAGTAATTCCATTGAAAGGTTTTTGGCAGGTAACAATGGAGAAATTATGGAGAGGGTGTCTGGAATGGGAACATTGGTAAAGAGTGATTCGACACCGAGGCTGACTAGCAAATTTTAGGCAAAGCATATAATCGGGGGCTTTTTGAACAATGGGGTATGAGAAATTTTTCATCTGGATCAGAAAGGGAAGAATGACGGATAATTTGTGAAATTGAACGTTCTATAGAGGGGGTGGGATCTTTTGGCAGGAATTAGTTTTTGAAGATGTTGCAAGATTTTGTAATCATAATCTGAACGATTCATGACAACAGCGAAGCTCCCCTTACAAGCTTTTAAAATAGTTAAATCAGGATTTGATTTGAGTAAATTATGAATTTGGATCAAAGATTTAGGGCAATTTGATTTAAGAATGTTGGAATGACGAAGAATATCCGCAATTTCGAAACTAATTTCATCTGCTGCGAAAAATTCTTGTGGTAAGGTCTACATTGGTGAAACAGGTCGTACAGTAGCTACTCGTGTGAAAGAGCTTGAGCACTCTACAAAGCTTCGTGACTAGTAGATCTGCACTTGCGGAACACAATTTTGACACTCATCATCAAATCCTTTTCGAAAATACTAAAATCCTAGCCCGAGCCCCAAACTTCTATCAGCGAAAAATTCTTGAAGCAATAGAAATCCTAAAACATCCAAATAATCTGAGCCGTGACTCAAGATATTACCTCCCCAACATTTGGGAACCCATCCTCGAAAATTCCACTATGCACATGATTACACAACGGCAGGGTCAGATACCAGAACGGAATTAACCACCGGAGTATAGGCAGTGAACTTTATAGCCTACGATATAGGCCACTCCAGAAACCAGAAAATCAGTTTCAGTTCAAGCCTTAAGCCTGCTCTTCAGGGTCACCTATGGTTGGCAAAACGTCGGCATCAAGTCGTGCTATTGTTACGCGGATTCCATCATAAAGCCAAGAATTTTCAGGAGGTATTTTTCATACAATTTTAGATCATTGGTTGTGACGATTTGAAAGGTAGTAATATAATTTTAAGGCAAGGTTCTTCTATAAGCAGATGAATAGTCATGATCCCTTTAATAATTACATACCAATTATATACTACAAGTCGTGATAAGCATAATAGGGTTATAAACACCGCTGCTCTACCGGATGCTATTAAACCCTTTGCTTAAGAAATTAGAGGATTTCTTAAATGCACCATGTTAATCATGTGTTTTAATATGAATTAAAACTATTGTTACCTCATGCATTGAGTTTCATAGGATATCAACGATTATATTTTCATATATAAGGGAAATTAATAATATATGAGCATATAAATATATACATTATATATAACAAAGTTATATATAGTCTAAAAATTGAAAATTTATGTTCTGTCAACACCTCACAGGGAAGCTAACAAAGCTCAAAAATTACAATTAGAATGGTTAATATTTACACGTCTAAGGTATTAAAACCAGATTAAAGAACATTCAAAATCATATATAGATACATTTGGTAGAAAAAATTAGTTAAATGAAAGTAAGTGTGAGAATTATTAATTAAAATCTATTTCAAAATTATGCTAACTCGACTTGTGAAATTTAATAAGAAATCAGAATTAATATATTGATACTATTGTCCTTGAGTGACTCTAAAATCTAATTATGAATGCTCTTATTTTGAAAATATCGTGAATTGAAAATGTATCCTTCCTCATAGGTAAACTCACATCATATAGTTAAGGATAATGTGGTCAATGTTTGCATGTTCAATAACCCACTGAATTCCTGGGAAACTACTTCTCCAGGGAATGATTTTGGTATTATCAGCTAAGTTTGCCTTACTTAGGAATAGTGAATGAGTAATCTAGCTCAATCAATTACGCCTTGATTCGATATCAACAAATAGGATTTCACTTACGGATATTGTCAAATTATGACCAAGGCCAATTTTTGTAGGAAGCGTTTTATTGGAGATCAGAAAATATCAATAGGTATATAATTCCGAGAAACCCATCGGGATCTACGAAGCTTATGAATATTCCAAAGAGTTCTACATCTATATTTTCAGCTTAATTTTTTTGACATTTTATAATTGGATGTGTATTGTTAACAAAATTCAGAAACTGCGTAATTATGTAAGTTTCAAATTTCTTCTTGGAATATTGTTTTGGTACTAATTTCTTTTAGGAGCACTGATAGTATAAACATGTACATTCGTCAGGACTTATATAGTCGAAAACGTTACCTACTCGTAAATGATTCTAAGGATGAATCGTGAGGTAGGGTTGAATATTTTAATTCATTAGCCAAGTATGATCTAATTCTGGTAATACCTTTCTATTTAACTACTTTTCATTACTTACCGAAAAAAATTACCTCTAACGATTGTATAAATTGAGAAAAAGTGTTTCCTCATCTTAATTGAATTATGTTGATGCTACTACTTATTCGCAGTCTATATTGAAAGAAATGACAAGTAACGAAGATGATCAACTAGGGTATAATTTTAGTTTCAATACGAACTTCATCTTTGCCTCGAATAAACATTCTGATGGAATTGTCGAACCAGAACTTCTACCATTATTCCCTGAGGACTGTAAATATCTATCAAATATGGTTCCAGACTATGCTCTGAGTTGATTCTACGATGATTTGCAAATAATTCCCACAAAACAGATTTATAAAAGGTCGATGGGCTTTTCGTGTAACGAAAAATATGAGCATTACAATGGCATTCTCTTGTATCGCATATGACTGATCACTTTCAGATTGTTTGTATAAATGTTGGGCTTGTCGCTTTCAGTCAGACTTATTATTTGATGTTTCTATTGTGATTTACGGTATTTTTATAGTATTTCATGACAAATCATGAGAATACAATATGAGATCTTAATATAGATAACTCATATTTATATAGAATATTGAAAATGTAGAATTTATGATGAACAATACATAACACATTACATATCTTTTACATTTCAACATGAATGTCGAAAATACATTGAAGCTTCGGATGTGAAAAGAATGTACATGTCCTGAAAAAAATATTGTAGGCAAATGATCTCAGGAATTTGGATGGAACACAATAAGCTATAGGGCCTATTAAAGATCGCTAATCTTTACTTCAATATTATATAATTTTATTATCTGTATGATCGTTCGTGCCCTTGCTGGTTAATGAGCTTTAGAGTTGGTTGGGTAGAGGTCAACTTAATGAAACCACTTGAGCTCTGTTGCCGACGTTTTGACTTTAATAAAGTCATCCTCAGGTCACTACAATGAGGATTGTAACTAATACTGGTTTTAATAAAACAAAACAAAATGGTGGCAAATTGAGATTGAGAATTTATTGTTGAAAAATACAATAAGGTTAATAAAATACATACAACATTTACAATATAAATAGTTCAACTTATATGTAAGTTACTGACACGTATTGAAAAGAATAAAATTATAAAACAGTTACTATAGAAAACAACAGGTTACTTACAAGATTTATGGTTTTTTCCTGATAACATTTAAATAAGTAAGGATATTTACATAATATACTTGAATTCCTTATATTTGTATTCACTATTAAGAAATTAATGTTTGTCTATTACAGAGAGAGAGAGAGAGAGTTTATATTTGAATGAAGTTATTAGATGGAAACTAAAACAATTTTCTTTTTTATTGGTTGATTTGTGATTTGTTATATTCATGTTAACGTATGTGTGACCATAGACGTACTCGATTTGCTGTTATTTTGGTAATAAACGACTTATTAAAAAACAGTAAGAATTAGGTAGAAATCTGTTTTTATATTAGTATTGTTCTAGTATCTATAATCTCTTGTATACCTTTTTTCATAGTTGCGTTGTTTTCTTACAATTTCAGTATTTTCAAAATTAAATTTTTGTCTGACTGATCTGCAAGACCTGTTTTATTTGTAGTTTTTATTAGGTTTCCGGGTCTTATGCTAAGTTCATGCTTTGATATCCTAGTTTCTAGGTATTGTGCAAATTGTCCAATATACACGTTGTTACATTCTCCACATGGTATTTTGTATATTATGCTACTTTCTAGTCCTTTCCGTGTTTTTTGATCTTAACTTTTTTTTTTTATTCGTGGGATGTGGTTGAAACTCTTTATGGGCACCTTATGGTCCTGTAACATCACATAAGGTAGTGTGGGAGTTCCTGAGTCTCAAACCTAATCACATCAGATATATCAACTAAACACTCCACCTCGTGTGGTAGGCTCGATCCTACAACCAGGGCAGTCTCGATGAGACTTGGGCTTGACAGCCCATTGTATCTTGCCGCCCCACTATCTCGGGCCATCGGAAAAATTCTGCAGTCGCTGGATTCGATCGCTGGATTCAAACCCGCGATCGGCAGCCGCAGTGATTAGAAGATCGATGCTTCTGCCACTGAGCTACCAGGCCCTTTTAACTTAGTGAGATACTTTTTAACGGTTTTTTCATTTTTGAAAGTAATCTTGAATAAAAGTCTCTAGCAAAACATTCAGAGAAGTATTTGAGCAAATTTGATTGTGAAAATACAGAAATTGTAGGAAAACAACGCAACTATAAGAGAAGAAGTATATAAGAGATGATAGATACAAAAAAATATAAAAACAATACCAATATAAAAGTAGATACCCAATTTCTACCTAATTCTTACTCTTTTTTAACAAGTCATTTAATACCAAAATAACAACAAATCCAGTACGGCTATGGTCACACATACGCTAACATGAATATATAAGAAATCACGAATCAAGCAATAAAAAAGAAAATCCTTTCAATTTCCATTCAGATACAAACTTTCTCTATCTATCTCTCACTCTCTCTTTCTATCCGTAATTGACAAATATTAATTTCTGAATAGTGAATACAATATGAGAAATTTAAATATATATGTTCTTACTTAGTTACATGTGATCACGACAAAAAACCCATTGGTCTTGTGAGTAACCTGTTGTTACCTATAGTATTTTTCATCATTCAATTTTCAATCTCATTTTGCCACCATCTTTTGTTTAGTTCTATCCAAATTAGTAGTAATAACAATCCTTATTGTGGTGCCCTGAGGATGACTTCATAAGAGTTGAAATGTCGGCAACAGAGTTAAAGTGCTTTTAGTTATTTGACCTCTATCCAACCAACTCTAGATCTTATTTTAATTATTGTCGTACTGTCATAATCATGTGTAGTTATTAATTATATTGTGCACTTGGAATCCCGAATTGTCTTAATAACAACCCTATTACATGTTCATTCAATGGTTTTGTTAATCTGTTTAGGAATACTATAAATATATCATTTATAGTATTATATATTGTATCCACAGTGTGAAAAAATTACTATAAATCGCTACTCTGAATGGCGAAGATAGTCAGGTCGAGGCATTTACTCTCAATCTTTCAACTGAAAAACATCATTATATCAACATCAATACATCATCGACTTTAACTGTAACCACACTTGTATATATTGTAAATATAGTGTTATTTTATTTAAATCGAATTTGAATCTATTTCACCTTATACAGGATGTCCCGAATTCGATATGTCTAACTTCAGAGGATGGCAGAAACATTCAAAATGTGAAAAATGCATATGACCATGGGTCAGGAAACGCCTTGTTTCCAAGATACAGGGTGTCAAAGTTATCGAAAAATATCTCATCATCATGCAAACCATGTTCTGTGCGAATATCGAGTCTCAAAAGCACCAGCGGCGGATTTATGAAGGTTCAATTTTATTTAATCGAGGAAAAAAACAGTACGGCCCTGCAAAAATTTTTGCATAAAACATTTAATTTACTGTAAAAAGTGTCTCTTGGTACTTTTTCGTATCTGTCACATTTTTTATATCTACGTTCAACAGAATGTGTGGCATTACTTATAAAATAAGGATTAGCCCTCAAATCTTCACACGCTCCTCGCATCTCCCAATTAATTCTTCTCTAGTGTTTACGAGGGTTACGTACACTTTGTTTTTCGAATAACCCCACACACAAACATCAACGGGAGTTTAGTCCAGTGACCGAGGTGGCCATGCTGTTGAAGCTAACCGACCAATCCATCGCCCAGCAAAATGATTGTTCAACCACTTACAGTTTATAGCAGCGGAATATGCAACCTCATTTCTTAAATTGTTGAATAATGGGCTGCTTAGATGTGAAGTTAGAATGTGGGGCTCACATTCCCGTTTATTGCACCACACAAAATGTTAACTGTTCTTGGAAAGATCAAAGGCTAATTGAGTGAGGATTCTCATGAGCCCAAATTCTTAAATTGTGAAAATTAACGGATCCACTATGTGTAAAAGTTGCTTCGTCGGTCCAAGTACTTCTATGTGCAAACTCGGCGTATTGCTCCAAAGAGTTGAAAAACCACATACAAAAATGTATACGCCGTTCACCTAATGGAAAATTTTGAACAGACTGCATCTGAAAAGGTTCTCTATGGTCGTTTTTCAAAATTGTTCTTGGAAACATGAATACCTTCACCACATAACTATCAAACAGCTCTTCTAATACTCAATTTGTTATTTTTGTCTAATTTTGTTTCAAAAACGTTCATTTCGTCCAACTTCATTTCTTAGATTTCTTTTCAGTCCAAAATTGCTGAATTCGATATGGGATCGATTAAAAGTATTTTTGATGGTAGTCTTCTATTTGGATATCCTCTATGATATTCGCGTATAGCTGCATTGGCGTTCCCATTACAATATCCATGAATAAAATGAATATCCGCATATTCAATATTACTAAACATTTTTTATAATAACATTACTATGTGCTATACGTTGGTGCTTCAGATACTAGCCAACTATCTACAAATTCACGGGAAATAGGTCACACTAATACTTCACTTATTATTTTCGTCTTTACGTACGTTTCGACCGCACGACCATCATCAGAAGACGTATCAATGTCCAAAATGGGATTTCAAAAAAAACGCTCAACTTTCGAATCAGATGTTAAAGACTTATGAGGTAATAGGAAAAGTTTGTTAGACCTTATTAGAAATATTGCTATTCGAGCATTCTACCTAAACTATACTTTATACACCACAAGGAAGCATGAAGAAATTTTCATGGGTTTTAATTAATTAAATTAGTATAAATCTGACTTAATGATTGAAAGTCTGCTCTATGATTTACAGACTTGCAGTTACGTTTTATGTGAATAATCTCCAGAATAGACCTTTGATAATAATTGGTTTCTTTAGCTGAAATATTAACATTTTTGTGATCGATTTTTATAATCAAAACAAACTTCAGCAATGTTCAGCAAGGGCGGTGAAGTTTTTGTTTCTAGTACTATACTTATGACCATACATTCTTTTTCGTAAATATTATTTAGAGATTTCTGTATAAGTCCCATCGCAATCCAAACAATTTAATTTGTATACTTTGTGGGTTTGTTTATCTTTAGATATTGAAAGTTTTAGATTTGAAAAATATTTACCAACACAGTTAATAGATCTATGCACAACATTTATATCATGCTTTTTTGAATATTGCTTGCCCATTATGGCAAATTAATTTATTTTTCAAAACATTTATAATATTTTTGTACCATATATTTATTACATTATTTATGTCATTTTGTTCTGATAATGTAGGGTCAGATTTAAATTTTTTTATAAGTTGTTTCATCATTTAATAGATTTTCTTTTTTTATTTTATGTATAGACGAATATAATAAGTAATGGTTAGTGTAACCTATTTCCCGGGAATTTATATATAATTCATACCTGGGTCAAGGAAATTCTTTTCTTTATGATAAGGAAAATTCAAAAAAAAAATAACTTATTCAAATGATCAGGAGTTCTCTATTTAGAATGTATATAATCAAAACAAATAAAATATTGAAAAGTTAATGAATTCATCAAACCAAATTTTTTTTAATATGCTTCAGTTACAAATCGATCATAACTGTAATAACTAAGTTAGCATCTGCAAATTATACATAAATACCAGGTATAACATAAAAGGAAACTAATTGCAAGCTTGAATTATCATTTTACCATGACAAAGCGAAGATCATTCCAGTAATTTAATTCAAAAATATCTATGTCGCAGCAACGAACGAAACACACATAATTGAAATTGTAACACATTAATGTTTAAAATGTATGAATATGTTTTAGAAAACCACTACACAGTAATGTTTATATAGCCGAAGACGTGATATCTGGAGGACGAGTCAAAACCATACATTCTTTTTTGAAAATATTGTTTTGAGATACGTGATGTATAAGTTCCATCGCAATATAAAATATCTGTACTACTGTACGGTACATTACCACACATTCCGGAGACCTCAGAGAAAATTCAGAAATATTTAAATAAGTAAGGCATAGATGTTGCGCATAAACTTTATAATTACATTCATTCTGGCAAATTCATATTCTGAAGGGGTCACGGTACTAGATGAGCAATGACTATATTGAAATAAAGGTATTAACCAATTAACCTTTTTCTGGAAAGTGTAGTACGTAAATTAAGATATGAATTCATCTACATCCTAAGATATAAAATATTTATCACATAATCACATCAGGAACAGTAATTGTATATAAAGATGAATGGGATTGTAGAACATTGTCTTCATGAGCTTCTAATACTGAATCAAATTTAATAAATTAAGAAAACTTTCTAACATCCAAGATAACTCTGGTATAGGTAGAGGTGCATATTCATAGATAGTTGAAATAGATGACTCTTAAGTAAGATTTCTGAAACAACACTGATTCATGTCACATTATCTAACATCAAATTATGTTCTTCAATTTGATGTTAGCATGTAAAGAAGCCTCATGCAGAGATGTGAAACTTGTTTTATCTTAGATCTTTCATATTAGAGTATTTCATTGAAATGTTTTTTCTCTTCCCTTCATCGATAAGTGTCATATTATAATCTATCTATCTGAACATATTTATTTGTTCCCAGCCTTTATCTTTCTATAATACAATATTTGATAATATAACCAAGTCAATTAATTGCTAATTGTGTATTGAAAGCATAGCTCCCTGCTTTGAGCATGGAAACCCCCCTGCATCATAATGGTTTGAACAAATGCACATATATTTTGGACAAAGTGTCCTTGATGATGGTATGTACAACATTGACAGCCACATTTGCTTGGTCAGTAAATTTTTGGAACCTCTCACAATCCATATACAATCATATATAATGTATATATGTAGGTATATATCCATGTTACAAACATACCAAACCCACACAATAATTTTCGTATTAATCCAATTCAGTAACAACTGTCTGGCTTACTTTATATGTTCATACTTCTATAATATTGCATTTTAAACAAAAGTAAGAATTAAGAATTATCAAAACATTTCCGCTAGGACTTTAGAAAACAATAATTTCAGAAATTTCATTTCAAAATAATTTGAACCTTATTTAATCTGCAATGTCCGAAACGGATTCTTGTGAAAGGAAACAACTTCTCCTTTTTTATAGCGATTTCCGCACACAAAGCAATGCCTCGGACATTTCTTAAATCCAAACAATAGTTTTCATTGTTAAATTATAGGTGGTCGAATCTATAGCTTCCTTCCCGAAGTACTCACAATCACAATACTTTTATGTATATACTTCCATGATCAGATGATCTTATCAATTACAGTTTACGCCAATGTAATCGATAATACATGATATAATAATATTTACCTACATCAGAAATGACAGAATACCATCTTATTTTACGTGACTTCTACATCTGAATCGCTTCAAACATATTAACGATATATGATCGATGGAATAAAGCTGATACGGTTTGGTCGCTTACGTAATATAAAATCATTTTAAATTTCGGAAGTTGGAGAATTAAACTCAATTTCACTCAAAACTTGTAACATTTAATTTAGAATCAATGCTGACAAATTGTTCCATCCCACTGTCTCAACTCAAACCTATGAGTTATCAACTAAATCAAAGTCTAAAATTATATCCAAATATTAGAAATCAATCTGAATGTAGTACAAATTGAGAGATGGAGTAGACAATGATTTGAGTGGGAGTTTATTTACAAAATTGTTGACAAGTGGTGAATTATAAATATGGATTTGGTCATTTAATATCACGATACTATTGATTTTTGAATGTTTCAAAATTTCTGTGAAATCTAGAATATTGAGCTTATGTCCTTTTTCTTGAATATGTAAAATATGGGGATCAAATGCGAAATTCTGATTATGTTCCGATAGGTGATTCGTGGAATCAGAGCCTGTAACTTCTCAAATGTTCGTGGAACCTTACACCGAAGAGAAGAAAAACATAAGGAAAATAATCCCATCAGGTAGTATCATTCGTAACATCCCCCTCAGTTAAAATATCTGAGTAACTCATAAGAACCATTTTAACAACCACTAATTTTTTTCCGAATACAATATGATTTAATTGATAAAATCCAAAATATTGTAATCCCAGACAATGTAAATTAGTTTCATTGTTAACCTTCCTGCAGGTTCTTTACCCTTCCAGAGTCCAACAAACTCCAAGAAAAGATAGGAACACCCTTCCTTAAAATTATAGACCAATTGCACTATTATCTGTGATCTCTAAAGTGATGGGGAGAGCAATCAACATCGAGCTCATCCAATACCTAGAGAGCTCCAAATCGTGAATGACCTGCAATATCTCTTTCGCCGTTAGTGATCAACAGAAGACCTGCTTGCCTATGTGCACATGTATGACGGACTGCTATTGAAAAATATGAGGAATCTCTAGCTGTAGCATTGGAGATCTCCAAAGCCTTTGACCGAATCTGGCACCAAAGCCTTATTGGGAAACTTTCATCTTAAGGTTTGCCGCCTCAATTCTGTCGGATACAATTGGCATCAACTTTGTTTCTGCTCCATATCAACAATCTGCTGGAAGTGACCACCTGTCCCGTCCACAACTTCATGCAATTTTCTCATCTAGAGTCCCTATACCATCCAATGAAGAAAGATGAGCGAGACAGAGACCAATTAACCAATTTTAAACAGTTTTCGACCCCGTTTGTGGCTATTGCGACCTTGTAAAAGGTTCAAAGTTAACATTTCGTTCTACATTCCACAACCACCCTTGACCAAAATAATTTTTAATTTGTAGTTCATTATTGTTTTACAACTGAAATAAATAGGTATGAAATTTGTAGGTTATTGATGATGTCAGTGTGACAGTGACATAATTATTTCAAACGTAAAGTGAGACACACGTCTTAGATTCCACAACCACCCTTGACCAAGATAATTTTTGATATCCCGGTACTTTACATCTCAACAGCTCCTCATGATCTGCAACGCACAGATTCGACCTGTTCAACAGTACTGTTCACATGTTTGGTGTTTGGTTACCAAACATACGCTGGAGCTCTAAGATTCTATCCAGAAGAAAGGTATTCGTCTGATTGATGATGTCTTACGAATTCATTGACTTCTTCAAAACTTCGTAGAAAGGCGAGCAATTTCTCCCTTTGCTATAGATATTTCCATAGTCGGTGAGAAATCACGTATGTTGTTCCACCACGAGAGATTGCAGATAGCGGACTAGACGAGCTCTAGCTCGACACTCCATTGTAAAGTTCGAGACCTGCCGAACTTCTCCCTACCAGTCTTCATTTTTCTATCGAACAACGAAGTTGTGAAACTCTTTGCCTAGTGAGGTCTTTTCCTATGCCCATAATATCCAATCCAAAACTCGAATGTTCATCTCCTGTCCCGACATTCCACCACTGGCTCACACGATGTTCTTCGAAGATTATAGGTTTTCCTCTCGTGTAGTCAAAGTATAGAAAAAGCCCCTTTGAATCTAAGTCAATAAAACAAAAATAAAATTAATCAATTGATCAAGTGAATATTTATAATTTTTTAGGAACATAGCATATTTCTTAATATAAGTGGCCAGATTATCCCGGGTTTGTCCTCAAACTTATCTTCTAAAGAGTGAGTTAGTCAGAAGCAGAGGAAGTGGCAAGAACAATGTAATGCAGAACAATGATTTCATTGCTGTCTTGAATAAGGATCTGAAATGTATAAGCTGATGGATGCTGAGGATGACGATTATTTGTCCTTAGAATTAAATAGTGATAATCCTCCTATATATACAGATATACACCTAATACATGAAGAGCTCAGTCGCTGCTTGAACTATTTGTTCCTCCCCAATCAAAGATTTTATATGTATTAATTTTTCTCCATTTTCAAATTTATTTTCACTTATTTGTTGAGAATGAGAAAATGTATTATTTTTATTAATTAAACGCGCGCCTCTAACTTACCATTTTATATCGCTTGAAGTATATTTCTTACCATTCTAATCAATGGTCAACATGTAGTACCTAAGGCAGTCACGCAGAAACTTTAACCCGTGCTAAGTGTAATTGCACAGCATCAGATTTACTCGTGCACACTATTGGGTTCTTACCACTGCACTAAAATGAACAAGACGATCCCACAAGAAGTGATACAAAGTAAGATATCTTTCTTGCGCCGTATCGTTTGCGTTCATTTCTATTTCTATATAAACGTGCAAATTACACCAAATTCTGGTTAATCGAAATTCATTCACTCCATCATTTGACTCTAATATATTGCAAATGATTAGAAACAGCTAAAGGTATGTAAAGATGTGAAATTATACATATACATAATTTCATAGCATTGAAATTTTATTCCAATGTTGACTTAACTACAACTCTGTATTTTATTACAAGACGAATTGATTACAACAATGTCTTTCGTTCCCCTAGAGGTGGAATCTCAAAAAAACACTCCCTTAACGTCGTATAAGCAACCTGCCGAATTCCAAGTCGGTCGGCTCTACAGTCCGGAGATTTCATGGTAAGTGAGTTCGTGTCAGTTAGTGGTATCTCTCTCAACTTGAATCTAAGATAATACATTCACAATAATGCGTTGAAATCGTCAACTCTACATATTCCGAATCACGAGTCTATGTTGGTGCATTTCTGTAGAATTGAAGACGAAAATGCACAGTTTAAATGATAAAAGATATCTTGAATAGTAGACTTCCGCGGATAGCTAATTTTGAAATATCTTGGCTTTCGGATGAATTCCGCGTCTTAATATCAAACAATTTTCTCCCATTACAACGTTCAAAAAGCCATAAAGAAATACACTTCGCCTAAAATTTAAAATCGATTTGAGCCACATAATCCCCCCCCCCCTACACGTGCCTGCTTTATCTACTGCCTATCTTCCATATATTGAAAATATAACAAATCGAATTTCCAAAATCCTTAATAACTAAATATTTCTACACGGTTGAAACCCTATCAAAGATCCTCCTCTTCACTCAGAAGGTGTTTATAGCATCCCCTGTTCTTCTGGTAAAATCTACATTGGTGAAACAGGTCGTACATTAGCTACTCGTGTGAAAGAACATGAGCGCTGTACAAGGCTTCGTGACACCAGTAGAACTGTGAAATCTCTTTCGAGTATTTGCGGTATCAGTTATGATGGAAATATCGACACGTTTGGTTTATGTGTGAAATTTGATGACAAATCACAATATAGTTGTGATTGGTAAAAACCATTTAACACATTTCTATATATGGTAGCAAATGTTTTGGACAATTGGGAAATGGATCTGGGTTTTATACAACTTGTTGAATTTTTTCATCGCTAATTGCTTTTCTAATCATCGACAATTTTTTAATAATAATGATTCTTGATCCAGATATGAATTATATATAAAATTCTCGGGAAATAGGTCACATTAACACATATGCTTAATATTTTCGTCTTTAAGTTCGTTTCGATCTCACTACCATCATCAGTAGACGTATTCTCAGTTTATATACTTGAAACATTAATGTGTTATAATTTAGATTGTTTCGTGTTTCTGTTTGTTTCGACGACGTGGGCATTTTTAATTGAAAGGAGTGGGATAAGGACGCCTTATGGTGATACGATTAGTTTTAAGAATCCATGTTTATACAGTTATACGTCTTCTGATGATGGTCGTGAGACCGAAACGTACGTAAAGACGAAAATAATAAACACATGTGTTAGTGTGACCTATTTCCCGAGAATTTCATTTTCAATTTGTGATTAATGACGATTTCCGAAAAAAATCTACATCAAATGGTAACACTGAGAACTAGGTGCTTGAAGTTTTTTTCAATCCTTTTGAGTATAGTTACTCACCCTGTGTATGTTCCCACCAGCCTATTATTCAATCACAAAATATACTTAATCCAAATCTACTTAAATCGAAGAGGACTTCAAGGCTTATGAATTGTGTAAATATTAAAGTGGTGTTCTTTCCATGAAACAATCTTTCTCCGGAGTGTACGTGATAACAGAAAGCTAGCGACAGCGCACAATTATACAAAACGCCCAAATCGTAGCTTTCGTAGGTGAGTTCTAAGGGGAACTACAACTTTAGGATAAATTACTGAATTTTGAGGGATGCTGACGGGGTGGTAGGGGGTGTAGGGTGAGATGAGACCGCGTGTGCATGCAGCACCCTGCATTGCAAGAATACTGCCCTTGTGAAAAGAAACAACGCAGTTCGACCGTAGTAAAGCTGTTATACCTGCAGATGATTTATTTTTCTTTGCAAAAAGTCAAGCAGTTTGACATTGTTACTCGTGAAATTTGAAGACGTCATGAAGTAAATTATATATACCAAATTGTTTTCTGTGATTAGTGCTGTGTTTAGAGAACCAATTTGGAAAGTTCACGGAAAGAGAAGGTAAAATTATTCAAATTCCGTTAATGTAATACCCAAACAAATTGCATGTAAGGTTTCTGGAATACCTGTAACGGGTCAAAATGCTTGAATTTTAATTGCTTGCAAATTGCTTATATATTTTATTATTTGCAAATTCTCGGGCAACAGGTTATTACTATATTCTCAATAATTTATAATTACCTCAACGTATGATCCATTATATATAAATTCTAAGGTAATAGGTCACATTAACACATATTCTTATTATTTTCGTCCTTACGTACGTTTCGGTTTCACGACCATCATCCGAAGACATATCAATGTCTAAAACGGGATTTCTTAGGACTAATTGTATCAGCACAAAGCTTCCTTTTAGCACCCATTTCAATTAAGAATGCCCACGTCGCCGAAACTAATAGAAACACGAGTAATCGAAATTGTAGCACATCAATGTTTTACGTATATGAATATGTATCAAGAATCCACTGCTTAAAACCAGATGTTAACGATTTATGAGGTAATAGGAAAAGGTTGTCAGACCTCATTAGAAATGAGTAAAAAAATATTACTATTTGAGCATTCTACCTAAAATATACTTTTAACATTATTAAGATGCATGTAGGAATTTGCAAGAGTTTTAATTAATTAAATTAGCATGAATCTGATTACAGACTTGGAGTCACATTTTATGTAAATCATCTCCAGAATAGATCTTTTGTAATAATTGGTTGCCTTAGTTAAAATATTAACATTTTTGTAATCGAATTGATGGTTGTAATCAAAACAGTGTTTCGCAAGGGCGGTGAAAGTTTTTGTTTCTTAAACTATACTTATGACCATACTATATATATTTTGTAAATATTGTTCAGAAATTCCTGTATAAGTCTCATCGCAATCTGAACAATCTAATTTGTATACTGTGTGGGTTTGTTATTCTTCAGGTAGGTTTTATCATTTCTTTATTTTCTCTGAGGTCCCCGGAATGTATGGAAATATCATAAAATTATCTCTAATGCCATTTATGTTATTTATATGTAACGTTCCATTATAGATTTTGCTTATTCTTTCTTTAATGATGGAATTGAAAAATGTTTTGTATGCTGTGTGGGTTTGTTTATCTTTAGATTGGTTTTAGATTTGAGAAATATTTCCCAACACAGTTAGTAGGTTTATGCGTGAAATTTATATTATACTTTTCCAAACATTTCTTCATTTTCTTTGAGGTCCCCGAAATGTATGGTAATATTATAAAATTATCTGTATAACCGTTTGTTATATAACAGCGCGATGTGTAAGGCTTTTTTTTATAAGTTGTTTGTTATTTATATATATAACGTTCCATTAAACATTTTGTTTCTCCTTTCTGTAAGGATGGGATTGAAAAATGTTTTTGGGTAACCATTCATCTCCAGTGTATTACGAACAATCTCCAAATTTTTGGGACGATTCTCTGGGTGGGACAATATAACACCGCGATCTGTAAGGCTTTTTTTATAAGTTGTTGGTGCAACGGAATTGAAGTGAAGATAACGTTGAGATTAAACTTATTTAGTAAACCACGAAGTTTTTATTTTTCCATCTGCATTATGCTTAATGTTCATATCTGGGAAATTTATGTTTTTGTTCACTTCTATTTCACAAGTAAATTGAAGTTTACAGTGGAAATTGTAAAATTTAATAATCACGTACTGAATATCATCATTGGGAACACACATTAGGCAATCATCTACATACCGTTTAAAGAATACGGGTTGAAAATCTAATGAATTTATTACAGATAATAATAATACTAATATAATAATAATGTTTATTCACACAAAGATTAAAAAAAATACAATGGAGTGTATAATTGAGATGATGTAAACAAACAGGGAATATCACAGAAGCTTCAGTTCCGAGGGAACTATCGCTTGTACGTGATTTCAATTTACTTTATTATTTATAATTGGTATAAGTAAGAATTTAATTTATTATTAATTAATTAATTCGTATACGTTAGAAATGAACTACAAGAAAAAACATAATTTATGACGAAATAAATTTAAATACAAATAGCAAATTAGGTGATATGCGTAAACGTGTCCTCTCATATACACCTATACACAAGCATATAAACAGACACATTCCGATTCGCACAACAACCAGCACAACACATCACACAACATTTAATAATAAGGATCAGCACACCTTCCACTGTTTTGGTTAAAGAACACAATTTAATTTAGTGAACCATTTGCAGGCTGGGTGAAACCTGATGTAACTATCATCAATGGGTCTTTTGATTAACTAAATCATGCAGTCTGCTCCTTCCATAATTCAAAATCCAGTTTTTTGTGTTTCTCTTGAATATATTGATGCTATTCGTGTTTCTGATTTCGTCCTGCATCAAACTATAGAGTTTTGGTGGTGGTAGTGGTGATTCCTCTAGGCATTCCATAACTAGGTTAGCTATAGTAGCTGAAATAGGAGATCCCATTGCTGTGCCGAATATTTGCCCAAAATATTGCTCACCATATTGAAAATAAGGGCATCCTAAGCAAAACTAAATTTAGATTGATCTAGAGGTGTGTGGTTTTTATTCTCAGCCAAAGCGATTGGTATATTTGTAAATAAAGAAACAAAGAAATGAATGATCTACTGGTACGGGTTGATTTTTTATAAATTAATTAAAATGCCATGAGCCTTTCACATAAAATTAATTTTTTCCCATTATATTGTTGATACAATTTTTGATAAATTGTAGGTAAACGCTCCAATGTTATTTACAATGAGACTTAAAGGTATATAACTTTTATGTAGTTTCGGAAGCCCATAGATATAAGGTGCTTGCCCATTATAGAAAATTGATTTATTTTTCAATTCAATAGGGATTATCTTACTTTTATACCTTCTATTTATTAATTTATTCATGCCATTTCGGATTGATAGTGTAGGGTCAGACTTAAATTTTTTGTAAGTTTAAATAACATTTAATAAGATTTCCTGTTTTGTTTTCATAGTCATCTCTATGCATTATGACGGTTTTGCTACATTTATCCCCGTTCAAAACCCAATATTTGAGAGTTAGCATCTAAGAACTGTCTTGGCTTTTTTGTGTATTTAATACGATTTTTTGCTATGCCTATTTCTGCTTTCTGTTTATTCCTTTTTTTTGTCAAGATGTTACAAATGTTATTTCTAATTCCATTTTTTTCTTCTAAATTCTTATTTCTAATTTAACATTATGAATTAGCAATTATATTGTCGATAAGCAATTTTTTATTATTAGACAATGCAAATTTTGTACCTAAGCTTAACGTGTGCTGTACCTCATCCGGAATTATTGTGTCTGCTATGTTTTTCAACCATTGTTTATTGATCTTATCAGAAATATTCTGCAATTCTTCTCTCTTGCTAATATCTTCATTAACTTTCCGTATTCCTTTAAAACTCTACAATAGGTAGTTGTTCCTTCCATATTAAGGCTTATATCCCAGTCGAAAAGTTAATAATGATTCTTGACCCTGGCATGAATTATATATAAATTTCCGGGAAATATCTCCCACTAACACATATGCTTATTATTTTCGGCTTTACGTACGTTTCGATCTCATGATCATCATCAGAAGACGTATCAATGTCTAAAACTGAATTTCTTAAAACTAATTGTAATAGCACAAAGCACGGCCACGTCGATGAAACGAACAGAAACATAATAATCGAAATTGTAACACATTAATGTTTCAAGTATATGAATATGTATCAAGAATCCACTGCTTAGCAATTTTATTATAATATACGAAGTCATGTCAAACAATGTTTGTATACGGCTGAAACAAACAATATAACGCTCAAGTATTCACTTTCGAATCAGATGTTAAAGATTTATGTGGTAATAGAAAAATGTTGTCATACCTTATTAGAAATATCGCTATTTGAGCATTCTACGTAAAATATACTTTCAACATTATAAAGACTTATGTTCCGTTGTTTCATTGTTGCTCACAATGCCTATTTTAAATATATTGAAACAAAGAACAATAGAAGCATTTTATTTCAGAATATAAACAACAAACATGACACAGAAGAACAGATAATCATTAATGATTCTAGACCCAGGTACGAATTATATATTCTCAGGAAATAGGTCACCCATTCCCCAAAAATTGATAAACAAAGCAAAAAAATCTATGGTTTGAAGCTCAATTCCACTACGATTTCTTTGATAATATTATATAATCCAGCGCTTACTATAAGCTTGAAAAAAGTACCTACCCAACATGAAGTAGACTGTGTAACAACCGATCTTGGATATCTTAAGTTAACTTAAGTACTGACACAATATCATTTCTTGGAGAATCATTTGACTGGTAACAAAAGGAAATATTTGATATCGTGTCGGAAGAGTTTCAGTCCAGTCAATGGCAGCTTTCTCCTCCCGATTGTTTGAAACGTCACCGATTCTTATGAAACTTTGGGAAGATTTGGGCGGTGGATCCTGGGATGCGCTTTTCCCCTGAGCCTAGATTCTACCAATTCTTAAATTGAAATTATTGAAATTAGTGATGATACCAGGAATGAATAGATTAATGAATTCCTACCGAGAAGGGTCGTCTACACTTTCATCGTGAAGTCCATCTTTGCTAAGTAATTCACGGTTGAACCATTGTCGCAAATAAGGTAATACATAAACAATGAATTTGGTTCTTATCTTATCTCTGTAGGAGTAATATTGATCGAGTTACAGCTTGGTGAAGGTTGAACCATGTACACAGAAAACAGAAATACAAGCGTTTACCAGAATAAAATCAGTGATGAACACTTTTCGAGTAAAAAAGCAAAGTGAAGTTGGTGGCATTCGTATTCAAGTTGACCAAAATATGTATTACGTAATTTCGTTTATACGGGTATTATCAATATGCTGAAGAAGTTTTGCCGGTGCAGAATGCATAATTTTGAAAAAAACTTTTACTATTTTTATAAATTTTCAATCTTCGTAAAAAAATTAAGTTTTTTCAAAATTACTTCGAAACAGTAATAGATATCAAAAAATCACGCGAGATCAAGAACGCAGATTAGATTTCAGCAAACTTTTTGGCTGGACAATAAAAATCAACTGAGATATAAACACTTTTACTTTGTTTTTATCACCATGTATTACAGAAACAAATCGTGACTACAGTTTCGGTACAATTTGAATAAACTTGGCTATTTATAGTACAATATAAGACTCGCTCCTACAGAGATTTTGGTTGTTAATTGTATACAATTTTTGACAGGACACTTTTTCCAATAAAATGTAGGATGTCTTATTATTTGGGAAAAATCGTTCAAACATATGCTTCTTCTCACCGAAAAATGTACAATTTCAACCGTAGACAGCTTAGTAACGATGTCCTCAACGAACAAAGTGTGAGAGACTTTTTTTTCTTAGAATGCATCATTTAATTCATTTATGAGTTCATTTCAATTCCCAAAATTTTCACCTCTAGGTTAAAAGCGCCCCCCGCACCCTATCAATCATTCCAGAAAAGATATCAGTCACTGATAATTGCCATTTCCACTACATGAGGTTATAGAAACTGTTATTGATGCGAAAATATAGAACTAACATGATATTCAAAGTAAACAAAATTTTAATGTAATGTACATTCCAAGATCTACCTGTTCACTGCAATAAACTCTTACGGGCACCAGCTACCAGCTGTGAATCCTGTCTATGATAACTCCGACATTCTCAAAACCCCAGAGTCGAAGTGGTTTCAATGCCGAATAAGTTTGAAAAAAAATCTTGTTAAATTGCGTGTGATTAAAACATTCACAATTGATTTATTCTATTCGATTTTATCAGTTGTATTCGATGTTACAATAAAAAACTAGCATGTATATTTAATTTACAGATTTAATTGAGTTTCGCTCTCACTGTCAGTTCCATCAACGCTATTATCAAATGTAAAGTAGCATTCAATTTCAACATTATGGTTAATTGCATTTTTCCAAATTTCTATACGAATGCTATCTATTGCTTTTCTAGTTAATGTCTCAATCCTTGGCACTTGAAGTCGGAGGGATGATTTCTGCTCTAACATTTTATTTGTAACCAGAATTGCCAGATATATGCCCTATGGCGTGACTAACTACGTTTTAGTGCATTAATCTTATATTTGAATATCTTTTGAACGCTCATTTGACGCGTTTCGGCTTTCGCCTTTCCCCTGATTTTTTTCACATTTCTACTGGAATTTAACAAAATATTCTATATTGATCAGATGCAATTGGTATTTAGATTGTTTCATTAATATACATCGTTTGAATTGCTGAAACCCTGAGAAAACCCACAACTTACTTTAGATAAACCAGCAAAAGGAAACCACGACGAGAAAAATTTTGTTGTGTGGTTTTTTTTCGGTCGAGGATTGAATATGTGTACAGTTTGGTTATAGTTCATAGAGGGCCCTAGTTACAGTAGTTTGATTTTATTAAACATATAACATCAAGATATCTCACCCTCATTAACGATTTCTCATTTCTCAATTTATTTACACAAACAAGATTCACTTCATGAAAGTCGCAGTAAGTCATCGTTTTCGAGATATCTGACTTTGGGATCTTCGAAGCATTCGCTGTAAATTATAATTACCTATTATTCATTCAGCAGGTTTTTCAAGTAGGCTTCGGACAAAAATCCAATGAGACCATTTCGTATTTGTCTCTGTGATGTTACTCAGTGTTTTTTTTTCTTCAACTACTCGAGAGGGAAACTCATAATATCTTAAGATAATCGTACGAGGCACCAGTGAAATGTTGAGAGAGGAAATGGGCATTCGAATTTTTCTTGAAAGTTTGGAGGTTATAGGCATGAGGAAAGACCTCAATTAACAAAGAGCTCCACAACTGCGCCGTTTGCCAGATAAATGAAGCCTGACAGGAAGAAGTTCGGCAGGTCTCGAGCTTAGCATGCCCCACTTAATTGATTCCAGAGTTCATTTCAAATCTCAAAATTTTCACGCAATCCTAGGGTAAAAGCGCACCCCGCACCCCGTTAATCATTCCAGAAAAGATATTAGTCACTGCTAATATAGACAATTTCCACTATATGAGGTTATAGAAACTAATATAAAAAAAAATTAATGTAATGTACGTTCCAAGATCTACCTGTTAACTGCAATAAACTATTATTACGGGCTCCAGCTACCAGCTGTGAAGCCTGTCAATGATTAACTCCGACATTCTCAAAACCCCAGAGTCGGAGTTGTTTCAATGCCGACTAAGTTTGAAAAAAAATGCTTGTTAAATTGCGTTTAATTAAAACATTCATAATTGATTCATTTTATTTTATTTTATCAGTTTTATTTCATGGTACAGTAAAAAATTATCATCTATATTTAATTTACAGATTCAATTGGGTTTCGCTCTCACTGTCAGTTTCATCAACGTTAATGTCAAATGTAAAGTAACAGTCAATTTCAACATTATGGTTGTTAGTACAGTCATTTTATGGATTGGTCGTTTTTTTTTTCCGACTTAAGGTTTGAAAATATAGAAAGTTAGGAAATTTTCCGTAGATTACGAAAAAAATACTGGCTGAAAACCTCCAATGAAGGAAAATGTCTTAATTTATATATATATGTACGATTTTCCGTGTTTTTCCGGGAAAGAACACTTATATCTTCGAAAATAAGCATTTTAGAAGGAAAAGGTTCAAACAAAAGTTGTTCAGCATCAAATTTTACATAGGAATTGACTATTCTGAATCCAATTTTCATCGAATTTTCCAAGCATTGGATGGGAAAACAAAATATTTTCGAATAAGAACTATATATGAGAAAAAATTGCATTTGGCTGGTAAATATGGTACGATAATTTTATATTGGTATATATATCGTTACTGTAAATGATTATAATTAGGAATTTTCCAATATTTGCCCCAATTTTCCGGATTAGGACAATTTTTTTATTTTTTTTCAATCCTAGTGTATGATTTTTAGGTTTTATAGAGCTCTGATAACGATTTTTCAGTTCATTTTGTCGTGAAAAGTCATTGAAAACGTACATTCGGAAAATGGAAAACTTTTTTTTTTTTTTGATTATGGCATGTGACAGATGAATTCTTATATTTTTTAGGGTTCTGAAAATGTTTTTTTACTTTGTTTCATCGTGAAAAATCCTTAAAAATATATATCCGAAAATTTTAATTTAAACAATTTAATATTAAAACGAGGTTGTTAGAATCAAATTGTTTTTCGCTTAAACGATTTTTTAATCAAATATATGAATAAAATAATTGTTTACACGGAATACACAACAGCTCAGCTGTAAATATTTCATAATAACGTTTAACGTATACAATAACAGAGCACATGTGGCGTTATTTTGGGCATCATTTGATTGAACGCTTGCGCACAAATTCATTGCAGTGGTGCCACATACATAGTCCAGCGCATCGAAAGATTTAACGCAGTGGTGCTCGATCGAGAATTTTAAACCCGCGGGAGATCAAAAATTTTTTGAATTTTTTTCATAATTTTATATAATTTGTTTTTTTTTATTGCTCTACATACTAACGAAAACAATTGAATTTCGTGACAAAATTAACTAAAAAAACGTTTTCCGAACCCTAAAAAACATAAGAATTGATCTGTCACACGCCATAATCGAAAAAAAAAAGAAAAAAGTTTTCTATTTTCCGAATGTACGTTTTCAATGACTTTTCACGACAAAATGAACTGAAAAATCGTTGTCAGAGCTCAATAAAACCTAAAAATCGACATATCATACACTGAGATTAAAAAAAAAAAATTTCCTAACCCGGAAAATTAGGGCAAATATTGGAAAATTCTTAATTATAATCATTTACAGTAACGATATATACCCCAATATAAAATTATCACACCATATTTACCAGCCAAATGCAATTTTTTCTCATATATAGTTCTTATTCGAAAATATTTTGTTTTCCCATCCAATGCTTGTGAAAATTCGATGAAAATTAAATTCGGAATAGTCAATTCCTATGTGAAATTTAATGCTGAACAACTTATGTTCGAAACTTTTCCTTCTAAAATGCTTATTTTCGAAGATATAAGTGTTCTTTCCTGGAAAAACACGGAAAATCGTATATATATAAATTAAGACATTTTCCTTCATTGGAGGTTTTCAGCCACTATTTTTTTCGTATTCTACGGGAAATTTCCTAACTTTCTGTATTTTCAAACCTTAAGTCGGAAAAAAAAGTACCAAATCTCAAAAAAATCCATAAAATGACTGTACTATGTAGCATTTTCCAAATTTCATTAAGAATGCTATCTATTACTTTTCTAGTTAATCTTTCAATCCTTGCACTCGAAGTCGGATGGATGATTTCTGCTCTAACATTTCATTTGTAACCAGAATTGCCAGATATATGCATATCATCTTAAATTTAAATATCTGTTAAGCGCTCATTTGACGCGTTTCGGCTTTCGCCTTCTCTCTATTTTTTTTTTTACATTTCTACTGGAATTTAACAAGATATTCTATATTAATTAGATGCAATTTGTATTTAGATTGCTTTATTAAGATACATCGTTTGAATTGCTGAGACCCTAAGAAAAACCAACTTACTTTAGACTAACCAGCAAAAGAAAACCACGACGAGAAAAATGTTAGGGTGCGGTTTTTTTTTGGGTCAAGGAATCGAAATGTGTGTACAGTTTGGTCATAGTTCATAAGGGGCGCTAGTTACAGTAGTTTGATTCAGTTAAACACGATATAACATCAAGATATCTCGTTGACAATTCCTCTTTTCCCAACTTATTCACACAAAAAAGATTCACCTCATGAAAATCGCTGTAAGTCATCGTTTTCGAGATATTAGACTTTGCAATCTTCGAAGCATTCGCTGTAAATTAGAATTACCTATTATTCATTTAGCAGGTTTTTTAAGTAGACTTTAGACAAAAATTCAATATGGCCGCTTTCTATTTTTTTTGTTTTGTTATTCAGTGTTATTTTCTATGCTTTGGCTACTCGAGAGGAAAACTCATAATATTTTAAGATAATCGTGCGAAGTACCGGTGGAATGGTTGGAAAGGAGATAGGCATTCGAATTTTTCTAGAAAATTTTGAGATTATAGGCTTAAGGAATAACCTCAATAGGCAAAAAGTTTTCTGATGAACACTGATCATGGAAATATCCTTTCTACGATGTTCTAGAGAGATCAATGAATTCGTAAGTTTGTCATCATCATTCACCTTCCTTTTTTGGAAAGGGGGTGTAACATATCAAGGTTGGCAACACAGCCAGGGAACATAGATACTCGATGGGCAATAACACACGGTCCGTGTCTAGAAATGTCTCTTATAATTTATCTATAATAAACCCCCACTGAACAATAACATTCAATCTGTTCATAGTATCCTAACCTGGGGCATAACAAAATTTGACTTAAATATTGTTAACCATGTTAAGCATAGTGTTCAGTGGGTCAATTTGAACGACGTGCTCACAAAGGACGTTCTTGAGAAGCACAAAAGTGTATTTTCGAATGTTAATAGTTTCCAAAACGTACGAAATAACTCTAAAAGACAATGCGGTACCAAACGTTAGGGCTCTTCGGAAAATTCTCCCAGCGCTGAAGGTCGCGGTAAAAAGTAAACGTCATGTGGTAGTGAATGATAAAATCATAGTGCCCGTCACTGAACCAACTGATAGTATGTCGTGGTGGCCCCTAAGACAAATGGTAATGCTCGAATTTGCATCGATCCCCGTGTACTTGATAAGTATATCAAACATGAAAATTCCCACAATCGACAATCTTTTTACTGAACATTGTGAGGCTAGCTATTTTAGTATACTAGATGCATTCCAGACATTTTTACAAATACCATTAGCCTATGATAGTTCAAAAGTATACACTGTAGCGACACCTTGAGATAGATATAGGTAGGTATCTGAGAATGGCTTATGAAATTTCATCAGCACCTGAAATCTTCCAGGGATTTATTTACGTATCATTGTGTCCAGAGCAGTTGCTTACGTTGATGACATTCTAGTCTTTGGTAGAACTTCAAATTAATATATCAAAAACTTGGACATAATTCTCACTAGAATCATGGAAAGTTGTTTTACTTTGAACTTGGAAAACTCAAGAATTGGTGTGAGATCTGTTAAGTTTTAAGGACATAAAATAAGCTCATCTGGCATTGATTCAGATGAAAGTAAAACAAAAGCACTCAGTGAAATGTTACCATCTAAAAATAAAAACAAAACTGCAACATTTTTTGAAAATGATTGTTCATCAACTAAGTTTATACCGAATTTGTAGCAAGAGACCAATCCTCTGAGAAGATTATTGAGTTCAAATAATGAATGGGTTTTGTCTGAAAACGAAGACAGATGTTTTAGTCAGTTGAATGAACTGGAGTCTTACCTGTACTAACCCTATTTTGACTTCACAAAACCAACAACCTCATCAGTTGACGCCCGTCCATTTGGTTTAGGAGGCGTTATCAAACAAAATAGGCAACCAGTAGAATGATGTGCTCCGGTTCCCTTGACACCAACGCACCAGAAATATAGTCACATCGAAAAGAAATTATTAGTGATAGTTTTTGGCTGCGAAAAATTCCATTATTTCCTTTATGGTTATATCGATTCAAAATTTTGATTGATCATCGTCCATTATTAGGTTTATTCAAAAAACTACCAATACGACTTTCGAGATATAGTTTTGAAGTAATTTATGTTCCTGCGGCAAGCATATGGCAATAGCAGATACTGTCAGTAAAAACCTCATTTCAAATACTGTCGATACTCACGAATCAGATGAGAATCTAAAAATTTTGCTACTTTTTCTGTGGAAGAACAAAGACTTATTCATTCCGTTAAAGAAGACAAAACCCTCCAGCTAGTTGAACACTATGTTGAAGATGATTGACCGACTCATGAAGTTAATACACCTAAAGGAATTCAAACATTTTGAGAAATTCGGAATAATATTAATATTTGTAAAAATCTAATTTTCTATCGGAAGAGTATTCTTGTTCCTGCTACATCAAAATTTTAATTTTTGAGCCTACTACATAGGACACATCAAGGAATAGTTTCCTGTAAAAAAAATTAGCCCAAGAATCTATGTGTTGGTCAGGTATTGTTCTGGATATTGAATATATGTTAAACACTTGGCGAACATGCCAGCATTACGCAAGAAGTAATATAAAAGAACCATTATAGTCCCACAAAACACCAGAATTTCCCTGGGAAAAAATCGGAATAGACTTTAAGACTTTTGGCACCTTGACTTCCATAATAACAGTGGATTATTATAACAACGTACACACAACGTTAATACGCAGCCGCACTACGCAAACGTTTCGCCTTCTCCGAGTCACTAACTTCGAATACCGAAATTCAAGTATTTGGTACAATGTCAACATTACAGTCTTACTAAACTTCTTGGGCGATGACTACCAGACATCCATGATTCTGTTTAATCCTGAATGGAAATTATCTTCACTTAACTATTCCATGTATTATAAAAAAAGTTATATCCTGCTAACTTCTGTGATTACTGGTGGAAATTAAGTGTATGTATGGTGGTATCTGTGTGGGCGGGTTTGTGATGAATACCGAAGCAATGGTAATTATTCGTACCTACGTGAAATGGTCAGATTTAAACATTTTTGGGAGTTGTTGCTTTCTATCTCTAAGATGAATTCTTTATTTGGATGTGAGTTGTTAATATACGTAATTACCAATTCATTTGTCAGATACTACTTGTAAAGCGGGCGATTACCTCACCAATATAGCGATACCAATATACAAACATGTGCTGGAATTTGAAACTTAGTATATGATTTTACAAGTGATTCATAAATATGTCTTCTAGTAAATTTATTATTAATAATAATAACAAATCAAAGTGAAATGGTCAGATTTATAAATTTTTGGGAGTTGTTGCTTTCTATCTCTAAGATGAATTCTTTATTTGGATGCGAGTTGTTAATATACGTAATTACCAATTCATTTGTCAGATACTACTTGTAAAGCGGGCGATTACGTCACCAATATAGCGATACCAATATACAAACATGTGCTGGAATTTGAAATTTAGTATATGATTTTACAAGTAATTCATAAATATGTCTGCCAGTAAATTTATTATTAATAATAATAACAAATCAAATTTTGCATGTTTAACATATTTAAGTTAACCCTCACGAAAAATATCTCAATTTCTTACAAACCATAATAAAAACGTTACCTTTAAAGCAACCAATAATCTATATTCATACATTAATAATTCAAATATTGGAAAAGATAAATTAATGAAATCTGGTGCTTATAGGCTGAGGTATGATGAGTGCGATATATTGTACATACGATAAACTGGACACAGCTTCATTGTAAGGTTTCACGAACATATCAAAATTACAGCCTCAAAAAAGAGAACTCTAATTACGCGAATCACCCATTGGAACATAATCACCCTTAATCCCGATATTATACAAGTACACACTCAATATTCTGGAATCAATAGAGATTTCAAAACATTCGTAAAATAATAGAAATATAATATTAAATAACCAAATTGATACCTATAATTCACCACTTATCAACAATTTTTGTGAATGAACTCCAACCCAACTCTTTGTTACCCCATCCCTCAATTTGTACCGCATTCAGATTGATTTCTAATAATTGAGGCCAAATTTTTGATTCAGCTTTAATTTGTAACTGCTAGTGCCACAGTGTGATGGAGAAATTCGTCAGCATTATTTCTAAATTAGATGTTACATGTTTTGTGTGAATTTACAAAGACTGATGAAAAAAATAATATTCACAATAATTTCTGAATAGTATCATCTCATTCTAGATTCCATGACGGTGGTGACCACAGATGAAGACAGCGGTGTGGAAATGTCCCATCTTCGAGCTGATAACGGTAAAAAATTGAAATCATTATTGCATACGACATTGTTAAATAATTATGATTCACATTATCAATATATATTATCGATACAAGATGGTAGCCAGGTACTCACGATCATCATATTTTCTAAATAGTATCTTATTTTACAGCTCGAAATAATGCGTTAACATTATGTGGAATTCTTTACCTAGTGAGGTCTTTCCCTATGCCTACAACCTCCGAACCATCAAGAAAAATACGAATGCCTATCTCCTTTTCCTACACCCCACATCAGACGATGTTCTTCGAACATTATAGATTTCCTTCTCGTGTAGTCAAATTATAAAGTATAAGGCAGAAGTATAAGGTTATGACTGAAAGTGAAAGTTAGAAGCAAAAGCATTTCCCTCTTTTCGTATTTATAATGATTATGATATTCTCTGTTTGTACAACTAGAGAGTCAATTTGTTTGCATCCCGAACGACAGGTTTCAACATGTTCACCATACCCTCAATATCCGCTACCTTCTCCCTGCACTTTGTATGAACTTCAGTTCAGTTTTGTTACCATTACGTAGTTTATCGTATTTTATGAATTTGGCTCCATGTCTTCCTCAGCAAAAAAAATGCAGAAATCACAGTTGGTAAAAGACTGCAATTCATTGCGGATGAAATTGCCAATGCTTTAAAGTACCAAAAGTGAAAAGGCGAAAGGAACAAGATTGTTAAAATACGAAAAGACATTTGGCAAATTATTATTTGCGAAAGTTATTAAAGAGGTTCGGTATAGATAGTTTTTCATGATAAATTTTTTAAACTTCTTACAGACCGTTGAGGAATAACAATATGAGAATATGTCCCTCTTTATTACTTTCACTACACCGTTTTTTAAATGTATCGAGTCAAAAAAAACAAAATTATTACAATTATATTCTGTGCAAGTTTGAGCGAGTTCCACTAGTAATTTGTATGAAAAAATAGCTTAGAATTTTTAATTTATAAATTTTATTAATGGCAATTAACTTTTAAAAACACGAAAAGTCGACGACAACTATACGATTATTATTTTTAGACGTTTTTGTGTATACAACTCCGCCGGCAATATTCATAGCGTTGCTAGACTTCAGCTATCGTTCTCCGCTTGCTCTTCTTATATTTCCCCCCGTTAACACTACCGAACCTCCTTGAAAAAACATGAACAATATGAAATGAAGGTAGAAAAAGGAAACAGATATGAAAAAACAGGCAATAAAGCGATCAAATTGTTGGATTGGGAAAGGTAATTAATAAAGGCAATGGAAAATTTCTCTAATTCTACAATGCAGAGGCCATGCAGATTGATATTGTTGGAGAACAAAACAGTGCAGCATCTACTGAGCAATTTTCTATCAACACGGCTGGTGAACCGTTGTTGCCAACAAAATCAGAAAAACTCAACTGAAAAATATTTGAAACGGATGAAACTAGAAAAGTAAATACAACAGAACTGCTTAGTTCTAATATAACAGCAGCGCACAAACCCCTAAATAGTGGGCACCAACCTGCCGAGGTGGACGGTATCAGTTCCACTGAAGCAGAGGTTTAGCACCGCCCACGTATCTAGTTTCCCAATCTTCCCAGTGTTGCATAGCTCTACGGAGGGCTCTGTGACTTTGGGAAATAGTGCTACACATTTGCACAGGGGTGAATCGATCAGATTCATTTTGGCATCGGTTCTAACCATCTTCCCAACTTAGTAATACCAGTCTTCCCTTATGTGGTGTTCAATCAGTGATTTTGACTGTCTGCAACCGTGCACTTGTTGCCACGTTTTCGATTATTATGATCTTTGGTATTACACTCCAACCAAGGCGCTCATCGCTGGTTAAGGGTTTTTTTTTGCATAGAGGAGGGGAAATCTTGCATAGACGCTTCGGGTGCCCGTGCCCCCTGGTGTGCCGGATTCTTACCGACTAAAACCCCTTCTCCGTGAGGTTGGTTATCCATCCTAAGGGGAGCCCCACACCACTGTGGTCGTTATAGTCCTATTGTGTCCTCACTTGTTTCTACCTCCTCATCAGTTCGGTGTATTCTATGAATTTCCGTAACCTGATTTAGGGGATACTTCTGATTTCCTCGGGTCTAGTCTTATCGTCTCCGAGGTATGTCCGACGACCAACCGTGTATGCCGTACACTGACACAGCACATGCATAGGTGTCTCATCTTCCACGTCGCAGCCCCTGCAAGTGGGCTGATCTACCAGTCCCATCGTGTAGAGGTGTTTGTTGCATGGGGCGTGTCCGGTCAGGAATGCAACAAGATTCCGTAGATTTTTCACTCGTTGCTGCTGGAGATCTCTCATCAGTCGCTTGGAGTGCGACATACGGGGCAGCTCTCTCCATTAGGCACGGTGCTCTATCTCGAGCCATTTTTGGATTACAGATTTCGCTGTGGCATGAGAAATGCCACAGGTCAGGGGTTATTTTGCCCCTAGTTTTGCAACCTCATCGGCTATATCGTTTCCTCTTATTCCAAAGTAGCTGGGGACCCAAAATGAGGTTGTTTAGCGTGTTAATGCAATACCACAAAATGTTATTCCCATGTTGCCCAGCGCAGCAAGATTTGCTTTGCGTTCTTTCTTTAAGCGATGTTTGTGCATAGCGCGTTGTAGTCATTATTTCCGCTTGGAGGATAGTATAAGTAGAGTAGTAGAGGTATAATATAACGCCTGGGTGTTTGCGTTGAGTCCCTGCTTCCACCTGTCCATGGCCTCTGGCTCAATCAGTGAACTAGATTTCACCATTGGTTGGTAGGGTTGATTGGTTACTATTATTGCGCCAATCTTCTTTGGAGGGTATATTTGTACGATATTTCATGTCGAAAGTATATCATCGTGGTTACGTCCCATCCGTTCTTATCAAATAAATGGGATGTGTTTTTCCATTGATTGGTAGTTACCTATGGCTACCTTTTTCTTCACAAAGCCCTATTGAATTAAGCCTGTGGCCAGTTCTAGTTGCAGCTCCTTCTATAGTCAACTGGAAACCCCATTAGAGCTACAAGTGCAGCCGTGGGAGTACTTTTCTAGTTCCCGGGATCGCGCCTAGAATGAGCTTTCTCAGATGTTCCACGTTGATTAGGTTGTTCTGAGCTCTGTTCTTTCCCACTACAGCACATAATCATTTGTCAACCTGGATTTACCTACCTGCTTCTTCTCCTCTGATTAATTGATAATCTTAATAATCATAAATAAATATTAATACTGTCACTTGTTCCCATTATCTAAGACTAATAATAATAGTGATGTTTATTACAATTTTCATTATCAAACAACTCATGTAATAAAATAACTTATAAATGCCCGCATCACCTGTCGATTCATTCTTTTGATTGATTGTTGCCGAAACAATAACCTTTCAAGTAACAATAAATATTCGATAAACTGACAAATGGAGTAATATGTTCTGATATCAATCATGCTCAACTTCTACCTCCGATTGTACTATTTGCTACTGATAACGCTAGTCTAACCTCGTTGAACTACAATGTTCTCTGTTCATCTTGTGTGCATCTCAGAGGTAAAGCTACGTTAATAGACTAGAAGTTATATTTAACTGCTCACTCAGAGCTCGGACACTCCTGCGGGTTTAGTGTGTGATTGTTATTATATATTCTCTAGCTTGCTTAATAATTTACAATAAATTAAAGCTAAAAACTTATACTCTGTCATGACATTTGTAATGAAGCATCTTTCATTACTTCGAAATTATTCTCCATTGTCAGTACAATTGAATTTCCTCGGTCAAAGTTGAGGGATCAAACTTTGTCCACATCTGTGTAAAAAATTTGTTAACGGAATGTGCATACCGGCAACCTGTCCGCATTACGTTACTAACCTCAAGGACTATAAAATACGTCCAATTTCGGTTCTAAAGATCACTTTCCTGCTGAATGGGCACCGAGACAGAACAGTAGAAGTTCACCGTTGCACTCCGCCGTTCATTAGCCAGAGATTGAAGAAGTGATTAAAATCCGTGAGATTGATTGAATTAAGATTTCAGTTCGAACATAGTCAATTTTCCATCAAAGTTAGTATAAGCAAGCAACAACCCTGGTAGTTGGAAGTACTATACCCAGGGTGGGGGAGGTCACGGTGATCATGAATCCCCCCCCCCCCCCCCCAATGAGAAACAACATTTTTTTTTGAATAATAAATACCTCATCTTTCAATAGTATACACAAGAGTTGAGATTGGACAAGTGCGTGAGAATATGCAGCTTGCCGACGGAAGCATCTCCAAACGTCTTGATGCTGCAAAGACCTATCGATACCTGAGAATTGAACAGCGTCCTAATTATGACGCTTCCCAGGAAAAGGTGACTCTCCGCGGCAAGTACAAAAACCTTGCACGAAAGATTTGGTCTTCCGAACTTTCGAGTGAGAACAAGACGTCTGCAACAAATATGCTTGCCGTTCCAGTCCCGCTACACTGTTTTGGGATGGTGAAATGGCATGCCCAAGAGCTGTATAGACTCGACAAAGACAACCGGAAATGATGCATCCTAGGTCATCCGTTTCCCGCATTTATCTCCCACGTCATTGGGAAGGTATGGGCCTCCTTAGTCCTGAGGGTCTGCATTAAATTGTAGTTCTGAGTATAGTTTGTAAACTTCTTAGGAGTTCGAACCCCTTCCTGTGCCTGGTCAAAAATCACGATTTGACCAATTAGTTTTAAGTAATCAGGTTAGGGAAATAATAAGCCTTCTGATGATGTCGTGAGACCGAAACGTACGTTAAGACGAAAATATAAAACATAAGTGTTAATGTGACTTATTTCCCGAGAATTTATATACAGGATGTTCCATCTCAGACGAGCCACCCCGTATATTTCTTATCCCATAGTGAGTGGAAAAATCTCCCGAAACACGTCGAATGATTTTGTTTGGGGGACATCTTTTGACGTATATTTGAGGCTTGAACGAGCAACCCCCTAATAGGGGGCGCTTAAACCCCTCAAGATTGAATAGGGGAGAGGGGTTGAGTGATACGTCATTTGGAAGGTCTTTGAAGCCTCTTCACAACGGTGTATGGAAAACGTAAATTTGATGAACCGTTATCACCAAAAATTAATTTTGTTGCTCGAATGCGCCACCTTGAATATTTCGGTTATTTGTACAATGTACAAGCTCACTTTTATTAAGCTTCTTTTACAAACTTAAACAATCTTCAAAAAGTCACATTCGTAAAAAAATTGAATTGTGTTGTCATGCTTACAATGAAAAAAATTAAATCTGCGTGTTTGAATCAAATGTTCAAATTGTCCTCCATTGACTTCCATACAATAATACATTCTCTCAAAGTGATAAATAAAAAAACAGCAGAACATTTCCTTATGTTGCCTTCATTTTTTGTTCCTAGAAGGTGTTTATCTGGTTTTAACGTTTCTTCGCGCCCCTATTAGGGGGTTGCTCGTTCAAGCCTCAAATATACGTCAAACGATGTCCCCCAAACAAAATCGTTCGACGTGTTTCGGGAGATTTTTCCACTCACTATGGGAAAAGAAATATACGGGGTGGCTCGTCTGAGACGGAACACTGTATAATTCATACGTGGGTCAAGAATCTTTATTGTAAGTACATTAAAAGATGTAGAATTAGATTTTCTGAATTATGACGATAACTTAGAAAATTTAACACATGATTATAAAGATGATTAAGCGTAAATATATTTAACTGCCGAATGCTGATTTCAATCAAAATTGAATTCCTAGTTTGAGGTGAAAGGTGCAGTCAGTCATCAATGCTTCCATTACATTAACAGGCGACAAAAACAATCAAATTTTTCGATATAAGCTATGGTCATATCTTCTTCCGTTTCGGTGATACAGCACGTTAAATTTAATGTAAAAAATAAGAAATTTAACTGCTCTTGTGCAGTTAAAGATATTCCGTTGAAATCTTGTACTCGGAGTTTTCAGGGACCGCCGAATAAGACGTCTTAGTTTATTTTTGAATATGCGGTAGAGGGCGCTCTGTGCGCGACTATTCAGCGGTTCTTTTAGGCTAAACTTTTTTGAGCATAATTTTTTGTTTTCTTCGGACATTTTCCTGTTTTACAATTTCATCGCAAACTAATAAAGTACTCTTAAAGGTTTTTAAAATCTCCACATTACAAAAACTGATTAGCAAATTTACGTACTACGGAGTGTGTCAAAAATAAAGAATCTTCAAATAATAAAAATAATTCTGATTTCATAACAGCTGCTCAAAATGCCTCCCATTTACACATATGCAGGAGTTGATCCCCTTTCGTAGAGAAAACATTGTTCCTACCAAAGTTACTGTATCATTTAACAGCTCGGTAAAAGTATTTACTATTCGTTGTCTTGAGTCACCTAATGTAATTACTTCGTTAAAATAAACTTTGTGTTTTACGTAGCTCCATAAAGCAAAATCCAGTGGATTAAGATCTTTCTGGCCACTGAATAGCAGGATTCGCTTCGCTACCAATCCATTATCCGGGAAAGTTTTTTGTTAACCATAAACGCAAGGGTGGATCCCCATCTTCCAATTGAAAAGTCTTCCCTAGTGGTGTATTTTTTTGAATATTGCCCATTATATATTCTCTCAAGAATTCTAAATATATTTTTACATTTAAGGTATTTTCAAAAATATGGAAACCAAAAAATGCATTGCCGATCATCGCTGCCCACACCTTAATTTTAAAAGAGTGTTGATTTGGGATTTTCTCCATTCAAACATTGAATAAACCTATTAGCCTAAAGTGCATTCGCCTGTAAACACAATTTTCTATGTTGATAATCTTCTTCTTATAATTCTTGTACTTTCTATAATGGTACGGGTGTAATTGCTGCTCTCTAGTGACACATAAGTCTACTCTTCGCGGTAACTGTCTAGTGCTAATAGTAGGATCCTCACCAACCAGGTTTAGTACTTCCTCCTCCGTTTCTGCTGTCCTCGCGGCTTTACCTCTTCCTGCATTGATTTTTTTCTTCTAACACTACCCGTTTCACGGTATCGATGTTCAACCGCTAAAAATAGTTCTGAATTGCGTTTTCTTAGGCAGGACATTTTTTACTATATCGTCGTGCAGCTTCCGCCGCATTGAAGAAACACCCTCCTAATGTTAAAATGATGTTTGTGTTTTCACTATTCGTGAAACTTGCCATATTAAATGTACATCGATGCAGTGAAATCGTAATAATAACGACAATACCTAATGCATTACACGATTTTAATTGTTTGACACTTTTGACTCAAGCCTAATATGGTGAAAAACGATATCTTTTCGTCATTAGAACAATGTATCGCCGAATCGCGTGTGTTCATTTAAACGCGTTATTCTCGAAAACGGGGAGATTTTGAGAACCTCAATAGAGCTACATTATTTGTTTGCGATAAAATTGTAAATCAGAAAAATGTGCAAAGAAAGCAAAAAAATTATTCCCAACAAAGTTAAGTCTAAAAGAATCGCAAACCCAGCGCCCTCTACCACATACTCAAAAACTAACTAATCCATCTTTATTTGCCGTCCTTTGAAACCTCAGAGTACCAGATTTCAATCAAATATCTTTAACTGCAGAGGAGCTACAGCAACATTTAATTTTTTTAATTCAATTTAACGCCATGTATCTCCGAAACGGAAGAAGGACCATATTTTGTATGAGAAAAACTGCTTATTCTTGTTCACCGTCCCCTGCATTTACTGGAGGTCTTTCTGAAACACTCTGTATAAACAGATTTTTATTAATATACGTTTTAGTTCGATATCGATTCACCTTTAGGCACAATGAAAATTGTTAAGCCAAAAAAACCGTTGGATATCATGAATACACCACACCTCTTTGCTGCCAAATACTGTCGTCTAAGTAATTTTTAGAGAAGGAATGTAATGATATCCCCATTGTTAGATACAAACAGCCTTAAGTTTCAAATCGTATGTATTTATTCAAAATCTTTACACATAGCAAAATACCAGTTACTGAAGGAAATATTAAAGAAAATTGATGGACTTGTATATTTTCTATATATGAAAAGTGATGATCATGGATCGTTCAGAAGCAAAACTCAATTCGGTAATCATTTGCGATTATATAATGAGTAAGAATCAAGAGAAAATTTTAGCTTATTTTTTTAGAGGGACACACAACTCGGTCGACAGTTTGTCAATCTTTTGTTAATTATTGTCCATAACATGAATTGCGTGATTATGCAAATTTTTGATTATTTTCATACAGGATAAACTCAGTTTGATTCACATATTCAATGATCGTATAGGTACAGACTTGTTGCTTGAGAAATACAAAGAGTTATGTTCAATGTGTTGGAAAGATGAAGGTGGATTGCTTATGATATACTAAGATATTGATATGAACAGAGGGCGTTATGGCAAACGTTCTTTATCACACCGAGAAACCATTCAGCACGAACGTGTCTAACAACTTAACCGCAAAACAACAATCAAAGAAAAAAATTTGGGAGTTAGCCAACATTATGAGAAAAAAATTTATTGGGGGTGAAATTGTGTAAAGCTAAAGATGCAATTCTAGATAATATGTTTAAGAACGTATCTAAATATCTGAGGGAATAGCAAGAAATGTTGAAATTATTAGACAGTTTTTTTTGAGGAAACAAAAGTGTTGCTTCTACGGCAACACAAATGGAAAACGTTTCATTTGCAACTATTGTTACAGAAAGAGAAAGATTCGTGTATAATCCTCCAGATATTGAAGAAGATGTGTTTGTCCCCGAACCTACTATCGATCAGATTCTCGAAGAACAACTTAAGCAAGTTAATGCAAAGGCCCAAGAGGTTTTCAAATAATACCATACCCCATTAGCACTTATTACTTGGAAGGATTTCTATTGGATGATGATGTCAAGAAATACGACAACATAATGAATGTAAAATGAGATTCGACTTTGGATAAATGGTTCATGGTCTATCAACCTATAGAAATCGATAATGAGAGTAATACAGGATTGTATAATCTTATATTCCTCTCTGAGATAACCTACCCTACACTTATACCGTAGAAGATAAAAAGAACTACAGCCAAATGATCGAAATTACTAGTATTCAAAGACGTACTAACGCTTCTGCAAATCGAATAAGATACACTACAATACACAAACATTTGTTTCAACCATTAATTAATTCCATTAAAAAACCTAGGTCTCACATTTACTCTGGAAATGCATACATCAAGAATAATATGCTTGAATATAACGAGAAACTGATAAAAAAAATACTTTTATTGGGATGACGTGAATGAAATGGTAGATAGACTGAGACTTCTTGTTGAATTCTCGTATGATGGTAATAATAAAGAGATAATGTCTATATATATATAAGAATTGGTACATTATATTATGCTAACATAATTGAACAAAAACCATATGTTAACACAAATTCATTACAGTTATGAAGGTGGCTTCAATGGATAAGTTGGGTAGAGCCTCAACTTCCATGTGGCTATATGACAAAAATATATTTATTAATAATTTCAAATGATTCCTATACATGGATTATTTCTAACTGTAGTCGACAACGCTATCGTTTCGTATTATAGGCGCATCGACGGCATCCCCAACCGTTTAGTGGAATTTACAAATTCCCCCCTACTTCAAGAACATTTGCAAAATTTTCAACAAGGCCAAACGTGGAAAATTATCAGAAGAGAATAAGATCTTAGGCCCTCATTAAATTTGAAAAAAAAAAACACCACTCAACAAACAACACCATCCATTCGCATTCCTACTATCACCCATTCCACACGTCAGTTACTTGTGGTATACAATTCCCATGACTGTTCAAGCAGAACAAAACGGACCAAGTCAATTCTCACACCTACTGACGGCTCCCTCCAAACTGGCATCAGTCACTCCATTTCACACATCATTCACTCCTCTCAGAGGGCTTCTACCCCAGGTGAGTTTCACTGTTGGCCTATTTGCAACACGGAAACAACACGAGATGAAGCATAATTCATTACTCAACTCAAGTAATGCCTCGGTCTTCGTTTTCAAAAGCTGTAATTTGACAGATTATCTTGAGATTTCCCTTATCATAGCGCAACGTACTTCCTTCTCCATTCCACATGGTTGAGCTAGTTTCCTTATGCCTTCTGCTCAAGTTATACCAGTCACAGTTTATTTTACCTTTCTCCCTAATCTTTCTTTTACATTCAACTTAAGGTCTATTCCTAGTAGTATCTGAACTCGGTTCGGCACGCTCATTCTCCATTGAGTCTACATTATCGTAATCCAAACCTAACAATTTCATATGTCTACCAAAATTTGTGAAGTATGATGATAGTTTAGTAGTGTTGTGCCTTGACGTTCTTATGATGCGATCTCTGGCAAAGCTTCGTCCCACACACGATGATTATCGGACATGCAACTACTCAACATGGTCTTAATCGTACGATTCACTCTTTGTAGGATTACTACGTGAGTGATAAAGAGGACATTACTCATGCCAAACAGTATATCTGTTTCAAAAGTTGTTGGAATTACTTACAGAAGAATTGAACACTGTTGCCACTAATCACGAGTCTAGGTACCAAAAACATCTCCTTATCAACAAACTACAACATCAGCAGAAGATTTTTTCAGTGGGAAAATAAGGGAAAATTTACTAAAACAATCAGTGACAACCATTGTGAACGTATTCCCCTTTGTCGACATAGGCAGAAGTGCCATGAAATCAATAGAAATCATCTTCCTAGGTGTATTAACTTTCGGGTGCGATACCATCTTATCCGCAGGTTTGGTATTAATAGATTTATGTGTCAAACAAATTCCACCACGTCGGGTATATGACATCTTCGGCCAAGAGTAACATTCGGCCGATCGCTGAAAAGTTTTGTAGACTCCCCCACATCCAGCAGTTGGAAGATCCTGACCCGATGATATCAATCCCGATCGTTCCTCTTTGGGGCAACCTTTTTCCAAGAATCCGCAGTATCTGATAGCTCTGGACAGTCAACTTTAACATATTTGTACAAAGCATCATGTGGAACTCCACTACTCTGATATTTATAAGGATTTCTCAAAACGGCCAAATAAATTCTCAAATACCACTTATCTTTGACATCCGGAGTCACAGATACTAAGACTACAACTGAGTTCTTCACCTTTCCGATTAATGATCTTGGAATCATATCGTTAAATCTTAACGCTCCATCTAGCCAAACGACCAGAAGGATCTTTTGAGTTCTGCAACAAAACTAGAGAGTGATGATCCGTAACAACTGGGAATGGAATGACTTCAATATAAAGTTTTTCCACAGCCCAAAGAACAGCCAAATATTCGCGCTCCGTGGTAGAAAATTCTGCTCTTGCTTCGAAGAGATCGACTGAGGTAACATATAGATTTCTCATCTCCCTCAGGTTATGGCTGTGACACAATTTCAAAAATTATGAAGACAGAGGCATCAGTTTGAATTTGGAAAGGTAAACTATAATCCAGACAACTAAGAATAGGCGCCGTTAGCAATCATTCCTTTATCTTTATAAATGCTTCCTGGGATTCAGTGGACCAAGTCAATTTGTTTCCTTTCCGCAGAAGAGACGTGATGGCGACTATAGTGGAGAAACGCGATATGAACTGCTGATACCATGCAAATGTTCTGACAATACCTCGAACTTCAGAAGAAGTGTTGGACTCAGCAAGAGCAAGCATAACTTAAACCTTCTCAGGATCTACATGGAGACCATATCTGTCTACATCATATCCTGAATATTTCATCTGCGAACACCAAAAATGACATTTAACCACCCTCACTGTTAGGTTAGTTTCCCTTAGCCGTTTGGAAATCTCCTCTATTATTGGTAGATGTTCTTCAGATGTTTCTGATATGATCACGATATCATCGAGATACACAACCACGTTCGGTTTTGAGTCTGCCATGTCGGAGGTCTGAAAGGAAGTCTTCGAAACTGAAATAAGCCCCTATTCGGCCCTACAAAAGCAACTGCTTAGACGTTTCCGCCAAGGGTACCTGTCAATGTGCAGATTTAATATCCAAACTTGATATAAATTTGGTTCCTCCCAATTTGTCTAGAGTATTGGATACCATAGGCATGGGATAACTATCACGTTTCGTCACGAACTTCAATCGTCGGTAATGTACGCAAAATCGATACGAGGAATATGACTTCTTAACTATAACTATGGGCGAAGCCCAGGACTATTCCATTTTTCAATAACCTCAAGTTGAAATATATGATTCAACTCAACATCGATATGCTTCTGGATGACTGGTGATACCTTATTATATATCTGTTTGATAGGAGTCCAAGTCGAGGCGTTCCGTCATCGTAGTACATCCAAAGGAGTTTCCCATTAAACCTGAGTTACGATCTCACAAAACTTGAAATTGTGTATTTTGAAACACAGACAACATGGTGGAATCGGTTAAATGATTAATGACATTTACAAGCGGAGACGCGTCCGAAAACATCCGAACTATTCGATCGACACAGAACTAACCCCAACTCGGATAATATACCGCGTGTCACAGACGTCACTGGAGTCGACAACCCTATCGTTTAGTATTATAGGCGCATCGACCACGGTCGTATATACAGATCTGGGAACTCGAGGCTGTTTCCCATGTGAGAAGTGAGTCCGCTAAGCGTAAACTGTCGCGTAGTACCAAAAGGGCACGAAACCGTGCATTGTGCCGAAATGCAAAACGGGGTACAAAAGTGTAGAACAAGAAACTTCAGTTTTTAAAGTGCCGAAAAATGCGGAAATGTGAAAAAAGTGAATGCTTGCGATTCTGGATAGAAATCGTTTTAACGAGGTCTTTCATGTGAGCGAGCATGTATAACGAAAAAGGGGAAGTTATTTTTGACAAGAGTGACAGTTCTATTTCTCTCTCAAATCAGAATAGTAAATATTGCGTTACGAGAAAAACTATTTTACTTAATAATGTGATTGTTGCCATACTTCGATCCAAGCGCTAGCTGGTGGCTGAGCGAGGGACTACGAGTTTGGTGACATGTAAGAGACTCATGTCAAACATAGAGTTCCCAGACCTGTATGTACGATCGTGGCATCGACTAATTCTCAGCCGTTCAGTGGAATTTGCATGTTACAAGCTGGTATCTGTGACATAAACCTTTCTTTTTAAGGAACCTATACAGTAAAAACACGTCACAGACGTCATGAGAGCTCAACGATTGACAGCTGATAGTTCACGTGATATACCTCATGACACCTCGTCGAAGATGTGTGTGACAGACGCCATGACAGTTCCAATACGCCATGACAGCTCATCGTTTGACATACACCCACCATGACTGTTTCCTCATAGATGGCGCGCAGCAAAATCACAGTTCCGCAAATTAACCACTTCTGAAATAAACATATTTTTTATTAATAGACAAAGTATAACTATTGTTGTGTAGAAGTGTTGAATTGGTTGTGTAGCTTTTTAACTATTTGCCACTACTAAACCTGAAAAATGGCACTATGATCTCTTGTGAACATTTGAAGCTCATTTTATTACTCATACATTCACTATTTTTCTTTATTGAATATTAAATAAGATATAAGTTATGCTTCTCATGGGGCTTCTGAAATAACATATGACACGAAAACCATTACAGATCAATGGCAACATCTAATTACCGGATACCAAGAGTAAAATATTATTAACCATAATACTGAATCAAATATAGCAATCTATCATCTACATTGGAATTTGAATATATGAACAATTGACACAGCAGCAGTGAGCAAAATTATTATTTATAAATTCTTGGGGAATAGGTCACATTAACACTTATGCTTTATATTTTCTCGTCTTTACGTACGTTTCGGTCTCCCGAGCATTATCAGAAGACTTATTATGTCTAAAACTAGATTACTTGAAACTAATTGTATTAACAAAGCGTCCTCACCGCAACAATTTCAATTAAAATACCCACGTCGGCGAAACCACCAGAAACACGAATAATCGAAATTGTAACACATCAATGTTATAAGTATAATTTATCAAGAATCGACTGTTGAGCAGTACTCTTAATAAATGCGAGCTCATGTCAACAAAGTCTATGAACGACTAAAAACGAGAACATTAGGTTCAAGTATTCACTTTGAAACCAGATTTTAAGTATTACGAGCTAATACAAATAGGTTTGTCAGTTATTGGAATTATACTTTTAACATTATAAAGACGCATGTAGGAATTTGTAAAGTTTTAATTAATTAAGTTAGTATAAATCTGACTTAGCGTCTGAATATCTGTCCTACGATTTACAGATTTGGAGTCACCTTTTATGTGAATCATTTCCAGAATAGATCTTTCATAATAATTGGTCTCCTTGGTTAAAATATTAACATTTTTGTAATCAAATTGATGGTTATAATCAAAGCAGTGTTTAGCAAGGGCGGTGGAATTTTCTAAGTTTTTGTTTCTTGTGCTATACTAATGGTCATACATTCTTTTTTGTGAATATTGTTTAGAGATTCCTGTATAAGTCCCATCACAATCTAAACAATTCAATTTATATACTGTGTGGGTTTGTTTATCTTTAGGTTTTAAAGGTTTTAGATTTGAGAAATATTTTAGAACATAGTTAGTAGGCTTATGCGCGACATTTATTTCGAACATTTCTCAATTTCCTCTGAGGTCTCCGGAATGTATGGTAATGTTATAAAATTATCTGTATTACCTTTTATGTTATTTATATATCCATTATAGATTTTGTTTATTTTTTCTTTAATGAATTGTAGAATTTTTTTGGGTAGCCATTCATGTATGTGTATTCGAACAATTTTTAAATTTTTGGGACGTTCCTCTGCTTGGGATAATTCAATCGCGCGAACTGTAAGGCTGTTTATAACACTTTTTTTATAACATGTTGGTGCAACGGAATTGAGATGAAGTTAACGTTGAAACCAAACTTCTTTTATAAACCACGAAGTTTTATTTTTCCATCTGCATCATGCCTTATGTTCATATATAGGAAACTTATGTTTTTGTTCACTTCTATTTCACAAGTAAATTGAATTTTACAGTGAAAATTATTAAATTTATTAATCACGTACTGAATTTTATCATTGGGAACACACATAAGGCAATCATCTACATACCGTTTGAAAAATACGGGTTGAAAATCTAATGAATTTATAACAGATTCTTCTAGGCATTCCATAACAAGGTTATCAATAGTAGCTGAAATAGGATATCCCATTGCTGTGCCGAATATTTGTCCAAAATATTGCTCACCTTATTGAAAATAAGTGCATTCTAAGCAAAACTGTATTGCATTTGTGAAATCTGATTGATATAGAGGTGTGTGGTTTCTACTCTCTGCCCAACGTTTTTTGATGCTGCTCAATGCCAAAACGACTGGTATATTGGTGAATAAAGAAACACCATCCAAGGAAATTAGTTGATGAGTTACGGGTACGGATTGATTTTTTTTATAAATTCATTAAAATGCCATGAGCTTTCCACAAAAAATTAATTTTTTTCTATTATATTATTGATAGATTTTGATAAAAATTTTGATAAATTGTAGGTAGGTGCACCAGTATTACTTCAATGGGTCTTAGAGGTATATAACTTTTATGTAGTTTCGGAAGCCCCTAGATATAAGGTGGCAGCCCATTATGGGGAATTAATTTATTTTTCAATTCAATAGGGATTATCTTATTTTGTTACTGATAATGTAGGGTCAGATTTCAATTTTTGTAAGTTGTTTCATCATTTAAAAGGTTTCCTGTTTTGTTTTCGTCATTTCTATGCATTATGACGGTTTTGTCACACTTATTCGCGTTCAAAACAAATATTTGACGGTTAGCATCTAAGAAATCTTTTGTTTTTCTTTGTATGATAGTTAAAATGATTCTTTGCAATACCTACTTCTGCTTTCTGTTTGTTCTTTTTATTTGTCAAGATGTTACATATTTTGTTTCTAATTCCATTTTTATCCTCTAAATTTTTATTCCTAATTCCGCCTTCTTAATCAGCTATGGTTGAAAACCATTGTTGAAAAATTTATGTGTCAGTTAGACACAATTATTCCGGATGAGGTGCAGCACACGTTAAGCTCAGGTCCAAAATTTGCATTGCCTGATAATAAAAAACTGCCTATCGACTATATAATTGCTAATTCAAAATGCGGAATTAGGAATAAAAATTTAGAGGAAAAAAATTTAATTAGGAACAAAATTTGTAACATCTTGACAAATTAAAAGAACAAACAGAAAGCAGAAGTAGGTATTGCAAAAAATCGGTTTAACTATCATCATTAAACAAAGAATAAACAAAATCTATAATGGATAACAGCATAAAAGGTGATACAGACAATTTTATAACATTTATATACATTCCGGAGGCATCAGAGAAAATTAAGAAATGTTTGAAAAAGTATGATATAAATGTCGCGCATAAGCTTACTAACTGTGTTGGAAAATATTTCTCAAATCTAAAACCTTTAATACCTAAAGATAAACAAACCAAAACAGTATACAAATTAAATTGTTAAGATTGCGATGGGACTTATACTGGAATCTCTAAGCAATATTTACAAAAAAAAATGTATGGCCATAAGTATAGCACAAGAATAGACTTTGTTGGCATGAGCTTATTTATTAAGAGTACTGCTTAACAGTGGATTCTTGATAAATTGTTACAATTTCGATTATTCGTTTCGGCGACGTGGGCATTTTGATTGAAATTGGTGCGATAAGGACGCTTTGTGTTGATACAATTAGTTTTAAGTAATCCAGTTTTAGACATAATAAGTCTTCTGATGATGGTCGTGAGACCGGAACGTACGGAAAGACGAGAAAATATAAAGCATAAGTGTTAATGTGACCTATTTCCCGAGAATTTTATATATTTCATATCTGGGTCAAAAATCAATATTGAAAAATTATTATATTTACTCAAAGGAAGCAATTTCAAAATGAACTGCAAATACCTGGTGGAATTATATATTATTTTTTGATTCCTCCAAAAATCAGTTGCAACATCTGGCTGAAAGATATATTATATTCAATTGTTCAGTGAGCGCAACTGTAACTAAACATTGTGCTAATTAAGTGTATCATATATAATTATCTCGTTGCGGTAGGTATAACACGATGTAGTAATTTTATTACTATGAATATTTAAATTTTCATTATTTCTATACGAGCAATATTAAATTCCACACGCATTTTTATTGGATAATGTTATCTGCACAATGTAACAAAAGTAGATTTCAAAGAAAAACGTAACTTTAATTATGAATAATCACTTCATTATAACATCATAAAATAATGTTCATTAAATCACGTTTTCTCACTATTTTCTATTAATTCTTTCAAATTCCCACCAGGAGGAAGTATTGTAGTCGCAAATTAAAATACTTCCCAAGATTCTTGATGTCACTTTGTTTCATATAAGATTCTTCATAAATCTAAATAAATACCTATACAACAATATATATAATAATATATTGAAGAACTATTTGATGTTATTGGTGACACTTCCCAACATTTTTCAAAACTGCTTGCATGGCTTGCACGGCTTCTCGATCTTTCACAGATCGAACATGTATGCGATATCTGAGTGGGTAATTTACTCCATCCAATTTGAACGACCTTTCGTTTCACATACAGGTTGGTTGGAATGATTCATCCCAAGGCGATAATGACGTCCCCAAAGCTAGCAGTCATTTCAGAAATTTGAAAAAAAAAAAACTTCACAATTATAGATTATTCATAGGCTTTTTTCAGACCTAACTTAGATTTTTAGACACAATTAAGAACAAAAAAAACCGAGGCTTTGCAGACTTGAGATAATTTAGCAGAGCCACCTCGAAATTCACGTTTGAGGAAAGTAATTCGAGTGCCAAAATTATAAGCACTTTATTGACTCTTCAATTATGACAAGAAAGAATCATTTCATCCTTGCAAACTGAGAGTTCCTTCTATGGCCTCGGTTGAGATGAACTGTAGGTTGGCATGAGATCATAAAATCTGATGAAAATAGAAAAGTTACATAGGTATTATAGGCTATTTATAGGCTTTTCTTGAACACAACTTATTTTTAGGCGCAATTTTTACAAGACAAGGCTCGGCTGACCTAAAATAAGCTAACAGAACCACCTAAGAATTCACGTTTGAGGAAAGCATTTTTCTTGTCATAATTGAAGAGCCTATAATTTTAGCACCCGAATTCTCAAACGTGAATTTTCAGGTGGCTCTGCGGGCTTATCTTAGGTTATCTGGGCTTAAAAAAATTGATCCTGTAGTTGTGTTTAAAAAAGTCTATAAATAGTCGTCACATTTTATGATCTCATGCCGACCTACAGTTCATCTCAACCGACGCCATAGAAGGAACACTCATTTTGGTAGGATAAAATGAATTTTTCTTGTCATAATTGAAGAGCCTATAAAGTGTCTATAATTACTTCCCTCAAACGTGAATTTTCAAGTGGCTCTGCTGTATTATCCTAGGTTACCTCGGCTTTAAAAAAATTGAGCCTGTGGTTGTGTTCAAAAAAAGCCTATAAATACTCTATAATTCCTACGTATCAGTTTTCTATTTTCATCACATTTCATGATCTCAAGCCGACGCCATAGAAGGAACACTCAGTTTGCTAGGATAAAACGATTTTTTCTTGGCATATCTGGAGAGCCCATAAAGTGCCTATAATTTTAGCACCCGAATTACTTTCCTCAAACGTGAATTTTCAGGTAGCTCTGCTGGCTTATCTTAGGTTATCTCGGCTTAAAAAAAAATGAGCTTGTAGTTGTGTCCAAAAAAAACTATAAATAGTCTATAATTCCTACATAGCAATTTTCTATTTTCATTACATTTTATGATCTCATGCCGACCTACAGTTCATCTCAACCGACGCCGTAGAATGAACACTCAGTTTGCTAGGATAAAATTAATTTTTCTTGTCATAATTGAAGAGTCTATGAAGTGCCTATAATTGTCGCACCCGAATTACTTTCCTCAAACGTGAATTTTCAGATGGCTCTGCTAGGTTATCTTAAGCCAGCAGAGCTTCGTTTCTTTTGTTTTTAATTGTACCTTAAAATGTATAGTTGTGCCTGGGAAGAGCCTATAAATAACCTATAATTTTGATTTTTTTTCATTTTTCTAAAATGGTCCTCCTAACTTTGGGGACGTGCGATATTGATCGATTCACAGTGTTCCTCAACGAGTGAATGAGTTGATATTCAATAATTGTGACGCAACTCATTATTGATTGCTTATTTTTCATTGGAAACTTTATCAGCTCTTGCCTATATCGCAGTACATCTAATGTGATTATTTCAAATAATTTGATTAACTAATAATAGTAGAATACCAGTTCGTTGTTTTAAAAATGATAACATAAAATTGACACTTGTTCCAGATTTATCATTTCGTTGATGTTTCCTTCTTTATTAAAATTATATTGTAAAACTACTATTATTGTACACATAATTACGCAATTACGAATCAGCTGATATTTTATTATGAGAGAGATTGAATAAGTATTTCATTACGATTAATTGAAAGGTTTCAAACTGATGTACAGTTATGAGCAGAATTCGTTAAGTTCCTCGACTAATATCGACAACATATGACAACATGTAATGAAACTCTGGTAATAATAAACTAGTCCAAAACGAATTCAAACATAGTAAATACATTACGAAATCTTAGAATGGGAGATACGTTATCGAGCCTTGAATGTATTTAACGATAAGCCGGAATTGCATTTATACTCTTCCGTTACTTTATTATTCGACTTAGAGCTTATTTAAACTGCTTCAAAGTTAGATTAGAAGTAGATTCTATTGAATCACATGTAAATGATTCAGTGGTATTACACGTAAATGATAGAATTTCCAGATATCAGTTTTCATAATTTCAAGTCTTAGTTTTTAGGGTTTGTGTCACAATTATTACTTGATAAAAAAAACTCAAATCAATTATTCCTAGTTAGGAAACTAAAAGCAATGTTAGATAGCTCAGCTTTGGTATCCACTTATCATTGCTTGTTCACTCTCAGCTTAATTATGAAACTATATTGTGGGGCGGCTCTGGTCATATTTTGAGTACTTTCTGTCTTCAAAAAAGGGCTGACTCTGATAGCCCTAATAAGACAGAAAGTACTCGACATATGACCAGTGCCGCCGCTGGCATTGGCGTCAGAGATCATGGTAGACCTTGGATTAAGATGCTGAATATTATGCCACACTACCAACGCTTGTCATTTACAGCATGCTATTAACTATACATAAGGTTGAGAATTCATTTAAAAACAATCTGATATTCATAGGCATAATACTCACTTTTCTGAAATGTTAACCTTATCAGAGGAATTTCCTTGATGTAAAATTGTATAATAAATTACATTTATCTATAAGAGAATTGGATTTCATTAGATTTAAACATAAAATCAAAAAGTTTTTACTTATGCATTGTTTTTATTCAGTGGAGGAATTTTGAAATTATAAAATGGAAACTTGAGAAATATAAACCATACCAACTTTGGTGTTTCAGTCTTGATTGTGATTGTATTTCATTATTGTAATGTTTTATCAATTCACTTTGTTGTTACTATGTAATTTTGATTTATTCCCTATTTTGATGGATGACTTGCCATAAATGTATTATAATGGTTAATAAATGATACTACCACTACTATTAATCACATGATACTTGAACTTATTACCTCACACTGGAACATGAATTGATAATGAAATGAAACAATATACTACACTTTTCCGGAAACGGTTATCCTCAATGTAAGCTGTTACTTTCAGGTTTTAGAACATTCAATTTCATTTTTATAAATATCTGCTACGAACTATTGATTAACCTCCGATATTGTGAAATAATGAATAATAAATTATTGGACATCTTCGAATTTTAGAATCGGTACCAATTCATGCGCCCCATCCTGCTCGGAAAATAAAAAGATGTGTTATAAAAATCTGCTGTGACCAATATTTTTTTTTCAATTTCAAATTGTTCCTAGGGATTTATGTAGGTACCAAAAGGCTAAGAATATTCTCATTCTAAGCGTGGATAATTTAAATGAATAACAAAAAAATTGGCAGTTCATTTTGCCGCAATTTATATATACCAGAAATAAAAATGGCATGAAATTAATAGTGAGTAGATTCAAAGGGGAGATACAAAAAAATTAATTAATTAAGTGGATCCCTATTCTTGGGACAAATTGACTGGACGTAACAAAATTTGCTATCGTCTTTTGTTTTCGAGTTGTAAACAAAAGTTCGATTGTTCGGCTTTCAGACATATGTGAATATATTAGTTGCTTGTATAGTTCTGAGAAAATAACTTTTACTCTTTTTTCTGTATAATTCAGTGGCGTCCAGAAAATTTTAAAAAAGGTGCAATTTCGAATTATGGCCTAAACTCGTATTTTTTCAAATGGGAATCACAGTTGCTATGGTTTAGTTAAAACGGATTTTTTCTGTTCCTAGCTATATGTTTTTGATAGCGAAAATAATATTTTTGCGTTTTTTTATATTTATTCCAGGTAGGCGGGTGTCATCTATGACAGTTTTTATCCTTTTATCATTAAATTGCATATTAACGATTTTGTTGTCTTACAAAAATTACGGGTATTCTGGTTTGTTAGAAAGCTTCATTGAAAGTAATGATAATAATTGTGATATCGCATCTGAAATATGTTTCAATCGCTAGCCAGAAAGAAGACAACGTAATAAAGCTATTTTCGAGAGGTTAAAGGAAAATCTTATTGATTGTGGATAGCCGAAGACCAAAAAATTATGACATGGTCCAGTCAATTCACCCCTCTTTTTAATATAATTTTTAACACAAAAATGAAAATTAAGCCTCTGAAACTGTTTCTAGAAAGTTTTTGGGTCGCTGTTCACGAATCCGATATCATTTTCCCGGAAAATGGGAAACGGGCGTTAAATCGGGTGAATTTGATCATTTTCAGGCAAATTTTCTCATTTTTCACGTGATTAGCGTTATCTACGTAAAAGAGGTTGACAGTCACGTATTTCGATCCCAAATAGTAAAAGTATCATTTTCCGGAAGAACGCGAAAAATTGTATAATGAATTCTTCTCTCCTTTGAATGGAATTTGTCGAGTGTAGTGTTGATCGTGACTAGTGTTGATCGTAATTAGTGAACATTAAAGATGCTGAACAAACTATAATATAGCTGTAATTGAATGACGGTTGCAACTTCTTTCTTTTCGTAGTCGTCAGATTGAATCTGCATTTGTAATTTCAAGAAGCCGAGCTTTGGGTATTTTGAAGAAATACAAATTCAAACTTTGTGCAATAAGGAAGCAACATCCCCTGATTTCCAACGAAGATAAGAGTTTTGCATATGGTATCGTAAAAATGACAACAAGATCCATTATTTTTTATTTATTTATGGAGAATCTACCTTTAATTGAGGTAAGAAATCAGTTCTTCCAACAAGATACTTCACCTCCTCTTGATATCAGGACCTAGCAATGTTCTGAACAAGAAGAACTTCAACAGCTCAGAAAGAATTTGGAAGAATAAGAATATTTCCAAATAGGAGAACACCCCCTTGTATGATAATATTACTAAATATCAAAAACAATTAAGTGAAAGAAAAACACGAAAGGGAAATACATGTACTACATTGTTATTCATATATGTACGAGTATATATATTTTTTAGGTGCCATATATATTGCAATTATTTTTGTCCTTTACATCGCAAAACTTTTGCTACCGCTGATCTACTGAAGAAGCCAAGTTGAGCTTTATATATTAAAAAATACGACTAAACGCATCATAAAAAAGTGTCGCATTATAAGTTTATCATCAGTATTATTATATTTCCAATCAAATTATGTCGTAACTCACTGTGGATACGATTGCACCGTTCCTATCGGTCGTATAGGGTGAAATAGATACTGTATTGTTTTTGAGCGCGGTAGCACGGTTTCGAGTGTTATTTTATTGAACCGTAATGACAATCGTGTTCTTCTGGTTATAAATTCACGTATATATTTAACTTGCCCATTTTACAAATTTAGAGGAAGTAAACATTTTGGGTATAGGGGAGTGAATTTCTTATTCTAGGGCTCATTTTCACAATATTATTGAATCATGAGAAGGAAAAATGCGATTTCGATTTGAGAAAATTGAGATTTTCAATAAGCGTCATTCGTGTTTTGGCCTATATTTGTTAATTATTCAGTGGATGCAATGATTTGCCACTTTTCTATAAAAAATCGAATATACCGAAAACGGTTTATTTTGGGTATCGTCAAAATAACAAAGGTGACGCGACTTCCGTAAAAATTGGAATTATCACAATAACGAAAATACTTTTGCTGGATTCTCAATGTTTCCTTCACCTTCTAAAAATTTTCAGAATTGTCCTGTTTTCAGTTCTTCATATATAATAATGATAATAAATTGCCTTTATTCTGTACAAAGTAAAAAGAAAATACAATGCAAAAAAGAGAGAGGTGAAGCTCAGCTTATGTTACTCATACTTAACTTCTAACAAAAATAAAATAAAGAGAAAGACTTAAAAGGAAGTATAAACTTTTTCATCGAATTTTAAACTACCAAGAAAAAAAGGGAAAAGTATTAATCTAGTAATCTCAAGTTTGCTACAGAGAAAAGAAATAGATTTATGCAATAGTAAATGAAATACTTCACAAAGTCCAGTAGCGTCGATTTCTGAACCTGTTTTGAACGCAGTGGGTATATAATCATATATTTTAACTATATTGTAGTTGAAACATCTATTTGACCAAGCAAGACGAAATTTGGGCAAGTCTGAATTTCAAGTATGACGTATGCAGCGGTCATGCAAACTTCTTCTATAATATTACTCCACTTTTAAGGTACGGGGAGTGGAGGTGGAAAGTACACGAAAGACCAACAAGGTCATATGATATCTGAACAAATTTTCGATCCTAAGCCATCCTAGACTGTACATTTTAGCTGATACTCTGTCATATTTACGTAGACCAAAAAAAAATCTACAACAGTAATTTTGGATTTTCCGAAGCAACCAAGGGAAATACAAAACTAACCCGTAGATAGCGTTAACTCATAAAGATAGACGTTGTATGATTGTGAAATATATCCATAAATAGGAAAATAATGATTCAAAAAATTACTATACGTCCTTTTGAAAAATTGAAGATCGATACTATAAGTACTATTCTCGAAGTAACGCACCCCAAAACCACACAATTCGTATATACACCACTTTGTGAAATTTCAAATTCGTACGACCAATAGAAACGGCGTAATAGTGTCCAAAGTGGATTTTGCACTTGAAAAAAATAAAACACTGTTTTGCAAATACTTCGTATTGAATTTTGATTTCAAAATCTAGCTTGTATTCAAATCTTATTTTTGCTTGACATTGAAGGATTAAGCACCTACCATATGAAGCCCGAGATGAAGTTGCTGAGCTATCGAATGATTCACACATAACACAAAATTCACATAAAAATCCTTGATTGAATTATGGAGCCTGAACTGGTTTTCCCACATTTTCTGAAATGACGTCGAACGCTATTCTGCCACATACTTAATAGTGAAATGTCTCTATCACCTTCAATGCTTTATTAAGATGTGTTACGTCCAGTAGTGTCAAATATTGTAACAAGATTCTATTTTAGTAAAAGAGCTGGTGACTTTTTGCAGTGATTACTTAGTTTTTTGTGAGAAGGTCGCTATAACATTTATAGAAAGATTGACTTGTATTAATAAGGTTGCAGCTCAACCCAAACGTGTCTTGTGAACAACGAAAATTTTATTATTGAATCAAGCTCTGTATAAACTGAAATAATTGAAAATTTTTGAGAAAGATTGCATTAAACGCTGTCTTTAGCTAGTTATCTATGAAATCCTTACAGCTGAAAGCAATCTGCATATTGTCAGCAAGTCATGATAAATTTGAATCAGTATCACAAGATATCTGATTTGCAAAATATTTTGCTATGAATTATCATTAGTTTGTATTAGCAGAGATGCTTGTACTGTCACAACATCATGTCTATGAAAAATTTGGAAATTAATGTTCACTCCACTTATAATGATTGCTTGGTGGTATCAGAAGTCGATTTCATAAAATATATCAGTTGAGATATCGTATTCTATTTTCAATTCAAATTTTTCACTTAACTTACTATATTTTTCATTACCGTTTCATTTTGATAATTCGGTTGCAAGTGTGAAGGGTGGGTTCCACCATTATTCTAGTTGAGGGCGTCTCTAGGCAACCACCAATCATATTTAAGTTATTTTACGCCGTCACTAATGTGATATTTTAGAGGGTGTAGCAATCAATACTCTAGATATGGTTTTTATTGATACAATATGGCGAAGGGGCCAGATAACAATTAACGAATAATGGCACTAACACTAACAGCACATGAATGTAACCAACGGAAATTTTGTATATAGAAATGTGAATAATATATATGTAGCTGAAAATTTGACGAATGAATATTTCCGTATTTGTGCAACTAAATAGCCAACGTAAGCAGCCCTGAAGCAATCGAACCAAAATAATCAGTAAACAGTAAAACGCGATAACTTTACTAACTATATATTCACAATTGGTTCATCACGCAGTGGTATCCTCAGAATGTGTTATCAACTGCATATGACTAAGATATTCTCCCTTAAATACTATGGCATAGGGGAGGGGTGAACAGGACTGATTGGTCAATGTAGATGATGTTTGAGAACATATTCATATTTTATAAAAATATTATGGAATCATTCAAAACTACATTATGGTTCTGTTTAATATGTTTCACTGGAACACTAAAATAATCAGTGTACGTCCTGTTTGTTTTATATTCAAAATATCTGGGTTATTAGAAAAATTACGGATATTCAAAAGCTACTGGTTTATTCTGTTCAAAATATCTGGGTTATTAGAAAAGTTACGAATATTCAAAAGCTACTGGTTTATTCTGTTTTCTCAGAAATACAGAGATATATGTTGATGCTAAATTTGTTATCACCAGTCTGATGATATATTAGATTCAAAGGCTTTTATTATTAGTGTTATATCTTGAATCTGAGCTATTGATTCTGCTAATAGGATTAGATGTACAATTCAGAATCGGGTTCGAAACATATACTATAGCGGCTCTCAGTCTATCAAGTAGTAAGTCAACAAACAATAAATAAGACCAAAACCTTAGCCAAATTCAGAAATCTAAATATGTATTCCGGCGACTGATTTATTACCGGAATTCGCAGGCCGCATACACTTTGGTCGTAGTGGAATATATGTTACCAGCAGTGGCGTAGCATAAGGAAAAGGTGGCACTGTTTAAGCATATTCCGAAAAATTACCGATTAGAAATTTGAGTAGACAGGCATGTACCTATAATGGGATAGATTTACATATGAAAAAATCATCGCACTCTATTTCTCGCTTTTGAATCGTGATTAGTGGCGGCTCTTCGAAGGAGGCTAAGGAGGCTCAGCCTCCTCACCAATTTATCTTAATGATCATTCTCCATTTTATTTCCTGTTTCTCTGATAATTCTTTAAATTTTACAATTAATTCCACGTTCTCAGTAGTTATTTTTAATCTGGCAACAGTGGCCAGAGGCTAGATTCTCTATATATCTCAAACGCTAAATACGTGTGGTCAACACAGTTACCGTTTTTCCAATCAGTTCAATTGCCAAATAGGATAAAACAGCGAATATGGCAACACTCTATGTAGGCTAGCTTCTCGTACGCACCCGGCGGTCGTATGAAATACGATTACTTTCCGTTGCCGCCGCTGCAAACTGCGACACGTGCTCTGTTCTGTGCGTCGTTGTTTTTGTTTCGCGAAGCGATGTGAGGTTAAGTTATAATTTATCTGTTCGGTGAGTTATTAAAAAAGATTTCTTTGGTTATTAAACGTTAAAATGATAGTGATTTAGTTGCTGAAAAGATTAGTAATGACAGGTATGTTTCAAAATTGATCATTCGAAACTGATAATTGTAAAAAATATTTATGGTTAACGGTTTCTGAGGTACACAATAAATTATATTACTGGTATTGCTTGCTATTTACATCTGATACAACTTCATGTTGGGGGCACTCGGGTTATGATGATTTGAAAAATTTAGCTCGTGGTATAGACATACATGAAAAATCGCAGGAACATATTACAGCGAGTATTAAGTTTGAATTAACCGGTAAACAGAATATTGTTAAAGGAGGAAAACATATAATTTGGTAGACAAGAAACTACATTGCAAACACTTTTTTTATGAAATTTTAGATACTATTAAAGGTCAAATTGCGATTCGATTTTCCGATTTACATGAATTGAAGTTTTTTGTATAACTTAGTTCTAAAATATGAATTTTTTGATAAAATAGCACTGCACAATGAACTATGCGTTATATACTCGGATAAAGATATTTTAGGCCAGTACGACATTCACGCCGATATGATAAAATATATGGTAGACAATGATTTGCAACAAGTTTTACCTCAGTTTTATAAACTACTTTGTTTGACAGTCACCATTCCTGTCACGTCGGCATCGGTGGAGAGATCATTTTCTACTCTCAAACGAATTAAAACTTACATGCCAGCCAAATACAATGGGCCAAAATCGTTTATACAATGTTAGTTTAATATCTATTGAAAAAGATTTAGTAAAACACTTAAAACAAAATGATAAATTTTTTGATAATATTATTGATCATTTTTCGCAAACTAGAGACCGTAGAATTCCGTTAATATACAAAAAAAGTTAATAAAATTAATTAAAAAAAACAAAATATGAAAAATTCCAAAAAAAAGAAAAAATATTAAAAATCCAAAAAAATAATAGACAAAAAACGAACAAAAAAATGTTTTGCCAAGAGAAACTCTATACCTTCACGTAGGTTCTTGCTGGGTAACTATTAATTTTGTCACTGAAGTAGCTGGTACGGTCGCTGTGCAAAGGTTAAAAAGCTGTGAATAGAGCATATTTTTACAAAAACGTTTTATGTACAGCCTCCTCTCTCAAAAATTCATAAGCCGCCACTGATCGTGATCCGAATCAACAGTGAATATAAGTACTATTTCTTTTAAATGTTTCGTTGACATGATCGAAAAATATGATAATCTCCATCTTTTTCGGTCTATGTAAGTATTTTTTGGTTTTATACATGAGTCAGTATTACATTATATACGGACTTTCCGTATTTATACGAATTTTCGAAGTTACCAAGAGTAAGAGTTTTTCGTGACAGGGATAGTCGTCAAAGTAGAAGATGACCTGGGTCGACCGTCAATATTTCTCTGCAATAAAATATTAAATGATTTAATACTTATTTCTCTTTACATTAAAATATTCTTCTTTTAGTTTCAAAAATTGATGCTGAAAGTGAATTTTTTCAGTGAGTGAAATTTTCATTATAATGTAACGTTCAGTAGTTTGAATAATATTTTGGTATAATTTTCAATTACTTAGGTAACAATAAATAATAGCACTATTTTCTGACAATAACTCATGAGTATTAGGATTCAACATATGAATTTTCTTCTCTAATTGACGATTGAAAAGTTGAAAGATGTTTTTATTGGAAATTCTCAAATATGCAGATTAATATTTCCTTGGCTATAGTAAATTTATCTTCATAACCATATTTTCTATTGGTTTATGGGGGAAAGGTCCCCTGCCATCTACCAGCGGGAAGCATAAATCTATGATAAGCCACAGATTACCAGAGTATCATAACTGCTAATTTATATATATACACATACACTCACACCTATATAGTAGTTTCACAACAAAACATCCAAGGAAAATTACTGAATTAAGTACTTGAACCAGCAGAACGGTTAATACAAAATAGGTCATACTGGCTTACTCGACTTAAGCACGAGTAATACATACATGATCTTTGGTATTACGAACAAATTTTGGCCCACTTTCCATTAAATTATTAGCTCTCTCGTGATAATGTTATTTATCTTTTATCTATCAGGTTTTACATAATGGCAAATTTTCTTCTTGAATCTACCATAATTATAATTTTAACTCGATGTAATTCAGAATTGATCTACGTATTTGAAGTTTGCTTCCATAATGAAATTTTTAATATTGCTAGGCTACTCTAGATCGACCAGTGACGACACAATCCAACAGTTCTGGAGAGCTGTTTCGCCGTCTCAAGGCTCATCAATTGATCGAGTAGATTGTGTAGCCTCTGTTCTTCTGTTTAGTTCGTAGTATAAAACACAGTAGGTTGGATTGTCTAGAGTAACCTAGACGTTCTAACGCCATCTATTTCCGATAGAAGTTATTCAGTTAGATTCAATAAACTTGGAAATAAACCAGAACAGAGTGATCAAGAAAACAATATGTGTAATGGTTTGCCTAATATGTTGGCATAATTCCTTAACAGACTAGGAGCAATTTGGAGAATGTCTTATAAAATAATGTCAGAATGATATTAGTTTTTTTTTCGATACTTTGACTACACCAGATGGAAACCCATATTGTTCGAAGAATATCGTGTGAGCAAGCGGTGAAATGTTGAAATAGGAGATGAGCATTCGAATTTTTTTTCAAGGTATGGAGGTTATAGGCATAGGGAAAGACTTCACTATGCAAAGAGTTCCTCAAATTCACCGTTCGATATAAAAATGTAGTCTGGTAGGAAGAAATTCGGCAGGCCTCGAGCTTGATAATGGAGAGGTGACTAGCTTGAACTCGTCTAGTCCACCTATTTAAAATCTCTCGTGGGGGAAAAACAGACAAGATTTCTGAAGAACACCGACGATGGGAATATCTATAGAAAAGGGAGAGATTGCCCATCTCGACGAATAGCTCTCTTCTGAATAAAATGCAAGAGCTTCAGCGTATGTTTGGGAGCCGTACATCTGAGCAGTACTCCAAGACAGGTCGAATCTGTGCGTTGTAGATTATAAGGAGTTGCTGGTATGTCAAGTAGCTCTTAGCACGTAATAGAAAACCAAGTTTTTGTAAAGCGTGATCATCCCATGATAGTGGTGTTGGTGGTGATCCCGAGCATGGCTATGGAAAACTCATCGAAATAGTTGTACCTGACATCATCATAGAGATTGTGGGATCCGTCTTCCTGTAGAAGACGTAAGCTTGAGTTTTGATGCATTAAGCTGTACTAAAACATCAGATCCTCATTTTGAAATCATTGCCAGATCTTCAATAATTGCGTCAACCTGTCTCTGTCTCGCTCCTCTGGCTTCATTGGATGATTAGGAGCATTTTGGAATTAAATGCTTCAGCCTATTCTATTCTGGTTTCCAGACATGGGTTATCGCGCCAACGAGGGTAACTTGTTTATTTTGAAGCGTCGTTCCCCAAAACAGATTTTATTGAACCCTCTTTCACCAGATGACGGTGATTTGTTGGTATGAGGTATGGAAGTTTCCATTCCTAGTCTGATTATATCCGAGATCTCTTTGGAACTTTGCGTTGAGTCATCAGATTCAAAACATATGCTTCTCCGAAGAAACTCGAAGAAAAACATGCGAAGATCATTCCAGTAGTGTGAGTAATGCCAAATCAAATTGATTCATAGAGTGATAGGGACATGTCGTAGTTATGAGGGATTTGAATTGTTAGTGAGGAATAAGTCAATCGTATTGGCATAATGATACTTGTTATCAGAGATAACTGCGTCATTCGTCCTGTTTGTGAACTTGAGCCAAAAGGAGTTGTGAACGAAATCCCCCATTATGATAATTGCAGCTGCTGGATAGTTCTGCTGAATGAGGTAAATTTTCCGAGAAAGAAATTCAGAGAGTTCACCATAAGCTGGTTAATTTGGTGATAAATAAAGACAACAGAGAGATTTTCTCTGTTTGTGATTACCAAGTTTGAACTACATTATATCGAATTCTGTGTGGTTCTAGATTCTCCTCTCGGTTGCATTAGAGACCATTTCTGAAATAAAGACAGATATCTTCTTTGAATCTGGAACGAGTGTGGAGCTCGTAGCCAGGGCTGAGCACATAGGTCGTGTTGATGGATGGATTGACCTGTGTCTCAGTTAAGGCCAGTATGTCTGATTCGTTTGTCTGCAGGTGGTAATAAACATGGTTTATGTTTTTGCTAAGATGTTACAGAAGTCTATCTTAAAGTTTATATGTTTCAATATTGAACCCCTTCGAGCACCCCTGGCCTTGAAATCCGAATGGTGAGGTACTTTTTTGCTCCCGGAGTATTTTACTCTAGAAGTCTTTCATCAGTATTTTCATTCAATATATGGAAAAGAGAAAATATCGCTTTGAGTAGGAAGACAGGACCAGTTACTGAAACATGGTGTTGCCACTTTGCAGCATCTTTGTCGAGGTGGTGGTGTTTCATCGGGCGATGAGGAAAACATCTACCACGTGGTTGACTTTTTAGTCGCCTTTTACAACAGGCAAAATTTATCATGGAGAAATTCTCAGTTCGTCCCCATACGAATAAATGTCGAGTATTAGTGTAATTGAAAGCAAGAAAATAGTCCGTTGATTTTCGGTTCAAAATATTTGCATATTTTCAAAGTGCTTTGCAAAGAGATTTACTTTTACAGATCCGTCGTTACTTTTATCATTCCATAAAAACATTTCATACGGAAATACACTATTTGCGTCTTTCGAATTTACGAAATTCCAAAAAATTTCCACATTATAGAGCACAGATTAGATCACTAATATAGTTGGAATAATATCCTTTTGACAACTGTTTGTATTTACTTCTGGCGTTAGAAGCATTTCTTAACGATCTTGTTGACGACGAAGAAAGTTACAGTTTTGTTACGATATAATTAAACTAACCATTCTGCGGAATTTCAACAAATAATTTTTAGTAGAGGGGAATCGCGTTAAATACGTCACGGAATATAAAAATGTTCAGTATCAATAGACAACCTCCGTAATTCACGCGTGGGAAGAAAATGCTGTATTATAACAATATTGGCGTTTTGTCAATTTAGGTTTAGTAACAATTGAAAAAAAAAATTGTGACATAAATGTACAATATATCTTAAAATAAAATAATTAAAGTGATGTATCTTCGCATTCTTAATATTCTCTATTTATAGATATAGTAATTTTTTAATCAATAAAATCATGTGCCTCAAGTCTTGGTGTTTTTCATAGTTTTTATTATATATTGCTCGATTTTATTTTTATAGAGTCTAAGTGATTTTATATCTTTCATTTCAGATGGTAAGGAATTACATATTTCTGGTGCAAGAAACACATGTGATCTTTGACCAAACGTTTTGTTCATTTTGGGGGATGATAAATGAATTAGCTTTCCCTCTTATGTCATGTGAGTGATAGATTTGTAAAGCTTCACCTGTATTTTGGAAACGTGATGTAGTTAATGCTTGGTAAAATAATTGTCTGGTATCTACTATTTTACTATCTTTGAATAGAGATTCCGTGCTGTATCTGAATGGTTTATTGAATATTATTTTCAGGATTCATTTCCGAGTAACGTTAATACTATTCAAATAGTGGTTTATTATTCCTCTCCAAGTAAGAATTCCATAATTCAGAAAGGATTGTATTAAGGCAAAATATAAGGTTTGTAATTGATTCTGATCACAGAACATTTTTAAATATTTTAAATTTGAAATAACACATCTCATTCTCGTTACCAGATTTTTTGCATGTTCATCCCATTGTAGATGACTATCTACGTGTATCTCAAGATATCTAATGTTACTTGCCTTTTGTATCCTCATTACTTTGTCATTTATAAGTTTTTCCAAGATTTCGTATTTTGGTAATTGACTCGTATGAAATGAAAAGGAAGCTTTGTTTCATCGACATTTATTGAAAGTAATCTACCTTTGAGGAATTGAAATATTTCAATAAGATCATTTTGGACATAGGTTTTAAGCTTTATAGATAATGGTCTGTCCATGATTGAGATATGTCATTGATATAAATTAAAAAGAGAATTGGCCCCAATATTGATCCTTGTGGAACAACACATTGAGCCTTTTCAGTGCTAGTAGTATTATTGCATACATCAACTTGTTTTGTGTTATCTAAATAGCTACGGAGCAATGTATGTGCAAACTCCCTGAATCCATAATTATATAGTGTGTCGAGCAACATTTCGTGATTGACAGTATCGAAAACTTTAGCCAAGTCCACAAAGGTAAAAAGACCGGTCTGGTCAATATATTTCTAATGTTAAATGAGTCGTAGCATCCTGAGCCGAATTCCCTTCTTGAAATCCATACTGAGAATCTAAAATTATTTTATATTTTTTCAAAAATTTGGCAATTCTTTTTTTGATAAATCTTTCAAAAATTTCTGATAAGCTCGGTAATATCGAAATTGGTCGATAATTTGTAGCATTACATGGGTTACCTGATTTGAATATTAGAATCACTAAAGCAATTTTTAAAACCTCCCCCCACTTTGGAAACGTTCCTGTTTCTATCCTGTTGTTTACCAAATTTGTAATAGGCTTTATGATGTTTTGTGCAATATTTTTTAATTTTTTTGACTAAATTTTATCAATACCAGGAGAAACATCTGACCTGAGACTTTTTATAAATCTCAATGTTTCGCCTTCAATTGTACTATTTAGATAAATGGTATTATCTATGTTGCTTATGTTTTTTTATAGTTATTTTTTGAGAATTTGAGCTTTTTTTCCGCTATTGTTGTGAAAAATGTATTGAAGTATTCACTTATGTTCCTTTTATCCATTTTTACTTTATTTTCATTCGTCATGTCAATGTTATTTTTAGATTTTTCATTTCCATTTAGATTTCTTAGGCATTAATCCACAATAAATTTGAATTCTTCGTATGTATCACACTTTTAAGATAATTACCTTTGGTATCTTTTATCAATTAATCTAATTCATTCCTATAATCATTATATTCCGTGTTAAGCTTCAAGTTTTTAATGGATTATGTTTGAGTGATTTTAATATATTATTTTTGATATTTACAGATTTTATCAACCCTTTCGTAATCCAGAGTGATCATCGCATATTCACCTTTTTAATTTTTATTGTCTTTGTATGTTTTCAACTATTCAACAATTCGAAATATTTTTTGTTGAATTGTTTAAATGAATTCGTCTTGCCGGTGGCCTTCAGAAGTTTCACTATAAACTCCTCACATTCTTGAAGTAATCATTTTTTTACACATTTTTTAAATATTTTTCCATTCACTTCAGCGGACGTACGACCAAAGTACAACCATTTCTAAAGCGTAATTGATTTGTGTTGATCGTCTGGGGATGTAGTACCCCGTTCACAAATTGGTGTTGTGTCAATAACTTTTCTTTTATACGTTACAGGAAATTCGTTATTGAAGATTTTACCTGTATTAGTAGTAGCATTAGCTTCCGCAACTACTGCTGTGGCCACTTGACTGCAAGAAGTAGATGCGGATGTAGGAGTAAGCGTTTTAATAGTAACTGAAAGATTGGATTCCCTGCTTAGGATGATTGGAGGAATGTTGTTTGCATACATTTTTACGACGTTTCTATCAGTATTGAGTGGTGGTTCAAAAATAGAATCGCATGGTGATAAAATGTCTACTTGTTTACTTAATTCACCTGTTTCTAGAGTCAGATTCTCAATTTTTCGGGAAGTAAGTTAATAGATTTTTTCAATTCCACTACTATAGGTTGTTAAATATATTTAATACAAACGATCGATTATTGACACCACATTGAGTTTTTTTCGTTATTAGCAATGGCAGATGGACTGGTAGAAATTATAATTCTGCACTGTTTCGTTGTATTAGCGTTCATATTCATTGCAACTAGATTTTCTTGTATCAGGCTTATTCTTTAACATTTGCACTAACAGTAGTTTCAACACTGTCACCACTATCACCACGGTGCAAAAGGGCAAAACGACCACCGGAGTATATTATGCATAGCTGTTGGATCGATTCGACGCCAATTTGAAGCGAAAGCGATGGCATTTGGCAAAGAAAAAAGTGCTCTCCCACCAGGACAACGCACCGACGCACAGGTCCTCAGTCGCAATGGCCAAATTGTATAAATTGCGCTACGAATTGGTTCGTGATCCATCATAGTCTCCAGATTTGCCCCCTGTGATTTGTATCCATTTCCAAACTTGAATAAATAGCTCGGCGGAAAGAGATTTGGCTCAAACCATGAGGTCATCGCTGAAACAAACGCCTATGTTGAAGGATTGCCGAAATCGTATCATTTGGAAGAATTAGAAAAACAATGAACGAAATGTATCGGGCTGAAAGGAGACGGGCTGAAATGAGACGGGCTAAATGGAGATTTTGTTGAGGAATAAAATAAGTTTTGACCAAATAAATCATTTCTTGTTTAATTTTTCAGGGACTTTTCACTTGCCGAGAATAATAATGAAACAAAATAGATACTGTTGATCATTTGAGCAGTAAATATACAGAAAAGGCACCATTGAGACTTGGGAAGCTTATGTATGCTATGATATTGTAGTTTGTGCGAACACAAATGCGTGAGTTAGCTTTTATGCAAAATGAACAGTGATCAATTGTGGCTTCCCTCATTTTTGTAGGCAAATTAAGTTTCAGACACTTCAGTGGGTCAAATTTATGATTGTAGGAACAAGTAGATTAAGTGGACGAGTTCTCCACCAGGAAGTGACGTCATCGACCGGATGTTGCGCGCGCAACTTCGGATGTAACGTTACTAACCCGCGAAATTCAAACGTGTCCATAGAGCTTACAATGATCACCGAACTTCCGACCATAGAGGTCTGGATGTGAGGTTAGTTGGACGTAACGTTACTAACCCGCGAAATTCAAACGTGTCCATAGAGCTTACAATGAACACCGAACTTCCGACCATAGAGGTCTGGATGTGAGGTTAGTTGGACGTAACGTTACTAACCCGCGAAATTCAAACGTGTCCATAGAGCTTACAATGATCACCGAACTTCCGACCATAGAGGTCTGGATGTGAGGTTAGTTGGACGTAACGTTACTAACCCGCGAAATTCAAACGTGTCCATAGAGCTTACGATGATTATAGAACTTTCGACCATAGAGGTCTGGATGTGAGGTTAGTTGGATGTTTCGTCATCGACCCGCCAAATTCAAACGTAGAGGTGTTTTGGTGATGTTTATCATGGCTGACGTTGGAACCGAATGTCAGAAGAGTTAACGTCAAAACCACAATATGACTGATGTTGTAGCTGCATCGCCGCCATCTTCTGATGAACCGATGAACTATCATACTTAAATGTCAATGTCAGAACAGTTAACTTCAAACGACTACATCTATGAATGAACCGATCAACCGTCATGCATACCTGTCAACGTCAGAAATGTTAACGTCAAGGGACGACATCTATGAGATCACAATTCAAAATATGACTGATGTTATAGCTACATCACGTAGAGGTGTTTTGGTGATGTTTATCATGGCCGACGTTGGAACCGAATGTCAGAAGAGTTAACGTCAAAACCACAATATGACTGATGTTGTAGCTGCATCGCCGCCATCTTCTGATGAACCGATGAACTATCATACTTAAATGTCAATGTCAGAACAGTTAACTTCAAATGACTACATCTATGAATGAACCGATCAACCGTCATGCGTACCTGTCAACGTCAAAGGACGACATCTATGAGGTATCTTGTTAATGTTTTTGCGCGGGAAATTTATGAACCGATGAACTATCATAGCTGGATGTCAATGTCAGAACAGTTAACGTCAAAGGACGACATCTATGAGACTCCAATTCAAAATGTTACCGATGTTGTAGCCTATATCGCCATCTATTACTAAACCGATGAACTATCATAGCTGAATGTCAATGTCAGAACAGTTAACGTCAAAGGACGACATCTATGAGGTATTTTGTTAATGTTTTCGAGCGGGAAGTTCCACCTCAATTCAAAAAAACGATATATTAATGAACTATCATAGCTTGATGTCCATGTCAGAACAGCTAACGTCAAAGGACGACATCTATGAGGTGGTTTGCTGATGTTTGCGCGGGGAATTTCAAAAATTTGACTCATGTTGTAGCTATACTGTCATTTATTATTGAACCACACCGTAATTCCAAAAATAATGAACTTCTATGGGGTATATTGTTGATGTTTTTGAGCGGGAAATTTATGAACCGATGAACTGTCATGGCTGGATGTCAATGTCAAAACAGTTAACGTCAAAGGACGACATCTATGAGACTCCAATTCAAAATGTTACCGATGTTGTAGCCTATATCGCCATCTAATAATAAACCGATGAACTGTCATAGCTGAATGTCAATGTCAGAACAGTTAACGTCAAAGGACGACATCTATGAGGTATTTTGTTAATGTTTTTGCGCGGGAAGTTTCATCTCAATTCAAAAAACGATATATTAATGAACCATCATAGCTTGATGTCCATGTCAGAACAGCTAACGTCAAAGAACGACATCTATGAGGTGTTTCGCTGATGTTTGCGAGAGGAATTTCAAAAATTTGACTCATATTTTAGCTATACTGTCATTTATTATTGAACCACACCGTAATTCCAAAAATAATGAACTTTTAAAATAACCTACGACATCAGTTAACGTCAAAGGACGACATCTATGAGACTCCAATTCAAAATGTTACCGATGTTGTAGCCTATATCGCCATCTATTACTAAACCGATGAACTATCATAGCTGAATGTCAATGTCAGAACAGTTAACGTCAAAGGACGACATCTATGAGGTATTTTGTTAATGTTTTCGAGCGGGAAGTTCCACCTCAATTCAAAAAAACGATATATTAATGAACTATCATAGCTTGATGTCCATGTCAGAACAGCTAACGTCAAAGGACGACATCTATGAGGTGGTTTGCTGATGTTTGCGCGAGGAATTTCAAAAATTTGACTCATGTTGTAGCTATACTGTCATTTATTATTGAACCACACCGTAATTCCAAAAATAATGAACCTCTATGAGGTATCTTGTTGATGTTTTTGAGCGGGAAATTTATGAACCGATGAACTGTAATGGCTGGATGTCAATGTCAGAACAGTTAACTGCAAAGGACGACATCTATGAGACTCCAATTCAAAATGTTACCGATGTTGTAGCCTATATCGCCATCTAATAATAAACCGACGAACTATCATAGCTGAATGTCAATGTCAGAACAGTTAACGTCAAAGGACGACATCTATGAGGTATTTTGTTAATGTTTTTGCGCGGGAAGTTTCATCTCAATTCAAAAAACGATATATTAATGAACTATCATAGCTTGATGTCCATGTCAGAACACCTAACGTCAAAGGACGACATCTATGAGGTGTTTCGCTGATGTTTGCGAGAGGAATTTCAAAAATTCGACTCATATTGTAGCTATACTGTCATTTATTATTGAACCTCACCGTAATTCCAAAAATAATGAACTTTTAAAATAACCTACAAATTTCCTCAACGTTAAATGATTACTTACGTATATGAAATTATTACACCAGAAACCACATTGAGTATATGAGAACACGTGGAAGCAATTAATTTTGTATACACCTGCGTCATCACATTCAGTTTATACGAGAATAACAGAGCGTATAAATGAGTACAATGGGACTCACTCATTAGGTAAACTATGAAATTCGGTGTCATGGCGGCTATCGCGGGAATTTCAAACGAGGTGTCTGTTACGTAGATCTTCAAGGAGGTGTCATGGCGTCTGTCACGTGAATTGTCATGGCGGTTATCGCGGGAATTTAGAACGAGGTGTCTGTTACGTGGATGTTCAACGAGATGTTGTGGCGTCTGTCACGTGAACTGTCATGGCAGCTATCGCGGGAATTTCAAACTAGGTGTCTGTTTCGTGGATCTTCAACGAGGTGTCGTGGCGTATTTCACGTGGGTCTTAAACAGAATAGAACTTTTTCTAGAACCTAAATTACACAAAACAATACCAAATTGAGAGGTATAATAGCTACAGCTGCAGCACTATCAACCGTCATGCATACCTGTAAACGTCAGAAATGTTAACGTCAAAAGACGACATCTATGAGGTACTTATGTAATGTTTGCGTGGGAAATTTATGAATCGATGACTATCATGGCTGGATGTCAATGTTAGAGTTAACGTCAAAGGATGACATCTATGAGACTCCAATTCAAAATATTACTGATGTTGTAGCTATATCGCCATCTTTTAATAAACCGATGAACTATCACACCTGAATGTCAATGTTAGAACAGTTAACGTCAAAGGATGACATCTATGAGATATTTTGTTAATGTTTTTGCGCGGGAAGTCCCATCTCAATTCAAAATATGATCTATTAGTGAACCGGTGAACTATCATGACTGGATGTCAATCTCAGAACAGTTAACGTCAAAGGACCACATCTATGAGACCCCAATTCAAAATATTACTATATCGCCATCTATTGATAAACCGATGAACTATCACAACTGAATGTCAATGTCAGAACAGTTAACGTCAAAGGACGATATCTATGAGGTATTTTGTGCGGGAAGTTGCATCTCGATTCAAAATATGATCTATTAATGAACCGATGAACTGTCATAGCTGAATGTCAATGTCAGAACAGTAAACGTAAGAGGACGACATCAATGAGACCCCAATTCAAAATATTACTTATTCTGTAGATATATCACCATCTATTATTAAACCGATGAACTATCATAGTTAAATATCAATTTCGGAACAGCTAACGTCAAGGACGACATCTATGAGGTGTTTTGGTAACGTTTTGTCTGGAAATCACTCTCAAAATTAAAAATTGTCACTTATGTTGTAGCTATATTGTCGTTCATTAATACCACACCCTAATCTCAAGATAATGAACCAGCAAAATAACCTAGAAATGTCTACTTACATATATGAAGTGTTTACACCAAAAGCACATTAAGTATTAAGAATTCATTTCTACATGCACCTGCGTCATCACATTCACTTTATACTGATTATGAGAACGACAACAGTCGTACAATGAGAGGAATTCATTAAGTAAACAAATAACAATGAGTGAATCATTTTTCTACACACAATCTGTTGAATTTCGATTAGGATTGAATGCGAAAATATTAAATTTGATTGTACATATCGATAGTTTGATTAAAATTCTAATAATGCATCCCAAACGTTTGAACGCGTATATTGTTCAAGTGCTTGGAATTGAAAATTCGAATTTTTGGAGCTTAAGTAATAAGAAATCTAAGGTATGGTGTTTATACTAGCGTGTGTATTGAAATCAAACTTTTGAGAATATCAACGAAATCATACAATTCCAGCAGCCCGAAGGTTCGTTTGCAATTTTACGAATGATGATGAACGATAAAAATGAATATTTTAACTTTTCTTTATAACTTAGGTATTGACGTAACGTATAAAACTCAGAATAATTCGGAACGATTGATTTTTATTGTTATCCACGATTGTCAACCTATATCTAAATCAGTTCGAGATGCAGACTTTTCAATTTATCGATATTTCGAAAGCCCACTTATACTGAACTAAGAATTTACAATACTTCAAACTATCCATTTCGCTTAAAATATACATAGCAGTATATTATAGAAACTTTGTTAAAGATCACATGTTATATAAAAATCGAATGATTCGAGATGTAGACTCATGAGCTCTAGAAGCCTTAGGATCAGTTGCAAGAGGTGCAAGTGCTATCGAAAATACGATGGTTAACCAGCTAAAAACAACGGAACGCATTGGGTAGCGTTCAGAAAAAAATCGATAACGATGTGGAATATTTTGATTGTTTTGGAAATTTGAAGACACCAAAGGAACTCGTTCGATATTTGGGTGGGAACGTCAGGATTTTCTACAATAACTACACCTATCAGAACTATAATCAAGTGATATGTGAACAGTTGTGCGTGAACTTTCTCATCGAAATTGTCGAAAGTATCAATTAAACCTTAGTCAGTCTATATCGAAACATCAAGCGAATCGCATTCACATCGTATTATCATGAGAATCGCATTAGTTGACATTCAGGGGTTCTTCATTGACGATGCCTTCCATCCAAAAGAAATGTGTATACAAATTGGATTCAAACGTCATTATTCCTTATTCAAACCGCACACATCTTATTCATCGCTAAATGCAAAGGAGCGAAAGTCCGTATGGTATTTACAAAAGTCTTATCATGGACTCGATTATGCATCTGGAAATGTGGATTAATAAATAATATTCTTAAATCGATTCAACTATGTGCAGTCGACTATATTTATGTTCGTGGTCAGCAAAAAGCAGAGTTTTTGAGAAGGAAGTGTATAGAATTGGATATTTTCCCACACATCGTAGATGTTCACAGTTTCGATGGTACTAAATGTGAAACGGGGAAATTCGAGCAAACAAACAATTTGACCTGTCTGAATCATCGTAATGACGGTGGTAAATACATGTGTGCAGTTCAACATGTGGATAAATCACAGCAGTGGTTTCTGAATGTAATACTACCTAAATTATATGTATTTTCTGAAATAAATATTATTATTACACCTATCTCCTTTATATAATTATTTATTCAGATGGTAAATAGCTTTGTTTACATTTTTAACAAACCTTTTCAATATTAATACTGATAAAGAAGATAAAATAGCATACAAAATTGCTAAAATTTTATGAATAACTCCTTCTAGTGTGGATGATGCTGATATTGTCTCTTGTATAAGATGTGGTAGACAAGATGATTGCCATTCAGCGATATGCTCCATCACTTCGATCATGGAATAAGAGTTTGAGTTTATAATGTATGATTGTCTTGTGGAATGTTAAACGTGAATACCTCCAATTGATTATCGTTGATTTATTGTGTCCAACAAAGAGAGTTCCTTGATATTATATACGTTTGAAGAAATCGGGAAACTTTGAATATCAACCACTATGAATGACATTTCAAACTAGAATGATAAACTATTCAAATATCTAGTTGCATATGCGTGGATCATTGACATATTTCTTTGATGTTATCGAAATTTCGAAAGAGTACGTCGAAGCACAAAATTTGTAGTGATGTTGGACTTATTCTATAGTTGACGTCATCGACCTCCCCTCCCATCTCAGAAAACATTTGAAACATCTTAAAGGTGTAAGAATTTGAAGTATCTCTTCGAATGCTGCGCATGTCCATTATCTCACATCGGTATGGTAGTAGTGCGATTCGATAAAAATCGACACCCATATCATGTAGCACTCTAAAACAATCAAGTATATACGATCCTGGTTTCGGAACGATACCCGAAATTTGATGCAATATGATTTTTCTCATTCTTCTATGTTTATATTTGAACTGACCTTCTATATTCATATCGATTATCTTCCAATCTTCTGGAGGGGGAGGATCGAAATCTCCTCCAAAATAGAAAATATCAGCATACGCCCAATCGGTCGAGGCCCCCACAAGGAAAGTTACGAATTCTCCAGCGATTATCCAATTTCTGGATGGTAATTGTAATTCTTCGAGGATTTTCATCAAATTCGGCGGACATACGCTTATTACGAATTTCTTCGCATCGTACACGGTGGTAAGCACACTATGAATAAAACTGTTGTATAATCGAGGAGACATTATTACGAACTGAGTTCGATTTAGTTGGAGCAGTCACACACTCCCTCATACTCTGCGCTATTGACTTTTTCAACCCAAAATATACAATCAAAACTAAATGGTATTCTTGCGGGTGAGAGATAAGAGGTCGATCGAACTGGTAAGTATACATCTAAAATCGTGAAATCATGAACATTTTCAGATAAAAAAATTACGCGGGTTCGGATCCCTCTGCATCTTTCTCACCAAAGAATACCATTTTTTATCGAACGCGCTAATTCATTTGACGATATGATGGATTGAAGAGCTGCGTGACAGACACCTCGGCAGGTGATAGCCGTCATGACCCATCGTCATATTTTTATGATATTCGATGTGGTTAGAGTCCTGCGCGAACCTTCACACCAACAATCTCTCTGAATCATTCTTCGCAAAATTGCGTCGAACAAACATAACAAAATCGCAATCATGCGAACCTTCACACCAATAATCTCTCTGAAAATCATCGATATTCTGAAGATGAAATTAGTTGAATTCCTCACAAGTTGATTTTGATCCTACACCCGTAGCAATTGACTTAAATAATGATTGACAATAGTGGAAAACGATAAAAATCAATCGTTTCGAATTATTCTGAGTTTTTATTCAAATACCTGAATAAAACAAATGCATTACTTGAGTAATTATAGTAGTATAGAGTATTATGCTACTCAGAAATTATGAAGCTTGAATGAAATTTGGATTGTTCAAGTTTGTTAGCTGAGCTCAGTGGTATAGGTGATTCGATCAAATGTAATTTAGAATGAATGACCTTATAGAACAGTACTACGTGTAAGGATCTAAACCACTCCACTAGGTCTCAGGATCATTTTCTTAATGGTTCGAAAGTTGACGAGTATAGATCTTTTCTAAATGAGTAAAATACCATTCACTTTATTTTCTAAAATGTTCTTCTTTATTTTCTGGTAGAAACGTATTTTAGTTACACATTTTGAGAGCTCTAAAACTATTTCTTGCAGTTTTCTCTCCTGTGGTATTAGAATAATCAGTCATATCACCCAAAACATGATTGAATTGAATCAATATAATATTTTTATATACATAAAATAGTAACATATTATCTATACTTAAAATGTCTTTCTCTTTTCAGATTAACTCCGTAGGTGTCGCTGGTTGTGTGTAGTTGTATTTATGTAGAAGTATCTAATGTACATATAAAATAATTAAAAATAAATTTTATATTTTATTTACTTGAATCTTATTGTTAACTATAATTCATATTACCAAATGAAATTCTTTCTCTAAAACATAAATTCATTCTGATACACCCCTGTTTAACAAATGTACAACGACCTGATGTGAGGAATGTGCCTGTCAACAATTATTATAGATACATCAATGTTCCATCATGTGTGGGAGATAAATATAAATAATTTACACACTATGCTGACTCATAATTTCTGAGTAGCATAATACTCTATACTACTCTATACTACTATAATTACTCAAGTAATGCATTTGTTTTATTCATAGATTGATTTAAATAATTATTATCAATCGTGGATTACGATGAAAATCAATCGTTTCGATACTTCATTTCATATTTAAAAACATATATTGAGCAAAATGAACAGTTTGAAATATTGTAGATTTTGAGATCAGTAGGCTTTCGAAATATCGACAAATTCACATCGAACTATAATAAAAAACGACCTGCGCGAGGTTAAATGAATATTTTGTAGGTGAAGCTCCAACTAAATCGAGAAAAATCAATCAGTTGCAATAAAATGTTCTCCAAAGATAGTGTTAGATCTGATTTTAGAAGAGTTCGAAATGTCTGCAATGCATGAAAAATCCCCATCAATTTTGGAGGGTCTTTGAAAAACAGGGTAACACCATATCAGATTGTCATTAGTTAATCATCAAATATCATGCACGTTTGCGGGCAAAGTAAAAGGGAATTTTCGAGAGCAATACAAACGTTTTTCTTGGGAGGGTCCAAACGTTCTTTGGGAGGATCCAATCGTTATTGGGAGGGTCTTCGAAAACAGGGTAACACTATATCACAATGTCATTAGTTGATCATCAACCACCATGAACGTTTGCGGGCAAAGTAAGAGGGAATTTTCGAGAGCAATACAAACGTTTTTCTTGGGAGGGTCCAAACGTCCTTTGGGAGGATCCAATCGTTATTGGGAGGGTCTTTGAAAACAGGGTAACACTATATCACAATGTCATTAGTTGATCATCAACCACCATGCACGTTTGCGGGCAATGTCAAAGGGAATTTTCGAGAGCAAATGCGCTGAGGCGGCACGAGAAAAAACATTTCAAAACACACCGTTTCTCATGCAAGCATTGTGAAGTTACATTTTCTCGCCGAGACAATTTGAATCGTCATATTATGTTATTCCACAGTCGAGATAAAAGTATAATTTACTGGTCCAACCCAGATGTTCTACTGCACCGGTTAGAAGAAATCATATCTCTACAAGGATATATCGAAGAGAAACGTGAAATAATTAATGAATTGAGAAGATTTTGTAAAAAATGGTATTTGAATAAAAACTCAGAATAATTCGAAACGATTGATTTTTATCGTTTCTCACTATTGTCAGCGCGTTCGATTAAAAATGGTATTCTTTGGTGAGAAAGATGCAGAGGGATCCGAACCCGCGTAATTTTTTTATCTGAAAATGTTCATGATTTCACGATTTTAGATGTATACTTACCAGTTCGATCGACCTCTTATCTCTCACCCGCAAGAATACCATTTAGTTTTGATTGTATATTTTGGGTTGAAAAAGTCAATAGCGCAGAGTATGAGGGAGTGTGTGACTGCTCCAACTAAATCGAACTCAGTTCGTAATAATGTCTCCTCGATTATACAACAGTTTTATTCATAGTGTGCTTACCACCGTGTACGATGCGAAGAAATTCGTAATAAGCGTATGTCCGCCGAATTTGATGAAAATCCTCGAAGAATTACAATTACCATCCAAAAATTGGATAATCGCTGGAGAATTCGTAACTTTCCTTGTGGGGGCCTCGACCGATTGGGCGTATGCTGATATTTTCTATTTTGGAGGAGATTTCGATCCTCCCCCTCCAGAAGATTGGAAGATAATCGATATGAATATAGAAGGTCAGTTCAAATATAAACATAGAAGAATGAGAAAAATCATATTGCATCAAATTTCGGGTATCGTTCCGAAACCAGGATCGTATATACTTGATTGTTTTAGAGTGCTACATGATATGGGTGTCGATTTTTATCGAATCGCACTACTACCATACCGATGTGAGATAATGGACATGCGCAGCATTCGAAGAGATACTTCAAATTCTTACACCTTTAAGATGTTTCAAATGTTTTCTGAGATGGGAGGGGAGGTCGATGACGTCAACTATAGAATAAGTCCAACATCACTACAAATTTTGTGCTTCGACGTACTCTTTCGAAATTTCGATAACATCAAAGAAATATGTCAATGATCCACGCATATGCAACTAGATATTTGAATAGTTTATCATTCTAGTTTGAAATGTCATTCATAGTGGTTGATATTCAAAGTTTCCCGATTTCTTCAAACGTATATAATATCAAGGAACTCTCTTTGTTGGACACAATAAATCAACGATAATCAATTGGAGGTATTCACGTTTAACATTCCACAAGACAATCATACATTATAAACTCAAACTCTTATTCCATGATCGAAGTGATGGAGCATATCGCTGAATGGCAATCATCTTGTCTACCACATCTTATACAAGAGACAATATCAGCATCATCCACACTAGAAGGAGTTATTCATAAAATTTTAGCAATTTTGTATGCTATTTTATCTTCTTTATCAGTATTAATATTGAAAAGGTTTGTTAAAAATGTAAACAAAGCTATTTACCATCTGAATAAATAATTATATAAAGGAGATAGGTGTAATAATAATATTTATTTCAGAAAATACATATAATTTAGGTAGTATTACATTCAGAAACCACTGCTGTGATTTATCCACATGTTGAACTGCACACATGTATTTACCACCGTCATTACGATGATTCAGACAGGTCAAATTGTTTGTTTGCTCGAATTTCCCCGTTTCACATTTAGTACCATCGAAACTGTGAACATCTACGATGTGTGGGAAAATATCCAATTCTATACACTTCCTTCTCAAAAACTCTGCTTTTTGCTGACCACGAACATAAATATAGTCGACTGCACATAGTTGAATCGATTTAAGAATATTATTTATTAATCCACATTTCCAGATGCATAATCGAGTCCATGATAAGACTTTTGTAAATACCATACGGACTTTCGCTCCTTTGCATTTAGCGATGAATAAGATGTGTGCGGTTTGAATAAGGAATAATGACGTTTGAATCCAATTTGTATACACATTTCTTTTGGATGGAAGGCATCGTCAATGAAGAACCCCTGAATGTCAACTAATGCGATTCTCATGATAATACGATGTGAATGCGATTCGCTTGATGTTTCGATATAGACTGACTAAGGTTTAATTGATACTTTCGACAATTTCGATGAGAAAGTTCACGCACAACTGTTCACATATCACTTGATTATAGTTCTGATAGGTGTAGTTATTGTAGAAAATCCTGACGTTCCCACCCAAATATCGAACGAGTTCCTTTGGTGTCTTCAAATTTCCAAAACAATCAAAATATTCCACATCGTTATCGATTTTTTTCTGAACGCTACCCAATGCGTTCCGTTGTTTTTAGCTGGTTAACCATCGTATTTTCGATAGCACTTGCACCTCTTGCAACTGATCCTAAGGCTTCTAGAGCTCATGAGTCTACATCTCGAATCATTCGATTTTTATATAACATGTGATCTTTAACAAAGTTTCTATAATATACTGCTATGTATATTTTAAGCGAAATGGATAGTTTGAAGTATTGTAAATTCTTAGTTCAGTATAAGTGGGCTTTCGAAATATCGATAAATTGAAAAGTCTGCATCTCGAACTGATTTAGATATAGGTTGACAATCGTGGATAACAATAAAAATCAATCGTTCCGAATTATTCTGAGTTTTATACGTTACGTCAATACCTAAGTTATAAAGAAAAGTTAAAATATTCATTTTTATCGTTCATCATCATTCGTAAAATTGCAAACGAACCTTCGGGCTGCTGGAATTGTATGATTTCGTTGATATTCTCAAAAGTTTGATTTCAATACACACGCTAGTATAAACACCATACCTTAGATTTCTTATTACTTAAGCTCCAAAAATTCGAATTTTCAATTCCAAGCACTTGAACAATATACGCGTTCAAACGTTTGGGATGCATTATTAGAATTTTAATCAAACTATCGATATGTACAATCAAATTTAATATTTTCGCATTCAATCCTAATCGAAATTCAACAGATTGTGTGTAGAAAAATGATTCACTCATTGTTATTTGTTTACTTAATGAATTCCTCTCATTGTACGACTGTTGTCGTTCTCATAATCAGTATAAAGTGAATGTGATGACGCAGGTGCATGTAGAAATGAATTCTTAATACTTAATGTGCTTTTGGTGTAAACACTTCATATATGTAAGTAGACATTTCTAGGTTATTTTGCTGGTTCATTATCTTGAGATTAGGGTGTGGTATTAATGAACGACAATATAGCTACAACATAAGTGACAATTTTTAATTTTGAGAGTGATTTCCAGACAAAACGTTACCAAAACACCTCATAGATGTCGTCCTTGACGTTAGCTGTTCCGAAATTGATATTTAACTATGATAGTTCATCGGTTTAATAATAGATGGTGATATATCTACAGAATAAGTAATATTTTGAATTGGGGTCTCATTGATGTCGTCCTCTTACGTTTACTGTTCTGACATTGACATTCAGCTATGACAGTTCATCGGTTCATTAATAGATCATATTTTGAATCGAGATGCAACTTCCCGCACAAAATACCTCATAGATATCGTCCTTTGACGTTAACTGTTCTGACATTGACATTCAGTTGTGATAGTTCATCGGTTTATCAATAGATGGCGATATAGTAATATTTTGAATTGGGGTCTCATAGATGTGGTCCTTTGACGTTAACTGTTCTGAGATTGACATCCAGTCATGATAGTTCACCGGTTCACTAATAGATCATATTTTGAATTGAGATGGGACTTCCCGCGCAAAAACATTAACAAAATATCTCATAGATGTCATCCTTTGACGTTAACTGTTCTAACATTGACATTCAGGTGTGATAGTTCATCGGTTTATTAAAAGATGGCGATATAGCTACAACATCAGTAATATTTTGAATTGGAGTCTCATAGATGTCATCCTTTGACGTTAACTCTAACATTGACATCCAGCCATGATAGTCATCGATTCATAAATTTCCCACGCAAACATTACATAAGTACCTCATAGATGTCGTCTTTTGACGTTAACATTTCTGACGTTTACAGGTATGCATGACGGTTGATAGTGCTGCAGCTGTAGCTATTATACCTCTCAATTTGGTATTGTTTTGTGTAATTTAGGTTCTAGAAAAAGTTCTATTCTGTTTAAGACCCACGTGAAATACGCCACGACACCTCGTTGAAGATCCACGAAACAGACACCTAGTTTGAAATTCCCGCGATAGCTGCCATGACAGTTCACGTGACAGACGCCACAACATCTCGTTGAACATCCACGTAACAGACACCTCGTTCTAAATTCCCGCGATAACCGCCATGACAGTTCACGTGACAGACGCCATGACACCTCCTTGAAGATCTACGTAACAGACACCTCGTTTGAAATTCCCGTGATAGCCGCCATGACACCGAATTTCATAGTTTACCTAATGAGTGAGTCCCATTGTACTCATTTATACGCTCTGTTATTCTCGTATAAACTGAATGTGATGACGCAGGTGTATACAAAATTAATTGCTTCCACGTGTTCTCATATACTCAATGTGGTTTCTGGTGTAATAATTTCATATACGTAAGTAATCATTTAACGTTGAGGAAATTTGTAGGTTATTTTAAAAGTTCATTATTTTTGGAATTACGGTGAGGTTCAATAATAAATGACAGTATAGCTACAATATGAGTCGAATTTTTGAAATTCCTCTCGCAAACATCAGCGAAACACCTCATAGATGTCGTCCTTTGACGTTAGGTGTTCTGACATGGACATCAAGCTATGATAGTTCATTAATATATCGTTTTTTGAATTGAAATGAAACTTCCCGCGCAAAAACATTAACAAAATACCTCATAGATGTCGTCCTTTGACGTTAACTGTTCTGACATTGACATTCAGCTATGATAGTTCGTCGGTTTATTATTAGATGGCGATATAGGCTACAACATCGGTAACATTTTGAATTGGAGTCTCATAGATGTCGTCCTTTGCAGTTAACTGTTCTGACATTGACATCCAGCCATTACAGTTCATCGGTTCATAAATTTCCCGCTCAAAAACATCAACAAGATACCTCATAGAGGTTCATTATTTTTGGAATTACGGTGTGGTTCAATAATAAATGACAGTATAGCTACAACATGAGTCAAATTTTTGAAATTCCTCGCGCAAACATCAGCAAACCACCTCATAGATGTCGTCCTTTGACGTTAGCTGTTCTGACATGGACATCAAGCTATGATAGTTCATTAATATATCGTTTTTTTGAATTGAGGTGGAACTTCCCGCTCGAAAACATTAACAAAATACCTCATAGATGTCGTCCTTTGACGTTAACTGTTCTGACATTGACATTCAGCTATGATAGTTCATCGGTTTAGTAATAGATGGCGATATAGGCTACAACATCGGTAACATTTTGAATTGGAGTCTCATAGATGTCGTCCTTTGACGTTAACTGATGTCGTAGGTTATTTTGAAAGTTCATTATTTTTGGAATTACGGTGTGGTTCAATAATAAATGACAGTATAGCTAAAATATGAGTCAAATTTTTGAAATTCCTCTCGCAAACATCAGCGAAACACCTCATAGATGTCGTTCTTTGACGTTAGCTGTTCTGACATGGACATCAAGCTATGATGGTTCATTAATATATCGTTTTTTGAATTGAGATGAAACTTCCCGCGCAAAAACATTAACAAAATACCTCATAGATGTCGTCCTTTGACGTTAACTGTTCTGACATTGACATTCAGCTATGACAGTTCATCGGTTTATTATTAGATGGCGATATAGGCTACAACATCGGTAACATTTTGAATTGGAGTCTCATAGATGTCGTCCTTTGACGTTAACTGTTTTGACATTGACATCCAGCCATGACAGTTCATCGGTTCATAAATTTCCCGCTCAAAAACATCAACAATATACCCCATAGAAGTTCATTATTTTTGGAATTACGGTGTGGTTCAATAATAAATGACAGTATAGCTACAACATGAGTCAAATTTTTGAAATTCCCCGCGCAAACATCAGCAAACCACCTCATAGATGTCGTCCTTTGACGTTAGCTGTTCTGACATGGACATCAAGCTATGATAGTTCATTAATATATCGTTTTTTTGAATTGAGGTGGAACTTCCCGCTCGAAAACATTAACAAAATACCTCATAGATGTCGTCCTTTGACGTTAACTGTTCTGACATTGACATTCAGCTATGATAGTTCATCGGTTTAGTAATAGATGGCGATATAGGCTACAACATCGGTAACATTTTGAATTGGAGTCTCATAGATGTCGTCCTTTGACGTTAACTGTTCTGACATTGACATCCAGCTATGATAGTTCATCGGTTCATAAATTTCCCGCGCAAAAACATTAACAAGATACCTCATAGATGTCGTCCTTTGACGTTGACAGGTACGCATGACGGTTGATCGGTTCATTCATAGATGTAGTCATTTGAAGTTAACTGTTCTGACATTGACATTTAAGTATGATAGTTCATCGGTTCATCAGAAGATGGCGGCGATGCAGCTACAACATCAGTCATATTGTGGTTTTGACGTTAACTCTTCTGACATTCGGTTCCAACGTCGGCCATGATAAACATCACCAAAACACCTCTACGTGATGTAGCTATAACATCAGTCATATTTTGAATTGTGATCTCATAGATGTCGTCCCTTGACGTTAACATTTCTGACGTTGACAGGTATGCATGACGGTTGATCGGTTCATTCATAGATGTAGTCGTTTGAAGTTAACTGTTCTGACATTGACATTTAAGTATGATAGTTCATCGGTTCATCAGAAGATGGCGGCGATGCAGCTACAACATCAGTCATATTGTGGTTTTGACGTTAACTCTTCTGACATTCGGTTCCAACGTCAGCCATGATAAACATCACCAAAACAACTCTACGTTTGAATTTGGCGGGTCGATGACGAAACATCCAACTAACCTCACATCCAGACCTCTATGGTCGAAAGTTCTATAATCATCGTAAGCTCTATGGACACGTTTGAATTTCGCGGGTTAGTAACGTTACGTCCAACTAACCTCACATCCAGACCTCTATGGTCGGAAGTTCGGTGATCATTGTAAGCTCTATGGACACGTTTGAATTTCGCGGGTTAGTAACGTTACGTCCAACTAACCTCACATCCAGACCTCTATGGTCGGAAGTTCGGTGTTCATTGTAAGCTCTATGGACACGTTTGAATTTCGCGGGTTAGTAACGTTACGTCCAACTAACCTCACATCCAGACCTCTATGGTCGGAAGTTCGGTGATCATTGTAAGCTCTATGGACACGTTTGAATTTCGCGGGTTAGTAACGTTACATCCGAAGTTGCGCGCGCAACATCCGGTCGATGACGTCACTTCCTGGTGGAGAACTCGTCCACTTAATCTACTGGAACAGAAAATATATAATGAAAATGATTTAGAACCCGCCAATGAAAGACGTTAAGATATACTCTATGTTTCAAGGAATTGTATGCGAATAGTCTGATGTATTTTACTACTCTGTGTTACTGACACCTGCTGCCAGGCTTAACCTACCCCAGAGTAAACCCATAAGATAGACTGTGACCTCACTATTTTTTTGGGCCGACTACAATACTTCCCTTACACTATATACTACGAATAGTGAGGCAAGGAAAAATATGGTAATGTATGTCGTGGAATTTTTTTAGAAATAGCTGGGAATCAAATCAACACCAATCAGGTATGGTATGGTATTGTATGGTATCACATATCTGACTACATGAGATATATTAAATAATATCCAATTGATTTCAAAGGAGTTGCGTTCTACCTTTACTTCAACTACTTTCAACTCTCAAGTATCATGTTAGTGGGAATATGTAGTTGCTGATTTTATTGGAATTTTACCATCCTCTGCTTACAGAAGAATCAACATATGCTATTACAGATTTAAAACATCGTTATATGATAAATTGTGTTACAAGCAAAATTGTGTTCTTAATTTATTTTATAAAATAATATCAATTATTTATATTCTAAAACGTAATTCCCAAACTGTTGGTGCTTACCAAATGTTCGGAGAGAAAAGATAGCTGTGTAATTATTCAAAATGAGGAAAAAAGAACATTGGATATTCAGCGTCCTCGAGAGATACCCTAAGAAGCTGGAACTGAAGGGCAGTGCTATGAGAAATCATTAACATTGTAACATGTAAAAGATTCATTTGACTTCTAATTTGACAAAACAAGTAGCTCCTGATTATCATTAAAATTATTTTTGAGAACAAACTTGTCAAGCCATATTCAGTTTCTTACATTTCATTTGAAAAAAAAATATAATGATCGTTTGAAGCTGGGATACAATCATTAGGTGAATGTGATTTTCATGAATTGTGCTTTTGGTGACCATGTACTCACAGCATCAAGTTTTAGCAATTCGCGATATGTTTCAGAATATAACATAAATAATCATTATTTGTAAAGTTATAACTACAGAAACGGTTAGCAGACGTTGGAATATAGTTTTAACGCCGCATATTTCCCATCTAGTTCTTCGTTGATGCTGCATTTCTTGAATGAAGCCTAAAAATCAATAGTGTCTTAATGATTTTGTATCGAAACTATTTTAACTTTCATTTATTCTGACAGTTCAACTACTCGCACCATTACACTACAGGGTGGACACAGAAAATAGACTGCGTCTTTACAATTCGATGATGTTACTTGAATCTTGAAATGGAAATTTCGGACACTTCTACAGGTTAAATATTTACTTGTGATTTATAATTATAACCAAAAAAATACGGTTGGCCTTGTCGTTCAATAAAACATACTATAATTCCATTTGAGAAACTAAAGATGGATGTCAGAAATATCACTTGAAACGGGGCTAACGCACCCAAAAACCAATACAATTGATATATCTACTACTAAAGCGATCTGCAAAATCCATACGACCAATAGGAACGGCGCAATCATGTCCAAAGTGGGTTACGCATGCACATACGCAGAAACCGACATCATCTCAAAAATAGTCTAGATCGATTCAAAAATGCTGAGAACAGATATATTCGTGAAAATCCGTAATTTTTTTTGAGTTGATGACAATACTTCCTTCACACAATATACGTATAGTAAGGAAAGTAAATTTTATCACTTGAGAAATACACATTTTGATTTGAAATAATTTTAAACTACTAAACAAATTATGGTCAATATAACTGCTTCAGGTTGAATCGTTGCTCAACACAATTACTATGCTACCCGAAATTTTACCTGGAGGTGGTCCAAGGGAACAGACGGGCAGATCCACAAGGTTAGGATTCTCCAACACCTAGGGTTATTTTTCCCTAGTTCAGATATTTTATAAGTGGAAAACTTCCTCACTCTTACTGAAATTGTAAATATGGAATCGTTTATCTTGTATTATGCCTAAGACGGCTGAAATTTACAGTACTGCACGACCCCAGATAAACAGATTTACACACAATTTGCATAAAATTTATGTTGATCAAATGCATTAAAATGTAAATAAATTTTACATATATATGTTTGTAAAATTTACTTCGTCTACTTTACGTAAATGTACGTAAAGATTATATTAGATTTGTTACTAAACCATTAGGTCATGATCGCTTCATCCGAACCCTAGTTAGATATTGATTTAGAAGCGACACTAGTGATATAGATGTTTATAAATAAATAAACTGAAAGTGAATATCTGAATATCTAAAACTAATATCTAAAAAAGTGCAGAATACCTAAACAGAAAATGTAATCAAAACCTCCCCCCATTTGGCAAGTCTTGCTCCGCCCTTGAGAGAACTGCGGCCGTTCTAGTACTAAACCACTGACAATATTTAATAATTTACGAAAAACGAGTACGTATTAAGAAATATACTCTTATAAGTGGCCAGTATTAATTTCTGGGAAATATCGAAAATTTTACCAAGTCTACTTTCTATACTTGTTTATGTTAAATCTACTAAAGATGGCAATCTAGTTTCGAAATATGTATTTGAGTTACTAAATATAATTATTAAATTACAGTTAATTCTATTTTATATCGTTTTCAAAGTGTTGCAGTGGCCAGTTTTCATAAGATTTAAATAAAATAATAGGAATATTTAAATTCCACTCAATTTGTTTTATTTTCAAACATGACATCTATAAGTAAAATTATAACTTTAATGAGCTAATGAGTGTACAGAATCATGAAACTTAAGACTTCCTTCCTGAATGTTATATTTTCTAATCTAGTCGTATCTGTAATAATGAACATGAACTGAGTTTCATTTATTTTTAATGAGAATTTTTATATCTTGTTCTTTATTCAGTAGTTGGGAGGTTGGTGTAAGCTACAAGCTACAACTTTTATCATCTATATAATTAAATTCATTTGTTTGAATACTAATTCCTCATAATGCGTAGTAAAATAGGATAGCGACATTTCCTGGAATTCATCGGTCTACAAACCTAATTATCATAGATATGTACGCGTTCATTTATCACGAATATGTCGAGGAATTTTATGAATGGTACATAACTCAGCCACTATCGTAGTAAACTATGTAAAAAGAACAAGAAATTGATGCGAGGCAATATCGCTCTTAATGGTTCCTTACAAACGGAACAAGGAATGTAGCTGACTATCAAACTTTTCATTGGCCCGGATACTTTTAAGGTTCCTCTCTGGTGTGGTAAACATACCGTAACCGTACCGTAGTGTGAAATGAGCTGGCCTTGCAGACGGGCTTCTTGATATGTAGTTTGTGCAGTATGATTTAGAAGTTGATTTTATTTGTTTTTGGTTTTTGTATATATTTTGTTCTAATGGAGAGTGAATTAGAAAATGGAAAAGGTAACAATTTATTTATTTATACAAGTCTAGGTTTATTTTCTGAACATTGTAGTGCTTATCACGTTGTTCATTTTGTAATAATTTGTTTACTGCTGAGCACTGCGCCTATTGCAAATATTGATTTTGCGTATTATTTGTCCAGAGAAGGTATATTTTCGATGATTCACATATCAAATTTATGTTGGCTAAAACAGTTTTGAACATTGAACATTTATTTGACACGCATTATATTAACTATTATGACAATAATATTTCAGAAATTAACTTAATAATTGAATCATGCAGTTTGATAGGCGTTTGATCATTACTTCTAGTTTGTAGATAATGTTTTCTATTGCATGGAATATTCTGAATTGTATCATTATATTTCATAGTACCTACTAATCCAAATATTGAATGTAATTATCGCGCCATATCCGATATAGCTACTTTGGAATTGGAGCCCTTACAATTGAATATCTGAAGAATTAAATTTAAAAAAAATTGTGAATAAAACAAAAATACATAATTTATTGATACTGATATACATATTAAAAAATACACAGTGGCTACCTCTGAATGAATTAATAGCTGAGTGTGTTCCCTTTAATCTTGTTATTCAATTCAGATGAATTTAAATGTAGTTATAACGCTGAAGCTGAGAGTAATCGTAGGTATATTTCCTAATAAATGAAGATCTCACATATCCGATTTTGCCACTTTTAAATGGGAACATTTACATCTAATTAGATATAGTAGCAGGTCTGAAATATGAAATTTAAAAAAATTGTGAATAAAACAAAAATACATAATTTATTGATACTGATATACATATTAAAAAATACACAGTGGCTACCTCTGAATGAATTAATAGCTGAGTGTGTTCCCTTTAATCTTGTTATTCAATTCAGATGAATTTAAATGTAGTTATAACGCTGAAGCTGAGAGTAATCGTAGGTATATTTCCTAATAAATGAAGATCTCACATATCCGATTTTGCCACTTTTAAATGGGAACATTTACATCTAATTAGATATAGTAGCAGGTCTGAATAATGAAATTTAAAAAAAATTGTGAATAAAACAAAAATACATAATTTATTGATACTGATATACATATTAAAAAATACACAGTGGCTACCTCTGAATGAATTAATAGCTGAGTGTGTTCCCTTTAATCTTGTTATTCAATTCAGATGAATTTAAATGTAGTTATAACGCTGAAGCTGAGAGTAATCGTAGGTATATTTCCTAATAAATGAAGATCTCACATATCCGATTTTGCCACTTTTAAATGGGAACATTTACATCTAATTAGATATAGTAGCAGGTCTGAATAATGAAATTTAAAAAAAATTGTGAATAAAACAAAAATACATAATTTATTGATACTGATATACTTACATATTAAAAAATACACAGTGGCTACCTCTGAATGAATTAATAGCTGAGTGTGTTCCCTTTAATCTTGTTATTCAATTCAGATGAATTTAAATGTAGTTATAACGCTGAAGCTGAGAGTAATCGTACGTATATTTCCTAATAAATGAAGATCTCACATATCCGATTTTGCCACTTTTAAATGGGAACATTTACATCTAATTAGATATAGTAGCAGGTCTGAATAATGAAATTTAAAAAAAATTGTGAATAAAACAAAAATACATAATTTATTGATACTGATATACATATTAAAAAATACACAGTGGCTACCTCTGAATGAATTAATAGCTGAGTGTGTTCCCTTTAATCTTGTTATTCAATTCAGATGAATTTAAATGTAGTTATAACGCTGAAGCTGAGAGTAATCGTAGGTATATTTCCTAATAAATGAAGATCTCACATATCCGATTTTGCCACTTTTAAATGGGAACATTTACATCTAATTAGATATAGTAGCAGGTCTGAAATATGAAATTTAAAAAAATTGTGAATAAAACAAAAATACATAATTTATTGATACTGATATACATATTAAAAAATACACAGTGGCTACCTCTGAATGAATTAATAGCTGAGTGTGTTCCCTTTAATCTTGTTATTCAATTCAGATGAATTTAAATGTAGTTATAACGCTGAAGCTGAGAGTAATCGTAGGTATATTTCCTAATAAATGAAGATCTCACATATCCGATTTTGCCACTTTTAAATGGGAACATTTACATCTAATTAGATATAGTAGCAGGTCTGAATAATGAAATTTAAAAAAAATTGTGAATAAAACAAAAATACATAATTTATTGATACTGATATACATATTAAAAAATACACAGTGGCTACCTCTGAATGAATTAATAGCTGAGTGTGTTCCCTTTAATCTTGTTATTCAATTCAGATGAATTTAAATGTAGTTATAACGCTGAAGCTGAGAGTAATCGTAGGTATATTTCCTAATAAATGAAGATCTCACATATCCGATTTTGCCACTTTTAAATGGGAACATTTACATCTAATTAGATATAGTAGCAGGTCTGAATAATGAAATTTAAAAAAAATTGTGAATAAAACAAAAATACATAATTTATTGATACTGATATACTTACATATTAAAAAATACACAGTGGCTACCTCTGAATGAATTAATAGCTGAGTGTGTTCCCTTTAATCTTGTTATTCAATTCAGATGAATTTAAATGTAGTTATAACGCTGAAGCTGAGAGTAATCGTACGTATATTTCCTAATAAATGAAGATCTCACATATCCGATTTAGCCACTTTTAAATGGGAACATTTACATCTAATTAGATATAGTAGCAGGTCTGAATAATGAAATTTAAAAAAAATTGTGAATAAAACAAAAATACATAATTTATTGATACTGATATACATATTAAAAAATACACAGTGGCTACCTCTGAATGAATTAATAGCTGAGTGTGTTCCCTTTAATCTTGTTATTCAATTCAGATGAATTTAAATGTAGTTATAACGCTGAAGCTGAGAGTAATCGTAGGTATATTTCCTAATAAATGAAGATCTCACATATCCGATTTTGCCACTTTTAAATGGGAACATTTACATCTAATTAGATATAGTAGCAGGTCTGAAATATGAAATTTAAAAAAATTGTGAATAAAACAAAAATACATAATTTATTGATACTGATATACATATTAAAAAATACACAGTGGCTACCTCTGAATGAATTAATAGCTGAGTGTGTTCCCTTTAATCTTGTTATTCAATTCAGATGAATTTAAATGTAGTTATAACGCTGAAGCTGAGAGTAATCGTAGGTATATTTCCTAATAAATGAAGATCTCACATATCCGATTTTGCCACTTTTAAATGGGAACATTTACATCTAATTAGATATAGTAGCAGGTCTGAATAATGAAATTTAAAAAAAATTGTGAATAAAACAAAAATACATAATTTATTGATACTGATATACATATTAAAAAATACACAGTGGCTACCTCTGAATGAATTAATAGCTGAGTGTGTTCCCTTTAATCTTGTTATTCAATTCAGATGAATTTAAATGTAGTTATAACGCTGAAGCTGAGAGTAATCGTAGGTATATTTCCTAATAAATGAAGATCTCACATATCCGATTTTGCCACTTTTAAATGGGAACATTTACATCTAATTAGATATAGTAGCAGGTCTGAAATATGAAATTTAAAAAAATTGTGAATAAAACAAAAATACATAATTTATTGATACTGATATACATATTAAAAAATACACAGTGGCTACCTCTGAATGAATTAATAGCTGAGTGTGTTCCCTTTAATCTTGTTATTCAATTCAGATGAATTTAAATGTAGTTATAACGCTGAAGCTGAGAGTAATCGTAGGTATATTTCCTAATAAATGAAGATCTCACATATCCGATTTTGCCACTTTTAAATGGGAACATTTACATCTAATTAGATATAGTAGCAGGTCTGAATAATGAAATTTAAAAAAAATTGTGAATAAAACAAAAATACATAATTTATTGATACTGATATACATATTAAAAAATACACAGTGGCTACCTCTGAATGAATTAATAGCTGAGTGTGTTCCCTTTAATCTTGTTATTCAATTCAGATGAATTTAAATGTAGTTATAACGCTGAAGCTGAGAGTAATCGTAGGTATATTTCCTAATAAATGAAGATCTCACATATCCGATTTTGCCACTTTTAAATGGGAACATTTACATCTAATTAGATATAGTAGCAGGTCTGAATAATGAAATTTAAAAAAAATTGTGAATAAAACAAAAATACATAATTTATTGATACTGATATACATATTAAAAAATACACAGTGGCTACCTCTGAATGAATTAATAGCTGAGTGTGTTCCCTTTAATCTTGTTATTCAATTCAGATGAATTTAAATGTAGTTATAACGCTGAAGCTGAGAGTAATCGTACGTATATTTCCTAATAAATGAAGATCTCACATATCCGATTTTGCCACTTTTAAATGGGAACATTTACATCTAATTAGATATAGTAGCAGGTCTGAATAATGAAATTTAAAAAAAATTGTGAATAAAACAAAAATACATAATTTATTGATACTGATATACATATTAAAAAATACACAGTGGCTACCTCTGAATGAATTAATAGCTGAGTGTGTTCCCTTTAATCTTGTTATTCAATTCAGATGAATTTAAATGTAGTTATAACGCTGAAGCTGAGAGTAATCGTAGGTATATTTCCTAATAAATGAAGATCTCACATATCCGATTTTGCCACTTTTAAATGGGAACATTTACATCTAATTAGATATAGTAGCAGGTCTGAATAATGAAATTTAAAAAAAATTGTGAATAAAACAAAAATACATAATTTATTGATACTGATATACTTACATATTAAAAAATACACAGTGGCTACCTCTGAATGAATTAATAGCTGAGTGTGTTCCCTTTAATCTTGTTATTCAATTCAGATGAATTTAAATGTAGTTATAACGCTGAAGCTGAGAGTAATCGTACGTATATTTCCTAATAAATGAAGATCTCACATATCCGATTTTGCCACTTTTAAATGGGAACATTTACATCTAATTAGATATAGTAGCAGGTCTGAATAATGAAATTTAAAAAAAATTGTGAATAAAACAAAAATACATAATTTATTGATACTGATATACATATTAAAAAATACACAGTGGCTACCTCTGAATGAATTAATAGCTGAGTGTGTTCCCTTTAATCTTGTTATTCAATTCAGATGAATTTAAATGTAGTTATAACGCTGAAGCTGAGAGTAATCGTAGGTATATTTCCTAATAAATGAAGATCTCACATATCCGATTTTGCCACTTTTAAATGGGAACATTTACATCTAATTAGATATAGTAGCAGGTCTGAAATATGAAATTTAAAAAAATTGTGAATAAAACAAAAATACATAATTTATTGATACTGATATACATATTAAAAAATACACAGTGGCTACCTCTGAATGAATTAATAGCTGAGTGTGTTCCCTTTAATCTTGTTATTCAATTCAGATGAATTTAAATGTAGTTATAACGCTGAAGCTGAGAGTAATCGTAGGTATATTTCCTAATAAATGAAGATCTCACATATCCGATTTTGCCACTTTTAAATGGGAACATTTACATCTAATTAGATATAGTAGCAGGTCTGAATAATGAAATTTAAAAAAAATTGTGAATAAAACAAAAATACATAATTTATTGATACTGATATACATATTAAAAAATACACAGTGGCTACCTCTGAATGAATTAATAGCTGAGTGTGTTCCCTTTAATCTTGTTATTCAATTCAGATGAATTTAAATGTAGTTATAACGCTGAAGCTGAGAGTAATCGTAGGTATATTTCCTAATAAATGAAGATCTCACATATCCGATTTTGCCACTTTTAAATGGGAACATTTACATCTAATTAGATATAGTAGCAGGTCTGAATAATGAAATTTAAGAAAAATTGTGAATAAAACAAAAATACATAATTTATTGATACTGATATACTTACATATTAAAAAATACACAGTGGCTACCTCTGAATGAATTAATAGCTGAGTGTGTTCCCTTTAATCTTGTTATTCAATTCAGATGAATTTAAATGTAGTTATAACGCTGAAGCTGAGAGTAATCGTAGGTATATTTCCTAATAAATGAAGATCTCACATATCCGATTTTGCCACTTTTAAATGGGAACATTTACATCTAATTAGATATAGTAGCAGGTCTGAATAATGAAATTTAAAAAAAATTGTGAATAAAACAAAAATACATAATTTATTGATACTGATATACATATTAAAAAATACACAGTGGCTACCTCTGAATGAATTAATAGCTGAGTGTATTCCCTTTAATCTTGTTATTCAATTCAGATGAATTTAAATGTAGTTATAACGCTGAAGCTGAGAGTAATCGTAGGTATATTTCCTAATAAATGAAGATCTCACATATCCGATTTTGCCACTTTTAAATGGGAACATTTACATCTAATTAGATATAGTAGCAGGTCTGAATAATGAAAGTTAAAAAAATTGTGCTTAAAACAGAAACGCCTTACACTCTCAGGGTGAATAAATTTAATTCAACGAATCTGTCTCCGTTTTGATTGCCACTGTGATAACAATTGAATGATTAACTTCAATTCGTTCATAATGAGCAACCGAACCACTCCGGAATTAATATTTAGAAATGAACCAAAGAAACCCAATTCTGATAAACAAATACGGCTAACACGACCACAACAAATTTCGATCGGTTTGTACCTACCGATGTTTCCCTTAATTAGATATTTGCCTTTATTTATGCAACGACTTGCAGAAATGAAGAATGATGGAATTTAATGTCTATTTTCTTGTTAAATTCCATCGTACTTCTATTCTACACGTTGCTGCATAAATAAAGTCAAATACTTAATTAAGGGAAACATCGGTTGGTACCTATCGATCGAAATTAGTAACGGTCGTGTTTTTTCTTTCATAAAATTAGTTTTCACAAAACTTGTCACCTGAATTTTTTCATGACAATTTATTAAATGCTAAAACTCAAATGCAGGTACATCCATATCACATATTGAATTTACATATAACCAGATTTAGTCGTAATAAACAACATGTAAAGAAACACACTCAAAAATTCCTCAACGAAGAATGCTCAGTTACTACTTTGAAGAATGCACATCCTCATGTGAATAATTGTCAGACAAAAAATTCCTAAGGATAGGTATAATTTTTGTTATTGCAAGTTGGCTAACTTATTTCAGCATTTCGATTTTTCTTCAAAGTTTCACACATCAATGGAAAGTGATTAAACATTACTGATAATCTCTTCACAATTTTTTTTTTCTCCAATTCAAATGTTCAACTGTATCAAGTCCCTCAATATGTGTCAAAAATAGTTGAATTGCTTTGAAGAAACATAATTGAGTATCCAAATATATATTTTCTTCAGTGACCATAACTTCATAAAATATTATAGGTATTTTTTCTGTGAGTAATTGATGACTGGATCGTTGTTTCATGACGTTGAAAATTTATCAAGAGTACTGAATGTGCAATATTCATCATCTCCATCATTATAGGATAGGGGCTTAAACCCAAGATGCACGTATATCGCCGGATTTAGTACAGATACGCAAGTAATAAGGGGCGCCAAATTCCGATGCTCTTGTAATTTTTGTAGATATATGAACCCCTTCAGATTTTTCTGAAATTCGGACGTCTTCAAAGTTTTATCTGTTATAGTTGTATTCAACAATGTATAACTTTTTTTTGTCGTCAAGTATTGGAAGGAGGGGTAAACTACCCACAGGTGCAAATAGTCCTCGCTACTCCTCTGATTGGGCTCATTGTGCGCCCCATGATCAATAACCTATTCTATTCTATTCAAGCAGATTTAAGGCCAGCTAGATACCCAGAATATTGCTGACGCTGGCTTCCACAACTCTCTCCGCAAGAAGCTCTAAGTCGCCAAAATAACGATAATTGAGGGATACCAACGTTGGGTATTCCAACAGGACGTGAGAGGCGATTTCTCTCGACGATGCTCATAATATATGTAGGTGTCTGTTAAGACGACAGTGACCCATGGGGATTCCAGTCATCTCCCTAAGGTCTCTCCGGTTAAGGGCAAGGAGTTTTCTTAGAAGCTTAGGCTCTTTGATAAACAACTTAATCTGCCTCATACCTGGTGAGTTCCGCCAAAACCATAGGTCTTAAAACGTATAGATCCAATGAAGGATATGTTGCTATAATCCCCATGGGCTACCGAAAGCTCTAATGGATTGCCAAAAGGGCGAAGAAGCCACCCAGAAACTTCACCGACCCCTTAAATTGCAGGGCCGTCCCAGAGCATGTGTATCCTGGTAAACATTACCAGCCTCTCGTACATATCCATCATGGTGCGCCTCTATCACGTGCCTTGAAAGCATGGCATCAATCCATACCAACATTGTTGGACTGATTCTACGTTATCAAATGCCCCTTCGATGCCCGAAAATACTCTCAGGGCATGTTCCTAACAACTACTGCCGAGCCATGTCATCATCTATTCAAATAATTAGATTATGCAAGGCCGTTTTAGTAGAGAGGCCAGTCTGGTAGGCGATGGTGTAAGAGATGAGCCCAAAGGGTGCCGTCCATCAAGTGTCTATATATTAGTTTCTCCATTGACTTTAAAGGGAATGAAGTCAGACTGACAGGCCTTTATGCGATAAAAATCAGTTGAACTAGCTTTTGGTATGAACATGACTTTCCCTGCCGGCCTTAGAATGAAGCCCCTTAAAACGGAGCCGGGAATATTCCACCTAGGTGGATTATTAGGTACTCGCTTGATTTGTCCTGTCAAACCTTTTCGGATATATATTCAGAACACTTTTTTTTTTCGCATATTGAAAGTAATCAAGGTCAAAACTACACCAACCCATAGATATGTGTGTTATGGTAAGATCACAGTGACCAAAAGATTGTCAACCAGTTCAAATATCATTATTGAAATGTACACTTTCCTTCAAAAAAATCTCAAAATTTTTTCAGACAAGGTAATATTTTCAAATTATGATTCTCGTAACTTTTTCCCATTTTTAATTCGTGTATTGACGTTCAATTGATGTCCTATGTTCAGATGAAAAAATGTATGTGTGAGGTAGTGAAATTGGAAATCTAATAATAGTGAAAAGATAATACGAATATGAATATAAGCTATGCAAAATAAATGACTAGGTACCCAAAAACGAAATAGAAACAGTAATATATCTATATCTATACAAGCACAACCTTTCCATGGCCTGGATTGACATCCGCAAGGCATTTGATTTAACATCACATGAGCTACTTGCTCCAATGGCTTGCGGTACCAACCAACCTCACAAGTGTGATGCATAGAACATCTGTTGTCACTCTGGAAGACTGCTTTAGCCATCACATCAAGCACACGACGAGTCTTGACAGAATTGGTAACATTCAAGAGGGGTGTTTTCCAAGGACACTCCTTGAGTCCTCTCTTGTTCAATATCTGACTGCTGTCGCTATCTTTTGCGCTCGTGGATATTACTCTGTATCACCGAATGATCAGATCAGCCATTTAATTTACATTGATGGTCTGAAACTGTATGTCTCTGGGGAGAAAGACATCCATCAAGCTATCAACGTGGTTCAAGAATATACACGAGTCGTAGGCAGAGGGTTGGGATTGGACAAGTGTGCAGTGTTTCTTTTGAGGAGAGGACGAACTCCAGAATTCCACGATAATATGCAGCTTGCCGACAGAAACATCTTCAAACATCTTGATGCTGCAGAGATCTATCGATACCTGGGAATTAAACAGCGCCCTAATTATGACGCTTCCCAGGTAAAGGTGAATCTCCAGGGCAAGTACAGAAACCTTGTTCGAAAGACATGCCGTTTCAGCTCTGCTCTACTCTTTTGGAGTAGGGAAATGAACGGTTGATGAGCTGCATAGACTCGACAAATACACCCGGAAAATTATACATATCCATTACAGTTTCCATCCTAGATCATCCGTTTCCCGCATGTATCTCCCATGTCACCAAGGAAGTAGGGATAGAAGGTCTGGAGGCTCTGCATCCAAGTGTGGTTCTGAGTATAGCGTATACAGTTCTTAGGAGTTCGGACCCCCTCATGTGCCTTATCAAAAGGCACGAATTGGCCGGAGTGGGGACATTTATCTTTAAGGCAGCACGAAAAGCTGCGGAAGAACTTGGTCTCGAATTTCACATCAGTCGAGGAAGCCACCTAGAGGGTGCCCTGGAGTTGCAACCTTCTCACCTGAAAGCTAAGATAAATGTCGCGGAGCAAGATCTTATGCTCAGGCGGCATGTTGACAAGCCGATACACGATGTTTTCTACATGAACATAGAAACGCTCGGCTTGTCAACCATTAAGTGTCTGTTCAGATGACAGTGTCCTATGAAGATTCCTACCAGTTTTATCCAGCTTCTGCTCATAGAGAGGAGGATTTTCCGTTACAGATCACTCTATAACACAGATCCCTGTCAAACCAAAATAACTTTCCCGTGATATATAGTATAAAATTACGTTTTTCTACGCCATTAGTTGTTTCTACTCAAATGAAATATTATGCATTGTCTTCAAACTTTGGGACGCTTCCGACTACGGGTATTAGCTATTTCTATGTACGCCAAATATATATTAAATTAGTTTTATAAATAAATCTAACTAGTTTCGCTAACATCATTCTTTGTTCGAACAGATATTACAAAGTACTAACTTACAACAAAAGAGGTAATATATAACATTAGTTCTAATAAACACTATCTTCCTTCACATTCCTTGAGAAATAATAACTCGAAACAATATATAACATAAATTTATCTCATACATAAATAGCAAATCTAAGGACTGATTGCCTGTAAAGGTCCACGTGGTGTTGTTATTGGTTCTATTTTACCCAACATCAACGCTCCTCACCAAGTGAAGCTTTTGTCATTGGATTGACTGGTGACACCATTTATTTTATAAAGAATATTATTAAATTGACTCAGGTCAGGTTAAGTAGATAAAATGTTCAATTCCAAGTTGGTGAACTTACAATACATTTTTTCGTTTAACCTTCTAATTCCCACTGTGAATACACTATAACACTATAGATAAGAAATAATCACCCTTATGATGGCTACTTAGTAACCGAAAGGTCCTCAGTACTTTGGTAGCATTTTTAGTGGATAAGGGTGACTATTTCTTGTCTAGTGTTCTAATTCAAGTTATCGAAATAATTATGGCAGCTTTCGTAATAATTAACGTCCCTCTTCTTTCTGTACAGAATTTAGTACATCGGCATTGTCGAAAATAGAAGATTCGGTATTCTTGAATCTTCACCTGCCTATTAGTTATCTCATAACCGATACCAACAAACATAGAGTTGCTATTATAAGTAACAGAGTCGGTTTGGAAATTCAAATAAATTATCGAAGCTTCTGAATGTAACTCCCACTTTGCGTCAAGAAGCAAAACATCAGAATAAGTTCACATGTGGGCATTAATTTCGAAAAAAAAATGGTCAACTTCTTATTTTCACACATATCGAATAAACGGATTTGAAATAAAGTACAATAAGAAGTGAAATAATATTGTTCAAATACAATTTATGTTTCATCGACGGCCGAGAAAAAGGAATCATTGGGTCAACTTCTAACCTTCTACGCAGGGCTTTCACAATATTGCTGAAGATGCAATTCAGAAGCCAGAAACTACTCAAGAGGCCTGTTAAATGACCTATCAAAGAAATTGAATGTCATCATGAACGACTTCTGGGCTGTAATCCTAGACTGGATCAACGCAGTCAACAAATCGGTCCAAAATAAAACTGCAGAAATTAACTGCTTGAATTGTTGACATCACAATTCGAAAAGTTAATCCGGTACTGGATTTCTGAATTGTTATATTTTTATGATTAATACTAAAGTTGTTCCAAATAATCAGCTCAACTAACAACTTTTATAACTAACTGAATGTATTGTATGTCAGTCTTAGGATTGACTCAAACATTATCCAAAGATCGAAAACAAATAAATACTGCTGAAGAAATTCTTCAACTTAAAAACAACGTTCCTCATTAGAGTTAATTTGAGAGTAATTTTAAATTGCTTCATCAAATTCCAAATTTGAAAGGCTGCTATTGATAGCACCTGGTTGTTATTGGAATTCAAGTGGATGTTCATGGTAGGTATTACTACCGATAGAAGAACTCTAGCTTAGAAACTTTTAATTGGTGAAGTATTTATCCAATTCCTAGAGCATTATGAATATGTGAAGTGTATTGTAATATCTTGATTGCATTTGCTAGTTAATTGGTGAATTAACATAGAATCATACTTAAATTTCCAATGTAATGTATCTGTATATTTTGAGGAAACTACGGCACGGTACCAGTATGGAGAAATTCAACTATGATGATTTAAATCGATGTCCTTAGATGCCGAACATTATTAGCAACACTTAAGCAATGTGCCGTATTGAAGTGGAGTTAACCAAAATAGGTTTAACCAAATTGTTTTTAAATATTGGAAAACATTATTTGACCTCAAACAATTTCCTATTACCTAAAACACAAGATGATTCGTATATCATTAATTATAAAAGTGAAGTGATGTCAAGAAAATATACCGCCTATTGTTTTGGACAATCGAGTATGTTCTAACTTTATTTAATCAACCTCAGTCTTTGTAACTTATTATGTAATTTTCCATTTTTATCATTAACCTTATTTAGTTCTACTCCTTAATTATTTTTGAACGAAACATTCGAATTAAAATTGAGGTATATACTTATTGAATAATAGATATTTTTTAGATACTTCGGCATTTTCATCTGCAACTCTGAGATTCTTCGAAACCCTACCTGAAGTGTAAAAAATAATTGAAAGTACAACGAGATCATTTCTTTCATTTCTATTCTTCTTCAACGCGATCATCTTGTTGATTCCTAGTCTTCTTCATTAAATGTAATACCATTTCTAGAACATACTATATGAAAGAATCAGTTTATCATCGTTCAGACATTTATTGAATGAAATAATTTTGAAGATCTAAAAATTAAGAAACATTCGTTGTAGTCAAATGACTACAACAATACAAAAAATGTTAAGTATTGAGAAGAATAATGATAAACGTTCGATATTAGAAAGTATCAAAATGGAAAGAAACAATTTTGGTAATGACAAAAGAGATTCCAGTCTTTCAAAACCTTATAATAATCTAATTCAAACTTAACCAAATTCAGTTATTTTGAAGTACCTCTTTCTATTGTCTATTTAATTCAACCTAAAAAAGATATTGTATTATTTGACATCGTTACGTTTATGAATGACAGTTTTGAGGTTAGATTTCATAGAATTATCTTAAACTTGATTAGTTGTTAATAATATAAATGAAATGTACATCATAGAATAGCTAATTCATAAAATAAATAAGACTAATGTCTTATGTATTTAATTAAGTATATTCAATCCATTTCAAATTGATAATTTCACACACACCCGATCCAATGTTTTCTGCAGTTGATTGTATTTTAAAAACAAACAAGTCTGCTGCAGCCTCATTTCATTATCGAAGTCATCCATCCTTTTCTAAATTACAGGGAAACACTGGTTGACAAAACAATTGTCGAAACGTGGAAAAAAGAGAATTATTATTTTATTTTCAGTCATATTAAAGGACCAGAATACCAAGAAAGCGTATATATACAAAAAATTCATCCACTACACTTAGTAAACATATAACAAAAGACACAAATCATTCATTTGACTACAACAATACAAACATTTTGAATTTTTATATTAGAAAGTATCCAATTAAAAGAAACAGTGGTATAATTAATAAAAATGATTCTAATCTCTCAAAACTTTGAAATAATCTAATTCAAACTTAACCAAATTCAGATATTTTGAATTACCATTTTCTTTTGTCTATTTAATTCAATCTAAAAATAATATGTATTATCTGACATTGTTACATTTATGACAGTGACAGTTTTGAAATAAAAATTCCATGGAGCTATCTCAAAATTGATTAGTTATTAGTATTAGAAATGAAATGTAAATGATAGAATAAGTATTTCATAAAATAATTATAGTATCTTAGGTATTTAATTAGCTATATATTCATTAGCCATTTCAATTAAATCAATTTGGTAATTAGCCATACATTATTCTTTCACACTCAACCAAAAAAAGTCAGCTGCAGACGCATTTTCATTATTCAAAGTCATCTTCTATTCTTTTATACATTACATGGAAACACTAATCAACACAACAATTTTTGATGAAGATATAAATGAAATATCGAAACGTGAAAAGAGAAAATCTTATTTTATTTCCGGATGATTACTCGGGTTCTACAGTTATAAAGCTTTTCGTCTCCTCTGTTTATTGTGCACCAGGTCAACTTGTGTTTAAACTTTAACTTTGCGCACAAATAATCCAAAGGACATGATTCTTTTCTTTCAAAACTGTTCCTAGATATACCTCTGGTGAGTGAGTTTCTTTTATTTTCTGTTATTTCTAAAGGTACAACATAATTTTGTTCAACGTTATCAAATACGGAAATTATCATCTGAAGTGATGTTGAACTTTGCCATTTGTATCAATTAATTATTTGTGAAAATAGTGGCGCTATAAGCACATTATCTTTAACTATAATGCTAGTACTTTCCATCTGCGGTACTCCCGAACCGAATATAGAGATATCAAAAAAAAAATAGTGAATGTGAAGCGAATTTGATTAATACAATATCTTATTTCTTTTACATGTAGAAGCGTTGAATCTGCCCAATTTTTTCTTTCAAATCTATACTCCATTTCAAATGTGGCATATTTCTGACTCTCCAGTTTTATATGCTGAAAGGGTTCTAAATTATTACTTGTATATCAGTATTACGAGTTTACATATAAGGTTGTGTTGAAAACTTCACTATGCTGCACAAATATTTATACCTCGGAGCTTTTCAAAAAGTGATAACATTGTACATACCTAAGCGAATAAATTTCACGGGAATAGCTTTCTCTCAAATACTAATATAACGTTGGAAGAAAGAAGTAATGTCAACAGAGCAATATAATAAAGTGAATCTATTTAGATGTGTTTTAGGTATTTTTAAGTTGACAAGTATTATTTGTTGGAACTTGCCATACCTTCAGAACCGAATTCATGGTTGATCGAAAATAAAAGCGTGAGAAACTTATCCTTTCATTTCTTTATATAGAATAGATATTCTAATGGTCCGAGCAAGGTTGTGGTGACTTACTGCTGAATTTTACTACCTGTTAATAATTAAGTGGCATAAAAATATATCCAATTCTATGCTAGTAGGCAAGTTCTAATCTAAATGAAAGGTATGCGATGCATCATCTGCTTACTATCTACGCTAGTTCACTACCTCGGCGCAGGTCATCATGAAAACCACACTTCCGATACGGAATATCCCCAATAGTATCTAATCGAATTATTCATGTTTGTATTCAATGTAATTTGATGAGTCACATGTATATTTTTATTAACCCCAAATTATATGTCATTGCTAACTTTGTACAAAACGGTACATCTCCAATTATGTACACGTCTGTTTTTATGTGAAATATGTAAATATTGAGAAGAATATGACTTACTGAAATAGAAAAGAGTAGCATACAAACATTACTTGGAGCATAAGTAGTAGCTCGCATGATTACTGAAATTAAAATATCACATTCCTTAGTTTTTCAATTGAAATGAGCATGATGAAGAGGAGACATGCTACACAAAAATATTCCACTGAGCTAAGTACGCAAAATACGTCTCCGGAAAAATTTGTTCTGGAGACCTTTTTGTATTTGAATGATTCCAGAAATAATAATTTTTATTCGAATAAAAACCGACACTCCCGGTATACTAGTTGAGCAATTGATTTAAAATTCTCACATAAGATGTACTTCGATATAACAGAAATGATTAAGTTTTCAATATAAAATAAATAACGGTTGAAAGAATATTCAGTAATGAGTTGGATCACGGTGGTTGATTATTCACTTATTGACTCTGGGAGGAACTCTTAATCAAATGATCAATTCCGCTTTGAGACGTATTCCAACCATCTTTCTTATATGTGAAGCCGAAGATCATTGATTGTCTGAGAGGTGGGATAAATTACCCTGTTTGGTACCGATCATATCCCAGACAAGTTCGATCGGGGAGATCGGGGTAACGTGAAGGTAATGGAAGCACATGTACATGAGCTTCTTCTAAAAAATGTGTCGGAACTCTTGATTTATGAGGGAGGACGTAGAATTAGTTCAATCAACCCCCAAAGCTGCAACATCGGTCTAAAACATCAGCTATGTAACTGGCAGCTTTCGAATTGTCCTGAAGGAAAACTATAAGTGACCTAGTACCGAAGTATATTACACCCCAAACCATCACTCCATGTATAGGCGCAGTATGGCGTTCCACAGCGAGTTGTAAATCTTCGTCTATCATGAGCCCACGAATAGAATCGGTGTATTTCTCCATTTCACCATTTCAGCCTGCAGGCACGATAAATTGGAATAAGGGGAGAGGCAGTCGGTAGGAGCGAAGTCCATAGAATCTTATTCGTTGGTATACGGACGGTATATACGCTCTTCGTGTTGAAGATTCTCTCCAATAATTATCCACAGCTCGTGTCTCTTATCACCACCATTCTCAGTTGTAGGCACGTTCGGACTTCCTGTCCTGCGGCGACTCCCATGAACACCGTCTTCATACCACCTGACCCAATATCTTAAACCTTTGCCATAATACGTTTTAAGCGTTTGGCAATTTTCCTAAAAGAAAACCTCATGCAAAAATCCCCTGCTCTGTGGAAGTAGTTTATATTCTGCATTTTACTTAAAAAATTGTGGAATACGTTTATTATTACTTCCCTCACTTACGTAGTATAAATGAAATTTTGTAATCAATATCAAAAAAATGTTTTTGGCTTTCGCGAAAATAATAGTTTTTAGTTTTTCGGAATCTATCGTGCCTATGGGACGATTGTGCGATTCCTATTAGTCGTACAAATTTGAAAATTGAAAACATGATCTGTATTGGTTTGAGTCGCTGTAGCCTCTTCGCAAGTGGTATTTTCGGCGTCAATCGTTATTTTTTTAATTCTATGTCTAAAATATGTATCACAATCCTACATTTGACCTCCAAAAGTGTCCGAAATTAATATTTTAAATTTAAAAAAATGACGCCATCGAGGGTCACATTTTTGTATTCTTCGCTGATGAGATAGTTCTAAAATCTGTAGGTCAAGTCATGTACCTTAGTTACTTCATAATAAGGTTAACAAATTAACTCATGGAGGTTAACGTAGAATTTTACGTCAATGATTTTGACAGATCACCTGACAGCAAAATATAATATTACTTAGAGAACAACAGGTAGTAATTAAGTCGGAGTGAGTGTAGCAAACGAACTATTTTCTTGAGTCGTGTTATATAGCACAAGACAGCGTGTAGCGATCAAACGGTGAATGCAATTCACTTGAAATTTTGACACAAAGTAGCATGATGCTCAAAATTTGCTGGCATATAATTCAGTCGTACCTTTAGCCGTTTCCGAGTTTTTGAGCAGAGCGGTCCTTCGAAATAATCAACGCTATTCGCCCTGTTTCACGCTTACTCCTATGCGGTAACTATCTGGCCGATTGTAGAGTATATAGTGGTGATTTGTACAAGCCCTCTACAATGTATGGGCGACTGTGGACAGATCTCGGTTCGCCAGATGTCTGGACTTTGTGTGCCAAAGTCGCTTTCCCTTTTTGATGCCGACTGAATCATTTTCATGGATTTGTACCTGATATACTCTAATATCCACTTCCAAGATAGAGCCCACTTAGAGAAATGCATGCGCCGTTCACGTGAACAGAATACTCACATCTAGAGATGGCAATAAATATGGATTAATAGTTGACTGATTGAATCATCACAAAATAATCGATTAATCAATCATAAAATTAATCTAATATTTCAGAAAATAATTTCAATTTACGTAATAAAACATCAATCAGTACATCTTACGTACTATATAATCTATGTAATTCTGATTATTCATCAAACAAGATTTGTGAAAGATTTGAAATTTTTTAAGCACAATTTACATCTCACTGAATCTTTATTGTCTATTTTTTTCTAAGATATCCATACTTTACACTTAGGAAGATGCATCAGAAACGAATTGAAACATCAAAGAATGATGTTCCATAGGACTAAAGACCAAATCCATACAACAACGAATTGATTATTTAAGTGATCTTAGTTATCACTGTGAATAGATATCAAAGAATGTAAATTACAGAATAGCTTAACTAGGAGAAATAACATGGTTTATGTTACTCGCAAAAAATTTAACAAACTAAACTGCGATCACATTGCTGATTAGTGTTTTGAACCTACGCTATAGATACAAGCGGGTTAGTTTGTGAAATTTTTCGCGGTTTAGTTTATCGAATTTCACCTGAGAATATTGAGATTCAGCAGTTTTGGTTTTCCACAGTAACATATACACCGAACAGGCAATTACAGTACAGACAGAACACTGAAAAATAGTTTTCATTCAATCTGTTGTGTTGCAGTTGATTAATGACTAATTAATCATTTAATTATTAATTAATCGAAGCAAAGCATATCATATGATTAATCTGAATGAAATAATAGATTATTCCAGCGGTTAGATTGATCGTTTGCAATCTCTACTCACATCGCGATTTGAAATGCTGACCAACTTAGAACAAATATCAATTTTATTTGAAGCATTAACAAATTTAATGGAAAGGAAATGTCCTCAAATCGGCGCATACTGTACGTTGTTGGTTTCTACTTAGCGAAGTCGAGCTCACGCAACTGCACAGACTGCGGCGCGCGCTCTACATCGGCTTATGCGAAAGACGACATGAGTATAGCAAAAGCATAAGTCGATCCTTTCGGCATATTCCGTCTCAACCCTACTGGCATCCGAAGCGTACTGACCGACCTCCTAGTTATATATTACAATCATATATTTAACTAGCAGAAGTTTCCGGAAGCGAGCAATTGTGTTAGCTGGTGAGGGGAGTAACTGATCTATGAATCAGTTGAATGAACTACAAAATCGAAAATGATTGGATTTGCAAAATTGCGACAACGCATATTCTTTTACTTACATTATCTCGAGAAGTATGAAATTCTTCCTAAAACAATCTTGCCATTTGCAGGCATGGTTAATTTCCAAAATTATAAATATTCACTTTTCGTTGATACAACTTTCCAGTATTTTTCTTTTATGGCTATTTTACGTTTCCGTCGTACATTCTCAATTTCATTCCCTAACGCCATGAAGACACTCTATGTATTGGTGTGATTCAATTGTAGTAAATCCAAACTTGACAGAATGTGAAGTCTATTTACATATATAAAGTTGATATGTATACAATTAAAATCTTGGGTCATTAAAACTTTAATTACAAAATTGCTGCGGTATACTATAACGTTTCATGTGATAAAAAAACTTCATGAACATAGGAACGTTTATAACGTATATTTTTAATTGAGTAGTCGAATTTATAGAAGAACAAGGAAATAAAGCATAATTTTATTTAGATATGCCCTATTAATAACCTCTTGTTCAATTTCCGGCAGGTGATTCACTGAGCGTATATTCCTGGAACTATCGTTTTGTTCCATATTCTTCGAGCACGTCTAAGATTACTGGAAGTCTTTCGTAGGAAGAACTGAATCATTTCAAATAACAAGTTACTAATAACCAAACATGACTAATTCAAATAGAAGGAAGGACCTCAACTAATTGATTTTATTTAAGATTTTATGAATGATTAGTCATAACGTGAAATAACAACTTGGACGAAGAGAAAATATATTCGCTAATGATCTGCTAAAGGTCCCAATTTAAAAGACTTAAATACTTGTTCATACCCAAGAGAAGAAGATCCTCATTGTCATTCTTCTTGATGAATAAGATATACATTTAGTCGACTCCAAATGAAGTCTTTACGACACAATCTTAATAGGATATATTTGGGATTTCGGATCATTTATGTACGTAATACAGTCCCCTTGAATAAAGGATAGCTGTGATGGAGAAACATTCATCAACAATTTCTGAATGTTAGATCTGGTGAATAAGTGTTGTTGTATATCCGGTATTTTTTATTGTGTAGAACGACCTGATACTTTCTATATATTCTACAAGCAATACTATGAAAATGATCAATTTCAATTCAGATTACCTATGATATACCTGATAATATCACTCTGTTTAGGTGGATGAATTACAGGCAGGATAATCAAAAGATATACTTAAACTATCGATCAAATTTTTGGAATTTTAATTAAAACTTGAATCAAATTATCTTGGTCAAGGGTGGCTGTGGAATCTAAAACGTGTGTCTTACTTTACGTTTGAAATAATTATGTGACTGTCACACTAACATCATCAATAACCTACAAATTTCATGCCTATTTATTTCAGTTGTAAAACAATAATGAACTACAAATTATGAAATAACGGTTTTAGTAACAAGAAAAACTAGATTACAGTAATTGTTAGAAATGTCCCCCGTTTTGTTCGATGCACATCAACTAGAGCACCCGTTCGAAAATAGGCTTCAATCATGAACATTTTGTGCTGTGTGGTAAGAGGCTTTATTCAAAAACTGGATTAGAAAATTTCAGCACAACGACTTAGCAGATTCTGACACAAAACGTATTCAAAAATTTAAAGTAAGACACACATTTTACATTCCACAACCACCATTGACCAAGATAATTTTTAATTTGTAATTCATTATTGTTTTACAACTGGAATAAATAGGTATGAAATTTGTAGGTTATTGATGATGTTAGTGTGACAGTCACATAATTATTTCAAACGTAAAGTAAGACACACGTTTTAGATTCCACAACCACCCTTGACCAAGATAATTTTTGATATCCCGGTATATTAAAAACAACAAAGATTAAAATTAAAATTATCAAGAATCAGGAGTATACAAGGAGCGTGTGAAGATTGTGATAAATTCTATATTGGCCAGACAGGAAGATCTTTCAAAACTAGAATTAAAGAACATTGTAATTTGAAGGAAGAAAATTCAAAAGTTGTAAGCCATATTGGAGAAACATAAGTTTGAAAATACAGGCAACCTTTAAAATGATCAGAAAGACTTTACCGATTCTCCATAATGAAATTTATTTGTAAGTAACTCTTATCCTAATGTACACGTACCTCATTCATCCCCTCCTTCTGAATGTTAATTTTAATATTCAAGAAATAAACCATAGTTTGTAAAACCATTGTTTGATGAAGCTACCGTGTGGTGAAACATGTCACGTTTTGTTTGATGATAAAGAAGTTTGTGAAAATTTATTACGAGTGAGTTTTTATTAGAACTATAGATATGAATTTTCAACAAGTAAGCACCAAAACCACTTTACTTTTAGGTACCTAAAATTGTTAGTTGGATGAAAAACCCAGTTCTGGTTTGAAAACAATCAATTTCTTTATTAGATTTGAAACAGCCAAATTTGAAAAATCACATGGAATTTCCCAAAGCTTTGAAGAAATTATCTCTGCAAACGACCGTAAAGAAGATAAACCGAAAAATGACGGAATTATACAGAATAAGCCCTGATAAAAGTTCAAGATATTTCATCGACATATTAAACTCTGAAAGTGGTGTTCAAAATTGTGATTGCAAATAACAGCAGAATACAGTTCGAAGAGAATGAGTACAATCACAATAAGTTGAGAACAACAAGAGGGGAGAAACAAAACTAGTAGCTCACGTGTCAAGAAGACTGCGAGGGCTGTTCTGCAAGGTGTTGTTAGTATTTGTTCAATTCGCGAAACTCATCAAGCATTAACATGCATTTCCTAGAGGAATAGAATCGGATAAAATTTAGTTTTTCACCGATTGACATTAAACAGTCGGTTAAAAAATTATATGTTCATCTCAACAGCAAAATAGATTGGCTGATTTGGCTGAATTCCTACCCTTCCTGCTCCCGATATTGAACTACCAGCTTCGTCAGTCAATCTACTACTTTGCTGTTAAACAAACAACAAATTTTGCAGACAAACATCAATCGCTAATGTATCATTTTTCCTACCTATTAGGCAGCAGAATAATTGGTCTCCATGCCCTATTTAAACAATGGACGAAAAAATTGTATGTTCAACTCAAACAAATAATCAACTCAAATGTGAACTAAATACAAATTCACCTAAATTTGATCCAAATAATATAATTTTGATGCACTTGAATAGTAGTGTATTTTGTCTTACAAAAATGCAGATAATATTAATCTATATCAAGGCAAAATTAATGTTTGAGTATTAATCCGATACGAAAAATATTTACAATATCAAGAAATACTAAAATTTGAATGATTTCAAAATTCTGAACTAAGAACTACCTAAAAGTATTTAACTGAAAGAATTCAGAAGATCATCTTTCACAATCGATGTACCCATATTTCTTTCAAAACATCGTGAATGCAAAATAAATGACCTCAATTATAATTTATTGAATCATTCCCTCCAACAAAAGCATGCAGAACTGATTGAGGACTCTTCAAATAAAGGAATAGATGACGAATCTCTATACATCCATATACCGAGATATCAAAAATTATCTTGGTCAAGGGTGGTTGTGGAATCAAAAACGTGTGTCTTACTTTACGTTTGAAATATATATATTATATCACTGTCACACTGGCATCATCAATAACCAACAAATTTCATACCTCTTTATTTCAGTTGTAAAAGAATAATGAACTATAAATTATGAAACAATTATGTGAACTTTGAACCTTTTCAACCTTTTCGTGATAGCCACAATCCGGGTCAAAAACTGTTTTGAAATACTTAATTTTCCGTAAATCGAATGACGTTCACGTGAGAAGCCCGTAGCACGCGAGTTAGAGAAGTGCAAACTGATAGTACCTAATACGGCTTTACGACGACTTTTCGCGTGCCGTTTTCGCTCCATGTAGTTAGATTTAGTATCGGACCGTGCCCGACGGCCCTTCTCTTTTCGATAAATGTCCATTGAATAGTAAATTTAATTAAAACAGTTTGAGCTATTCTCAGATCTCAGCTACGCGCTTCTAACGTGCGACGCACCAAAGGGAATTTTCTCGCGACTAAAATATACACGATGCAGGTAAAAGCTAGCAGCCCATAGCCAAAAACACTTTATTACAACTGGCGCCGGTCGCACGGGGCAAGAAACGGCCCCAAATTAACAAGATCGAGGTAAAATGTATAAACTCTAACTTACGCGCAACGAGCTCCTCGAGGCATATGTCAAAATGATTTCGTTCGTAGCTAATTACAGAGGACGTCTGGTGTTCATGCAATTATGTTTTTAGATAATTCGAACCTTCTAATTTCGATAGGCCAAATCCCAAATCTTGGAGTTCAAAGCGCTAAAGACTTCTGAGTGTTACAATATTCGTATAAAATTGCGAAATTTCGCACTTTAGAAACTTCAAATTAATTATGACATAATTATTTCAAACGTAAAGTAAGACACGTTTTAGATTCCACAGCCACCCTTGACCAAGATAATTTTCGATATCCCGGTAGATATGGAAAATAAAGTCATGCAAATTTTAACAAAATAAAAAACCTGGTTAACTATTTAAATAGTTGTAATTGGACCAAGTCAAATACTATTTGTAATGGATTGCATTTTTGTTATTGTATTAGACTTCCAGCCATTATTTAATATCATCCTGGCTTGTCTCTATTTTATTCATGCTCTATGTAAAAAAATATCTTTAATAATTTAAATTATTCTTATTGAATATCGATGTGCGAATTTATACTAATTATAACATATTCTGTAGGTCAAACACTTTCAACTGATTCAGCAGATATATGCAGATAGTCCAGTCAAAAGTGTGGTAAACATCTAAAATTTTATAGACCGCACGAAAATACAAAATTCGAATTCAAAATTTTGCATCGTGTTCAGGATGGCTTACACATCGTTAGTCAGAAAAAAAAGGGTACACTTGATTATTACTGTTAATAAATAATAAAAAACCATCTTCAATTAACAAATGGAATGTCTTTTATAACAAATGGAATATCTCGTATTTTTTTCTATACTAAATTATAAAAACAACTGGACTCGACTTCTATTAAACTTAGTAACCGGAAATAAAATTATGTAAATTAAATTAACGTATATTCATTAAAAAAAATTGTCAGCTGAGTGACTTAAAAACCTAATTCACAACAAAACGTACAGCGTGATGAATTCAAGATTGAAGGTTTTTTTCTCAAAAAAAGTTGATTTTGATAATATGAAAGAAGACTATTTTATATATAAACGAGTAATATCATCATTATTACATAGATTTTTCACTATAATTTTCTGAAAGAAAAATAATTTTAAAATTTTATCAAATTATCATTTTCCGGACTTATAAAAAATCTATAATTTGACACGTTGGACGAGGACTGAGATAGGAATATGAAGGAAAACGACGTAATTTTCGACGAATTTTTCTTCTATTAGTGCAATTTGTACCGAGAACCATCACGGTACCGAGGACCGAGACAGGAATATGAAGGAAAACGGCGCAATTTTCCACCAATTTTCCTTCTTTCAGTGAAATTTGTACCGAGAACCATCGCGGCGGTACCTTATTATTTCAATAACACTGACTAAAATTTTTCGAAAAACAACATAATCAAAGTTTGTCGTGTATAGATGGTAAATTATCAGTATCATATAACTAGACGCGTTGGATGAGGACCAAGATAGGAATATGGAGGAAAACTACGCAATTTTCCAAAATTTTCCTTGTTGTACCGAGACACAACACGGCATCTAATTATTTCAATTCCATAAGTCCGAGACAAAATTTTGTTTATTGTTAAGATTTGGTAAAATCTTCCAGGTTTTCTAGCAAACAAGATGGATTTCCCATTTTCCGACTTCAGATTTGGGTTCAGCGGACCGTAAAATCTCATAATACCAAATTTCAGAAAATTGGGATTAAAAGAGCCCGAGATATTTCATTTGTCATAAAAGACTTTCCACTTGTTAATTGAAAATAGTTTTCCATTATTTATCAATAGTAATAAAGATTCTTGACCCAGTATGAATTATATATAAAAATTCTCGGGAAATAGGTCATCTTAAGACGAAAATTTAAAACAGAGTGTTAATGTGACCTATTTCCCGAGAATTTTTATATATAATTTATTAATGGTAATAACCACGAGCCCCCTTTTTTTTCTGACTAACGATGTGTAAGCCAATCTGAACACGATGTAAAAAGAATTTTGCATTTTCGTGCGGTCTATAAAATTTTAACATTTTTGACTGGACTAAGGATACAATACCAACTTCCTCTCGTTTTCTTATACGTAGCTATGTGAAACTGTCCACTTTATGAATTCTTTCATTTGGCGGTATATGAATTTTGAATATTTGTAGAAATATGGTGTGGGTTTTGGAATAATCTTTACAATGGTACAGTGAATATTTTGTTGATCAATGGAATAACTTAATGAAGAAATAGAGAAGAAACATAATATGCGAAATTGTACTGCAGAATCAATAGGTTACTTAACATTAAGAAAGTTCCAAACATTCTAATCTAATTTCCATTGTTTTATTATAAAGCTTAAGTGCTGCACTAAATAATAATTATAATCGCATTAGCTTCTTATCCTCGTTAAAGATTTCAAACATTTTTATGACAAATGTAAAATTCAAAAAATCGATGATAGAAGCCGTTACTTTATGGTAGCTTACCATTATGATTAAATGAAAAAACAATAACTTTGATATTGAACATTTAATTCCAGTATTCAATTAGTTGGAAATTGGGTTACAATACATCTATTTTCGTTAGTTGTATTATCTTCTAATATAAAATGAATCTCTGGCATTGATAACAAAAATGTTACATAATAAATAATTTGAATAGCATATTGCAAAAATCCTCTTATACATTGTTCGTTTCGTATATGAACAAAGAATTACTTCTATATATCTCTATGGATTCGGCGTTTATATGGCGTAAATTCATTTTAAAAGATATGTAGAATAGTAAAATTAAACACAAATGTCACTTGCTTATGGGTAGGTTATTAACAATTTACTTTAATAATGTCACTGTAAGGAAAGCAATTGTGAGCAACTAAACTTTGAACTTCGTGTGAATTTATATTTGTGTTTATTTTACTATGATTCACTATAACATTTGTAAACACGTCCAAATGGAATTTAGCCTAGCCGACTATATTTCATTTTAGACAATCAGAAAGGTAATTCTATGTACTCCAACTATCGAATAACTAGGATTTACAAAACTTAATTACACTTCATCACGAATGAAAATAGGTAGCAACGTTAATAATTTGTTTGTTAAAAAAATTCCATTATTTCTATTAAAAATTATCCCGATTTCATGATGTCAATAAAGTACTCTATTATATATACAATGTGGTACCCATTGTCAATAGCCCATATATTAGCTAAGCTACACATTCTCAAACCCAACAAAGTTCAAGGCATTCGGATACAAGCCCATCAGCCATGGGGTCCGCCAATGAACAAAATTTAAGTTCGATATATATTCCAATGAAGGACTCTGTATATGTAATTTTCTTTTTTATTTATCTTTTGAAATAGATTACAGGTAGAAAAAATACTCCCTATTTATTTGTTGAAAATAATTGTTGCGAAGCATTAAGATGTCCAGGGTGGCCAAATGTCGATGTTTGTATAGGGTAACTCTGTAACTTAGGAGATACAAAAAATGGAAGTAACATTCTCGATATCTTTTTTTGAGACAAATTCACTAGGGTAAACAAACATTTGCTTTCGTCTTTTGTTTTCGAGTTATAAACAAAAGTTCCATCTTTCGACGATTAGGCACATATTAATATCGTGGTTGTTTGTAAAGTTAGGAGAAAATAACTTTTACATTCTTGAAGCACATTTCCTGTACAATCTATTGACGTCAAGAAAATTTGAAAACCCGGTACAATTCCGAGTTATGGTCTAAAGTTGTATTTTTTCAAATGAGAAACGTAGTTGGCTTTGATGTGTAAGTTTTAATAGCGAAAATAATATTTTACTATATTACGTCTTTTATTGCAAGAAGGCGGGTGTCATCTATGACAGTATTTATCCGTATCAGTGAATTGCATATTAACGATTTTCTTTCCGTCATAATAACAATTAACTCATTTAATCGTAAAAGTCAAGATGTGTTTTGAAAATTACGAGAAATATGATATGTCAGAAAGCTGTATTCAAAGTAATAACAATTGTGATATTGCATCTGAAATACATTTCAAACGCTATCCAAAAAGAAAATCTAATGAAGCTATTTTCAAAAGAAAATCTTATCTCAATTGTGGATCCTTCAACAAAACAAGACCAAAAAACTAGATATTTATATCTATTTTTATAACACATTACAACTACAAAATAGAAATACAAATTAAAGCAAATGTTCAAACTGATGTCCATTATGTTCGATACATAAATTACACCTCTTCATAACACTCTGAACTGCATCATAAACATCAAGATTTGAAACGGAATTCACACAGTCTATAATATTTTGTCTGAGTTCATTTAAGTCGTTACTGGTTTTCTTGTATAATTTCTCTTTAATATAACCACAAAAGAAATAATCCAGTGGCGTTAAGTCAGGGGATCCTGATGGCCACCTCGTTGCTTCGTTACTTCTCATCCAGTTACCACAATTGGTATTCAATAATTCTGAAATGGTTCTGATATTATGGGGTGGTGTATTATCTTGTTGGAAAAACTCATTTCCTGGCTCAATTGAGGTTAGACTCCAGAAATTCCTCAATAATTTTCTGGTCTAAGATTTCCGTTGGCCTTTAAAATGATTTTATATAAGTGATATGTTAAAATACGATTGCCCCGTAGAGCACACCAAACACTAAAGCCAAAGGTCCCTGAGATAGAACGTCGATAGTACGGTGAGGGTTCATATCAGCCCAATAGTGCTCTATTGAAAATTGAAAATTCCAGTACTTCCAATGTAGGCTTCACCTGTCCAAACTACATTTTTAGAGAATAATGGATCTGGTTGACATTTTTGATGATACCATATGTTAATATGTTTGTACTGTTGTATCACTTCTTCGAAGGATCAGTGTGAATTCGAGGATCACACAACCTTTTATTCAAACTCACAATTTCAAAAAAAGTTTCCTTTATTCTATATATCTGGTAATATCTGCCGATTAACTGCCTCAAACCTAAGTGTTACATCTATTCAGATCCTGAAACTATTTGCTAAAGGGTGGATACATAAGATTTGAACATGGAAATGAATGTTGCAAGTACCAGCTACCGCTGGACATCCCGGAGTTGGATCCCTAATAAAACTTTGTCCCAAGTAGAAACATTAGGTACAAAATAATGTAATAAACAGCTGCCGCCAGTGATCGGTTACTGCCATCTCAATAATGCCAATATGTTATAAAATAACCTAATCTTAGAAATCTTAAACTAAATTTGCTACAAGGCCAATCTTCGTTGAAAATCAGTTGGTTGTAGGTGATGTTGTTTACTTATTGTATGAGGCTTCAATTTGTATGGCTTCAAAATACCCAAAGCTTCGACATCTTGAAATTTCAGATTCCAATTACAAATGCTGGAGAAACTAGTGCAGATTCTTCATTGTTGTAATTTTCTCGACTTAGCTTGTTGAAGAATCCACAAGTAATAAAATCTTTTTTTTTATCGTCTTGAAAACATCTTTATTAGGTTGTCTTATTTCTGGATTGCGATTGAAATATATTTCAGATACAATTTCACAATTGTTATTACTTGAAAATATATCACATTTCTCGTAATTTTCGTGAAACATCTTCACTTTTACAATTAAGCGAGTTAATTGTTATTATGACGGAAACAAAATCGTTAATATGCAATTTACTGACAAACGGATAAACACTGTCATAGATGAAACACGCCTTCTTGGAATAAATAATAAATATTAAAAAAACGCAAGAAGTATCTAGTAAAATATTATTTTCACTATTAAAGTCTTACACATGAAAAGCGACCAGACATTTGATATGAAGTTAGGAAGAGAATAAAAATCCGGTTTAACTGAACATAGCCAACTATGATTCCCATCTGAAAAATACCACTCTGAATTGTATTTGTTTTCAAATTATCTCGACGCCACTGGATTGTATAGAAAATGTGCCTAAAGAATGTAAAAGATATTTTCTCCTAACTTTACAAGCAACACGATATTCACATGTGTCTTAAAGTCGAAAAATCGAACTTTTGTTTTTAACTCGTAAACAAAAGACGATTGCAAATTTTTGTTTCTGCCATTTTTTTGTTACTCCTCAGTTCCCTATATTAACATCGCAATTTGCCACCCTGTACATGGTATACAACATAACATACTTTTGTCAATTTGAAAGAACTATTGCCGCTTTCTATATGAAGTTGATGAGATAAGTTGCGATAACATTTCTTTATCAGTTAGATCACTTCAAGGTCAAATTAAGAAAGAATCAATTTTAAAGATTTCCTCGGAAATTCTAAATGGTAAATAAATAGACTAAAACTAGTTGTCCATAATCAAACTATGAGGTATAATATATAAATTTGCAAATTTTCGCTGATGTTTTTATACCGAATAGTAACTTACTTAGGTTCTAGATTAAAGCCAAACGGTATGGGAAAACGGCCTGCACAAGGAAGAAGGGTAGTTTTAACCCAAAGTATTACCACTATGCGTTCAATGCACTTCAAGTCTATTTTAAGTTTCTCTTTCTAGTTAGGTAGTCTAGCATTCATTAAATTCCATCCTTGAAAGTAATGTTTATACATTTTATGTAGTGGAATTCTAACGCCACAGCGACCGACTCGATAGTTGAATGTAAGAAATGTCGGTGAACGAGAATGCTCAACCACGGAATTAAAACTTCAACAACATATTCTTTAATTATCATGGAATTACCTTTACAGTCCCGTGATATTGTGAAAAATGGTAGTACTGATTCAATATTAATCTATAAAATAGTCGGTTTGGATACCAAACCATCTTAAATAATAATTGATTTAAATGCAAAGAAAATATTTGTTTGAATTAGTCGTCAGATCATCATGATGTAAAATATTAATAATTCTCTGAACTGAAGCGAGATATGATGAATGGATATAAGTTCAAATACCAGAACAAAAGATGTATTTAATTTATTTAATTACAACAATAATAATTGATTTTTAATATAACCAGTATACATTAGTGCATGGTTAGCAAAATGAGTGATATATAGAAAAGATAATATTCATAATTTCAGTATTTCCAGATAAAGAATTGGGAATTTTTATTTTTTTGGAATAATCTGCAATATAGAAAATTATGTAGATGATATGTTGAAAAATTGAATTGGTATCAGCAATAATGTGAAAAGGAGCAACCATTGAACCGGAATCATTTACTTGGAATATTTCTGATTCTATGAAGATGGAATTTAGCTATAAGCAAATTCAGATATAGTTCTATCATTTAAATTTGTACTATCAAATAATTAATTGTACTTATAATACTCCTATTAGATTTTGTGAAAGTTAATGACTCATCGTCATTAGAATATAATTCACTTTAAAAATTCCAATTGCATCAAGCTTCCAAACCTTTTTGAATTTCTTCGTTACCGAATCATTAACATATAATATGTTGGAGAGCGAAAGAACAAAATGCAAGCCACAATGTCGTTGAAGAGGGAGAGATCATGCATCATACAAAAATCAACGAAAACACAATTTTTTTCAATATAAATTAGGTATATGGGCTTGAAAAAATATCTTACAGTAAGACCAAAAATCCTTTTTCGGAAGAGAATACGTATATCCATTCCTCAGATATAATCATATTATTCCAACACTTTACATTGCACACAAACTCAGATTACTTCTTATAGAACGGGTTGTAATATATTTTCTTCAAGTCATGATGATAATATAAAGTGATATTCTAAGAAATATCAGATGTCAGGGCTTTCTAAAGATATCAGTTGATCTTATTGTTCCTTAGATATTATAGTTAACATCTGCAATAGTTAGGGAAATTTACAACAATTCGTCAAAAAATTCTTACAAACGAATTCCTGGATTCTAGTATAGATAGGTCTCTGTTCATCAAAACAGATGATTTGACATTAAGCAAGTCATTTTTCAAAAAATATGATTGTATTCAACTTGAATTGTAAAATATATTGAAATTTGGTTTAACACACAGTGGCATCCTCAGAATTGGTGATCAATTATACAATAACTGATTCTGAGGATATGACTCTGTTTAGGATACTTTGTTTTCTCACAAGCAGTCATTCAATCAATGTTAACTTTGCTCATACGTTTATATACGTTTCTATACGTATTTGATATTGGCTGCATCTCAGTTGTGAAGTGCTCTAGATAAGTTATAATTTAAAGTGAAAAAAGGGTGATAGTGTAAACTAAATTATATCATTTTATCCATTTTGTAACATCAAACACTATAGTATGGTTGATATCATGTTTACTTCCGTTACATCAGTTTCAGCGTTCGGCAGTATACAAACAGTTCATTCTGAAGAAGGCTACTTAGTAGCTCAAAAGTCTTCAGTATTTTCAGTACATTCTTATTTATATATTGTTATGATGTATCCACAGTGTGAACTCTTCTACAATTTATTGAAGACTATGAAAATAATGAACTTTTGTTATAGAACAAGAGCAACAATTTCTAAATTTGAGTGAAAGAAAATTTCCATATATTATCCAAGATTCCTACCCAGAAACAGACCTATAATCACGAAAATATCAAATCAACACTTTAGGATAGGTAGGCATATAAGAAAATTGGTTTAAATGTCAAGAAAATATATTACATAGTTTTTTTGGGCGATAAAAATTTCTCTGATCTCTGAACATAGTTTTGTGAAAACATGTTATAGCGAACACTCGAGTACACGAATTACTAGTTCATTTGTTCTCTCAATAATTAATTGTTCTTGGATTTCAAATCTTATTTGTTAGCATCTTCAAGACACTCCAGGAATTTCGACTTACACATATTTGTTGACAATGTGTGAATTGGCCAATGGTGACAGATACATATACGTCTCCGTTGTTCTAACATAGAACTTTTCTATTATACAGCGTATTTCTCTGATGACATGTTGATTATTGACGATTAAAAATGTTATCTAGATCGTTATACGTGATGTGTTTCATAAGTATGATAAAAAACAAATGAATTTGGACAATATGAAAGATTTAACTTTTTATACTGACTTCTATAATCACTACTGACAAATGGACAAGAGATGTAATAATAAGAACTAGTTTTAATAACTAATGGCAAAATCTTTTCTGCCACAGGAATGACTTATTTTTGAAGTATTTCCAGAATCCAGTCTTGAATTCAATAAAAAATGTAAGTCCAGGTTCTTTTATAGTCTTACTTAATTCAAAAAAAGTTTTCGAAAGAAATTGAATAATATGATAAACAAAAATAAAATTGGAACTTAACAAAACATCAAGAACGGTTTCACCATATACTAACATTTAAATAAATATTTAAGTAGTATTTACATAAAGTATAGAACGCCACTGGCTGAGGTAACTAGATATGGGTAAGGTATTGTTAAGAATGAGAACTACCCCTGTCAAGCAACCCTTACCCGGCTGCATCCTCAAATGGGCCATTGTGATCGCGGGAAAATATAACCGACAGTGAACGTCGTCTATTTCACTATTTACTAGTTTTTCATACCTATCCTCTTTCTCACTGACGAGAACTCGAATAAAGATTATATTCAACGGAAGAATATTACTCGGAATAATTGAATTCTGATGATATTCCACATTTTTCCAACTTCTGTGAATTTCGCAGTACTTCTCATTTTATCATAAATATTTTTATTCCATTGTTCTGCATTAGGTATAATTTAAGGAAAGTATAAATACCTAGTCGTCTCGATGCAAGCTTGATGGGGTTCAAAAACTATATCAGAACACGCAGATTTATAATCAAATGATTCTTTGAAGATCTAAAATGCAAGAAAACAAACACTTATAATTGCCAATGTGCATAATAAATATTTCCCGAGAATTATCATCAATACGAATATACGAAAAATTCATTAAAAATTACGATGTAGAATATATAAGTAATGCATGCATCACCATAGAATGAGAATGAATTATCATTTCAAATACAATAGTCGAGGAAATAAAGCACAACAACGTATAAAATTTTTGCTCCAAGAGAGATCGAGATGCGATTTTTGCATTATACATTCTGGAAGGTATCTGGAAACTTTGTCGGCTTATTGTTTTTAGGAGAAATGTTGAGTTGCATTTTTAAGTGCAAAAATGAATTTTTTTTTCATGCACTTTTTTTACGTATAATAGTATTTAATAAATATCCACTAAAATTAGTCCGAGTAACCGATTACTCGGGAGTTTTGGGGTCGTTGATCACGATTCTGAATAGTGCTAAAATACATCTGGGGACCCGTGCAACCAGAGTGTTAGGTCAGCCTCAGGGAATGCTCGTCAATTCTCTCTAAAATTAAATAAAACTTCTTATCCGGGGGTTTTTCGTATCTCCAATCACACATATTTCAATGAAATTATACCTGGAGTCCAGGATATCCTAGTTACCTAGGTCATCTCCAGGACACTTCCTCAAAATGTCTTAAACATGCAATTTCACTTGTTATCTAGGGATCACTGATCACGATTCTGATGTTTAAATAATGGTATAATTAACCTGGGGAACAGCATAACCTGCTTGTTACCTCATCTCTGAAGAATTTACGGTATAATTCGCTCTAAAATGAAATAAAACCTGGAACCTAGGGATTGTTAGGGTCGCTGATCACGATGTTGTTATTGAAATCGTAATGGAATGCACTTGGAAGTAGTAATCCACGAGTTGTGTAAATATGTAATATGTTTTTTTTACAAAATTAATTATATAATATAAATTTTATGAACAGCTCATTTTCAGCAAGTGATTTCAAAATGAATAATTTTTGTTTCTATTTAAAATGAAAAGATTTCAATAATGATCTTTATAAATGATCTTTGAGTTTATATATGGAGAGTGTAAAAAAATAATTGATTGAAGGAAGTTGGTAAAAAGGAAAGGATATGCAAATAAATGTATACTATTAATATGTTAATTTTAACCTATTGTGATGATTTTTTATTTACAGATGATAAAAACAATTATATACAATAATCATCATTATTTTCATATAAATCTACTAAATTATAATCAATATTATCTTCTTCATCTTTTCTTCATTTACAACTAAGATGATAATTTTTGGGGCGTATCACATGATCGGTCCTTTTTTATCTACCTTTTATTTTACTGTGACTAATGAGCCAGCAAAAATCAAATCTGAATTGTTTTCATTTCATGTGTCTTAAAATATTAATACATTTTTTTTATTATTTCTATCTTTATTTTGTGGGAAGAAATAAAATTATAGCTTAGGCGTTTTATAATGTCTAATATACCTACCTCAAGATGCATTTTATTACGGTTTCTTACAATTGGTTTCAAAATTTAATTTTATTTTAGAGCGAATTATACCGTAAATTCTTCAGGGATGAGGTAAAAAGCAGGTTATGCTATTCCTCAGGTGAATTATAGCATTACTTAGATATCAGAATAGTGATCAGATTCCCCCAGATAACAAGAAAATTGCATGTTTAAAACATTTTAAGGAAGTGTCCTGAAGATGACCTAGCTAACTAGGATATCCTGGAGTCCAGGTATAATTTCAAAGAAATATATGAAATCACAGATATGAAAAACCTCCGGATAAGAAGTTTTATTTCAAAGAATTGACGAGCATTCCCTGAGGATGACCTGACACTCTGATTGCACGGGTCCCCAGATGTATTGTAGCACTATTCAGACAACAGAATAGTGAACGGTGACCCCAAAACCCCCGAGTAACCGATTTAGACTAATTTTACTGGATATTTATAGATATTATCATACGTTAAAAAAGTGCATTGAAAAAAATGCTTTTTTGCACTTTAAATGCAACTCACATTTCTACTAAAAACAAAAAGCGGACAAAGGTTCCAGATACCTTCCAGAATCTAATGCAAAAAATCGTATCTCGATCTATCTTGGAGCAAAAATTTTGTAGATGGAGGTCATTGTTGTGCTTTATTTCCTCGACTACAATTTGAAATGAATTTATCATGATGAGCAATACATAGTTAATTTTAGATTAATTAACATATGAGAAGTCATATGGTGTACATTCAGTCACTTATATTACAGTAGGTGTATATTATTGATGAATCAAGACAGCAGGATCTGCTACCTACTGGTGTACATGCTGTCCAGATTTCGTTGGTTTTGTAAGGTATCTCGCTTACTTTTAAGGATTTTCGGTTTTCGCAACCCTATTCTAATTTTCCAAGAAAAGAACGCTGGTTGATATGTGTTTTAGTTTTTAAGCTTCATAGTAGGCCATGACACCGTTGGAAAACACATTTTTCAGGCTTTCCAAAAATATGTAAGATCATATATTTATTTTCATAAATAGGGAAGTTATAAAAGTTTTTCATTGATTTTTTCACACTGGGCGGTAAATCATAACTGGGCATGGAAACAAATATTACACTGGATCTTATTTATTTTTATTATTAAGCTGAACTATACATTTCAATTTTTTTCTCTTTCTTAGTAGGCCATGACGAGTAGTTCCATTCTTATCACCATATTAAGTCAGCCTTGATCAAGCAATTTACCACATTCGAAAATAATGAAAAATATGACATGCTCATGTGTTTTGAAAGTGCAATGCACGGCGGAAATGTATTTAAATAGGTATGTCCTGTCGCTGTTGTCGCACTATTCTAATATATGTATTTACGAAATATTTCTCAGGTATCCCGGAAGAAGACAACCTGATGAAAGATTTTTTTGAGAAAAAAATCCAATTTATTACAATACGGTTCATTTTCAAATCCTCGCCCTAAAACGTATAACACAGAAACCTAGATGGTGAAATAAATGTTTTCGCTTGTTTTGAAGCAGATTCAACTACTTCGTGCAGAAAGGCAGAATATTATGTTGGCTTTGTCAAATTGAGGGTGCATTCAATTAAAAAAAAAATACTAGACATATAAATTGGTATTAGTTCAGCAACTACGCTGATGCACAACTTCGCATCAAATTTTGTAAGTGATATTTGCAAATGTTGAATACTGTGAGAAATGGTCATATGGTCGCATCCTTTATTTCCACGAGAACCACAAACGAGAAGCGAAACTAAATATTTAGTCAAAGTGGTAGTCATTGATCACAAAATATAATTGTCACCCTGAAGTTTCAAATCTTTCTTTCACTATTTCATTCTGTCGATTTAATTAATTTAGTCTTTTAACAAGAGATTGCACGACCATTTTCAAATAGGGTTTTCTCGTAAATGGTTCGTCTGGAAAATTTTTTCATGAATACCCTTTTGGAGCAAAATTAACCCAAAAATAAATAATGTAGAACATCTATTGCAGGCTCCCTCTATGGCAAGAAATGTCGTCGATGGGTACCGTACAAAAAATGTTGACACAAAAATTTTTTCTTTTCCGTGTTAATCACATGCTGAAGTTTGGAAAATGAATTTCCGGACACCCGTATACCTGTCGAGAATTGCAAGCCTCAACTCTATTATGTTTTCAGCTTAAAGCAACAGACAGTTCGAGACAAATCCATTTCCTAAACCTGCATGTATTATTGTTATTCTTTTGCCTTTATCTGATGGAGCTTTAGTTTGACATTTAAAAAAACAATCATTCCCTCTTTTTTTTCGCAGTCTCGTGTGTATCAGATGATCATGTCTCGTCAAGATGATAGATAATTGATTCTCTGCTTCATATTGTTTAATAGCCAATATCAAATATTCATGACGCCATTCCTGTGAATGTTGAGATTCTATTTAGTCGAGGAAATAAAGCACTAAAATAGGCCAAACCTTCCAAACCTGGCGCAGTTGGATGGATTGAAATGCGGTTTTCTGCATTCGATTCAGAAAGTGATTAGAAACATTTGCCCGGTATTTTTTTTTGCGGAAAAAATTTATTGAATTTCTACAGCCAAAAAATGCATTTTTCTGCGTGCACTTTCTGAGGTGATTAAAAAAAATGAACTCGATTTTGTTTCTCGCGGGTTTTTGGGGTCGCTGAAAACGAATATGCTATCAAGAAAATTCCGTGATGTCCCCTCGAACCCCCTCCACCCACCTCGGAGTATCCGGGGTCCTGACACCCTATATATCGATGAAATATTTTTAATGTTTGTTAACTGTTCAAGAGGTGATGTAAAGGTTGCTAGTGATGATGACGACGTGAAAAAACTCTTCTGCAGTACCTGGTGTACCCAGAGTGCGGGTAACCACGTCTCGGTGGTTTTCAAAGTCGCCGATCACGACTATGACACTGGCAATGTTCTGCAAATTACCTGGGGATGTTTCCGGGTTCCTGGAGCCCTCTGTATCTACGTCATCTTCTAGTAATTTGTTAATTTTTCTTCATAAAAGGTAACAAATACTGGGTCTCGGGGGTTCTCAAAGTCGCCGATCACGACTGACACTCACAATGTTTTGCAAATTACCCTGGCGTGTTCCCGGGTCCCTGGAGCACTCTGTATCAACGTCATCTTCTAGGAATTTGTTAATTTTTCCTAATTAAATGTAACTAATTCTAGCTCTAGGGGGTTTTCAAAGTCGCCGATCACGACTATGACACTTGCATTGTTCTGCAAATTACCTGGGGGTGTTTCCGGGTTTCCGGAGCCCTGTGTATCTACGTCATTTTCTAGGAATTTGTTAATTTTTCTTAATTAAATGTGACAAATTCTAGCCCTCGGGGGTTTTCATTGTCGCCGATCACGATTATGATACTCACAATGTTCTGCAATTCACCTGGGGGTGGGGTCTCTGGTGCCTAGAATATTCCAATAGCAATATATTTTTTTAGATATTAAGAAAATACCAATACGAATAAAAATTCGTAGTTTGCAGGATCACGACTATGCAAGAGCGTTGTGAATGTCACAATCGTGATCGGCGGCTTCGAATACCCCCGAGAGGTAGAACTTGTTACATTTAATTAAGAAAATTAACAAATTCCTAGAAGGTGACGTGGTTAACCCGACTCAGGGTGCACCAGGTATTGCAGAAGAGTTTTTTTACGTCGTAATCATCACCAGCAACCTTTATATCACCTTTTGAACAATTAACAAACATTAAAAATGATTTCATCTATATCTAGGGCATCAGGACGCCCGGATACCCCGGGGGAGATCCAAGGGAACTTCAGGGAATTTTTTTGATAGCATATTCGTGTTCAGCGACCTCAGAAACCCCCAAAAAATCAATTCTAGTCCGTTTTTTTCATTCACCTCAAAAAGTGCACTTAGAAAAATGCATTTTTTGGCTGTAGAAATGCGATATATTTTTTCCGCTAAAAAAAATACCGGACAAATTTTCTGAATCGAATGCAGAAAACCGCATGTCAGTTCATCCAACTGCGCCGGGTTTGGAATGTGGAATGCTTTATTTACTCGACTAATTAGGGTTTGTCTTCTATCAGTCGTGTGATTTTTAAAACCCATTTCAAGCAAAATTCTTCTTAGACTTGAAAATCTACATACATTTTATAACTTGTCCTCAATAAATCTACATCATTCTCGTCAGTACTCCTAAATGTGCCAGAGTCGCTTTTTTCTATGAATAATAGACTGCTAGATCCTTCACCGAAGATTACTTGTACTTGTTAAAGCAGACGTTTTGATTAGAGCACCACTTGAATTAAAATCTCTTCTAAGCAAAGATTTTAAATTATTTGTTTAGCATCGGTAGATGAATGCTTTCTTCTGAAAGTGACTACAAGATTACTCACTATCAGCATTAAGCCCAAGGACGCCACATTTTAACACTAGTATAACAAATATCACTCGCCGAAAAACAAATAAAAAACAATAGGAACTAAAGATAAGAGGTTTGACTTAAAAAAATCATTTCAATTTTGCAATGATAGTAAAATGTTTTTATTAACACTAACCTCTCCACATCGACTTTTCTGCTCTTGACGCTGCGCTCATCCAAATCCTGCCATGACCGAGCAATTTAAAAAAAACTTATTTCCTTCAAAAAAATTGTGTTATTATTATTATTATTATTAATAATAATTTAGTTGTCAAAATAATTATTGTCACAGACATCTTTTATTGATACCGCACAGTTCTTTGCAGCATTATGTGATCCATAGAGTAATTAGTTATGTGATACCATGGAGGAATTAATTTAGGTAAGCATGTGACCACACATTTCAATGATATAGTGTGAGATCTTCAAGATCTTGGTAGAAGAATTTCGTCTGCGGGTTAAATGTATGCATATGATGTACATTTATAGTCATTATAATATTGTTGTCATTACCGGAAAACATAAATTTTCATATTCCTCTGTAAATTCAGTTCCACTGATAAATTGAGTCCCGGGTTTCAATATAATTCCCAGAATATTCTTATAAATGAGAGTGTAAAGATTAGCGCGATTACAATATTTGCATTCTATATCAACGAAGTTAGTTTGGTAGGTTAGGTTTAAGTTATGTTCGATTAGAAACAAAGGTGGTACAATAAACAATATATAAGCATGATATTTATATTGAACATATTATTGATATTAATTTTTATATCTTGATTATCCGACATGTTGTCTAATGTTGGATACCTCCTAGCGTGACCTGACCGAAAACAGTTTTATTCTACTCACTCTACAGTATCCAGAGACAGTATCATATCCTTCTAATCAGAGAACTTCCAGTTCCTTTTCCTTAAACCAGTGGTTGTTTATACAGACAGTATCAAATTTTTTTCGTATCTAGTAAGGTTTCAACTGTAATACCTTATTTCTCTGGCACCGGATATTCAGATAAAATATTTAGCACGTTGCTGTGAAATAGGTTATCATTCTTGATATCCTTGTTGTTCCTTGTTGATATTGTCCGTTTGATAAAAAATCTGATTCCTATATTACCTTGTGGACATGTAGTGTTATTATTGACCTGGTCTGAAAATTAACTAGGAAAAGACAGTTTGAAAGAAGAATACATTTCCGGTTTCTTGGAATTCGGCTTGGTACAATTTAGTTCGGAGATTGCTATTAATTGTTTCAATTGTGGATATTTCACTGCCATCTTCTGTTGTGTTGGGATGTACCTACTAATATGTTGTTTTGGCGCAATGATAATGATTTGTAGGATGATGTATCAAGAATCGATTTTATTTTTTTCTAAATTCAGTAACGCGCCTTTTGACACTGCAGCTTCTACTTGACTGTTTTCCATGTTACTGTTAACCAGGCATTTGTAATTCAATACAAGGTGTTCTATCACAGACGAGCCACCCCCCGTATATTTCTTATCTCATAGTGAGTGGAAAAATCTCCCGAAACACGTCGAATGATTTTGCTTAGGGGACATCTTTTGACGTATATTTGAGGCTTGAACGAGCAACCCCCTAATAGGGGGCGCTTCAACCCCTCAAAATTGAATAGGGAAGAGGGGTTGAGTGATACGTCATACGAAAGGTCTTGGAAGCCTCTTTACAACGGTGTATGAAAAACGTAAATTTGATGAACCGTTTTCGCCAAAAATTAATTTTGTTGCTCGAATGCGCCATCTTGAATATTTTGGTTATTTGTACAATGTACAAGCTCATTTTTATTAAGCCTTTTTTACAAACTTAAACAATCTTCAAAAAATCACATTCGTAAAAAAATTGAATTGTGTTGTCATGCTTACAATGAAAAAAATTAAATCTGCGTGTTTGAATCAAATGTTCAAATTGTCCTCCATTGACTTCCATACAATAATACAATCTTGACTGAAAATCGTCTCTAACATGGTTCAGCCTAATTAGAGTTATTTGACGACACTCACTTACAATTCGTTGGCGCAGTTCGTCCAAATTTTCAGGCTGAGTCACAAAAATCTTGGACTTGAGATGTCTCCACAAGAAGAAGTCCACAGGGTTCAGGTCAGGAGATCGGGCAGGCCACTCCATAGGACCTCTTCTTCCAATACAACGACGGGGTATTGCAAATTGAGGTATTGGCGAACTGGTGCGGCGTAGTGAAGAGGAGCTCCGTTTGTTGGAAATACAATTATTGTTGTTCAAGTAGTAGAGGATCGTTTTCCAACATTTCAAGATAAATTTCGCCATTTAATATACCAGTAATAAACAGAGGTCCAATTAGGTGGTCTCCAAAAATTCCTACCCAAACGTTTAGCTTTTCCCGATATTGAGTGTGAGCTTTTCGAAATACATGAGGATTTGTATCGCTCGAAATTCTACAGTTATGCCGGTTAACTTCTCCATTCGTCAGACAAGCAAACGTTGTACAAGAAATTTGGGTTTATGTTGATACGCTCGACCATAATTTCGCAAAACTCTTGCCTTCGATCCCAAACATCATCATTTAATTCCTGAATTAATTTAATTTTGTACGGATGGAACTTGTGTTTATGTAAAATTCTGAAAACTTTAGATTGGCTAATACCGGAAGCTGCAGAAAGTTGTCGTACAGATTGCGTGTTTGGCATAAGTTGGACATGTCCCAATACCGCCACAGCTGCTCCTTAATCATTAACAATTCCAATGGGTGCCCTTTTTTTATCCATTACTGAACCCGTCTCCACAAATTTTGAAATCAATTCCATTACGTACTTATGGCGAACGCTACGTTCAGGATGGTTTTCGTTAAATATCCTTGCAGCCGCTCGGGCATAATTTTGATTTTGGTAATAAAGGCTGACCAGCTCAACACGTTCTTGCAATGTGTAAACCATATTTTTTGAAATTTCAAACAAATCAGCAAAGTAGTAACTCAACAGATTGATTAAAATCATGAAATGATCGAAGAAACGTTATAACCAGATAAACACCTTCTAAGAACAAAAAATTGAGGCAACATAAGGAAATGTTTTGCTGTTTTTTATTTATTAGTTTGAGAGAATGTATTATTGTATGAAAGTCAATGAAGGACAATTTGAACATTTGATTTAAACACGCAGATTTAATTTTTTTCATTGTATGCATGACAACACAATTCAATTTTTTTACTAATGTGATTTTTTGAAGATTGTTTAAGTTTGTAAAAAAGGCTTAATAAAAATGAGCTTGTACATTGTACAAATAACCAAAATATTCAAGGTGGCGCATTCGAGCAACAAAATTTTGGCAAAAACGGTTCATCAAATTTACGTTTTTCATACACTGTTGTAAAGAGGCTTCCAAGACCTTCCAAATGACGTACCACTCAACCCCTCTCCCCTATTCAATTTTGAGTATATACATGAGGGGTTGAAGCGCCCCCTATTAGGAGGTTGCTCGTTCAAGCCTCAAATATACGTCAAAAGATGTCCCCCAAACAAAATCATTCGACGTGTTTCGGGAGATTTTTCCACTCACTATGGGATAAGAAATATACGGGGTGGCTCGTCTGATATGGAACATCCTGTATATATATTGTTCATTTCTGCATCTAAAGGTATCAAAGAATTCGTTGTGTTACTCGGTACGGTCAACTTTTCTACCTTTTCAATATTTAATTTAATTCAATATTATTCCTTATGTCCTCATATTGTGAATGCAAGTGGTTAGATGGTCTGTTATTTTTATTACTGTTGTTATCAGCTAGTGATTTCTCATTTGTATTATATCTTTACTTTTTATAGAACTATTTCCTTTGTTAGTTGTTTTATCCGATCTGCCTTTTCGGTAATGATTAATTTTAATTCACTAATATGTTATTTGTTTCGTTACAAAAATATATGAGTTCTTCAACGAATCTTCTTAGCTCATGATTTCCACTTGTTACAATATTTATTATAAGTTCTGAATCGTTTATTTACCTTGTTCAAAAGTAGAGCACACAAAACCACGTGTTGCATCTACAGACGCCATTGTAGCGTCAATATTGTATCAAGTTTTTCACAAACTCATGATACATTACTTTATGACAACTCACATTTCAGCAAATTCGAATTCAAAAACGTTTGTTTCCATTTTATAAGGTTGCGAGATACAAAGTTTACTTTAGATATATTAAATCCTGGGATCTACTTCAGCCCTTGTTAGAAAGAATGTTAGATATGTTTACAATATTTAGTTAATGATAGTGATTGACAGATAGTAGTATATGGCGGAGATAAAAAAAATAGATGATATACAGTGTTTCTAATGCTAACTATTTGGAGACGTGAGTCTGAGGCCGACTTCAGTCTTGAATCGGATAAAACCTCAGAAAACTTGGACCGAAGACAAGGGTTCTAATAATGATTTAATGCAAATCATGTTGTGTTCATGTTATTTTAAGATAAGATAAAGATCTAATGATGAGTGGAGCTTCCTTAATTAAAATGATAACTTCGATTAAATAATATATTCGAGATATTTTTCGCGGTCACTGTTTATTGTAACTGCGTGGCGCTTGGTGGTTATCGCGGAATGAAAAAAGCTGATTCCAGGACGTCTAGTTATTGGGGTTTGGGAAGGTAGTCCCTTTGTTGCAGAATTCTACCTGTGGAGAATTTGAGCTTGAATTTAGGGCGTCGGAAGACGATCTTCCGGTTTCTTAGGTACCAAGGTGCAACAAGGGTAGATTTGGTCTGCAAGTTGTGTCCGTGCAATGTGTGATGGATATAATGCTTTTGGAAAATGTTTAGGCGTTGATCCATTGGTGTGATGTCTGACAATTCAATAACCAGCCGGCTCGGGTAGCGGTATGGGAGCCTATCCTGCCCAAGATATTGCGCTAACAGGTTTTGAGTTGATCTATCTATCTTCTAGGGAGGGTAGAGTAGACTACCACTGCTCGGGTCGAACGAATTGTTTGTAAGTGTGTTTGAGAGAGTTCAGCGCTGTATCCACTAGTCTGCCGGCTCGATTCGCGAGCAAGTTGCTCATATTCCTAAGTTTCTTCAAAGTATTCCGGAAATCGTAATACCAGTTGAGGTGCTGGTCGAAAGTGATCCCCAAGAATGTTATCTCAGAGGTCTGGCGTAGTTTCAGTCGGACACCGTTAGGGTCCAACAGCCTCGTTATCGTTAGAAGTTGGAGTTTGAAGTATTGTTTGAGTAAAAACTGGGTTGGGTGTGACTCTCCATTTGCACGCCCAAGCACTGAACGCGGTGAGCTGATTCTGTATCTGCTTCCTCCTTTGGCTAAACTCCGCCGATGAACCGCTGGTCTACTTGCCGGTGTCATCTGCAAATAATGATATATTATGTGTAGTATGGGTATCAACAGGTGGAAGGTCCAAGCTCTAACGTCTTTAATTTAGTTCTTCAAAGTTATCGTTATTTTATTTTTACCAACCCCAATAATATTAAACATAATGTTCAAGATAATTACATTACAACGTCATTAATCGAGATAAATAAACTTCCATCTATAAATAACTAACAATACAATTCTTACAACCCAAGTATGACATGCAGTATATACATTGTTGGGTAATTTACATTCTACTTAGAGTGTGCAAAAGACACTTCGAGATAAAATCATACAACATTTGACAAGATCATATTGCTAATTCGACGGACAAGAATATTTTCGATACAAAAACTGATTGTATTTCGCGAAAAAGTTATGTAATACAGCTGGCATTGCAAAAACTACATGTTAAGAGCTACTTCACATCCCAGCAGCACCTCGTGTTTTACAAAGCACATATTCGACCTAATCTGGAATACTGTCATGTTCAGCTCCCAAACATACGCTGGAGCTCTCCGATCATATTCAGAAGAGAGCTCTGAAATGGATTTCTCCCTTATATATTCAATAAACTCAATAGAACATCATAGTCGGTGCTTATCGGAAATCTAATCATAATAGACAAGCTCAAGATGGCCACACTATCATTGCCAAGCTCGAGATCTGCCGAACTTCTTCGTGTCAGAGTTAATTTTTCTATCAAACGGTGAAGTGGAACTCTTTGCCTAGTGAGGTCATGCCTGATGCCTATAACCTACAAACTGTTACTCACACGATGTTCCGAAAACATTATAGGGTTTCCTCCCGTATAGTCAGAATGAAATAAAATCCATGATAAATCTGTTCCGGTTTTGGAGTAACAACAATAGGGTCATAAATGTATTGATGTTGAATATGTAACTATTTGTTAAGTTTTACGGGTCTTAATATGTTGTGTGGTGTGATTTGTTAATTCAGAATATTAATCGAATTTAGTTATGGCTGAAGGAAAGACAAATCAGGGTCTTTATGTAAAGTGATATAAATACTTACATTTGCTTAATTGAATACTTTTTTGTTGTCGTTGTTGAGGAGGTGAAGAAAACCCTTCATGGGGGGGTTTATGAGCCTTTGACTCTCAAGGTCTACTGTGAGAGTCATCATTCCAGGCACACTCACTAAATTTTATACTTACCAACTTTCAATTATAATAATTGTTCCAGGATCCGAGGGTGGAAGTGCAAGTCAAGTAGGATCGGAGGCAAGTTTTGGACTTAGACGGGGGAAATGTAAATGGTTCAATGTAGCAAAAGGATGGGGTTTCATTACCCCAGATGACGGGGGTCAAGATGTTTTCGTGCACCAAGTAAGTTATTCAGCGATATCTATTGAACGTGCAATCATATCTCATGCCCAATGCACATCCCCTCCCAAAACTCTTCCGCTGGCTTACACGATGTTCTACTACTATTACACGATTTCCTTTCGGCTAGTCTGCATACAAAAAAACAAAATTATCAGTTGGACAGCTTCAGGTTAAGATTTGAATTTGAATGCAGGTATGATAATGAAATCAAAAGAATTCCTAGCATTGCTTTATTTCAAAAGTGGTCATATGTTAATCATTACGATTTGTGGAATCTAATAAACACTTTTCAGAAACGCGGCTTTGAAAAGAGTAGTCTAATTTCTAATCCACGTGATTTCAAACACATTTGAAACAATGCATGAACATACATATTTTTTAAATACCATAATCATGATTTTAGACACAGAAGATTTTCAATCTTGTTCTTTTAAGGATTTGGAGATCATATGTGATCCAGAATTATCTTTCATTTCTCATTTTGATAGCATAATATCAAGAGCTTACAAGCTGTTGCGGTTCGTCATCAGAAACAGCCGAGATTTTGAGAACATTGATACAGCAACCATTTTCTTCAATACGTAGTAAATTATAATACGCGTGTGTGGAATAGTCTCCTATCTACTCGATAAATGAAATGAGAATTGAAAATGTTCAAAGGAGGTTCATGAAATATTTAACGTTCCTTTTAGATGGCAAGGCATATCCCAAATAGTTTTGCTCAATTGATTTAAGAGAGTGATCTCGAAAATTCTTCTCTTGATTGAAGGTATGATAAATTGTCCTAATTTTGTTGGTACAACTTGATTTCTACACTCTATCGAGAAACAACCGGCCACTTAGTAGCTTTTACCCTTCAACAACCCGTACTAATGTGATGAAGTTACCGCCGCTTTTCATGATGTTTCGAATTGCTGATAAATTGAGAGGTCATATCAACTTATTCAATACTAATGAAAATCAAATTAGATGTCATTTATGTTATTTCTGTTTATCTCATTCAATTAATTTTGTTACTTATATTACTTATATATTATAGGTTAACAAGAATAATGAAAAAATAAAAAACAATATAGCAAGGCTAAATAAATTCATCAAAATTAACCCGCAAATAACAATATTGAAAACAGATAAAATCAACAAAACCATAATTATCAATACCATAGACTACGAAAACAAAATGTATCAACTTTTAGATGACACCTCCACATACAAAATATTTGAAACGGATCCCACCAAAATCATAGACTACGAAAACAAAATGTATCAACTTTTAGATGACACTTCCACATACAAAATATTTGAAACGGATCCCACCAAATTTTTCGCAAAAATTAATAACGATTTGATTAAAAGATGGCAAGACTAATACTTTTAACATGAGTTTCAAATTAAAAATCAAAAGCGCTTTACCACCTAAAATGTATGGTTTACCCAAAATTCAGGTATACAAAGTTCGTTTTACAACTTATCTAAATATTTAGCCGTTTGTTTATCACCAATTCTATGAAAAACAGAACACTGTATCAAAGGCTCATGGGGTTTTAAAAAAATAATCAATACCGTCACATTACGTAACAATCAAAAACTAGTTTCGTTAGACGTGCAATCACTATACCTACAGCAACATACCAATTCATATTGCTGAACAAAATATCGTAAATAAATTGAACGAAGTTAAAATTCACACGCCGTTACCATTGACTGACATCCACATACTTCCAGTACAAAAATAACTTTTATTCTCAAGTGTTTGGATGTGCTTTATCGTCAGTAATAGCCCAATTAGTGATGGGTGATCTAGAAATGAATGTTGTCAAAAATTTGAATTTTAACTACCTTTCTTCAAAAGGTACGTAGATGACTGCCTCATAGCTATACCACAAGCACAGAACCAGAATTTATTTAACACGTTCAATAACTATTATCATTCGAAACTACAATTTACTATAGAAAATTTCAATAAATTTGATATTATTTTAATATAAAACTGGCAGTACCGATTTAAATGGATTAAGAGAACTAAACCTTATTCAAACTTGAATTTTAAAATGAATAAATATTAGAGACTCAATCGATAATTTCAGTTTTTCGCCGCCATTGTTACAATTTTGGCAATGTAAATCAAGTGTATCGAAATATATTGAATAATTGTTTTGGATGTTTTTTGTGCTTTTCTCAAAGAAATCGAATAATGTTCAATGACATGACCAATGTGATTTCTAGTATTTAACCATTGCATAAAATATATTTGTATATGTATGAAGATAATAGGTTCCCCGAGGGTCAGTAACCCTTTTGTATAAGAAACAATATAAATAATATCCACTCTTTACAAAATTTTCATAAATTGAAGTTTCATAGACAATGCCTTTCAGACTGAACAGAAATGTTGAGAATGACAATTAAATAGCGAGGTACATAATGCATTATTTATGTTTGTTTAATATTCTCAACTTTGTCCAAAATAAACCATCCAAATTATTCCATTGTTTTCAGACCTATGTTCATGTTGATTGAGTACATACCAGCTATATAAACTTTTCAAAAGTTGTTCTCCGTTTTGTTGTAATATTGCAGACTAAAATTGTTTTGTAATAAAAAATTATATCTTGACTATACTAGAGGAAAGCATATAAAGTTCGAAGAAAATTATTGAGCCAGCGATGGAATGATAGGAGAGGAGATATGTTTCAAATGATGTTCGCGTTTCCCAAATAATTCTGTGACTTGAAGTAACGTATATAAATTAGTATATATAGAAATATTGTTATAAACTTTTTTTTTAATTTGTGAAATAGTAGTAATAACCGATGATGGGCCCATTGTGCAGCTTATTCGAATCTAGCAGGTTTGTGCTCAGGTAGACAGTCAGAATATTTCTGACGCTGGCTTCCATAACTCCCCCCGGAAGCACCTATGCTTTGTCGAAGTAACGGTGCTTGAGGGATGTCAAAGCTAGGCATTCCAACTTTATGTGAGAGGCAGTTCCTTCCACTATTCGACATTTCCTACATATAAATACGATGCCCATAATAAGACGTCTGTTGAAACGGCAGTGTCGCGTCACTTCTCTAAACAATATTTACAAAAAAGAATGTATTAGTATTACTTCGTTTTACCATTTTTTTTTATTATAACCATTAGTTCGATTATATAGATGCTAATATTTTAACTAAAAAAGCAATTATTATGAAAGATCTATTCTAGAAATGGTTCACATAAAACGTGATTCTAAGTCTGTTAATAACAGAACAAATGTACAGTCATTATATAAACTTTACAAACCACGATATTCAAATGTGTCTAAAAGTCGAAAAATAGAACTTTTGTTCATACCTCAAAAACAAAAAACGATTGGAATTGTTGTTTCCGCCAGTGAATTTTTTTCGTAAAAACGGTATACGAGAATATGACTTCCATTTTTTACAAACATCGAAATTTCCCACCCTGTACACATATATTACGTCACAGCAGTTTCTAACAGGATTTACTCGAGGATCGATACCGGGAGGCTAGACGAGGGCAAGGTGAAAAGTCTCTACCAAAATAAAACAGACGGCGCCAAAATCGAAAATCCCATGTGACATTTGTGATGTACTATCTTTAGCTAGAACGCATTACAATTTTCAGACTGATATGTCATTCAGTTCTGTTTTGACACCCATCGAAAGCAAGCAACCTTGAAAATTTTTGTAAACATGGAAAAAAGTGAACTTCGCGTCTTGATTAAACATTATTTCTTGCGTGGAAAAAACACCACATACACCAAAGCAAGGCTTGTTAAACATTATGGGGTCGCTTCACCATCGATTGGAACGATCCACAAGCGGTTTACTGATTTTCGTTGTGGTAGTATTCTGGTCGTCCAATTGAGATTACAATACATGGTATGATATTGGACAATCGGCGAGTTAATGGGTACGAGATTGGAGAGGCTATGGGCATCTCAACCGAACGGGTATGGAACATTTTGCATACAGATGGGTGTCACATTTGCTCTCTGTTGACAACAAGCCTGACCGTGTGACAACTTTAAAGGAGTGGTTGGCGATGTTCAAGCGCGATAAGAAGGACTGTGAACGAAATATGGATTCATTACAACATACCAAAGACCAAAGAACAGTCGAAACAGTGAACTTGTCCTGGCGAATCGGAGCCGAAAAAGGCCAAAGTGGGTTTATCAGCCAACAAAGTCACAGGGACAGTTTTTTCGGATGCACTCGGTATTGTCCATATTGATTACCTTGAAAAAGATAAAATGATCACCGGCGTATATTATGCAGAGCTGTTGGATCGATTCGACACTGATTTAAAGCAAAAGCGGCCGCATTTGGCAAAGAAAAAATGCTCTTTAATCAGGACAACGCACCGGCGCACAGTTCCGCAATCGCAATGCCAAAATTGTATGAATTGCTCTACGGATTGGTTCGTCATCCACCATATTCTCCAGATTTGCCCTCTGCGATTCTTATCTATTTCCAAACTTGAAGAAATGGCTCGGCGGAAAAATATTTTGCTCCAACGATGAGGTCATCTCTGAAACGAACGGCTATTTTGAAGCATTGCCGAAATCGTATTATTTGGAAGGGATCGAAAAATTAGAAAAACCATGGACGAAGTGTATCGGGCCACAAGGAAATTATGTAGGAAAATAGAATAAGTCTTGACCAAATCTATTTTAGTTTGAATTATGATTAAAATTACAAGTACACAAGTCAGTCTTGAAGTTAATTGCATTAAAATAAGTTCAGTGAGCAAATTAATTTTGAACATGCAATGATGAGTGAACACACAACTTCAATTTGAATAGAGAGCTCGTCTCCCAGCTGCGTTGACTAGATTCAATATTTCAAGGGCAATGTGTATGATTTTATTTAATCTATGGGATAAAACAGGTCAGTAATTAAATTCTTTTTTGATAGTGATTAATATATGTATCACTTAGTAAGGATGAATAAAACTCAATTCCAAAGTATTTTACCTTTAAGGTTTTAGATTTGCATTTACATGACCGGAAGTTAGGGGTAGGGTTGAAGGTGAGGGTGTGACCATAAGAATATATGAGCTGCCACCGTCTATGATACTAGAAATTTGATAATTTCAAATTCTAGAAATTTCAAAAGCTTTCTGCTGAAAACGATGAGTGACCAATTTTGTCGTGATAATAACTATAAAATTGTGATCCATGGCAAGCGCTCACGTACATATTACATCTGAGGTTGGTCTACCACTACAACATATATTTATCAACCCTGATTCTAATAGTATGTGTCTCAATAAAATGTGTGATTGGTATTGGTACACGTCGCAGATTATTGAAAATGGATTGCCATATGCGTATGCCTACGTTTTAAGTTTTGACAGGGTAAGGAAAGGGCTCCATAATATTTTCCTTCAGCTACATAACGTTGATCGCCTAATGTTTGGTGTGCCTCCAAATAGAATTGTTATTGTTTCTGCGTTGTATCTAATTTAAAGGCTTCTAATCAGTTAAGGTACCGTGGAATTTGGTAGAGGTACGGATTCAGAAGTAATTCCTATTATGTAAGATAGTTAACCTGGAGGTTGTTGAACTTACTAGGAAAATTATTTTGTAATCTTTTTTTCTTATTAAATATGTGAATGAAATATAAATTTACCCACACTCGATAAATAGTATATTGACAACTGCTTCATTATATGTTGACATAGTGAGAATGATATATAGATTCAGTCTCACCTTGGTAGATGAATACTTTATTGTTTTCTATACAATCACATTTGCTATTAAGAATCGTCTATTTTTCATAAAATATATTATTAGTGGTTTTCGAAAACGTTGCGAGGTCACCGGTTGACTGGTTAGATATGAATAATCGTGTGATACAATTATAATTCTAACATAACCAGGTTAGGTACATGTTAGAATATAATTATACTTCTAAGGTGTTATTTCTATTTTATATGGAACAAGTTTGTGCAACAGGCATAAATATCATTTATAAAAAAACTGTTGCACCTATAGAACAATCCAGTATAATGGGCAGGTACTTAAGGGGCTAGCGGGCCCCTTTTATAAATAACCCTCGTGTGTTTCCCGTTTTTTACCAACCGAACAGGTACTGCTCCTAACTAGCAAGTATTGGCGATTGATAATAATGTTTTATTGTGATGGGTTCAACTTGTCAAGCTTTGTACTTGTTAACTATGATTTATTGTCATTTAAACGATCACTTTTTACCACACGTTTTACATGTGAGTTATGCGTATTGCAATACCATTCCATTCTAAAAATTGTACTCTATCAACAACCTAACAGTTCCTGGCCGGTTTTCACCTATGTAAGCGATATTCATCTCAACTAGATTATGTTGCTATCTATTATTCAGATTCAAGTTATGAATATGAAGTTCCCATGATCATTCATCCGTGTGATTGTTTCTTGTTAGTGAAATGAGGGGTAGCTGTTTAAATCACACAAGAGATTTTTAATTATTGCTATTGTATAGATGGGCAAATTTCGATGTTTGTATAGAAACAAAAAATGAAAGACGCATTCTCAATTTCTATTTACTAGACAAATTCACCCGAAATTTTCTATCATCTTTTATTTTCGAGTTTAAAGCAACAGTTGTCAGTATCTTGGTTGTTTGTGAACTTGGTTGTTTGAAAACTTTTTTCTGTATAATGCAGTGGTGTCGAGAAAATTAAAAAAAAGTGCTATTTCAAGTTGTGGCATAAGTTGTATTTTTTAAATGGAAATCATAGTTTGCTATGGTTTAGTTAAAAAGACATTTTGTTAGATATGAAATGAGGTAAGTGTGACGATGAAAATTATTAGTATGAAATATACTGACAAACAAATGAGTAATGTCATGGAGGACACACGCCTAGTGAAATAAATATAAAAAGTAATCTACTAAAAGATTATTCCACTATTAAATACTAGCTTAAACATCAAGAAAGTCCATATATAGAAAATAATTTCCTTTATAACTAAACCATAGCCAACTTCTTTTAATTTTCTCAACACCACTGTATTATACGGAAAATACGGAAAAAAGTGCCTTAATAAGGCAAGTTGTTTTTTTCATAACTTTACAAACAGCCAAAGTCGAATTTATAACTCGAAGGAAAAGAAAGAAAAAATAAAAAGGCGAGACCAAATTTTTGTTTTCACCGATGAATTTGTCTCAGAAAAAGAAATAAAATGTGGCTTCTATTTTTCTGTATTTCTTACGGTTACCCTAGCCCACCCTGTACATAATATAGAATAGAGTCCGATGGGATAAAGTGAATTAACCTGAATTATATTTATTTAAATCATTTTAGAAACTTTTGAGTACTGGCACTTTTTTCTGGATGAAAAATTTTTAAAACTAGCATAGACAACAAATAAAAATAACACAAATGAAACATTGTTATAGCATTATACTAAATTAAAAACAACTATTTTTTGAAAATATATCTTATATACTAGATACATGCCAAAGAGGAAAAAATATTAATAATCTGTAAGGATAAAGGTATTAGTTCTAATAAATATTTGAAATAGACAAGAACGTGACAAGTAACTCTATAAAAAGTACTACGGTTCTTTTGACTTTGTAATATCTTTTTTCTACTACCCCTCAGAAAATGACGTTCACGACCCATGAATTAGGGTAGAAAATAGCACTTTTCCTCCGTAGTAGCTTTACCTCCCTTAGGGAGGTAAATCTTTAACAAGTTATTAAGATTAGATTTTTCTCCAGCCATTTTTTAAAAAGCTCGTACTCTTCTCGTATTTTTCACAAGATTTAGCAGAAGATTTAGCGATACCAACTTGGCAGATTCTAAAATGTCTTGCGAAATACTATCTTCAGCTTCGTATTCCATTTTTCATTGATAATTTTTATGATTGAAATACAAAAAATTCGTTGAAATACGTCACTCACTATGTTGTGAACTCATTGGCAACGCCAGTCTCTATGATGTATATTAACTGATTTCAAATGTAATGTTTTAGGAGGAAAAAGAATACTGAGGTGACTCTTGAAAATGTCCATAAAAGGTAGTGGGAAAAAATGTTTATATTCCTCTAGAGTAAAATGCATTTCCTCCCTTGGTATGTGAATATCTATTTCTAATGAAAAGATATAGGTTCCTAATGATCCTTGTTAAATTATTGTTAACATTGCACCAATAGAAACATTCTTCGGTTCAATTTTATTTTATTATTAGGAATAGGATGGAACAATATTGTGACATTTCCTTAACAGTTTTAAAATTATTGCAACAAATTTTGTCCCATGATGATCGAATTTTTAGGTAGATCTTAATATTTTGTTATTATCTCATGAAATGGAGCCAAGTAATTGATAGATTTTGGGTAAATCTATGAAGTTATATAAATAAACCAATAAATCATTGTAAACTTTCCAAATTTGTCGGTTTTGGGAAATGTTTTATAGATACTTTAAATATGATTTGGACAGAGTAATATTCGTTTCTGAACATGTCAGAACCTAGAATCTCTGAATGACGGTTCTGAACCGATCTTTGTCACTGTCAACAGGTAAGAAGTCTTAGTCTTAGTCTAGATCTTATTCTCTGTAACCGCAACATGAGAGCTAATCTGCAGAAGTGTAGAGTTCTTAGGAGACCTCACTCTCGGATCATAAACTCATCGTCGTGTTAGCAGACGTTGGAGACGTGGAGGCCTGGGATCGTGGAGGCCTGGGATCGGCACAAAATCGGTCTGAGGCAATACAAGGACCTATTGAAAAAATCCCAAAGATCTTCTTGGGAGAATCTCTGCTCTGAAACTGAGACCATCCCAGATACGGCAAAACTAGCCAACATACTGGCAGGCAACCGGGGAGGTAGTCTGCGGTTCTTGAAGAAAGAGATGGGCGCTACACTGAATCCCCAGAAGATACACTTGAGCTGTTGATGAAGGCCAGTTCCCCGGACACTAGCTTTCGAGAGAGTCAGAGCGACGCCCACAGCACCGGGAGGCCTGGCGGGAGAAAATGGTCTCTGCCAGCAAAAGTGGTAAACTTTGAAAGAGTAAGAACTCCTTTGAGGCATTCAAGTCACCGGGTCCTCATGGATTGTTTCCAGTACATCTGCAAAAGGGGTCTGAACTGCTGAGGGGTTGTATTGCGGTAAGATACTTGTCCAAGGAGTGGAAGAGAACTCATGTGATCTTCACTCCTAAAGCGGGTAAGAAGAGTATGTAAACGGCAGAGCCTATAAGCCTTACATCGTTTTTGTTGAAGACGTTAGGGAGGCTTATAGACTAGTATCATAAGGCAGAACCTCTGAAGCATTACTGTCTTCACGAGGAGCAGCATGCTTATCAGATGGTCAGATCTTTCAAAACGGCCCTCCACTCGGCTATTTGCTTTATATAGCAACAGCTGAAGTGGAAGGGAATTGTATTTGTGCCTTTTTGGACATGGAGGGGCCTTTAACAAGACCCCTAGGACCTCAATTTTTGTCATGACATATTTTTCTATACAATGTAAGGTTGCCGAGTTATACGCAAAAAATCCGAAAACTTCCTTTTTAACCACTTTGCTTCATTACTCCATCCATTCCTGGGCTAGTTTTGAATTTCAAATGTGCGCCGAGAGGAAAAAAAGATCCCAGGACCGAGTAAAAAAATTCGTTTTGGTTTATCCCCTTAAACTCCCCTCAAAGCTTAATGCGAATCGGTGGTGGCTCAAGAAACTTGGAGGTGAAAACCGTCATTGACTGGACCTATACAGGCAAACTTTTTTTGTAGTTTCGACATTTCTATGTAATCACTTGTTTATTTCTTAACAACAAACTCATTCTAAATCAACACTTTCTGGATGACTAATTGGAACAGTATTGAGCAAACCAATACTAAGTAGTTCGGAATTTTGACATTGAAAGTGTAATCATGCTTACATCATATATAAAAATTCATACTGGGTCAAGAATCTTATTATCATGCTTACATCATTATGAAATTTTCGTTCCAGAGTGTTATTCAAATGAATGGTTTTCGATCCCTTGGTGATGAAGAAGAAGTAGAGTTTGAATGTCAAATTTCTGAGAAGGGATTGGAAGCCACCAAAGTTACCGGTCCACAAAGTATCGATTGTAGAGGTTCTCACCGAAGACCTGCATCGAAAAAGCGCTTCAGAAAATTCAGGTAAATAAAATTATTTTCGTACCTTATGGCATTTGGTGGGGATATATCAATACAATTCCTTCTTTGAACTAATTTATATCAAAATTTTTTATTTTCTTCTGATTTGTAACATCCCTGTAAACAAAAATTAGAGTGATCTATTTTATACAGAAAAGACAAATTTTTGATATCGGATGTGATTTCTGACATCCTACAGGAGATATAAACATGGTGATCTATTCTCATCGCTCATCGGACAAGAGGAAAACATAGATTTAGCTGAAACAATTAGGATACAACTAGGCCTTATATCAGCTTCATAATAATAAGGGGCCAAAAAATTAATTATTGGAATCTTCAGAACTATTAGAAATGATGCAATTTTATTTTCGAATGAGCTGCAAGAATTAAATATATAGAAAAATGGATCATAATAGGGTATCATAAAGGAACATATTCTTGCAAGCGAGCATAGAGGCTAATTAGTAGACCGGTATTAAACCAGAGATATTTATTTTACATCAAAATATTGGTTTATTCTAACCGTAAGTTATAGTAAATGTGCCACTTGTGACCTTTAATGTAAATACCTAGAGTAATTAGTAAATACCTAGATTAGTATTTAAGTTTAAATTCTTTTGTCTCATTCTCATTTTTTCTAATCACAAGCGAATATTAAAATTCCAAATTTATTTATGTTATAATTTGTAGGTGTTATAATTGCGGGGAGTTTGCAAATCATATCGCAGCAAAATGCACTATGGGTCCACAACCCAAACGTTGTCATAACTGTAAAAGTGAAGATCACTTAATAGCGGATTGTCCTGTCAGAGTAGAAAGAACTTCGAAGCCCTCTGGTGGAGTGGAGTCAGAACAAAATGGCGATGAAACTGAAAAGGATTCTACTACATTGACGGAAGATTCTAGAAAGTTACCATCCGATTAACTAGCTATTAGTAGAATAGAAAATACCCGAACTGTGTTCAATTTTGATTCGTCTATTGCTCCATAGATGGCAGCGTACAAAATAACAAGTCATCCAATAAAAGTTACCTATTTTGGATCTTGCCATTCTTGGAAATCTTATACACGATATTTTCAAAAGTTTTTCCCTATGAAGACTGAATTACTTTTGAAAATTCTAGACGATTTATAATAATTTTTAGTATGTTCAGTTTTGAAGACGCCTTCACCTGTATTTTCATTAATTTGTTGCAAATTTAAAATTTCTCTTGCATTTTATCAGATATTAACACATTATAAAATAGAATATTATGCACCCATGAGTAATTCGTTTTAGAAACAAATCAAAGGAAGACTAAGGTTAATATTTTCAATGAAATAAATTCATTTTGACTAATGTAAATATATTACTCTCAGAAATTTGAGAAAGTTGTTGAAAAATCTGGTTTCTTGAATATCAAAGCCCTATTATATTTTTCAAAACAAAAGCACGGATCTAGTAGTATGAGATTATTAAGAAATTTCAAGCAATTAGAGAATCAAAACTAATATTTTATACATACCTTTATGTCACTTTGAACATCATAGTTTCTGTAATATTTAGAGAATCAATTCTCTCAAAATAATTTCCCGTTACTATCAGTATATAGAAACCATCTACTCATTATCTTATTACGTAATTTTCCTTTAAACTTTAGACACACTCAATTAAGTGTGGTATTTATTCAATGCAGGAATGCAAAACTTTGAGAAATCAAAAAAAAACGAGGAATTGCTACATTTAATAAAATACAAAGTGAAAATCAACATTCGCTAAAAGGGCTTTCATCCTAGAAAAAATTTTCATTTATACATATAAAATTAGAAGATTAATGTAGACAGTATCTTAGCATTGAGTATAAACTGAAATGGACACTGGTTTTACATGAAAGTGTGAGTCGTCAACTCGTCACATTCTAAGCGGAGATAACACTCGTTAAAACTGGAGGCAAACAGTCTCCCACCACACTCTTAGTCTTCCCGCAACCTCACATAGTTGTTGTTGGCCGTAACCGCAAAAAATGCATCAGTGACGCATCGACGATTCTGTGTATTTATATTTATAGTCCTTGGTCTTGACACTATTCAAATGTTCCATATTTTTAAAATGTCATGACAGATTGAGTAATATAAAATATTTTAAAAATTAAATAGATTCTCTCCTTCTTTTGATCATAATTTTTCATCATTAAGAACATTTGAATATTTATTTGGGAGCATTTGTTCATAATTTGTTCAATCTCTCGTGCCTGAAATTTATTAATTAATTTAAACGATCATTTCGCGGACTTGGACATTTTTTGGCAGAAACAATCATGAGACCCTTTATCTTTGAAAAGTCAATTTGTCTGTATTATTACTATTTCACGGTTCTATAAAATTCTCTCTGGATTCGGCGTTATTAATTCATTCTTTGAAATTTGTGAAATAATGAAACAACTGCACACTTTCATTGCTGACAATTTTTTCGTTACACAGAGACACACAGTACAACTTTGCTCTTAATGTAAATTAAAATTAGTGTTTTATTTCACTGTTCTTTAGACTATAGAGAGATATAAAATACTTCTTACTTATACTATCAAGTAGATGAGCAAATTTATTATTTACTACTTCCTAAACTCAACGAGGTCTAATATAGACCTCTTTGCCTAAACTAGGACATTTGTATGTGTAAATTGACTGCCAAATGAGACGGTCACAAAAAAATCAGATATAATATTTTGAAAATTGCGTAAAATTGAAATTCAACAAAGAAATTGTTTTATAGGGTGAATTTCTCTTATACTCTATTTAATCCGTAAAAAACTAATTTTGAAAATAATATTCCATTTTTCATTATTTTTCAACAAAACTGGTTATTTAATGTTTTTTTCTGTCTTGAACAGTAGACTTCTGCGGATAGCTAATCTTGAAATTTCTTGACTATCGGATAGATTCCGCGTCACAATAGCACGACTCGATGCCGACGTTTCGCCAACCATTACAGGTGGCATCTCCAGGGCAGGCTTGAACTGAACGTGCATGTTGAAACAGAATCACATTATAAAAGCCTGTTAATGTTGGATGAACAATCCATTATAAAAAAATTGCAAATAATGTTTTCTACTGGTTGTTTGGACTATTATAGTATTAATTGAAGATCAAATTCGCGTTACACAATTGACCAGTAACAACAAGGAAATTCTCTTTTCTTCTTTTGGTTTATTTCAAGTCTTTACTCAATCGTGGAATTATCTGTAACATTCAATGGAAAGAATATGAAAGATTATGACTTGCTACTGCTACTTATTGTCACAGCTCCCTAAATGACTTGCCATCATGAATGATTATTGATAAGTCATGATGTTTCTATGCAAGTCACATCAAGCTACTTATTGTCACAGCTCCCTAAATGACTTGCCATCATGAATGATTATTGATAAGTCATGATGTTTCTATGCAAGTCACATCAAGCTACTTATTGTCACAGCTCCCTAAATGACTTGCCATCATGAATGATTATTGATAAGTCATGATGTTTCTATGCAAGTCACATCAATCAGATAGAAAGAACCACTAGTGAAAGTGACTGTCTCGAATATGACTGACACATAAATTGAATTTATCATATATTTTTCATGATCATTTCCATATCAATAAATCACTTTTAATTATAATAATCACAGCGTAGTATTTAAGTACGTTAGGAAATATCATTCCCCTTATATTAGTAACATTTTATAGCTTTGGTGATTAATTCAAAATATAATTAATGATATCAACAATAGTAACAACTATTTTCACTACAAAACCAAACGTCCTATGTTCGGAAATTTGAGTTAAGCTCAGTAACCAATATATATATATATATATATATATATATGTAGAACTGGATTCTCGGGTATTGATCCGCGTTGTGTGGTTTCGGTCCTCAAAAGGACCTTTTGAGGACCGAAACCACACAACGCGGATCAATACCCGAGAATCCAGTTCTACACATTACGTCCGCGAGAATCTAAGAAGAAACATATATATATATATATATATATATATATATATATATATATATATATACATATTTAGTATTTGAATATTGATCTGATATGATGTTTGGTTAGGTACCTACATTCAGTTTTAAAATATAGCCAAAGCTTCTGTTACCTTATTGAGTTGAACATTTGTTAGATATATTATGAAATGTGAAATATGCATCAGATTTAACAAATACAAGTGTGTGAGGGAATACTTTAATCATAGCTTTTATAAGTAAATGAAAAATTAATCCACGATTTTAATGGTTAGGAATTGTTATTGAAAAACTAGCTAATATGGTTTGCAGTTTGGGCAAACAAATTTGAACTTATTTTCGAATTTTAAATGCTATGTACAAATTTATGAGAGGTACTTAAAGCAAAAGGAGATGTAGTAAGACACCATGATAAGTTTATCATTCAAAATTTGTAGTTATTTGTATATTTATTAAAATTATTTAATTGGAATTATTTATTAATTTGTCATTGTTTTAAATTATTGTTTTGATTTTTATTCAAATTATGACAACATTGATTATTTTGGAAGTGTTTTATTGCTAGTTTTTGTTTCTTATTTTATAGAATTTGTTTGATATTTTTCGTAGAATAAATGCTATTTTCTATGTTCATTATAATAGGTGGAGTCGAACTACAATATTAGCAGGTACTTAAATGATATGTATGTAAAATAAGCACTACATTGTTTAAAGAAAATTGAGATTGTAACATTATCTGCAAAGGATGCATTTCTTGAAGAACTGAGATGAACTAATATACCTACTAAATATGTTACTCACAGTGATTGCAGAATTTTATTTTCTCAATGATTCGTTTTTATGGTAGAATATAATTATTTTCACATATTATACCTAATTATTATGTTTAATTTTAAGTAACTATTTGCCAGTAAGTAAAAACTGGAAAACTAACAACATTCTACCTCATTTTGTAATATTTTGCTATTATATACCTATAAGGTTCCTAAGTTGTGTCACTCTCAAGTAGATTAAGATTTTCCATGTACATTGTACCTGAAGGGTGAAATCACGGTTAATAAGCAATTGCATACTTCATGATTGATGAGTTCAACACCGCACATGACATGTGTACCTATAGTTATGACATCCACGTTTATAATTTAAGCATTGGTACTACTATCTAGTCCAGTAAAAATTTAGAAAATGACGGACTCTGTAATTTTTGTGTACACTTGGTGTCAACTGTCAGTGGGTTTATAGATTAGATATCATATAATATATGAGTGGGCTTCAATATGGCGAACAAGTCTGCTGTGTTCTTATATAGTGCAATAATTTCACAACTACACTTAAATTAATTTGATACTTGTTTTTCAGTCTTAAATTTCTAAGTCCAGTCAAATTAGACAGATAATGGGCAAAATAAAGAGAAGTCAGGCAGCTGGGTATTATCTACAAAAAAGTGTAGCTGTTGGTTTCAGGAAACATATGTCAAACCCTGGGAAATGCATAGGTACTTTTTGAGATATCCAAGGTTTTTGGTCAAAAATTGCATAGATATACATATTTACTTATTGATATTGACGCACCAACTCGCGAGCCCCCACCTTGGTGACATATGCTTCCTGATATCAACAAAACTACACTTTTTCGAAGAAAAAACTCAGCGACTCAACTTCTCTCTGGAATTTGCCTAACTTGACTGAATTATCTTTGGAATCTTCCTGTTATTCATAGATACTCATTCAAATTGTTAATATATTTAGTCAGTCAAATTAAGCACTCTTGAATATTTTCAAAATCAGAAGTTCACTTGAATTCTTTCTTTGGATAGAATAACCTTTAATTGTAGCAAGCATAATCACAGGTTGTCATATAATACAATATCAACTTCGTGATTGCTTTAAACCCAATACCCAGTCTAGCATCCTCAGATATCAATATTGGAAGCAACGTCAGTATATCTAAAAACACGACTGTAGACGATAATATGTCGTCCCTATCTATCTATACAAGGACTTTAATATTAATCAAACATGAAGTATGCTACTGCATTGATGCAGCTTACCCTTTTCTCTTAATGCAAAGTACAAATAATTCAGTAAGAAATGTATCTCAGGAATATGAATTCATTTTTAGCGTGCTTTTATACATTTTGCTTGTGTTTATGTCGTTTCTCAGATAGAAACGGCTTCTGGTTACAACAAATGGAATAGATAGATATAAGTTGGCTAATATTTTCTTTCTTGTGTACTTCTGTTTGTTATATCTTTAAATAAATTATGTGCTCATCTCATAGATATTCTGGAGATATTCTATTATGTAACTGTGGTATTTGATGGAGATTTCTATACACCAATAGAATAGGTACGCGAATTTAGATCAATCATACAATTACAATTTTTTATAACATTTTCATATATTATTGAGGTATTTGAAAAATATCTCCAGATATGATGAAGGTACAAAATTTATTTAATAAAATTCATTCAATTATTCAATGGATAAAAACATGGCATTATTTTTCATTATAATAACGATTCTCAAAAAATCGGTTAAAAGGTATAATTGCTTGTGAATAATTGGTGAATTATGATCCAAATCTGTTAACATATATGTCGAGGGTTTCCTGCCAAAAGGTCGCATCAACCAAAACATGGTCTTACAGGATTCAAGAAAAACATTTTCATAATCGGTGGAACATTTTTACATATTATTTATTATCAGAAATAGATGTTAGCGTATGTTTTGGATACTACTATTAACTTGATAGATTTGGCCAAAACAAATCGTAAAAATCTAAATTTGTTTATACGACCTTCTAGTTCGTTAATTTATTGGGGCATATAGGAAAAATCAAAGGCTTATACGCAAAAGTAAGAACAAATTGGAAAAAAAAATTGTCGGGTAAGAGAAACTAAACAAAAACATAACTACGAAGTTCCGAACTAAAAATTTAATTTCGATGAACCTAAAACGTTTGAATATTGGTCTCTTTATTTTCGCCTCTTTGACAAAACCTCTCATTGTTTGTAAACTCATCTCGTGTTGTCAATCCTACTTTCAATTTGAATACTGGGAGATTTGTATGAAAATCGTAGTTGATGAACATTGAATTCGGAAAATCTTTTAATATCCTTCGAATTTAAAATCTTTGATACAGTAGCCTTGTGAACATTAGGCATTTGCGAGGTTTTAAAGCTTTTGAAATTCAGAAAGTCATTCTGTGTCAAGCGATTTACTTTATACGGCAATCCCCGTTTCTTGGCCATGCTTACTACATTCCCCCAATCAATGGGCTCATACATTCGCTAGCCTTTCCTACGGCGGAGTACTTTGAATCACACTCCATGTGTGTAAATATTGCAGCATACAAGCTATTATGGCATTTTTACTTTGGCCGGGCCATGAGTCAGAGTACAGTGGTAGTTGTTTCGTTTTTTTAGGAAGACTAGAAATTGATTTTAATACGCAAGTTGCTATCTCATCTTCCCTCTTTGTCTATTTATTTCGTCACACAGAAAAGCGTGTCCTTGCTTGGATGCAACCTACCTCATAATTATTAACAGCAAGCTTGCGCTTATAAAAAAAGGGTTTCCCAAAAAATAGCAGACAATTTAAGACAGCTCCTAGCTCAAAGTTTGCGCAAACTTTAGATTTATCACCTTGGGCAGGTTTAACGAATTTTCTATCTTCACCTACTGCATTATTCCTTCCAACGTAATATGTCTGTGTCATATTTCTTGAATATATAACATTATCATTTTATTTAAGTTAGCTTCCGAATATTCTTTGCTAGGATCTCATCGACAACAGTGAAATGGCTGTCATTTTTTTTTAGACAGGCCCAGTAGTAGATTCGTGTGTAAATGGGTATTTCAAAGTAATTTTTAGCCTAGAACGTTCTTTTCTAGGGCAAGCAGCTGCTGTTTTGATTGATTCTCTGATTATAAAGTCGTGTTGCCTTTCTAGATGTGATAACTCATTTTCAATCAACTATTCCAGTACGTTTACATTCACAGTGCACTAGATATAAATATATATATATCGTATGTATGCACATACATACGACCCTCTGCGCATTGTCTATTGCGCCGCCAATATACGACTAGTATGTTTGACATGACTTGTTCATACGACCTTACACATAATATACTTTTGTCGTTCCAAAAGGCTTGGCGATAATTGATGATATGTCTGAAAAAAATAAGCAAGTAGCGACGTTATCATCAGTCTGATGGACAACGAGTTCTATAACTCGTACTTATAGAACTCTTTGCTGATGGATAGGTACGATCTTTTGGCATGACAAATATATGACTATTAGCATTAAATTCAGGTTATAAACCCAAAATCGCAATTCTGTGGATACGCCCTTCTGGCAGGAAACCTTCGATGTTATTATGAATTATGATCATTAGTATACAACCGAATGTTTACATGATTTGAATCCGTTGTATTCAGTGCTTGACAGTAAGTAATTGCCTCAATTGGTAGCAATTACTCCCAAATATTCCATTTGTCATAAGAATGCTACAACAACCCGGATATAAATTCTCCATGAATAAAACTCATATGTAGCAAACATTTCAGGAAATTTATATTCTGAAGTTTTCATTCCATCGAACAATTTTTTCGTTTCTAAGTGCATTGAGTGTTGTTAAAGCAATTTCAATATTTTTGTAATGCCATATTTGAGAATGCAATTCTTTATCTGATCACCTCTAATGAACTTAAATAGACTGATTATGTTAAGCTCAGGGACACAGAACAACTTATAACATATTTACAACTCAACCCAAATAGTACTATTTATTTGGATAGTATACATTTTTAATATAGGTAGTTTGTACAATGTTTTGTTTATTGAACCATCCCTGCATCCCAACAAACGCAAATTGAAATTATGAAGCAGTATATACCTAGAAGTAATTGTGAGATCTCGGTAACTATAAGATGATTATGTAGATAGAAAGATTAGCGAAATCGGGAGAGTTGCTAAGGTCCGGTCTCAAGAAATTTCAATTTCCGCTAATCTAGTAAACTATAAAAGAGTTCGCACTTTGATGTACTATAACACTATGAATAAGAAACAACCATACTTATTGATTAAAATACTGTAAAAGTACTGAGGTCCTTCCACCTACAAGTAGCTATTATCAGCATAATTTGAATGAAAAATCAAAATGTGCCTGTTTAAATACCATTTGGAATGAATAGGACATAATATAAGGGACTACCCTTTGATAGATCCCCATATCTGCAATGACCGGATTCCGTTAATGAACAGCTACAAGGAACCATGAGAATCAATATGTATATAAAAGACACATCAAAGAGATATCCTAACAGTACGCTGAAAAATAGCCGCATTGTTTTACTATGATTTGGCCCCGGATAAGTCAGGGATGAGACGGATGATTGGACAAGAGTTCATACAGAATGTGAATAGGTACATTATAAACAGACATTAGAAATGATATTGATCATAAATCATCAGCATTGAGTGATGTTACATTGATAACTCAGAAGTAAGCACTTCAATAAAAATTGTTCTACGACAAAGTGACATGCTCACGAATTATGTTTCTATTGCAGCTAGAAGAATATGCATTTTGTGGATGCCACTATGTGTTGGAATAAACAATTATACTCATACAATGTTCTTGTAAATGTAAATTTCATTTATGCTAGCACTATGATTTACAGTGGCGGCTCGTGAATTTTTGAGAGAGGAGGCTGGACATAAAACGTTTTTGTAAAAATATACTCAATCACAGCCTTTTAACCTTTGCAGAGCGACCGTACCAGCTACTTCAGTGACAAAATTAATTGTTACCCAGCAAGAACCAACGTGGAGGTATAGAGTTTCTCTTGGCAAAAAATTTTTTTGTTCGTTTTTTGTCTTTTATTTTTTTTGGATTTTTAATATTTTGTTTTTTTTTAATTAATTTTATTAACTTTTTTATGTATTAACGGAATTCTACGGTCTTTAGTTTGCGAAAAATGATCAATAATATTATCAAAAAATGTATCATTTTGTTTTAAGTGTTTTACTAAATCTTTTTCAATAGATATTAAACTAACATTGTATAAACGATTTTGGCCCATTGTATGTGGCATGTAACATTTAATTCGTTTGAAAATAGAAAATGATCTCTCTACCGATGCCGACGTGACAGGAATTTTTTAATTTTTGATATTTTTCCTTTTTTTGGAATTTTCATATATTTTTTTCAATTAATTTTATTAACTTTTTTATATATTAACGGCATTCTACGGTCTTTAGTTTGCAAAAAATGATCAATAATATTATCAAAAAATGTATCATTTTGTTTTAAGTGTTTTACTAAATCATTTTCAATAGATATTAAACTAACATCGTATAAACGATTTTGGCCCATTGTATGTGGCATGTAAGTTTTAATTCGTTTGAAAATAGAAAATGATCTCTCTACCGATGCCGACGTGACAGGAATGGTGAGTGTCAAACAAAGTAGTTTATAAAACTGAGGTAAAACTTGTTGCAAATCATTGTCTATCATATATTTTATCATATCGGCGTGACTGTCGTACTGGCCTAAAATATCTTTATCCGAGTATATAACGCATAATTCATTGTGCCGTGCTATTTTATCAAAATATTTATATTTTAGAACTAAGTTATCTTAAAGTGCATTGAATTTGACCTTTAATAGTATCTAAAATTTCATAAAAAAGTTGTTTATAATGTAGTTTCTTGTCTACCAAATTATATGTTTTCCTACTTTTCGCGGGAGGAGCCTCATCAGTTGAAAAATTTTCAAATAAAATATTAAAATGAAATTCTGTATTACGGAAACTTGAAATTTTTCCAATGAGATGTTTCAAACGATCTCTTGAATAAATTATATCAGTGAATTTATGTTGTAAAATTTGAAAAATAAGATCAGTTTGTTCAAATATTAATTTAAAATTACCAAGAAAAAACAAAAATTCTTCATTTTCTAAATTTTCTAAATAAGATTAAACCAACCGCAGCATTTAATGAAATCTGATCTGTTGAAAAGTCGTCAGTGTTTAATACAAAATCAAATGTTTCAATTAATTTGTCTTTATTTTTATGGATGGTAAATATTGCACGTGATGTAAAATTCCATCGAGTTGGAGCATTACAGGGAAATCTACGATTTTTTTTTAAACTTCGTCTTGTCAATACTACTATTAGTATTAAATGATCGATTTTGATAGTTACCTGACTTAACTAATCCTTTCAAATCCGGTAAAGGCCGTTTATTTAAAAGAAACACTTTCATCATATGTTAATCCACTAATTAGATTTTCTAAAAGGCAGCAACTAACTCAGCAACACTCATTTTAAATTTACAACAGACAACAATCTAACCTTACTTCGCGTGGCGTGACAACACATAAACAAGCACTGACTGACCTACTCAGCAGTCGGCAGAACGCACGTGTCGTATTTCATAGATTGCGAGAGGCTGCCGCAGGCTAGCCTCCAGAGGGTGTTGCCATTTTCGCTGATTTACCCAGTTTGCGATCAGACTGGTCGGAAAAACGGCAACTGCTTTGAACAACACATGCTCAGCGTTTGAGATATATAGAGAGTCTAGCCTCAGGGCACTGTTGCCAGATTAAAAATAACTACTGAGAACGGGGAATTTATTGTAAAATTTTTAAAATTATCACAGAAACAGGAAATAAAATGGAGAATGATTATTAAGATAAATTGGTGAGGAGGCTGAGCCTCCTTAGCCTCCTTCGAGGAGCCGCCACTGATGATTTCCTAGGCAATGTAAATCTAGATTTCGGAGTTCAAGCATGTTTTGTTCACATACCTCTCTTACCAGATAAACGTATTTAGTATAAACGTTTTATAATATCTTCATTACTTTGTCATTTTAAGCTATCACCACTGACGCATCAACTCATATTCCGCACATTTCTCTGTCTTTGATTTGATAGAAACACCCTTATTCCACGACAAGACTTATTCGAGGATCATCTGTGGAAGTTGAGGAAATTCGAAATTCATGTGAATTTCTTAAAGAATACGGAGCGAGACTCCGCGGCAGTAACATTCACATTTATTGAAATTCAATTATTAAAACTCGCACGTAATTTTAAGTTTATCAATATTCATAAGCCTATAACGGCACGATTGAAAGCAATATATTGACGAGAAAATTCTCAACCTGTCACAAGCAATCAACGCTATTATTGGGATAGGAGAAAAATCGACCAACACGACTTTTGTCAGAAATAATATAAGGCAAGCTTAATTGCCTCGAACATATAACCTGGGTACGTAGAAACTAGTCCCCATAAACGTTTTCATATGTTCTGCCTGTATAAATATTAAGAAATATTTTAGAGGTAACTAAAAATGTACCTACTATAAATTATGAAAGATATGGATACCCAGTTTTAATAAGTTTTCTTTTATTTTTATAACAAGTTTATTTCGGAATTTTTCTACAGTTTATTATTCAGTGTAGTCTTCGTTCATAATATAATGGATTTCAAACAAATAAAGACTAGTCAATCTTAAAATTATAATTTATGATAGACCCGTATCTGTAATTCCATATTTTACTCATTCACCATTCAGTATTATGGGTTTTCATGGAGAAAGGATTACTTAAACATTTTAGGTACGTTCTGGTATGACGTCATTCTGCTTCAGGATTCAGGACTTTCACTACATCGAATTAAATTCCATTAAATGATTTTATACTCTGTGTTATGTATTATTAAGATTTATGATAGATTGATTCCTTATATTACTCAATTATTTACCGCCACAATTATAGTCTTATCTTTATACTGTGTCCGTTGTTGTCTATATGTATTGTGTAAATGTGTAGCATTTAAAAATTTAAATCTTAAAATGTACCTCCATAGTTTATTGTATAATAAACTTAAATGTATGACTAAAACATGTATTTGTATCAATATCAAAAGAAGTATACGAGCTCTATGGTATAATCTACATAATATAATAAGATTCTTGACCCAGTATGAATTATATAAAAAATTCTCGGGAATTAGGTCACATTAACACTATGTTATAAATGTTCGTCTTTACGTACGTTTCGGTCTCACGACCATCATCAGAAGACTCATTTTGCCAAAAAGGGGTTAACTAAAACTAATTAGCACAAGCGTCCATATCGCACAATCTTCAATCAAAAAGCTCACGCCGTCGAAACGAACAGAACCACGAATAATCGAAAATTGTATCGTTATAATTTTCGATTACCGAAACGTACGTAAAGACGAACATTTATAACATAGTGTTAATGTGACCTAATTCCCGAGAATTTTTTATATAGTATAATCTACAGGTTGGAAACATAGCAAAACGAATTCTTGATATCCAGTTGTTCCGTCATTAAGATAACTTTTAATTTGTGGTGTTCAACTAGTTGCTTACGCTAGAGTTCAAGAGATGGCGTATCAAAATTGCAATTTCCATCCGTAAGCCAGAATGAAGAAATGAAAAATGATCGGGGAGTCGTCAAATTATCATGACAGGAGAAACAGAATCATCACCTACTGTGTTTGTACTGGACCATTATGGTGACCTAATAAGGAAAGAAACAGGTTTATATAACCCAGTTAAATGTTCATTCAGTTCTAAAGAGATGGCGCAATATGTGTAAATTCAAGGAATTAATTCATGTTTTCAATATAGAAAGATAGGGTAGATGTAAAGCATAGTTTGTAGATTCAATAAGTCAAATCTTTTTGAGTAGATGGTTGGATCATAGCCTACTAGACACTTAGAGCATGATCCAGAATTAGTCACGTGGCCAAATCTGGCCTACTCGTTGTATTCGGGTTTGAATGACATTTAAAAATACAGTAACAAGTAGGTAATTAGTGATTAATTACCATACGATATTTGAAACCACCGGATATTATTTTGAAATTATTGGAATTTGAAAAAGCTTAACCTCCAGACTCTCTAATACAATAATTATAAATTCTGGGAAATTGAATTGATATGACTGATGGTGATAGAATCAAATTGAGACTACTTTCAACAAAGTTCGCCTTCTCCTATACCCACACAATTATAAATGAATGTAAAATTTTAACTTCAAATTGCTGTATCGATACTAAGACCTGAAACAATCGAAGAACGTTGTATCCAAATTTTATTCGAGTTCGAATAACATTTAAAATAACAATGATAAATAATTGTTTTGAAGTCTTAGTTGGAATTGGGTAAAGCTATATCTCCAGACTATGTTTTACAATAATTATTATAAGATCCAGGAAATTGAATTGAATGATTTCATTTCACTGACAATATAATCAAATTGAGACTACTATGAACCTTGAAAGTCCATCGTTCCCTATAAGCCATACAAATTTAGATAAATGTATAATTTTATTTTCTGCAAAAAATTACAATTGCTGTCGATACTAGGACGTGAATTATAATTTAAAATATCATCTTATTCGAGTCAGGTTTGGAAATCAATATCATCACGATGTTCTAGATTTGATCATCTTTCTTCAGAAGGTTTACATTTGATACTTTATTTGACAAATAGAAATGTTGATTTTGAAAAAAATTAACCTTTTTATTTGTCAAATAAAGTATCAATCAAACGTAAACTTCCTGAAGAAAGACGATCAAATCTATTTTATTGGGGAAGAAAGAATCTTTTTGAAGTAGTCTAATCTATTTTTGTTTCAAGCTCTCGGCTCGTATAAAGGCAAATGTGAGATAATGAGTCTCATCCGAATTACGGGCATAATTCCAAGTAGGTACACATGACTAAAATAGTATTCTGAAGGAAAATGATATAAAATAAAAAACAATAACATGACGGAAAACACATAACCGTTGTCATTTTCCGAATTATTATCACATACGTTGAAACAAAGAAATTGATAATAACAATTGCACAGTTGTTTTTCAGGAGTTCTGATTGCGAATTATAGAGCCACTCAGATCTGTCATTAGAACTCTCGAAGAAAGTTTGCACGAATTTGAAGCAAGAAAACTGTAAAATTCAAATAAATTGTTAATAACAATCGCTGAATTGCTAATTAGCCCCAAACAGAACATCTGTAGTTCAGAAGGGTACTGCATCGCTTTTGGTGGTAATACCACCTACAATATTGTAATCTAAAAGGAGAGATAACAAAAAGTATTGTTTGGCTGTCTGAAAGTTTCGAATCTACGTTACCAAAAGCAAAGCCAGTATGCAATGCAGGTGTACTTACTATCAAGTATACATGAAATATTCTACTTAGAAAGAATAGTAATCGTTATTTTAAATGGCCTACAAGCAATGAAGTTATGCCTCAGTAATGCATCGTTCAATTCCAACTAAAACGGATTTTATCACCTCAAACGTACTACGGCTTGTCCAGAGAATGAAAAACCTGTGATTCAAAGAACACTAACTCCTCTCACTCGTAGGAACTGAAAATATATTGCAATTGATTAGAAACAGATGAGCAATTTGAGAGACGTCAAATTATACTCTATGTCATTATATTGAAAGTTATTTATTCGAATTTACAAGATAATGTGTTTTACAAGGACCTTTATCGTAATTCAATATTTAACTTGAATAGTAGACTTCCGCGGATAGATAATCTTCAAGGCAGACTTGAGGTTTGAACTGAAACTTTTCAAGCCTCGGGCCTGTCCTGAAGATGACACCTGCAATGGTTGTCACGCGGAATCCATCCGGATGTCAAGAATTTTCAATATAATATTTACAAATGAATTAGCTTCTACTATCGTTACCTCGTTTTAATAGCACAATTTTACGGTTTCGGATTTTCTGCGGAAATCTATAGGTATATGATTGTGATATGTATTTTCTAGCCGCGGAAAGTTGAAAACATGGAAATGAGTCAAATTATACTGTTATGACATTGAAAATTATTCGAAATGACAACATATTTACTAATAAGAACGAAATAATCACCCTTATCAGTAGATACTGTCCACTACTTCTTTAACGGAAGTGTCTCTGTTATACGGTCTGAGTGTATCTAACCCAGAGCATAGAGCTAACCTAAGTAACAGAAGGGCACATATTACCAAACCATAGAGTGTGGAGGTGATAGAATAGATAGTGTATATATACAGGCTGCTTGTAGGATGTGTTATGACGTCAATCACGTGATTATCTTCGAGGAGGTGTCATGGCATATGTATGAGCTGACATGGTGGGTGTATATCGAATGATGAACTGCGTGGACGCCATCTATCCGAAGAACTAGAGGTGAAGTCTGTCAAGATCAAATATGAACTGTTTTTTGTCAATAGTTTTGTGACGTATTTTGACTATACAGGTTGATTTTCCTTGAGGGTTGTATGTTTGAGATACAGGCTGTTTCTAAAGATCCTAGAAGATGTTTCATGACGTCTGTTACGTATCTCTCAGTCAATCGTTGAACTGTCATGACTTCTCTCACATGTTCCAGTCTTCAACGTATTCGACTCGCCTGTGACGTATTCTGTTAAGTGTTTGAACGTTTATCATCGACTTTAGCATCTTATCAGGGATAAATCGGAAGGAAATTATATAGTCGTCACTTGATTACACCAGAAGTAGCGATTTTATTGCATATTCGGAATCTACGTGATGTACTGAACAATAATATAGTTTATATATCGCGATCGAGTCTTCCGATCTTCCGCAATCAGGGACTGAAGCTTTTATGTTTCGAAATATTGCTTTAAGGGTATACAATGAAAGGTCTCGATGTGAGCGTGAATTTCATGATTTTCAGTGGGAAAATTTCAATATAGCGGATATAAATGGAAAAATCTGTAATTTTGTAGCAACTATAGCTTTATGGGTATTAAATGAAAGTTCTCGAGCATAGAGTATAATTAATTTTTTGATTACCAAATGAGAAAAATCCGATATGTTTGATATATATATATATATATATATATATATATATATATATATATATATATATATATATATATATACTTTTGTTGATATTCTTGAACCATTTGTAATATTTGTATGTTTTCTTGGTATATTGGTTCGTATATATACTGATAATGAAATAAAAATTCTGTTTTGACGTTTCGACAACGTTTATTGCCTTTATCAAAATTGTTGATTGAAATTAGTGTTTCCATGTAATTTACCTATGAATGAGTTCTTAACAGCTATAGAATATACATTCACCGCTAATTTTTTACAATATAAAGATGATTGTTATAAACAATTAGATGGTTGTGCAATGGGCTCTCCAATATCAAGTATCATAGCCCAAATAGTAATGGAATTCCTTGAAGAAAAAGTAGTATCTCAACTAAATTATAATATAGCCTTCTTCAAAAGATATGTTGATGATTGTATTGCTGCAATCCCTGAAAACAAATGTAATGAATTTTTGAATTCTTTCAATTCCTTTCACCATAAGTTACAATTTACGATTGAATTAGAAAATCATAACGAAATAAATTTTTTAGATTTAACTTTAGTAAGAAAATCAAATGATAACAAAATTCTAACAAAATGGTATACCAAACCTACTTGGTCAGGAAGGTATACTAATTTCAATTCTAATATACCTAAAAAATATAAGAAAAATGTTATTATAAATCTAATAGATAGAGCTATTCGACTAAGTTCTCCTGAACTGAGAACTATATCTATTACAAAAACAAAAGAAACTTTAATAAGAAATGGTTATCCCATTGATTTAGTAAATTCGATAACTAAAGACAAAATTCATAAATTTTATAACTCATTTGGTGGAATCAATACCAATAATGAGAAAACTAATGATAGGCATTACATATCACTACCATATATCAGTGGACTTTCAGAGAAAATTTGTAATATAGTGAAACCTTATGACCTACATATATGTCATAAGAGTTATTTAAATCAGAAAAGTCTCTTTACAAAATTAAAAAGCAGCGTACCTTTCAAAAAAATAACCCATACTGTTTATTCCATCCCTTGCAAAGATTGCGAAAAGGTATATATTGGCCAATCTTCACAATACCTCGAAAAAAGATTAAATGGCCACAAATATACCAAAAATTCATCAACTGCGCTCAATAAACATGTGAAAGACACTAACCATACTTTCGACTACAACAATACAAAAATTTTAAATATTGAAACAAACGACAACAAACGTTTGATATTAGAATCTATTCAAATTAAAAAGAACAATTGTGTAAATGACAAAATAGATTCCAATCTTTCGAAACTGTACAATAATCTAATTCAAACTTAACAAAATTTTATTAATTTGAAGTGCCACTTTCCATTGTCTATTTAAAATTCAACCTAAAAAAGATGAAGTATTATTTAACTATGACACTATAGAATAACAATTTTGAGGTTAAATTCCATAGAATTATCTTAAACTTGAATAGTTATGATAGAAATACTCATCATAGAGTAACTAATTCATACAATAATTCATAGATATTTATAATTGTACAATATTGGAATGTCTTGTATTTAATCAAATTCAATCTATTTCAAATTGTAGTTAGCCATACATTACTCTTTCACACACAACCGATCCAATGTTTTCTGCAGTTTTAATTGGATCTTAAAACACAAGTCGGCTGCAGACGCATTTCATTAATCGAAATCATCTATTCTTTTCTAAATTACATGGAAACACTAATTTCAATCAACAATTTTGATAAAGGCAATAAACGTTGTCGAAACGTCAAAACAGAATTTTTATTTCATTATCAGTATATATACGAACCAATATACCAAGAAAACATACAAATATATATATATATATATATATATTGAAAAACGTCAATTTTGTTGAAGCTTTATGGATCAACTGAAAGGACTTGAAGAGTACACATTTTATACACATGAAAGCTATAAGCTATCAACTGTCGTTCTATTAGCTGTTTCATGTCATAACTATAACGCCATCTATCTGTCATAGTGGTAGCCATTATATGACGTGTCAAGTGGTCAATCGATGAGTCGTCATTCATAGGTATTGAAACGCACGAAAACACGCACTAGACCGAAAGTGAGGTTGAGTAAATGTCTCTCAAGTGGCAGCTATAGTAATGATTGTTGTAGTGTGAATAGCTGGAAATTGCATGAATTTATTACGGGATAAGATGTTCACAAATAATATCCGTATCTATATGTCTTTTAAAGATTACACACGTAATCGGAACAAATTCTATGTAAAAGTAAGAGCACTTAGTGATATAAAATTTTACGAAGGCAAAAATATAGTTTAAGACAACTGAGCAATTTAAGTGTTGAGAATAGCTGTGTCGAAGGCGAATTTCATAATCCAAACTTCGATTTTGAACGGAATCTTTTATACAAACGCTCCACATCGAGTGGATTGTATTTATATATGTCCCAGCATGGATTTCAAAAATGAATGTAACCGAACGGAATGGCAATCGATGAATCATCAAATGATTAATGATAATTTTACATATGACATTCATGAAACGATGTTTACGTTTGACTGTAAACTCAAGTTATCATTCCACGATGGCACTGAGGCAGATGCTATGAATTGGTAAACTGGAGGAACACAACCAACAGCACCGATTCATTGTCAAACTGAAGCGCCACATACTACATACTACAGAAATGAAATTTAATGTAGACAATGTAGTGTTTTAATCAGAACACCTAATCAGTGTAAAGAAACGTATTAATGAATAATGATTCGATGAGTAAAAATGTTGTTTTATTAGAAAAATATACGACAATCATGGTTACAAACTATAATGGTTCTTTAAGAAATAAACTGCGAATATTAATATTCATTACATATTTATTTAGATAGTACATTCAGACACTTGTTTTGACACGTGCTTCAATAGTCAGGCACGTGTTTCACTCGATTGACAGTTTCTATCTTTGTCAGTCTTTTGATAAATGTCCAAAACATGGATTGCGCGACAATGAAGATGTCTTGATTCTTTTCAACCCGAATTGAAGCACATATCTACTGATCATGTAAGTACCGACATGTCACTTGAGATATTCGAAGAGATATGTAGCGTATGTTGGAGAGATAAATATGGATTTCTTATGATGATCAAAGGGCGTCGTCGCAAAGGTTTTGATAGTTATATATACATGTAATGTATCTAAACTTCCATTTAAAACACAAACCCCTCTGCATTGATGTGTCTAATGAGTTAAGGTGAAAAAAACAATTAAAGGAAAAAGTTCGTCAAGAATTCAGGATACTTGAGCAAGATAATGCAGCGGATACAGAAGAGTTTTTGCAATAATACTCCCCATCAAGAGATACGATGATAAAATGGATTTGCGATATTATTCAACCTTAGAAAAATGATTTATGGCTATTCAAATCATATAATTTGATAATGAGAGTAATATAATTATCAATGGTATCCCGTTCAAAGGTACCACATGATTGTATAATTTGATATTTTACAGATATGTTCTACCTGACACTTACACTGTGGAAGATGGAAAAAATTACCAGCCGAATGATGAAAATGACTAGTGCCCACAAATATAATAACGATCCAGCTAATCGAATAACAAACACTGTAAAATACAAACATGTACTGAAACCTTTGATTATTTCCATGATAAAACCTAGGTCTAAAACACACTGGAAATGCATATATCAAAAATAATATGCTTGAATATAACGAGAAATCGGTCCGATACGTTTATTGGGACGATGTAAATGAAATTGTGGATAGACTAAGACTTCTTGTTGCATGTTCGTATGTTAGTAACAATAAGCATCACACGGGATAATTCCTATAATGTATAAGTTTGGTAGAATCTGGCCTTCCATGTGGATATATGATACCGCAGGACAATTATAAAATGTTTGGATGATTAGTGGCAAATCTGACTGAAATGGGTAATTATGATCGCTAAAACCGAAAACATATCTTGGTTATGATCGATTGCCTCTCGGAAATACCTGTGTACTGTTCCTCTGAAAATGAAATCAGCCGGAGAGGTTAGAAAAGCGTTCTATTTTTTTGAAATCAAACGGACGTATCCCCAGGAATCGGCAAAGTGATCAAGGAAAGGAGTCCTTCAATAAACACTCCGATGAGTGGATGAATAAGCATCAAATTAACTATTATGATACGTATTCTGCGAAGAAAACAGCCATTGCAGAACGAGTTATTCGCACTTTGAAAGAAGCACTCTACAAACAACTCAGTCTGAGCTGAAAATACAAATATCTTGATATGCTTGAAGAAATCACCCAAAAATATAAAAAATGTAAACATATAACGATAAATATGACTCCATGTAATGTGACGAAATAGAATGAGAGTGAGATATTGAAGCAAGACTACTCGAACATTGAGTTTACCTCTGCCTCACATATACAACGTTGGAGATGTGGTGTGAATAAGTAAAGCTAACCATATATTTGAAAAGTATATACACCCAATTAGTAGACAGTTCCTGTTACGTATATGTTTCAAAATATAGTGTGAAGAATCAAGTGACGAGCTGCATGAATCATCATAAGTATGTTGTTATTTTTGTTCTGAATGTTATACTGCCAAAATGGATATATTGTTCCAAATACATGTTATTGTTATTATTTCTGATATCTCATTACTCAAACTGGTGGTGATGAACGTAGGTAGTAAACTATGGTCGCCGACTGCTAGCAACGAAACATATGGAGATATAGGTGAGGACCTCATCGTCTGGCGATCATAGTTTACGAACTAGGACTGTTCCAGTAGACATGAAGGATTTTTCGAAACGAACGTTTGTCATGTCTCCGTCAGTCTGATCATAGAATAAGAATATTTAATGTTTGTGTGTATGATTCTTTTGTGATTGAATGCCATGCGTGAATACCTCCAAATGATCCCGTCGATTTTTCACCAATTCATCAGTTGTCATTCGGTGCGATTACACTCGCCACCAGTATCATCCTTAAGACTTATATAAATACGTTCAACTTGATGTGGAGCTTTTGTATACAGGATCCCGTTCAAAGTTGAGGTTAGAATTATGCAATTTGTTTTTGACAGTCATCTTCCTTCTCCTTTCCACTAATACATGAAATGTTCAAGTGTCTTAAAGCGATAATTTTGTCTTCGTTTCTACTCAGTGTTCTTACTTTTACACATAATTCGTTTATGTGTGTATTCTTCTCAAGACATATCGATTCTGATAATTGTGGTGTGATCTTTGATGAGTCAAAAGCTCTGAATATCAACCACTACACTCTATTCTTCAAATTCCAAAAGTCTAATATTCAATATGAGCTGGTGTTGAGAGACCATAGATATTATATTTATATATATATATATATATATATATATATATAAACAAGTTTAAAGTTTCTTTGCCTAATTGGCCACTATCGTGTATGTAACTTAAGAGATATAGAATTAAATTTTCTGAATTATGAAGATAACTTAGATAATTTAACATAGGATTATAAAGATGAATAAACGTAAAAGATTGAACCATAGGCGGGATTCGAACCCACATTTCTGGATTTCTAGTCCAGGGTGTTTACCAATTACACCACTTCGGTCCTGTTAGATTTTTATATTTTTGTAAATATAAACCTCTGAAAGGATAGTAGATCATTGATAAACACAATGCGATTCGATGCCCTACCATAGATCAACTATTCACGCACATTCATCTGAAGTTCAGTCGTTTTTTGAAGTAAGGATTGTAGGTTAGTACTGCTATGAATGGCAGTTACTTGACAGTTCTTATTCAAATGCTGTCATTTGAATAAGAACTGTCAAGTAACTGCCAACCATAGCAGTACTAACCTACAATCCTTACTTCAAAAAACGACTGAACTTCAGATGAATGTGCGTGAATAGTTGATCTATGGTAGGGCATCGAATCGCATTGTGTTTATCAATGATCTACTATCCTTTCAGAGGTTTATATTTACAAAAATATAAAAATCTAACAGGACCGAAGTGGTGTAATTGGTAAACACCCTGGACTAGAAATCCAGAAATGTGGGTTCGAATCCCGCCTATGGTTCAATCTTTTACGTTTATTCATCTTTATAATCCTATGTTAAATTATCTAAGTTATCTTCATAATTCAGAAAATTTAATTCTATATCTCTTAAGTTATATATATATATATATATATATATATATATATATATATATATATATATATATATATATATATATATATATATATATATATATATATATATACCCCACATTAAATATTTAGTTATTAACAGTGACCTAATAACTAAAACAACATCTTTCATAATGCCGTGAAGATTTAATTATAATATGAAAAACAAGTAACATATACACATTATTCAAAATTAAATACCCTACAGAAGAATCATATCTATAAATATCAAAATGCTCAAATAATTAGGCAGAAATTATACGGAATTTATAAATTATAAAACTTATTGAATTTATTACATCTGATTCTGCTACCATATAACACAAACCTGGATTTTTCCCAAGCCAGAGATTGAATCCGATTGTGCCTAAAGATGCTAAATATAAATAAGAAGAACTGGGAATTACATAAATGAACAGTTATTATTCAGTGGTGAACTTCTGGTATTGAGGCTAGTAGCAGATGCTAAATCACGGTTTACCTTTTGTGTTATAATAATAAACATTAACAAAATATTATGGTTTCCAGAGAAAATAATAATGATATAAACAGGAGTTTAGTTCCCAGTATTAATGTTCATATTTACAAATTACGTGATCGGTCATCTTAGTTTTAAGCTTAAATTTTACCACCAGAGGAACATTATTATATAATATCAGGTATATCAGGTACTGTTACTTTTAAAAATACAAATATTTTGAGAATAAAAGTGAACTTTGTTCTAAAATGTCCTACCTGTCCTTCAGATGTTTTGATAAATCATTGAGATTTTTAACCTCTGCATTCATTCTACGATTTCTTGTAGTCAAGTATTTAATTACTTTTCTTTGCTTTGCTTCGCAATTTGAAAAATTCTCTTTCAGTTTTTGGTCTATACCATCTCTTCCTCAGAACAATCACTATCGGCTTTCTATGTAATAATGATAAATTTAATTAAATTTATACAATCAAACAATACTCATAATAAAATGTAAGTACCTCTTTCCTTTTTGCAATAATGTCTCAGCATTAGTATTTGGTGTTGTTATTACAGTGTACTTGTGTTCAATGTTAGAACTGAACAGATAGTATCAAAATGTTATAAATCTACTAAGTAGATAACATACCAATTTTCTGTTTTAATTACAGGTTGTTGTTCATTCATTCTAAATGAGGAGTCTTCACAACAAATATTGTTTGCATCATCACTAGTAAAAACATAATAATAACATGTACCTAGCTAAAAATTATGACGGACTCATATTGCTCACCGATTTCTAGGTTCTCTGGGTTTAACCTTATGCTTCAAAATGTTCCCTGGAAAATCAGGAATAGGAATTACAAGGTATTTTACTGATTTCCTTTCAAATACATACACGGAATTCTTTACTGTAAATTCTCAACTACAGAATATTTGACCTTGACAGGCTTCACCTCTAGTTCTTTGGTTCATTTATAGATGGCGTGCACAGACAAGACAGTTATAACATGACAGTTCCACCAAGACAGTTCATTGGTCGATATACACCCACCAGGACAGTTCATACAGACTCATTACACCTCTTCGGAGATGATCACGTGATTGAAGTAAGGCACATCCTATAAGTAACCTCTATATACACAAAATCTATTCTATAACCCCCCTCCACACTCTAAGGTTTGATAATCTGTGACCATCTGAAATTTAGATTAGCTCGATGCTCTGGGTAAGCTGCACCTAGACTGGATCCCAGTCTGACACTTACGTTACATATGTAGTAGACTGCATTTACTCTTTCCACTGAAAAAATATTAAAGTGGGTACTAAGGAGCTTTCAGATATACACTAGCCATCATCAGATTAAACTAAATTAGGAAACAAAATGTGCCTGTTTCAATACTGTTGGTTAATAACGCAAACAAGGGGGTACCCTCAGCTGGAGATAAATCTGGAATCAATGAATTGCCTTTTCGCTAATACATTTCCATCCCTTCTAAATTACCTAGATATTTAATACATTGGTATCACCCAAGTGACATTACAACAATTTAAAAAGAAATTTGGTTTGATTCCAAGAATCCATATTTTTTTATATTAACTACATGTCTTGGGTTTTACTATTACACCTCATTATCAAGTTTTATAGATTCGATAGCTTATTGAATAACATATCTCAATGTTAAATATAGTTCCGTCAACACCGTAGCTTCTTCAAACAAATACTACAAAGTAATAACTTATTTCAAAAGAGCTATCTAATGTATAACTTCAATGATAATCTTAGGATAGATGGTTAGGTATTGGAATTCTACCTAGTTGGGTTTAACCCAACGATGAACGATAAACTGGTACCAAACTGAGGTTCTTCCGTTTGACACCAGCTTATTAATTTCATAAAAATTTTCCAAGGGAGAATTATTAAGTATTTGGTGATCATTTAATAGGATATCGAACTTCTCATATTCATTAATTTCCAGGGATTCTAGCAACTTCAATTGATTACCTTTATTCTGAATGTATAGAATCTTGAAATTATCATTAAAGTCACGGTTTTCCACAACTAAATGTTCCGCATAAGTTGAATCTGATTTATTATTAATGAAACTACGCCTGTGTTCTTTGATCCTTTTTACTTTCACTCTGAATGTGTAAAATCTTGAAATTATCATTAAAGTCATGGTATTTTTGATAAGATTAGCTGAAAATTCTGTGTTTTATACGGTACGTGAATATCTAAAATTTGAAACTTAGTATATTATATTCTTTTATCAGAATTCAAGGAAAACAATCCCAATAGACCTGTCCTATCATTCGTAACAGCCTCATAAGCTATGATATCTGAGCTTATAAAACCATTTTAATCACCACAAAATTTTGTCCAAAATATAGTATAGGAATTCTTATAATTAACTTGATAAAATTTAAAATATTATATATAAATTTTCGGGAAATAGGTCACGTTAACACTTATTTTTATATTTTAGTCTTTACGTACGTTTCGGTCTCACGACCATCATCAGAAAATTTATTATTTCAAAATCTGATTATTTAGAACTAAATTGTATTAACACAAAGCGTCATTATCGCACCAATTTCGTCTAAAATGCCCACGTCGCCGAAACGAACAGAAACACGGAATCGAAATTGTAACACAAATGTTATAAGTACTACATATCAAAAATACACTACTTAGTAGAACTCCCAAAAAATACGAACACATTTCTTAATTTTCTCTGAGGTTCTCTGAGGAAATGTTGCGCATAAGCCTACTAACTGTGTTGTGAAATATTTCTCAAATCTAAAACCTGTAATACCTGAAGATAAACAAACCCACACAGTATATAAATGAAAGATGTTTAGATTGTGATGGGACTTATACTGGAATCCTGAACAATATTTACAAAAAAGAATGTATGGCCATAAGTATAGCACAAGGAACAAACACTTAGAAAATTCCACTGCCCTTGCTAAACATTGCTTTGATTATAACCATCAATTCGATTATAAAAATGTTAATATTTTAACTAAGGAAACTAATTATTATAAAAGATCTATTCTGGAGATGATTCACATAAAACGCGACTCCAAATCTGTAAATCATAGGACTGACGGTCAAACACTAAGTCATATTTATACTAACTTAATTAATTAATATTCTTGCAAATTCCTACTTGCGTCCTTGTAATGTTAAAAGTATATCTTAGGTAGAATTGTCAAAAGTATATCTCAGAGGCCAGACCTTCTTTTATTACCTAACAAATCGTGACATCTGGTTCGAAAATAAATACTTGAAATCATCTCTTTTGTTAGTCGTTCGACTATGATGAAATGTGTTCGTATTTTTTGAGAGTTGTACTAAATAGTGGATTTGTGATATATAATACTTACAACATTGTTGTGTTACAATTTCGATTTCGTGTTTCTGTTCGTTTCGGCGACGTTGGCATTTCAGACGAAATTGGTGCGATAAGGACGCTTTGTGTTAATACAATTTAGTTCTAAATAATCAGTTTTTGAAATAATAAGTCTTCTGATGATGGTCGTGAGACCGAAACGTACGTAAAGACTAAAATATAAAACATAAGTGTTAATGTGAACTATTTCCCGAGAATTTATATATAATTCATACCTGGGTCAAGAATCTTTATTATTAAAAATATTGTAATTCCAGATGATGCTAAATTAGTTTCATTCAACGTACAAAACCTGTTTCCTAGTGTGCCTCTTTCAGACACTTTGAATTTAACACTTCATTTCCTAGATAAAAATAATACCAACCCTTGCATTAAACAAGAGATAACTAATTTACTTGCGTTTTGTTTAAAAAAGAATTATTTGTCGAAAAATGATTCAATTAAGGGTAACCCGTTGAGCACCTTATTAGCAGAAACATTTATGGTTAATTTAGGAACCGAATTTCGTGAGAACTCCTTTATGAAAAACTTCCTATTTTGGTATAGATACGTTCACAAGATCACGGCATGTTTCATTGGTACTAATAGACAATTAAATACATTCGAAGAATTCATAAATACAATCTATCCAAATATTTAGTCCACAATTGAAATGAGGGATGAATACTCCATTAATTTTTTGCGATTCAAACAATAAGGAAATTAATAACAAATTTAATTTTTCAATATTTCGTAATCCCACTTATAGTGACCTGACAATTTACAATATTTCGAATCATGAATATCAACAGGAAATGGTAGCCTACAATAGTTTTATATACAGACTACTCAACGTACCCATGGCAAACAAAGATATTTTTTTAAAGAGGTGAATATCAGTAAGCAACTCGCTGTAAATAATGGTTACTCTTCCAGACTAGATGGATAGATCATCAGATTCTATCCAAAAAACGACATAAGTTAGCTATCAGCAATAAAACAAAGCTATTCTTATGTTAATATCACAAAAATATGGGACTACCCACTACTTAAATTTCAAATTTTCTTAGTAATTTAGATATTTATGCAGCGTATAAAACGCAGAATAATGTAGATAAGTTTATCAAAAATAATGAAGATAAATCATCCGATGAAGACAAATGTGAGACTTACAAGCTGACATGTGTGGCCTTGCCCTATGAGATACATAAGTCAGACAGGAAGGACCTTCAAAAAACGGATCAAAGAACATAGGCGTAGTTTCATTATTAATAATTTTGTGGATCATTTAATTATGGCAAACCATAACTTTAAGGATAATTTCAAGCCTACACATTCAGAATGAAAGTAATAAACTAAATTTGCTGGAATCCCGACTCAATAATTCTCCTTTGTTAAATTTGTATAATTAGATTTTTTTGTTTGACACCAGTTTATCCTATTCCTCAATGGGTTTACCACCTATCCTGAAATTATCATTAAGTTATATATTAGGTAGCTCTTTTGTAGTAAGTTAGTCCGTTTTAATATTCTTTTGAAGAAGCTACGGTGAAACAATAGTTTCATTTATTTAACTTTTAACAGTTATTTTATTTAAGTTTAGAATGGATTTTCATCACGTAATGGCTGATTCTATCCAATTATTCAAAGCTACTTGTGTTTTGAATAAAATTACAATAGTATTTCAAGCAATTATATAATAATAATACAACTTACTATTAAGAAACTGATAATTGATAAACTCACTGAATATACATTTCCAACTATTTAAGATTCATAGATTTCTATATACTTCAATTCAATTTTAAAAAAACTTATGAAACACTAATAGATGGCGCTACATGTTCTTTCTAGAGTTAAGTTCAATCTTCTATTATGAAATGAAAAACGGCTCATCATTAATTCTTTTATAAAGTTTTTGCCCATCTTATCACGATTTTCAATCAATATTCTACTATGATAAGCTGTAGATTTCCAATCTTGTAGTGTCTTGAATTTCGAATGAATACCATTTGTCTTTACAATGAAGTAAATGAATTGGCAAATATTACATTACATATGAAATTGTAATTACAATTTAATCCTACAATATTGAATAATAGTACTTAAAACAAAAAGATTTCAGTTTGGTGATCTGCCATTATATGTATATCTATTAATTTTTTTTTCACCAATTACATTTTATCTCTATACATATAAAACTTACAGTATATGTTTGTCCCAAAAAGAAAATCCACTTTTACATGAAGCACAGTTAGATAATGTTTTCAATATAATGTGGAAAATCTGAAATTAGCAAAAACCACAGAAGAAAATACATTGGAAATGATTTGGAAACCGATATATTTTGACTTTTCTGACAGCTAATATAATCACGTTCAATTTACATGACAGACATGTCCATAGATTAAAGGATTACTATCACAGTTCAGACTCTTCATGATAGTATATTACGTTACTAGTGTGGGAAGTGACCCATTTCACATGAGTGGGAGAATGTTGTCCAAGAGGCGCCAGCCGAGTGCGACAATCCCATGAGTGTGAAATGGCACTTTCCACACAAGTAATGTACACTATTTTTCCGACGACCACAGATTAATGCATAATTGCAAAAAAATTAATATATTTTTACTTTATTTTGAGAATTTGAGGATTTTACAAAGAAAAGTAATAATTGAACAAGATTACTGCTTAGAATTGTAGAAATTAAAAGTAATATTATTATTACAATTAGTGAATTGTAATGGACTTTGCAATGAGGAGTTAGACAGATTTCTTGCTTGCGACATGCACCAGATATACCCATAACCAACACAACCTAAAAAAAAACATAATTAAATAAATGTATAGACTTTGTTTAAATACCGATGACTTACCTTTGTAAGTAAATTAATCTCATCGGAAGCTTTATTTATAAATTCACAAATTTCTTGTTGCGTCAAAATTTTAGCTTTTTTCGGTTTATATCCGTCACTTTTCCTTTTTAAAAATGCCTTAAGTTTACTATATTTGGAGATATCTAGATTGTGGTGAATGGATAAAGTGGTACGCAACATAGAATAATTAGTCCATAATGTTGAGCATTGGATTCTATTGGAAAGTTCACCAATGTATGCAAGCAAAACGTTTTCAGAAAAGGAGCTTCTTATTTCCTTATTTCTTCACCATGAAAGAAATTGATCGTAAGCGTATTCGTACCTTCTTTTGGACTTTTCAGGCAGCAAATTTAGTGACGTTAATTTTGCAGCCTCTTTAATTTCAGGTGGTGTAGGTACATTGATCATCACTATTAATCTCTGCATCCATGTTTTATGGAATTTTAGATACTATTTTCACGGTTTTGTATATGATAAGATTGATGCATATGCAAAACTGACACTTCTGAAGTTTATCTGACGTTTTCGCAATATTAATTTCAAAGCACACTTCAATTCCATTATGCAATACATATAGTTATAGATACACATATCACTCTAGTGTGATATTTAACTGTTCATCTCTAGGGTGATATATGTCATTTTTGAAGTAGCTGAATAGTGTGCTATTTGTCATTTTCGCATGTGGTCGTCGGAAAAGTGACGTTTACATAACAAACAGCTGATACATTGACAGTCACATAATGTCCGACATGACCATTCCATATCATAGATATTCCTGTCCTTTCACATGACATAAAGTATAATTTCACGTCTTCCCACGCTTTTAGCTATTTCTACCCATTACAAATATTTTTATTAAGTATTCAAACTTGGGGAATGATATCGCGGCGGCGCTTTCTTCTAAGGGTATAATGCAGAATACATTATGTTATCTACGTGGAAGTAAATATTTCTACAATCAATGTACACGATAGGTGGTGCTGGAGAGATAGAGATATTTACGAAAATGAGAATTTGTGGTCTGATTTGGCTCAAATTCAATTTTTGGGCAGAACAACGTTTGCCAGGTTAGCTAGACAAATTAAAAATGATACTCAATTTTAATAAATTTTATTACCTAGGAGAGTTGGTGATTCGTACGAACTGAAGACTTAATCGTTCTTGTGGCAATACATGATAGCTAGCATGAATCTGAAATCGTTAATAGAAGTGCTAATCAGTATATTACAATTATGTGAAATAATACTTGAATGAAATAGAGTATGAAAGCACAATATTGGGAAAAACGCGTGATCATGTAGCAAAGCTACCTTATTAATTATCAATTACAATTCATTCAGATTTCAAACCATGTGGCTAAGATTCAAGATGGGTTTTAAGAACACACATTAACGTGAACAGGAATAAGATATTCCTTGTTGCCTCTATTACGGACAAGTCAAATATATGAGTGACTTCCTTGAATTTAGGTATGAATGAAAATTATATCAACTTGATATTCTAATTACATATTTAATAAGAAACGACTGCGTCCTGCTTATTTTATCAAATTCATTCTTATATATCATTAACTAATATCAATATAACTTGCAGCACGTGAACCAATAACCAGGAAGGGACCCGCATCACGGGTTTCTCATTAGCTAGGCAAATCAGGCCACAATATGATCAATAGATATACGTAATACTCATTTTGGATTAGTTATCGCTAAATCCGTGATAAATATTTCAGAGGAAGAAGAAAATCAGCATGTAATAGTAAGAATTTTAAATACGAATACAATACCACAGTCCATATATAAATATACCCCAATTTTTAATTTGATATGTGTCAGGGAAGAAGAGAAGGTAACGTCTACACTTCTAACAAGAGCTAATAGGATAGATGGGCCCGTGTTAGCTGAAGGTAGGCAAGTGAATATGGCAATATTCAAGGCCACTGCAAATAAAAAAGTACCGAATGAAATGGAAGAAATATTAAATAGAATTAAAATTAAAGGGATATTATTGAGACGAGGTGAGAGTTACTGGGAACCACTAAATTAGTTGATCATAAAATTGAAACTGGAGATAGTATGCCAGTAAGAAAAGCACCATATAGAGTACCGTTTTCCCAACAAGAATTAATGAAAGAACATATTAGTGATATGTTAGACAAAGGCATAATAAGGCCTTCTAACTCTCCTTGGAGCGCACTTGTTGTTTTGGTAAAGAAACTTGATGAAAATAACGAGTTAAAATAAAGATTCTTCATCGATTTCAGAGGCTTAAATACAATAACAGAGCGCGATTATTTTCCAATTCCTCATATCAATGATACTATAGATTCATTAGGAGGAGCAGAATTATTCAGTGTATTAGACTTGAAAAAAGGATACTGGCAGGTAAAGGTGGACCCAAAATATAGAGAAAAAACAGCTTTCTCTGTTCCTTGGGGACATTACGAATGTAACAGGATGCCTTTTGGTTTAGTTAATTCACCATTAACCTTTCAGAGACTAATGTATACTGTACTTGCAGGGTTAACCGGTTATCATTGTTTAGTTTATCTTGACGATATAATTGTTTTTTCGAAAGACGATGTACAAGAACATTTAAATAAACTTGAAGAAGTATTTAAAGAATTAAGAAGTGCAAATTTAACATTAAATTTTGAAAAATGTAAATTCTTGCAATCCGAAGTGAAATACTTAGGTCAAAAAACGGAATCAAACCCGATCCACACAAAATTAAAATCATTAAAGAATATCCAGTTCCTAAAACAGTAAAAGACATCCGAGCTAGGTTATTACAGAAGATTTATAAAAAATTTTGCAAATTATTCAGTTTCATTAACAGCATTAACTAAGAAAAACATAAAATTTGTTTGGACAGAAAGTTGTCAAGAATCTTTCGATTATTTTAGAAATTGTCTATGTACATCACCAATTTTAAAATATCCTGATTTCGAAAAACAATTTGTATTAACTACAGACGCTTTTTCCTTTGCGGTTGGCGCTATCTTAAGTCAAGAATAAGAAAACCAGTTGCACCCTATTGCATATGCAAGTAGACAACTATCAATTCCAGAAAAAAAATATTCAACAACAGAGCGGGAATGCCTTACATTAATTTGGGGAGTTAAGTAACTCAGATGTTATTTAACAGGCACATATTTTCTAGTTTATGTAGACCATCAACCATTAAAATGGCTAATGGAAGTAAAAGAATCAAACAATAGACTAATGAGATTGTCACTAGCGTTATCAGAATACTTATTCAAAATTGAATATAAGCAAGAAAAGAAAATTCAAAACGTAGATGCATTATCCCGAATTAAAACTATAAGAACTATTGGAAACATTTCAGATCTAAATTTAGAGCCCATATGGTCAAGATCATTGATTAAAGAAAGTCAGTATAACGATGATCATATCAAATCTGTTATAGCAAAAATCAAAAGTAATAAAGCCAGTAACTTTTATTTTGACGAAGATGGCATAGTTTTCAAAAGAGCGGACTGTGATAAAAATAGCGACTTAATGCTAGCTCCTAAAGATTTAATACCAACTATTCTAAAACTATATCACGATTTACCGATGTCAGGTCACGTGGGAATCGATAAGACCTATGAAATTATGATTATCCATATGATGATTTATTCAAACCCTTGAAAATAAAATACGATGTGGATGAGAACTATTTGTCAGAGTTCTTCCAACGTATGAAAATAGCGCACAATAACGCTAGAGATACGCTAGAAAAAAATAGACAAAGAATTCACGATCAATTCAATAAGAATGCAAAGCCATCTACAATAAACATTGGAGATAGAGTTTTTTTATCAGATCCAACAAGTACACCAGGTTTGAGTAAAAAGTTAAGTTATAAGTGGAAGGGTCCTTATAGAGTAGTAAATATAAAGGGTGTAAATGCCTCAATAGTAGAAATTGGGAAAACGAAGGTACAGAAAGTTCAATTGAATAGATTAAAGGTGTAGAGAAATTCAAATGTCACACCGAGATATCGGGTCAGAACGAAAAACGGAGATTGACTATAATTAAGAAAACTGCGATGAAATCAGGTGATGCACCGCTGATACCAAGAAAAGGTAGGAATGTTAAGAATTATCCAAGGATAAATGAGACGCCCAGTATATATAAACTTCAGCCACACAGTAAGACACCAACTTTAAGAAGACCTCACACTAGGAGCCTAGGACCAGTACAGGACCAAAGTTGGATTTTAAACAGGAAACCAACATGAAATATTTCAAAATTTTCTTAGATGCACGTAACTTATTTTTTCTTTTCTTTTTTTTTAATACATTAGAAAGATGTGGCATCAACTAGTTGTGCTGACGCTAACCCTGGGGACGCTTGTGATGAAGGAGCTGGTCGCCTATGATTGCCAGGACCAAGCAACGGAGTTCACGAAGATACCCCTTCGAGGAGTGAAACCCTGTTTGGATCCGAGGAATTGAACGGAGACCGTCTTCAAAACCATCCAACTAGCCCAGAAGAGGCACTACGTAGGAAGTCACGTGTTCACTTTCCGGGTCGATGTCCATCAGCATATACAACACTGCGGGATGCATTCACATATCAGCGCCGTCGGTTTAGGAGCTTTCGTCCACCAAATTCAATTACCAGAAGGTTACACCGAAAAGGCGTACGGGAAGACGAATTTTACATGCCGAATTTATTCAATAGCAACGAGTTCAAAAAATTTACCCAAATCCGCAGCCGAGGAAGTATGTGGTTTCTTCAGCCGAATGAAAAAAATTTTCTTCAATTTATGGTTCTATTTATTCACTGTGGTGCATTGGAAGTTATATTACTGGGGTTGCAACAAATTATTTTACACTCAAGAAAGCAGTCGGGGATCACCCGAAACGAAATAAATACCTATGGGCCAGTTTATGCACGAGGATACCGGACGAAGATCCAGAAAAAGAAGAAGATGCCAACAGCATAATGATAAATATTCAGGAAGATGAGCCTACGGAGGCAAAGATGTATTCACCACTTCCTTCAGCTCTATCTGCAACGACCCACGCTGTCCAGAGAACGGAAGAAGTGTACCATGAAGAAGAAGATACCGAAGATAACATTTTTTTTTTGTTTCAGATATAATTTCCAGGATAGATCTAAGATTTTTTTTATTGTTTATTTTGAGAATCATTTGTTGTCTCTACCAACATGGTATGTAGCAAAACTGCCTTATTAATTATCAATTACAATTCATTCAGATTTCAAATCATGTGGCCAAGATTCAAGATGGGTTTTAAGAACACACGTTAACGTAGATAGGAATAGGATATTCCTTGTTGCCTTTATTACGGACAAGTCAAATATATGAATATGAGTTCATTTCTAAGTACGTCCGTCCCATCATAAAATAATACAGTTTGTTCTTTGTATCTGTGAGACGGAAACGAAATATATAGTTGCTGAATCCTTGTGAAGAAAGGGTCATCGTAATTTGTAAAAATACCGACAAAGTTAAAAAGGTCCCTCACAGTTCCAAGAGGAAATTATAAATCACGAAGTTAACAGAAATGGTTTTAAAGAAACAAGCGCTTTACAGTATATTGGTAATTAGGATATATTTTTATTGATCAATAAGAAGCGGCAAATGGATCAATTGCTATGGTTTGAACTAATATTTTTTACCCTGTCTTTTCCTTTGGAGCTACAATACTATGACGTGTACCTTGCGACTTTTCGGTTATTGCTTACTGCGGTAAGCTTCAAATCCTCGGGCGCCAGATTTTTCCAAAGGTTTACTCCTTTTTGAAGACTTCTGCTAGGGTCTTCATCACAAGGCTTGTCACTCTGCTATCTATAGATAGCCTTGTCCCTAGGGTAGCTACAGTGAAGTATAACCAGAGTCCATTGGGCAGAAAACAGTATCAAAATTGTAGGCTCTAGTTACAATTGATACCTGGTTAAAACTTAGCTCGTTTGAAGATCGAGCAAAAATAATTTAATAAAACGGGAGTAGATGAACACCACTACTTCGGGGACAACAACATCCGGTCTCCGCATCCGGTCTCCACTTCAGCTGTCATGGCGGACCTAAGGTCCAACTGTCATGACTGACCTAAGGTACAGCTGTCATGGCGACCATAAGGACCAGCTGTCATGGCGGCCATAAGGTCCAGCTGTCATGGCGGCCCTAAGGTCCAACTGTCATGGCTGACCTAAGGTACAGCTGTCACGGCGACCATAAGGACCAGCTGTCATGGCGGCCATAAGGTCCAGCTGTCATGGCGACCATAAGGTACAGCTGTCATGGCGACCAAAAGGTCCAGCTGTCATGGTGGCCATAAGGTCCAGCTGTCATGGCGACCATAAGGTACAGCTGTCATGGCGACCATAAGGTACAGCTGTCATGGCGACCATAAGGTCCAGCTGTCATGGCGACCATAAGGACCAGCTGTCATGGCGGACCTAAGGTACAAATTGCTTCGTGCAGATGTCACAACCACATGACAGCTGTCATGGCGGACCCAAGGTACAAACTGCTTCATGGAGGGGGCTCCGCCACCTCTAGGAAGCCATCTGTACCTTTGGTCCAAAGGTACAGGCTGCTTCATGGAGGTGTCCTCACCACTGTCAAACATCATCATCAGGGTTAAACCGGAAGTGGGTTATATATTCGACACATTGTTACACCGGAAGTGATCATTTTATTGCATATTCAGAATTTACGTGATGTGCTGAATAAGAATATACTATTTATATGTCGATCAGTTTGACCGATCTCTCGCGATAAGGATTTGAAATTTTTATTTTTTAAAGTGAGGCTTTATGGGTATCAAATAAAAGGTCTTAACGCGTAGAATATGAATTTCAAACTTTTTCCTGAAAAACTCTCCTGGGGTACATGTAAATGAGGAAAAACCCCACAAGCGACTCGGAAGCGACTCGCAAGCGACTCGGAAGCGACTCGCAAGCGACTCAAAGTCGTTTATGGTGTGTGGGTGGGAGGTGTATGAGAAATGAAATATCAAATATTAATAATATTTTTTATTTATTTTTGAGAAAAGTACATTTCATTTAGGAAGTATGATCGTGAGGAACCAATGTTGCAGATTATCGACATGGTTGACCGCACACATATATTTCCCTCCATCATTGCGATGATTTAGGCAGCTCAGTCTGTTTGTAGGCTCGAATTTCCCCGTTTGGCATAGGGTGTTGTCGAAACTGCATACATCTACGATTCGTGGAAAGATATCTAGCTCCATGCACTTTTTCGTGAGAAATTCTGCTTTTTGGTGACCTCGAACATATATAATGTCTGCTGCACACAGTAGAGTTAATCTTAGGATAGTATCAATTTCTTCATATTCCACATCGCCCGATGTATATTCCAAACCATGACAAAAATGTTCCAAATACCAAGCGGATTTTCGGTCCTTCTCACTTAACATCGTTAGCGGTGTGGGTGGCTTAAACAACGAATAATGTCGTTTGAACCCAATTTGTATAGACATTTCTTTGGGGTGAAACACATCATCGATGATGAATCCCTGAATGTCAACCAATGCTGGCGAGAGTATCAGGGGCTCGAGCCGAGTATTTGCATAACCCTTCGGTGTCGACTGGTCTAACGACTGAGCTTTGAACGACAGTTGGTACTGAAGGGTGCACAAATTAAATGTGCCATTTTTTTTCAATCTCTGCAAAGTACGCACTTCCATAGCGGTAACTGCGTGTGCTGCGAGATTGCAAAATCTGCACAAGGTTTGAGCCCAGATAGCAAGCAACGCCCTTTCCGCGGGTCTCGCTATAAGTAACCCTTCGGGGTGAAACTAACTAGTTGCCTCTGTGAACTGAGGGTCTGTGACAACGTGTTACAGTACGGGAATTGCCGATCCCGAGGTAACCCTAGGACCTGAAGCTATCTCACGATAGCTTCTTGAATATACCGTTAGTTAGGTCATGTCTCTGCTAACGGGGGGCTTGGCTTAACAGCCTGGCCCGCGAGGAGTAGACCTCTATAAACAATTCCTTAATTCTACAGGTATGGAGAGTCGCCTAAAGAATGAATGGCCTGGAGGAAGTCAGGTCGTTAGTCTCTCCTTACCACGAGGACCGGGCAATCCTCGTGGGACATGGCGCCTTCCCCGGAGGATGGGCGTCACCTCCGGGGCGACTTTTGTTTCGTCCCATACTCGTGGGACTAATTATGATGTATAATAAATTTAACGAAATCGAGGAGAAAGTTAGAAACTTTGTGTCGGCTGAGGCAAATAAAATTGCCAAGACGCCCGGAATTACAATTATTAAATATGTTGCGGAATGCAGGGCTGACTTTGAGAGTGCGGTAGGAGTTATCGAAAGGCTGAAAGGCAGATTAGAGGAACTCGAAGTGAAGAAGGAACGAGCGGAGAGTCTGAGTAATATGAATGAGAGATTGGCAGGGAGAATTGAGGAAATGGAAAGGAAGGAGAATGAGATCAGAGAGTTAATGAGTGAGAATGTGAAGTTGGCGGACAGAATGAGTGTTATTGAAAGGGCATGTGCGAACGTAAGGGAGGGGCCACCTAGCGTAGGACCCAGCACGACTGCTTTGAGAAAGGTTGAGAGCTACGCTGTGATGGTTAAGTCCGGATCAGGTAGCAGTATGTCTGGAGATAGAGTGAGAGAGGTCCTGTTAGCCCAGGTTGAACCTAAGCTACAGGACGTGAAAGTAAGGGCTATTAGGAGAGTACGAGATGGTGTGATAGTTGAAGTGAATAACAAGGGCGATTTAGAGCGTTTGAGAAGGTGTGAAGAGATAGGAAAGTGTGGAATGATGATTGAAGACGTGAAGGGCTTCAAGCCCTGATTGTTAGTGTATGATGTGCCAGTAGAATGGACTGAGGAAAAAATCAAGAAAGAATTGTTTGAAAGGAATGCGTTGAGCTTAAAGCCCGACGTATTTGTAGGAGTGAGAATTGTTAATAGAATGAGAGGGTCGAATGAGGGAGTGGGTAATGTGTTGTTGGAAGTAGATGAATTGATTGCGAAGGAATGGCTGAAGGAAGGGAAAGTATATATGGGTTTTAGGTGTATGAGAGTGAAACGGTTTGAACAGGTTTTGAGGTGTTACAGATGCTTAGGACTAGGGCATGGTATAAAGGAATGTAAAGAGAGATCGAGATGTAGGAAATGCGGTAAGGAAGGACATATAGTAAGGGAGTGTAAGAATGAAATGAAAAGTGAATGTGCTAATTGTATGAGAGCGGGTGTAGAGGTCGGTACTCACGAGATTTTGAGTGAAGACTGTCCTCTATATAAGAGAGCTTTGGAAAGAATGAGGAGTAGAATGAATATAGAATAATGAGTAAATGGCTACAATTAAATTGTAGAAGATCCGAAAGGGTGATGAATGATGTAGGAGTGATGATGAAAGAAGAGGAATATAAGGTTGGAGTGTTTCAGGAGCCGTATGAATGGGGCGGTAGAGTACGAGGACTACCTGGTGATATGAGAGTGGTAAGTGCTAAGTAAGCGGCTATAGTGTTGAATGATGATAGTATGGATATGATGGAAGTAACTGAACTAAGGAGAGAATGGGCTGTATGTGTCTGGCTAAAAAGTAGTATCGGTGAATGCTTTGTTTGTTCATTATATTGTACATATGGGGAGAACTTGGAGCCAGTTATTGAGTATATGAGAGATTTGAGTGATAGACTTGGTAGGAAACCATTTTTTATAGGAATGGATGCGAATGCCGTGTCTTCCTTGTGGTTTAGCAAGGGAATACATGATGAGAGAGAAGAAAGAGGTCGTATGCTTGAAGAATTGCTGATTGATAGAGGTTTGATAGTGTTGAATGAGGCCACAGTTGCGTTCACTTACTGTGGCCCGAATGGCATGAGCGATATAGATATTTCGATTGGTAATGAAGAATTTGTTGAGAAAGTAGTCAAATGGGAAGTGCATGAGGATCGGAGTGCCAGCGATCTTAATGTTATTGCGATGCAGCTGGGCACTCCGAGGGGTCTGATTGAGAGTAGTGCGAAAGTAATAGGCTGGAAGATTAAGAAAGGTGATTGGGAGGAATTTGATAGGGAGCTAATATTTGAATTAGAGAGAATAACGTTGTGCGAGTATATGGAGTTAGGAAGTAGTGATAAGGTGAGATGTATGAACGAGGCTGTAAGAAGTGTTGGAGATAGAGTATTTGAGAAATGGGAAATTGGAAAGAAAGGTAGGGTGAAATGGTGGAATGATGATTTGAAGAGAATTAGAGCCGGCTGTAGGAATAAAAGGAAAGTATTTCAGAATGCAAGGAGAATAGGTGTGAATATTGATGAATGTAAGAGAGAGTATCTTGATGCATGGCGCTATTATAAGAATGAAATTAAGAAAGCTAAAGATATGGAATGGCAGGAGTTTGTGTCTAGGCAGGGTAACTTGAATCCATGGGGAGAAGTATATAAGATTTGCAGAGGTAGGAAATTAAAGAATGTTTTAAGTAGCGTTAGGAGAGCGGACGGATCACTAACGGTAGGTTGGAAAGAAACCATGGATTTAATGTTGCATGAGTTTTTTCCGAGAGAGGCAGGTGAGAGATTGATGGTGAATGAAGAGAATAGAGTACAAAAAGAGTTTGACTGGGAAGAGGTAGACACGGCTGTGAATAGAATTAAAGAAAGGAAGGCTCCAGGTTTAGATGGTTTTAGAGGTGAATGTGTTAAGAGAGTATGGCAGGTATGTCCACTATATATGAAAGCGATGTACGATTCTTGTCTGAGCGAAGGAAAGGTTCCAAAGGAATGGAAGCTTGGTAGAGTGATTGTATTATTGAAAGGAGCGAATAAAGATAGAATGTGTGTAAAGTCGTATAGACCGATTTGTCTGTTGAGCGGGTTTGATAAAGTGTTGGAATGGATGATAGTACAGAGAATGAAGAAGAAAATGGAAGGTAGATTGAATCAGAGTCAGTATGGATTTGTTGATAAGAGAGGTACGGAAGATGCATGGATGAGTGTGATAGGGACAGTCGACCGTTCGAAGAGTAAGCGTGTCCTTGGTCTATTCGTAGACTTTAAGGGAGCGTTTGACAATCTGCGGTGGGCTGGTGTGATTAGAAAGCTAGAAGAGTGTGGCTGTGAAGAGGTAAGATTGTGGAAGGACTACTTCAGTGAGAGAAAGGTATGTGTTGAAAATGTAAGTGGCGACAGAGTATGGAGGAATGTAAGTAGAGGCTGCCCACAGGGTTCCATATGCGGATCCTTTGTGTGGAACCTGTGTATGGACGAATTATTGAATGAATTAGAAGTGAACGGGTATGAGTTAGTTGCGTATGCAGACGATTTGCTGGGAATGATTGAGGGTGAAAGTAGAGCGGAACTGGAAAGGAAAGGATCAAGGTTATTAGAAATAGTGATTGAATGGGGAAGGAAATTCGGTGTAGGAGTGTCGGAAAATAAGACAGTATGCATGTTATTGAAAGGGTTTCTGTCTTCAACAAGAAACCCTACAATAAAGTACGGTGAGTTAAGTATAGGATATGTAAGGAGTGTGAAGTATTTGGGTATTACGATTGGAGAAAGAATGAGTTTTATGGGGCACTTGAAAGAGGTAAGAGGTAGAATGATTCAGTTGATAGGTTGTTTGACACGAGTGATTAAGAAAGATTGGGGACTGGGTAGAATAGCTGTACAAATGATATACAAGGGGCTGCTCATGGCATGCGCCTTGTATGGAGCAAGTGTGTGGTGGAAGGTAGTGCGAACGAAGACAGGGAAGGTGATGTTAGATCGTTGTGAGCGGGTAGCATTGAGCGGTTGTCTAAGAACCTGTAGAACGGTGTCGACTGATGCGATGGAAGTATTGATGGAAGTTCTTCCCTGGCGCCACCAGGTTTTGTCGCGTGCGACATTATTTCGATGGCAAAAGGGAGGCGACATCAGCGTGGTTGGCATAGTGAACGAATGTGAAGTAAGAGGTGTGAGTTTGGGTAAGTTGAAGAATATCTTGAAGGAAGAGTTAATGAATAGAAGGCAGAATGAATGGGAAACGAGTGAGAATGGTAGAGTCCTGTATGAATATGTAAGTGATGTTAGGAAAGTTGAGAGTTGTACATGGTTCTGGCTGGATTTGTATGCAGGGTGTTTAATGACTGGGCATGGAAGTATGAATGCGTTTTTGCACGAAAGAGGTTTAGCAGAGGACCCAGGTTGCCAATGTGGCGCAAGATTTGAAGACTGGAGACATGTACTGATGGAATGCGAGTTGTATGCTGATCTGAGGAATTTGAGAGGAATGGGTCTCGCGCTAGACGTGAACGATCGAATAAGTGGGTTGACTGATATGTTAGAAAGTGAGAATAAATATAGAGTGTTTGTGACTTATGCGAGAGAGATGTTTGAAAGGAGGAGAGTAAATGCTGTAGTGAATGAGCTGAATGAGTGAGTATGTATACGCAGGGAGACACCGCCAGAAAGGCCTAAGCCTGACCTTCATTGGTTGGGCAAGTGGCTGACTAAGGTAGGATCTTTGGAGCTTGGTGACTCCACGTACCCGAGCTGGTCTAGCAGTACCAAGTTGGGGCTTTCAACTTGACTGTAGTAGAATTTATTCTGCGAGGGATCCGACCAGTGTTCCTGCATTCTACTGGTACCACGGGGGTCGGGAGCCCCGGAGTGTAATAACTTCGCCCGACCAGGGATAGGTTTCGTGGTGGTAGTGGTTAAAAGCCGCATGCTGGCTAGCGGGTGATGGAGGGTATTCTGTTACAATCCTTCACCTTCGACGGGTGAGCTGCGTTTTCCAGCTCGGGAACTGACCTGCATAGTCAGTAGGAACTTGGATAGGGTTCCGCTCCCACCAGTGAGGTTCGGGGGATTGCTCTCCCCAGACATACTGGTAGGTAGGATTCTTCCTACCGCGCTGATTGGGCGTGATCCCAATCCCTCGCCCATGGGGGTCGTGCGGTAGAGTCCTCGGGACAGGAACTTCAAGCTAAACTAATACTTGGACATCTGTCAACCAATGCTACCCTCATGATGGCTCGTACTAAACTGATCGCTCATAGTCGTTAGGCAGTAAGTTTTAGATTAGACTCTGCACTATTTCCGAGAGTGGGGAGTACTTCATCAAACAATCGTGAATGATGATACAATATGCTTTCGTATTGGCTGGAAATCCCTTATCTGCCTCGATTTCCAATCGCACATCAACAGTTGCAGATTTCACTGCTTCCTCCTGTTTCGAACAATCGATTATGTAGAGGGCGCGCTTTTTGAAACTGGTGTAATCTAACATTGGTTGTTTCACAGCAGTCGACGAGGAATTTGTATAGCTAGAGTAGAACTCTGTGTAGTTATGGTGAGCGAGCGCGAAATCATCCTTGGCAAAGTCCAAGTTCATTCTCTCGTTAGGGTTATATTCGCCGTTTAGAGATAAGCGAATACTTGTTATTTCCAGATGATCAAATATTGTGGGGTTAGCCTTCACATTGTTTCGTTTGTCCGTTTGAAAGAATACTATGACATAGCGGGGTTTTTCAACTGCCGCACTAGTCTTGACCGCCCAAATTTCTCGTCGGGCCTCGCTTGTTATGGCAGGAAGCTCATGGCATTCCCACTTCCGGAATGGAATTAGGATGGGCGAATCACTCTTGATTGCTCGCAAGAGCTTTTCTCTAATTATATCGTTGGGATAGATATACTTCACTTTCAATTCCATGCTATCAATCAGGAATTTAACGGTGGTCGTGGCGGTTTCAATGTTAACGCAATCGTTATCGTTTCGAGCACGCACCAGTCGAATAGTCTGCCTACCAAATGTAATCATCGGGTAATCGTTGAAAATGTTGAATATATGCTTCAGTGGAATCAATAGACTGAATGATTTAGTTTCGTGCAAAACTACGCTCTCAAGGGGGTACAACCAACTAGCGGTAGCCATATGCGTAGAAGCTGTAGGGGTGTAGCAGGTAAATGCTCGAACAGCGCTGACTATACCAGGATTTCGAACTGTTTCGATGTCCCTACCACTCTCAACGTACGAGCAAGAGTCGAAAAGGAAGGCTCCATAATTTGGTAACAATATAACATTACCTCCACCCTTCACTTCGATTTTTCCCTTGATCACCAATAGAGTATCCTTCATGGAAAAAAACGCGTCCACTTGATTTATTCCAAACTCCACGATGTCGCTGTTATTGAAGGCTTTAACGAACGATGTAATCGATCTATACTCGGCTTTCCGAATCGACTCATCGAATTTCGGCTGCTGGTATAAATCGAAAATTGATGAGATAACATTGTTATCTCCACCATCAGCATCTACACCACCAAACTTTCGCTTATTAGGCATTTTTTATTTAAGGCGAAACCCTAAAGATTGTAGAACTAATCGATTTGCTTTGGTGAGGGTTAGCTCTCGCACTTTCGGTGTTTTGTTGAAGACTGATGGATATGAAGCGTGTGAGGTTCTTTTATTACTTACAGCAACAACTAATCCCATATTCTGTTCTCAGACTTCTTGTAAATGTAGATGTAAAACACTTTCTTCACCTCGAAAATTTATCGGGTTCGAATGTTGATCTAGGGCGAGTACGGTGATGTTGGTAATTTCACCGATATCTGACACTGGTAAATATAGAGGATTCTTCGGACGTTCCACAATTCTATAGCCAGGATCGTCTGTGATGGGGAAGTCGTAGATCGTATGCGCAGGTCTATCTCGGTAGAAGGCTCCCACGGTAATGTTTGATTCGAATCGGATGTTGCTTACTTTTATAATGTTGACTGGTAAATCGGACATGTGCACCACGCCCTTTTTCAAGACTTTACGCGGAAACCCCAATATTTTGCCTAGGCTATCTTCCTTAACAAACGAAATGTCGTGGTTCTTATGGAATATCTCACACTTTAATGTATTGTTATTGGGCTTCAGTGAGAAGACATCTTCTTTCACGTTCAATCTTTTCCGAATTAATTCTTCAATGTCGGATAGTTCGTAGTTGCCCGAAGGTATTTCGATTGTTTTCAAAGTCTTTCCATCGTCCCCCAAATAGTAAAATTTCTCGTTCTCGATATTCGGTATAGAGTTATAAGAAGTGAATCCCAACAAAGCCAAATAGTATCGCTTATCAGGCTTCAACTCGATCGAATTCTGCGGTGTGAACGAGAATATATGGTTGGTGCTTGTTAGCGTGAATAACTGCGACATGATACTGATAAGAATTTATTGTAACATTTCTATTTATATTTGCACATTAATAGATGGAATAAGTATGATCGCATAAAGTATGGATCGTCTCTGCACACTTCTTCAATCAACACCTGCTTCTCATGATGCGTTATTCCCTCGGTCTCCATAACCTTCGATATCTGTTGAGATAAACATTGCGAACATAGTTTGCGAGGAGGCGGCAGACAATCGCAATCTTCGTCGATATGTTCCGTACACCTCATATGACGGTAAAGGGTGTTCAACATATATTTTGGAACTTCATTCTGATTGAGAGACACCAAATCCAATTGTTTTAGAATGTATTCCATCGGAAGAAATAATAAGTCTCTTTTGCTTAGTTCGCTTGAAGGTTTTTCCATTGCTTTTATTAGATTATCATATACGTATCGGATGATTGCATGCATTCCAGGCCTTTGAATATCAACAGAAAGTTGTTGCATAATCTTTCCGATAAATTTATCGTAGGATTCAGACATGACTGCTCGCTCCAGATGTTTACGTAGAACTGAGGAATTTCAAACATAAATGTCCACAAATCACCTGATCATACTTTTGATAAGCGTCGTTATTATAGAAAATTCTAACCCCACCACCGCCCAAATATCGAACTAGTTCCTTTGGTGGTTTTAAATTTCCAAAAGAGTCAAAGTATTCCACTTGGTTATTTATTTTTCTAAAGGTCACCCAATGAGTACCGCTGTTTTTGATCGAATCCAAATTCAAAATGGCACATTCTTGCCTCCAGGGACGTTCCCTAGGTAAATTGTCTCGCATAAAGACACCACGAAAATGAGGTGTTTTCATTTTTTTCGCGAAACGCACCAAATCTACATCGTACAACGGTCTATTGGGTAGCTCTAATAGAAGTTTTTTTGTTGTTTCTTCAAAAACAACCCAAATCTACCTTTCGCATTCTTCCGCAAGTATAATCCTTTACCTAACGATTCCATAGCTGCATGATGACGCTGATCCTCTTCAAGCTTCTTTTTGGCGTTTCGAGCATTGACTACTCTATTAGCGATGGCACTTGCACCACCCGCCACAGACCCTAAGCCCCCCAGCGCTTCCAAAATAGGTAGTAATAACAGGAGGAATCCTCCAGATTTCGGCAGGGGTATTATGCGTGGTACTTTAACACGCTTCTTACCTCCAACTCGCTTAATAGCTATTCGTGCAGCTTTCAATGCATTCATAGCAGACTTTCGCAACGACGCAGACGGTTCCATAGACTTGGAAATATTTCCTACGATATCTTTCCGAAAGCAACATCCCCCACGACGACCGGCACGTTTCTTAAGACCCATTCCTAGTTTACGTTTAACTTTCATTCCCCCAGTAACCAATAGACTAGCTAGTCTTTCGCCGGTCTTAGCGTCCTTAGATTTAACACGCTGCCAAGCTGCGTCCTCTAATATTTTATCGGCCTTATGACGATCTTCTAGAGATTTGTGCTGGGAATAAGCTATGTCGTGTTCGCGACAGGCCGAATTCAACGGATTAACACCTTTATCGCCACGCGCAAGTCGCTTCTGTAGCTTAGTACCAGGCCCACAGAATTGATACGATGGAATATGTACTTCGAACGGGAGACTGTTTATGAGCGAATTCAACAAACCTTCACCCTGATAGATCATCATTGATACTGAGCTCGTGATCTCCGAACGTTTCTATTTATATATATATATATATATATATATATATATATATAAACAAGTTTAAAGTTTCTTTGCCTAATTGGCCACTATCGTGTATGTAACTTAAGAGATATAGAATTAAATTTTCTGAATTATAAATATAACTTAGATAATTTAACATAGGATTATAAAGATGAATAAACGTAAAAGATTGAACCATAGGCGGGATTCGAACCCACATTTCTGGATTTCTAGTCCAGGGTGTTAACCAATTACACCACTTCGGTCCTGTTAGATTTTTATATTTTTGTAAATATAAACCTCTGAAAGGATAGTAGATCATTGATGAACACAATGCGATTCGATGCCCTACCATAGATCAACTATTCACGCACATTCATCTGAAGTTCAGTCGTTTTTTGAAGTAAGGATTGTAGGTTAGTACTGCTATGGTTGGCAGTTACTTGACAGTTCTTATTCAAATGACAGCATCCCGGTTCTTATATATTTCAATAGAACTGACTGAGAATTGTTCTGGTTAATTATAAACAAGTTTAAAGTTTCTTTGCCTAATTGGCCACTATCGTGTATGTAACTTAAGAGATATAGAATTAAATTTTCTGAATTATGAATATAACTTAGATAATTTAACATAGGATTATAAAGATGAATAAACGTAAAAGATTGAACCATAGGCGGGATTCGAACCCACATTTCTGGATTTCTAGTCCAGGGTGTTAACCAATTACACCACTTCGGTCCTGTTAGATTTTTATATTTTTGTAAATATAAACCTCTGAAAGGATAGTAGATCATTGATGAACACAATGCGATTCGATGCCCTACCATAGATCAACTATTCACGCACATTCATTTGAAGTTCAGTCGTTTTTTGAAGTAAGGATTGTAGGTTAGTACTGCTATGGTTGGCAGTTACTTGACAGTTCTTATTCAAATGACAGCATCCCGGTTCTTATATATTTCAATAGAACTGACTGAGAATTGTTCTGGTTAATTATAAACAAGTTTAAAGTTTCTTTGCCTAATTGGCCACTATCGTGTATGTAACTTAAGAGATATAGAATTAAATTTTCTGAATTATGAATATAACTTAGATAATTTAACATAGGATTATAAAGATGAATAAACGTAAAAGATTGAACCATAGGCGGGATTCGAACCCACATTTCTGGATTTCTAGTCCAGGGTGTTAACCAATTACACCACTTCGGTCCTGTTAGATTTTTATATTTTTGTAAATATAAACCTCTGAAAGGATAGTAGATCATTGATGAACACAATGCGATTCGATGCCCTACCATAGATCAACTATTCACGCACATTCATCTGAAGTTCAGTCGTTTTTTGAAGTAAGGATTGTAGGTTAGTACTGCTATGGTTGGCAGTTACTTGACAGTTCTTATTCAAATGACAGCATCCCGGTTCTTATATATTTCAATAGAACTGACTGAGAATTGTTCTGGTTAATTATAAACAAGTTTAAAGTTTCTTTGCCTAATTGGCCACTATCGTGTATGTAACTTAAGAGATATAGAATTAAATTTTCTGAATTATGAATATAACTTAGATAATTTAACATAGGATTATAAAGATGAATAAACGTAAAAGATTGAACCATAGGCGGGATTCGAACCCACATTTCTGGATTTCTAGTCCAGGGTGTTAACCAATTACACCACTTCGGTCCTGTTAGATTTTTATATTTTTGTAAATATAAACCTCTGAAAGGATAGTAGATCATTGATGAACACAATGCGATTCGATGCCCTACCATAGATCAACTATTCACGCACATTCATCTGAAGTTCAGTCGTTTTTTGAAGTAAGGATTGTAGGTTAGTACTGCTATGGTTGGCAGTTACTTGACAGTTCTTATTCAAATGACAGCATCCCGGTTCTTATATATTTCAATAGAACTGACTGAGAATTGTTCTGGTTAATTATAAACAAGTTTAAAGTTTCTTTGCCTAATTGGCCACTATCGTGTATGTAACTTAAGAGATATAGAATTAAATTTTCTGAATTATGAAGATAACTTAGATAATTTAACATAGGATTATAAAGATGAATAAACGTAAAAGATTGAACCATAGGCGGGATTCGAACCCACATTTCTGGGTTTCTAGTCCAGGGTGTTAACCAATTACACCACTTCGGTCCTGTTAGATTTTTATATTTTTGTAAATATAAACCTCTGAAAGGATAGTAGATCATTGATGAACACAATGCGATTCGATGCCCTACCATAGATCAACTATATATAAGAACCGGGATGCTGTCATTTGAATAAGAACTGTCAAGTAACTGCCAACCATAGCAGTACTAACCTACAATCCTTACTTCAAAAAACGACTGAACTTCAGATGAATGTGCGTGAATAGTTGATCTATGGTAGGGCATCGAATCGCATTGTGTTCATCAATGATCTACTATCCTTTCAGAGGTTTATATTTACAAAAATATAAAAATCTAACAGGACCGAAGTGGTGTAATTGGTTAACACCCTGGACTAGAAATCCAGAAATGTGGGTTCGAATCCCGCCTATGGTTCAATCTTTTACGTTTATTCATCTTTATAATCCTATGTTAAATTATCTAAGTTATCTTCATAATTCAGAAAATTTAATTCTATATCTCTTAAGTTACATACACGATAGTGGCCAATTAGGCAAAGAAACTTTAAACTTGTTTATATATATATATATATATATATATATATATATATATATATATATATATATATATATATATATATATATATATATGTATATATATATATATATATATATACAATCATTAGATTCGAACTACCTCACAATATGAAGACCGTTCAACAAGAGCAGACACTGCCCATCGAAAATTTAGACCTCGGGTCGACGACTACTAATCGCATAGGTAAACATGGTAAATTGTTACCCGACTCTTTTCGCGCTATAATTTGTGGACCTAGTGGGTGTGGTAAAACGAACGTGATGTTATCGCTATTATTCAATCCAAATGGGGCAAAGTTCAAAAACGTCTACGTATACTCAAAGTCGTTGTATCAGCCCAAGTATCGACTGTTGCAGGAAGTTTTAGATCGAGTTAAAGGTGTCGGCTATTTTCCCTATAAGGACAACGAGGAAATAATAAGCCCGAACGAGGCTAAAGCTAATTCAATATTCCTTTTTGATGACATCACGTGCGAGGGTCAACAAAAAATTCGGGAATACTATTCCATGTGTAGACATAAGAATATCGATACGGCATATCTGTGCCAAACGTACTCGAAAATACCGAAACAATTGATTCGCGACAATTGTAATTTGATCGTTCTTTTTAAGCAGGACGAGATCAATTTGAAGCATGTATTTGATGAGCACGTATCGCCCGACGTCGATTTCAATCAGTTCAAGAAGATGTGCGCCATGTGCTGGACGGATAATTTCGGAACTTTGGTCATTGCAAAGGATTTCGACTTGAACGATGGTAGATACCGCAAAGGTTTCGATGTATATATAAAAACGTGGATTGAAGTAAGTCTATAAGGAAGAAATATTTAGCCTTGAAACTAGGTAAATCTTAAGAAGACGAATCAATAGAACAACTGTTCAAACCTATCGCCACACCATTGAAAGCGATCGTTAAAAAAATGAAACATCCTACTGCGCAGTTAATGAAAAAAGAAATAAAACTAGAACCTAAAGATAACGATGAAGAAGAAGAAGAAGAGGGGAAGGGGGAGAGGAGGATGACGCGTTCGATGATGCTATGACTGAGATTGAACCTTCACTTGCACGTTATCCCCCACAAGTTCGTAAATACGTTCAAGAGCCTTGGGAAAACAACAAGAAAATCGATAAAGTATATGGACCTGTTTATGATGCGAGCTCTGCCGGGTGGATTCTCGGTGTTAAAAAGATAATATTCGGGGAGAATATCGAAACTGCAGGATATAGCGCAAAGGGAACACCTGGATTGTACGATCTCATATTCTACAAAACACCCACAAAATTCACGAATAACGATCGAGTAGCATACAAAGAAATTTTGAGGTTAACAAATGCACATAAAAATGTTAATGGTCGTTTGAAGGGTACCAGTGCGATAAAGTACATGTCCATAATTAAACCTATGTTTCGACCAACCTCTGTGTCATCGTCGGAGACGACGTCGACAGCAGCAGCAAGCGGTAGCGGTTTACATTTAGCATACAACAAGAAGCCTATGGAATATATTTTTTGGGATGATCCAAACGAGCTGGTGGACCGACTAAAACTACTGGTGGCATCACAACAAGCTGGAAATACTTCACACGATAATGAAATTGTTGCTATAATAAATGAACTCAGAGAGGCAAACATCATATATTAGTACTGGATACTTCAACCCAACACCATTTATATAATGAGTCTTGATAAGTTCGGTAGGCGATCAGCGTTGTTGGGTGATAGCATCGTCGACGTTTTCAAACGCAGATCGATGTTTATGAACATTTTAAGGCATACGCCCGAAGGTGATGTGGATATGGAAAATTTGAAAATTTGTAATGTGAAAATACCTATCTCAGATAATGATGTTGCAAACAAAGCATATGTAGATAACACTATCACTAGAGTGAATGCGAATTTAAGTGAAGTTCTGGTAAAGTATGCAGCCATTCATCTAAACGTCAATAACATCATGAATTCCTCAATTCCAAGTTTAACACGATCAATAGATGCACTTCGCGAAGATTTGAAGATCCTTTATACCGAAATACAGTCATACAAAAATCAAAGTGATGTCAACTCTACAGTTATAAAACAGAGTATACATAATGAGGGTGGGTACCTTCACATCGAAAATAAAAAATTCACAGACTCTCTGATTGCTTCTACAACACAAAATAGAATTAAAATTGAAAAACTTGTAGATGGTATGATAGCATCGTTCAAAACTAATAAAGCAAATGAGGCAAATCTTGAAAAATTATTGAAGAAAATACGTGAAGACTATGAAACACTTGTTAGTAACGATCAAGAAAACAGTTCGAAATATAACGACCTATTCGGTAGTACACAGATCATCAATAGTAAACTGATAACTATAGAATTAAACTATAAAACGCGCAGTACTAATGATCAGCCCATGACCACACGTATACAGACCATCGAAAGCAAAGTGTTGCAAATAGAACAAGCGATTGATGTCATCATCAGTTTGACTCCGGGTGCTACGCTGAAGATATCAAAAAAAGCAAAAGGTGAAGCCGCCTCATCTCATCATCCTTATAAAAGAGCTCCTACCACCTCACCACCACCACAGAAGTTATTAGCTCCGACAACACCGATCGACCCAAAAAAATGATTAAGGGTAAAGCGCAGGTGGTTGATGAGCTTCATAAGCCTGTTCGAAAGAATTTTAAACGTCGCAGAACAATAATAAAAGGGTTGGATGACTTGTGGCAAATGGATCTTGCCGAGATGGGTGATTATGCGCTCGAAAATCGTGGATTTAAATACATTTTGGTGGTGATCGATTGCTTCTCGGAATTTCTATGGACACGTCCGCTGAAAACGAAATCAGCCGAAGAGGTTCGGAAAGCGGTCAGTTCTATATTGCCAGAAGGGTCACATCGTACGCCTAGGAACCTGCAAAGCGATCAGGGAAAAGAATTCTTCAACAGGCACTTTGACGAGCTAATGAAAAAACATAAAATCAACCATTATAATACGTATTCTGTGAAGAAAGCCGCCATTGCTGAACGCGTCATTCGAACGTTGAAAGAAGCGATCTACAAGCAATTCAGTCTGAGTGGGAAATACAAATGGGTGGATACACTCCCGGAAGTCACCGAAAAATATAATCATCGTAAACATAGAACTATAAAAATGGCTCCGTTTAAGGTTACGAAACAGAATGAAAATCGCATATTGAAGCAATCTTACTCGCACATTAAGTTGGCCCTACCCCACAAATACCACGTAGGGGATATTGTGCGAATAAGTAAAGCTAAACGTATTTTTGAGAAGGGATTTACGCTCAATTGGAGTGCGGAATTATTTAAAATCATCAAAGTTAAAATTACCAACCCAGTCACATATCTACTAGAAGATATTACCAACGCACCAATCAGCGGCTGTTTCTACGAGGAAGAATTACAGAAAACCAAACAGCCAGATGTTTATTTGATCGAGAAGGTGCTTCGAAAAAAGGGTTATAAAATGTATGTAAAATGGTACGGTATAAAAGAGAAAAGTTGGATTGAAAATTCTGATGTTGTATAATGTACTGCTGCTGCGAATGTCTTCCTAATAAAATATTTGACTGGTGGTTTAGCCCAGTGGAAGTCAAACAATCGAATCAGTTTGCGTGAAAATGTCTTTGCAATTATACAACAGTTTTGTTCACAATGTACTTACCACCGTGTACGATGCAAAACAATTTATAAGTGTAGTATGTCCTCCAAATTTGATGGAAACCCTTGAAGAATTACAATTACCATCTAAAAATTGGATAATCGCAGGAGAATTTGTAACGTTCGTTATTGGGGCTGTGAAGGAATGCGATTATGTGGATATTTTCTATTTTGGAGGAGATTTCAACCCATCCGAAAACGATTGGGAGATAATTGATATGAATGTTGAAGGCTACTTTATATACGAAAATAGATGGAAGAAATTTATATTACATCAAATTCCTGGTATAACCCCAAAACCGAGATCCTATATACTTGATTGTTTCAAAGTGCTACATGAAATTGATGTCGATTTTTATCGGATCGCGCTTCTGCCTTACCGCTGTGAAATAATGGATCTACGAGGGATTCGTAGAGGAACTTCTAATAAAACTTTCTTCTTTGACTCATACATAGTCGATGGGGAACGCAACCAACACCACAAATTTTCTCCTCCCCCCAAACATCAAGTTTTATGCTTCGATGTTCTCATCCAAACTTCCAATCGAATCAAAGAAATATGCTGCTAATGACCTGCGCATGTGCAAGTAAATATTTTGTGTGCGGGGGTTAGGTTCTGGTGAATCGAACAATCCAGAACGGTTTTAATAAGATGTTGTCCCAGGCTAGTGTTGGTGAAGATAGCAGTAGCAGCAGCAACTGTTCTGAGTTGGATCATATTTTAGAAGAGTTCGAGATGAAGGCAAAAGATGAACCATTCCTATTGATGAATACAACGTACCCGTTGGTGGGGGCAAGTTATGAAATCAAATGTGGATTGAGTCCTGTACGGACCTTCTCACCTACAATCTCACTCGTTCAATACGTTCAAAATTGCAAACTCAGCTTTAGCCTGCTAGAATGGATCGATTTAATCGATATTCTTCGAGTGAAAATCATCGAGTTCTTCGCAAGTTTACAATCAGATTTCGATGCTGCACCCATATTATCTGATGAATACTGCCAAATAGTCCAACTTGTGTACTTCAATAATGTTAAATTACTTCAAGTTACAAAGCATAATATCCATGTGTGGTTGTGCGAGGAAGATGTTCGCGAAATTATTCGAATCAACGATGAAGTGCTATTGCATCGAGTGTCTTTTCTCGAACATTTTGGATTTTCCACATACTATCATAATGTTATTGATATGATTAAAAGTATGAGAGACCCACAGCAGCAGCAGCAGCCCGATGAAATGGCCCTCTTGTATTGTTTCATCGGTATTTCGCTCGACTGTTTATTAAGCAATACACTTAGAGAAATGTTATTTTTCTATAAGAATAAAGTTCTGTATGATTTAGAACAATAAAAGAATTGATGCTATTATTTTTTGGTTTTATTAAAACACCCGAACTTCCTCATAAAATATTTTATTTTGGAAAAAAGTACATATATAATAATAATAATAATAATAACTCATAAAAATCTTAACCTATAATTCGAAGCAAAATACATATATCTTAATACTAATTTAAAAAACATAAAAAATCTTAATTCTAACCTAAAGAATAATGGCCATAAGGTAGGGTGCTTGTTTTGTCCCCCAATATTACCCTTTTATTATCAAAGGGGCTCAAACAGATTTTATTTTGCTCTATGGTGTATCGCTTTAAGTCGAAAAAGCGGATAGATCTCTGCACGCGATACATTTCTATGTTCTCTTCCAAACATCTTACAACGTCTTCGAATGTAATGGTGTTTCGTAAGACATACTCGCGCACCCCTTTGGCTTTCTTTGTGACGTCATCATCGCGATTTTGATTTTGAACAGTGAAGCTGTACATTTTTGCCCTCAAACCAACGAACTTATCCATGAGGAGCCCCTTTATTCTCGTCCTTCATTAAGCGCCTACTACTTTTTTGTTGACCTGTGAAATCTTAAAGAGGTTGTCTGGAGCATAATCACTTGTGTCAAATTTCCCAATATTTCTATTTATAATTGACTCATAAATGTCGTCGTTTGTAATAATGTGATAAATCAAACTGTCAGTGTCGGTGTAACACAATCGCATCAATCCAGGGTCTTTATATAATTTTAACATAAAGCCATAATGAAAATTATAAACGCAAGTTTTGGAAATGTCCAAAATAGACATCCCCACATAGATGGGTTTGTTGAATAAAACTTCTAATTTATTTTGTTCTATGGCCACCAAATTCTCCTCAAATATCTTACTGCTATTGAAATTAGGTTGGGAAATATATTAGCGAGCCCCATAGGGTCCATACCATTTATTAACTGATCTAACTAGTCTATGCTTTCGTACATTCTCCATAGATTTACCAAAAATTGCGTTGATCAGCAATTGAGCTGTTTCAAACGCATTCTTAGAAGCTGCCCTCAATCAAGTGTTAAGATCTATGTAGGCTTTAAGCCATGGGGCTTGCTTAAATTTCAAAATCCTGTGGACTTTTTTCAGCACCATCCCCAGCGCCAAACATTGTTTTAAATTTCGATAGTGAATGATGTGTTTAGTTTTATTGTGGAGAGTTGTTAATAATTTAGGTAATTTGCTGTTGGGTGGTGCTGTATGTGTCGGACAAAGAGGGAGATCTTTGTGTAGATCATGTAGTTCAGGTGGGTATTCTAAATCGACTTCCAATATGTAGCCAATTGGACTTTCGTCTGAGACGTTTCTGACGTCTACATCATCGAGGTTTTCAACCCACTCGAACCCATCATAGGGTAAATATTGAATCATAGCCCACCCATATAGATTGCACACATCGAAATACATTAAATAACTATTTTCTTTTTCTGTGTCGTGATTATTCATGTATTTATTGTTGGCCTTTGCGAATCGATTACTGCATTGGCTCACACCTCCACAAATTCCCTTCTCCACAAATAAGACCATATCGATGTCTTTTAAATATTGCAAAAACACATTTGTATATTTTAACATACAGTCCCACGTGAAGGAGGGAACCGTGAAATAGTGGGCCGGATCTAAAGTAAAAAGATCTATACATTTGCTGCGGAAATTCTCAAATACATCGGCCAATAATAAAACATCTGTTTCCAAATATAAATCCGAATAGTCACCTAAATTTCTACAATTAAAACTATTCCAAATTGTTTGAGCATGCTTATAATCATCCTCACTTATCGATTCGTCGCGTAATTTATTAAAAAATTTTTCTATTGGAGGAAGATTTTCCTCGTTTAATTTACCCCAATCATCCAAGTGCTCATAGGGAAATACTCCCTTAGGAGTTAATAATTTAAATTTTTCATCGGATAAGTGCGCAAACTCGCTTTTCAAAATATTCAAGTCACCCACATTCTAATATGAGACTAATTTGTCCAAGCTAGAATCCAAAAACCGACAGGAATCGATGAAACGAAATTTAACCACAGAATTTTTGGTACTTCTAGTGAAACTTATATACTTCTCTTCATTGATGGGTAGTACTTGAATATTCTGCTTGGACGATTTGGCAATATCTCGAATCAGCAAAAACATATCGTACCCGCTGAGGTTATGAGCCACAACAGGTACTACGAATCGATATTTGTAATTCAAATTACAGTCCTGATGGGCTAATCCTCTATATTTCCCTGTAAAATGACAGTGGTCCTTCACACGAACATCTCCCTCTTCGAACTGTTTCTCGCAAATATGGCATTCCGTTTCCTTCATTATATCAAGTAAACTAATACCATTCAAGTCCATAGGTACAATAGATTTAAGTTTTAGATCGATAAATTCCCCAATTTTATCTAGCTGATCAGTCAACCATTTGGCTGAATCTGATCCTCTATAACCATCAAATCGTGACAGGGAATTGTTGAATTGACATTTTAAATAATAGCCAACACTATACGCCTCGCGTAGTTGAGTTTTGTTCGTATATGAACTTACATTAGATTGAGAGCAGTTCTGAATAGGTAATAGGAGAGCTTCAAAGTCAAAATAAATAATAAATGGTATGGGTAGTTTGTTTGAGTGATTCTTAAATTTCAAATAATCATCCTGAGGGAATGTAATTTTACACATGTTCATTTTACCACAATCCTCAATATGATTTTTATACTTATTCTCACTCCAGAAATTATTTAAACATCTATCACACAAATAAGTTTTGTTGTGCGAGCTAATTTGGGAATTTACAAGTCTTGATAAATTTTTGATTAGACAATAGTGAAATTTAACTGTGGGGTCAATGAAATTTGGGGATTTCGCAGGTTCTACATCTCGATAATATTTATCCTGAATTAATAGTAAATTAAAATGTCTATCTAATTTATTTTTGGTTAAATATGCTGAGAGAACCTTAAATTTCTCTCCCTGTTCCTCCTCCTGCTCATTACCTCCTCTTTTCTCCCCCACATAATTCCAAAACGAATACATGAATTGAAATATCGTTATTCTTCTCGAAAGTTGGAATTTGTGATATAGGTAGGGGAAACAGTACTGAAATGTGGGTATGAAGAAACACGACTTGAATTCTTAGCTGTCCTAGCTGTCGGGTGTAGTCCCGCTGTTACTGCCGAGGCAAAACAATATTCATCATAATTTTTAACATTAATAATAGCCTGCTTTCGGAGTATCTCTTTTGGTAGAACTATATAAGAGGACCCAGAATTGATGACTTCATGTTTATCAATATTTATGCCCAAGCTGATAACCTCCCTAAGACTCCACCCCGAGTCTCGTTCTAAAAAATCATCCAGCTTGACTTGGAGCTTATCAATAACATTCTCCTTGAACCACTCCAATAAATTTGTGAAAGAATCTATCGGAGCGGATTTGGTGTGAAAATATTTATACTCTGTTTGGATAAGATCGTCGATCGCATTAAGCCGCATATATTCCCCACAAAATGTCGTGTTTACCTTAATAAAATTGTAAGTATGTAAAATTTTGGTGATTCTCGAGTGAAACAGATGAAAGGCATCATATAAAAAATTTAATGGGTCTAAATGAGAAATGTTTGTTATAAAGCCAGTTCGAATTCGTTGGGAAAATGCACATTTACCATCCTCCCAACGAATTCGCTCACTACGGTTCTTGTTAGTTGTAGGGGGTTTATTTCGGATCTCTAATAAAATTTTGAATCTTTTCAAATGGCCGATATTACATTGCAATTGATTCTTACACGACAAGTTCATAGTATCTTTAGTTATATGTCTAGAAAAAGTCCTAATGTACTTAGTACAGAAACCTATCCACTTTGCTATTTCCTGAGGGGATAATTTTGATTTTAATAAATCCTTTTGAGCCTTGTTGATAATATTAACGATCTCCCCACTCATTTTGGCGATTGAAACCATAGTTGAAAATAAAACAAGCAGCCTACCTTATGGTATAGATAACAGCAGTACCCAGGAGGGATGTTGTTGGTGGTGGTGGAACTGGAAGGCTCTCAACTTCTAGGAGGTAGTTCGCAGAATTCGAGTTTCGAGCAGGATTTTCCTGTCCCGATGGCTTCTTCCCTCGATATATTATTGCGGTGTTCCGCCCTTTATTGATGTCTTCGATGTGGGGGAGAAGCGCTGGTGTTACTCGTTTGGGTAGGAAAACCGATCGCTCTCCTTCCAACTCTGCCAAAACGGCCTCCCCAAATTTGGTATTTACAATTTTTAAATTCAAAATCAGATGTGGCACGTCCAATTTTAGCTCTGCAATCTTTGTAGGTGTTGCCCTCTGCAAGAGAGAGATTTTGTTCAGTTTGGCAAAATCCATTTTTAAATTATTTTCAAAAGATCTAAAACAAATCGATGGAAGTTAGAAGTGAGAAGAATTATTTTGTGTGTTGAATTTACCCCATCAAATTGAATAACGGAAGATTAATAAAATACAACAAATTATTATTAAATATTTACCCAATCAAATTGTATAGAAGAAGATCAATAAATACTTTCAAAAAGTTAAAGTTTAGCCCGCACTGTTTTCAGAAAAGCAAAATAAATATTCCCTACATAGAAATTAACTCTACATATGAGAATAATATTCAAGTCAATAAATAAACTCACCTTGATTTAAGCACTCACAAAACACGTCCAGTTCTTTCTGAAGCTGATCGAATAATGATTTGATAATGGTATGAGGTATGCGCACATCGAGTTTTATAGGAACTTCTTATCACTTTCCTGTTATGTTCACACGATGTGCAGGAAGTCTCATCCGCCTGTTATATCATGATAATAAGTTCGCTGTAACCACAAGCAGGAAGTCTCGTCCGTCTGTTATATTCATATTGGTAAGATCCACAACCACAAGCAGGATGTTACATTCGATTTGAAATCGCGTGATTGCAGAAACTTCCTTGAAATATTTATCCGCATACATTTTTTCCTCAACCGATAACAACTTTATAATTTTTCCTGGGAACTAATTTAATTCGTAGGACTTTGGATTAAATATTGTGTATAAAACTCTAGGTACTTCATAGGGAAAAAATAGTATTCTTGTGAGTGTTGAATGATTGCTTGAAAATGGGAAAATTTTACGATTATGTTCAAGAGTTGACCAACAGGTTGGATATATTTACGAAAACGCAAGTGCGCCGTTGGATGATAGACAAGTAAGTTGTTCTATTTCATTTCAATCTTACTATATATCATAAGTGCATTAATTTGTTTTTAGTGATTATTCTGAGGAGGAAATTAGACAAAAATTGATACATCTCGATCAATTGGCGGCAGCTGATGACGCTGAAGATTTATTTCCTGAATTGGACGGGCCTCAAGAAATAATTGACTAGACGTATGTTTTTTCCCCCAATTTATATAATATTTCTATTACTAAATTACTCTTATTTCCAACAGATGCCCAGAGATTTCCTCGGTAGAGTCGCTGCCTCCTCCGCTGGATAAGCAGGACATAGTGTATGTGATTTTTCTACTCGTGAAATATTTGCTTACTAATTTCAATAATTACAGATTGAACGAATTACCCACCTACGTCCGGAACGATACCCCGACGTCTCTAGCGAGCTCCCCCAACATTTTGTATGTATTCATATTAAGTCTAGAATTATTTCAATTCTAATTGTACTTTTTCGATAGATCAATCGATGACTTAGCCACCCCAACACCTACACCTTCACCGGCACCTCCCCCACAGCAGCAGATTTATGAGGGATTTTGCATTCATGGTTTGCACCACTATTTGGCGGAGCTAATGTTTGAAGTATGTTTACCTTATGCTGATGTTTTTTATTATTTAATGAGTACCCTCGTTTTATTCACAATTACAGATGTCACAACTGCGGGCTTCTGAGGGGTGTCAATATATAGTTGAGCCCCTAGATGGGGAATGTTTCCTGGTGGTGGGGTTACCTTGCGATTTAAATCGCTTGAAAGAAAAAGTGAGTGAATCAAACACACACACACACACACACACACTATTATTATTATTATTATTGTATTCATTATTTATCAACTAAAGTTATTTTTCTTTGTTTTCACAGATGGTTGAAATGCGTCTAGCTCGAGGTATGTCCTTTTTCGTGAAATTTTTAGGAAACATTTTTTAGATTTAAGTGTTTTATATATACCTATGTCATTTTAAAATTGTATATATTTCGAAAAATAAAAGTTAAAAGTTAAATGTATGTATCTAACTGATTCCCTATCTCCTATTCAAAATCAAACAACAGCAATACCTTTCATTATTTATTATTATTATTAATATGTTTCTTTACATTTTTAATGAGGATTTTCAGTAGTAAAACTGATAATGCGCTAAGATTGAAACATTGCATAGCATAGATTTCATTTTCTTTCTGTGGTGGTGGTGGTGGTGGTGGCTGGGATGTTGATGGTTGAGCTTCAGATACATTGCTTTGGCAATTGATTGCTGCCGCCACAGGTGTTGGGGCTCTAGTTTGATGCCAATTCACCACGTCCATCTCACTACCATCATGGAATAATAACTTGAGTTTATAGTTGAAAGTTGGTAACATCCTTTTAGGAATAACGTATGAGAATACCTCTAGGTGATTTTCATTAACTAGTTGATGGTCCATAGGCTGCCATTCAGTTCGATTACATTCCTTCTCTGCGAAGGCATCTTTGTTGGGACATATATAAATCCGATTCACTTGAAGTGGTACGTTTGTATATAGGACCTCATTCAATATTGCTGTTAGGATCATGAAATTTGATTTCAGCGCAGCCATCTCCTCCACTTATACTCAAATTGCCTAGTTGATTTATAGTTAACTTTTTATCTTCGTAATATTTTATGTCTTTATTCAGTGCTACTAATTTCATATGGAATTCAAGCAGTTTACGTGCGTATTCTTCCGAAGACATATCAATACTGGTCAGTTCGGTGGAGTGCCACCCATACCCATTTTTTGAAACCCTCGTACTATATCCAGATGAGCATCTTCCTTTGTAACATATTCGAACAATTTCCAGCTGTTTACACTGCAGCACATAGAATTATTGCTGGTAGAGGGATGAAGGCAGATATATCTACAGTTTTCTCGAACAAATTGTGGGCAGCTGCCTTTCAAATTCAACACTTTCACCTGACGATCTAACCCCAATTTTTTGAGAATCTTCACTATGAATTTGGCTTTGCCCTCACCACTAACGTATATGATGCTATTTGGATCAATATTTTCCTTGAAAATTTCCTCCATCCGAATATAGTCCTGATATCCAGAGTTGTATGGAATCCCATGGTACTTTTTGCAAAACATCACTTGCTTCATTTGATTTTGTGAGAGTTCACTTAGCGGTGTGGGTGGCTTGAATAGAAAATATTTTTCTAGCTTTTTTCCACAATCCAACAAAGCTAGTTCCTTAACTATCATTGTATGGTGAGAGATTTGGAAGCTCTGAATGTCGACCACCACACACTCCATCTTGAACTAAACTGCTCCACCGATAATTAAGACCAACAATGCAAACTAGAACGAGTCGGATGAGTCGTACGAGTCGCACGAAACGTTGCAGCCGATGATTCTCGAGTCTAGATCTTTCATTTGCTGAAGTCGCATGAGACGCATGAGTCGGGCGAGTCGAACTGGTGGCGCCACCTCTACGAAGCAATCTGTACCTTCGATGGCAGCTGTCACGTGGTGGTGACATCTTCATGAAGCAGCCTGTACTTTTGGACTGAAGGTTCGCCATGACAGCTGTCACGTGGTGGTGACATCTCCATGAAGCAGCCTGTACCTTTGGACCAAAGGTACAGATTGCTTCCTAGAGGTGGCGGAGCCCCCTCCACGAAGCAGTCTGTACCTTGGGTCCGCCATGACAGCTGCCATGTGGTTGCGACATCTGCACGAAGCAATTTGTACCTTAGGTCCGCCATGACAGCTGGTCCTTATGGTCGCCATGACAGCTGGACCTTATGGTCGCCATGACAGCTGTACCTTATGGTCGCCATGACAGCTGTACCTTATGGTCGCCATGACAGCTGGACCTTATGGTCACCATGACAGCTGGGCCTCATGGTCGCCATGACAGCTGTACCTTATGGTCGCCATGACAGCTGGACCTTATGGCCGCCATGACACCTGGTCCTTATGGTCGCCATGACAGCTGTATCTTAGGTCAGCCATGACAGCTGGACCTTAGGGCCGCCATGACAGCTGGACCTTATGGCCGCCATGACAGCTGGTCCTTATGGTCGCCATGACAGCTGTACCTTATGTCAGCCATGACTGTTGGACCTTAGGTCCGCCATGACAGCTGAAGTGGAGACCGGATGCGGAGACCGGATGTTGTTGTCCCCGAAGTAGTGGTGTTCATCTACTAACGGGGAATTCCAAATGTTAAAATATATAATAAATATAACAAGTGCACTTTCAGAATAATCAATATAAATGCAATTGAACGGTATTACTTACAAAGATGTTACCCAGACGGAAAATGTAATGAAGCTCAAACGGTTATAACATATCTATCTTGCGATATGTTCGGTGTTTAATTCCAATTTAACGGTACGGAATCGGTTGACAAATGATTCACATTTATCAATTTGCGGAAAATACAAATCAAACAGTTCCTAGAGTAATAACCGAATGATTACCGATCATTCGGTTAGCATTGTCACTTGAAATGTTGTTAAAACGCACTACGATATATCAAACGGTTAACATTCGGTCGGTTCGGAAAATATATCGTAATGCTAGAAAATTACCTATTAAGTCATTTACCTTTTGTAGAATTCCATAATACGGAAAACTATTGTTAATTCACATTTTCAATCTGACTTGAACTCACATAATAATTAATCCACTCTGATTTTGATATTCACACTTGAACGGTACTGATTGATAATCAAAATCACCAAAGAGAGCACAAAAGAGCAAGTGTATCGATGGCTAATCAAAATCACAAAAGAGAGCGATCTGTTATATGTCACGGCTTTTATATGTTTTCCGAGGTTCTGGACAGGTCTGCTCCACCAATTCCTTATTTTGTGCCAAGGGTTTTTTACTTATGTCCCGAACAATGCTTAGAAGTGACGCTACTTTTTGGATCTAAAATTCGTGCTCATGATATCACACAAGTTCCTCCCGGCACACTACACAAGTGTTATCGAAGTTTTTTGGTTGTTCGCCTTTTTTATACATAAGGTTGCACAAAGGTTGATGCATTAACTGGCCAGACCCCTGTTTTTGCAACATATTTTATCGGAATGAAATGTAATTTTTGAACGGGCATGAATTAGATTCATCTATTTGAATAATTACACTTATTCGAAATTACGGAGATTTAGAGAAGTGACAATCACGGAATACACATTCGGAGTTCACGCATATCTATTGAAAACATGAACTGTTCAAACTGAGATTACATGTAATATCCGTATTTACTGCCTGATCCAAAATTAAATGATCTCTCAAAATTTAAGCTTCGTTACATCCCCCCCCCCTAAGTTCGGTTAAAAATGAAAGGATATGATTTTTTCATTTTTCAATTCTCATTTGAGGATTCATACGAAATAAAAAAATCTAATACAAAGGTAAGATACCCTAACCTGACGTTAAAACTTCCCTATCTTCCGTCGGGAACTTCGCGGAATAGCAATATCTTACTTACAACATAATATTCTTCTGCGGAACGGAGAACTGCATTTTTTCTTCGGAATGGGAAAACTGAAAACATCTTTTTCGGAATGGAAACACACAAAAACTTCTTCTTCAAAACGAGAAACTTGAAACTTCTTCCTCTTCGGAATGGGAAAACTCAAAACATCTTCTTCGGAACGGAAACACAAAAACTTCTTCTTCAAAACGGAAAAAACTTGACTTCTTCCGCGGATCGGGAAACTGACAACTTCTTCTTCTTCGAAACGGAAACACAATCTTGGGAACGGAAAACTTGACATCTTCTTCGGAACGGAACAACTTGAAGATTTCTTTGGAATGGCAAACTCGAAACTTCTTCTGCACGGAAAACCAAATTTCTTCTTTAAAACGGAAAAACTTAAAACTTCTTGCTCTTCGGAACGGAACACTTGACTGCTTCTTCGGATCGGAAAACGGACAACTTCTTCTTCGGAACGGAAAACTTGAAAATTTCGTTGGAACGGCAAACTAAAACTTCTTCTTGAAAACGGAAAACAAAACTTGTTCTTTAAAACGGAAAAACTTAAACATCTTCTTCGGAACGGAAAACATGACTTACCCTTCGGAACGGAACACTTGAAACTTCTCTTCGGATCGGAAAATGGACAACTTCTTCTTCTTTAGAACGGAAGTTCTTGAAACCTCTTCGAAACGGAAAACTTGACATCTTCATCGGATCGGAAACTGCTTCTTTGGAAACTTGAAGACTTCTTCTTCTTCGGAATGGAAACTTCTTCTTCTTCGGAATGGAAATCTGAACGTCTTCTTCGGAAACTTGAGGATGTCTTCTTCTTTGGAACGGAAACTTCTTTATATTTTGTTGGCATGGGCACGTTCGGCAGCGTATGCACAGTGATTTCAGTGGTACTACAATGGCTGGTTTATAGCCGGATATGCATTTTCCTTTTGCCACATCGGATGGAGCCGATAACTGCGGTCCAGGCCTGTTCTGGTTTTTGTTTCGGATCTTGTTCTAGGGTGGAGTGTTCGGAGTGTTCGGAAAACCACATTGTTTCGACATAACGCCTACCTTCCCGCAACGTGAGCAAAATAGACGTGCTGTCCGGCTGCAGCTTTCTCTCCGGTGTCCTGGATATCCACATCGCCAACATAAATCCCATAGCTGGACGGGTAGGTAGATCAGTTCCATGTGCGTCTGGGTCGTCGTAGTAGCTAGGGTTTTCATCGCTTGGACTGTTTCGGACTGTACCTCTTCCGGTTTCGGCTGAGATGATGAGGCATCCAACATGGTTGTTTTCGGTTCTGTATCCAGATGTTTCGGTGTGGTCGGTGAGGATTGGATTTCCAAAGGATCGGGACTTGGTGCGGAATCTATGGAAAGGACTGACATACTCTGGAGACACTCAAACGACGGATCCATCATATTTTGCAGTGCTTCGTCTAGCACTATCTCAATAGAATCGGACGGTTCATATGACATGTTATTTCCCTGTCCCGGACACGGACAATCACGCGACATTATCCCAGGGCTGCGACATCTCGAGCAAAATGATTTCGGCTGATTCCTACAATTATTTTTCCTATGCTCAGTTTCCTCACATCTCCAGCATGAGATGGGCTGTGTTGCGGTACTCGGCTTCAGCCTGGTAGGGCACTGCGTTCCGAAGTGGCCGCGGAGACCACAATCCCAACAAGTCTGCTCAGGGACATTCGGTATCCCGGACTTGACTGGCGATGATGGTTCAGATGCAGGCTGCCTACCCGGCGCCGGCGTCTCCATAATCCTTACAGCTAGACTTGGAATTTGTGCCCTCACTGGCACTGGATATATCCTTTTCTGCATGAGTTTCTGCTCAGCCTGCAGATTCTCAAACTCCTTTGCCTGTAACATTAACGACGGCACGTCGTTGGAAGTCCCTTGTCGGATAAATTGCCTATACTCTGGCAATAAATTTCGGTGCAACCAGAACAATTCCCGTTCTGCGGTCATTGCACCATGTCTCCTGATCAGTGTTTGCATATCCATAACATATGCAGCGGCCGTTCCATTCATGCGTTGATGCCTGCGGCTCATCTGCACTTCCAGATCAATGTGGTAGTTGGCATCCATGAAAAATAAGGTAAAGTCTCTTTGGAAATCGGCAAATGTAGCCCAGCGGCTACGATTATTCCGATACCATAACTTCATCCAAAACTTCCGGCAGCGATAACAATAAGGAATCTTTCGGTGTATTCAGTTGCATAGCTATCTCATCTAGCCGTTCGAGGAACGTAGCGGGATCTGACGTTCCATTGAATTGAATTCTGTATTGATTTAAACGCGGAGCACTACTCGGAGCTGAATAACTATATCCAGGCACATGCTGAACATGACTGAACGGAATATAGTACCCTTACTTATCAAACGTAACCATGACATTGTGGGTGGGTACTTGCGGAACATTTGGTACTTGCGGAACCTTAGGGGCTTGCGGAACAATCGGTATTTGCGGAACGGTCGGTGCTTGCGGAACGGTCCGTATTTGCGGAACGATTGGTCCTTGCATCCACGCCGGTGTCACTCTGACGACGTGGTCCTATAACTCGGATAGTTCATAGGATTCGGCGGAGAAGAATAGATCGGCGTTTGAATCGGTGGTGCCGTCATTACCACAGTGTTCGTGTATGTCACTGTATTCGTAGTGGACGTAGTTGACCAATACGACAGCTGTACTCTCGATGTGCTCCCGGGGATGATTCGAAAACGTATTCGAAACATCGGGGTCTTGAAGCTTGTTTTTCTGTCATACTATATCTGAAATTTCATTCAAAACGGACTACCGATTCAATTGCAATAAATTATTCAACATTTCACTTTTCGGAATAAAAAAAAATCCCCCTTGGTCTAGTTTCAAACGTCCCTGCTCGTGGGCGCCATTTTATGACGTGTTCCTTGCCACTTTTCGGTAATTGGTTACTGCGGTAAGCTTCAAATCCTCGGGCGCCAGATTTTTCCAAAAGTTTACTCCTTTTTGAAGACTTCTGCTAGGGTCTTCACCACAAGGCTTGTCACTCTGCTGTCTATAGATAGCCTTTTCCCCAGGGTAGCTACAGTGAAGTATAACCAGAGTCCATTGGGCAGAAAACAGTATCAAAATTGTAGGCTTTGGTTACAATTGATACCTGGTTAAAACTTAGCTCGTTTGAAGATGGAGCAGAAATAATTTAATAAAACGGGGAATTCCAAATGTTAAAATATATAATAAATATAACAAGTACACTTTCAGAATAATCAATATAAATGCAATTGAACGGTATTATTTACAAAGATTTTACCCAGACGGGAAATGTAATGAAGCTCAAACGGTTATAACATATCTTGCGATATGTTCGGTGTTTAATTTCAATTCAACGGTACGGAATCGGTTGATAAATGATCCACATTTATCAATTTGCAGAAAATACAAATCAAACAGTTCCTAGAGTGATAAGCGGTGTTCGGTAATCATTCGGATAGCATTGTCACTTGAAATGTTGTTGAAACGCACTACGATATATCAAACGGTTAACATTCGGTCGGTTCGGAAAATATATCGTTATGCCAGAAAATTAACTATTAAGTCATTTACCTTTTGTAAAATTCACTAATACGGAAAACTATTGTTAATTCACATTTTCAATCTGACTTGAACTCGGATAATAATTAATCCACTCTGATTTTAATATAATCACACTTGAACGGTACTGATTGATAATCAAAATCACCAAAGAGAGCACAAAAGAGCAGCTGTATCGATGACTAATCAAAATCACAAAAGAGAGTGATCTGTTATATGTCACGGCTTTTATATATTTTCCGAGGTTCTGGACAGGTCTGCTCCACCAATTCCTTATTTTGTGCCAAGGGTTTTTTACTTATGTCCCGAACAATGCTCAAAAGTGACGCTACTTTTTAGATCTAAAATTCGCGCTCATGATATCACACCAGTTCCTCCCGGCACACTACACAAGTGTTATCGGAGTTTTTTGGTTGTTCGCCTTTTTTATACATAAGGTTGCACAAAGTTTGATGCATTAACTGGCGAGACCCCTGTTTTTGCAACATATTTTATCGGAATGAAATGCAATTTTTGAACGGGCATGAATAATTACACTTATTCGAAATTACGGAGATTTAGAAAAGTGACAATCACGGAATACACATTCGGAGTTCAAGCATATCTATTGAAAACATGAACTGTTCAAACTGAGATTACATGTAATATCCGTATTTACTACCTGATCCAAAATTAAATGATCTTTCAAAATTTAAGCTTCGTTACAATACATTCACGTAACCATAACATAAGACGTGCAGGACGCAGTCGTTTCTTATTAAATACGTAATTAGAATATAAAGTTGATATAATTTTCATTCATACCTAAATTCAAGGAAGTCTAAATGAGGTCATAAAATCAAGGTCTTTGTCAACAAAAATAGAATAGCTCTTTTATATTCAGCTTGCTTCAGTCTAGGCAAGTCTCTTGCTTATTGGGTAAAAGTTACTACCCCCAAACCTACTACTAAAATAGGAGTGGTTATCCAAGATTATAAAAAACCAAACTCACCATAACAAAGTCAGTTATATTTTAACTTCTTGAGTCGAATCTTACTTTGATTATTTCACGAATCACTTAAATGATATTTTAGAAAACTTTTCAAGTTTTCTAGTTAAGTTTGCGTTGTGGTGTTTATGGTAGAATTTTCGCTAAGTTCATTTAGAATCAAGTCATATAACTTAATACAAAAGATTTAGAATTCCTTGAATAGTTGAATCATAATAGTTTTGTTTAACTCTTTACCCTGGTGCATCCGGGCTGAGTTGAATTGGTTTTACATTTCATATTTAGGTTTTAATAAGTTTGGTTAAAATTAGGAATTCATTAATTATTTTCTAAATTTAACATAATTTCTTGATTAATACTTCAGTTACATTTAATCTTTTAACTTTTAATTCATTGTTCTATAATCGTTTATTTTCTTGTTATTATTAAATATTTTATATTTGTTTTGATTGAAAGTTTTTCTACTTAGCGTAATTTATGAACTACCCTTGATCACACAGTGCTTAATTAATGTGTTAGTGTCTCAACCAAAGAAGAGTGAGTATTACGTATATCTATTGATCATATTGTGGCCTGATTTGCCTAGTTAATGAGAAACCCGTGATGCGGGTCCCTTCCTGGTTATTGGTTCACGTACTGCAAGTTATATTGATATTAGTTAATGATATATAAGAATGAATTTGATATGATAAGTAAATTGATAACCTCCAATAAACAAAGTAAAACCAAAGAAGGGCTCGTTATTACAATAAGCTTTGCGCCGGGTAAACGTGCGCACAGGTTTGGGCAACGTTAGTATAAAAATAACAATTATGTTTTGATTTTTATTTGAAATTTGCAGTAATTGCATTTGTCTTCTTTACTCTATCCACGCTCTTTCAATCTAGCTACTCTCTCCTTGAAGTTGATTTGGGAACATGAAAACTTCTCTTATTTTCCTGAGATTATTTTTACCGACTAATACGTTTTGCAGGACTGCAGGGGATATGAGACAATCTCAGTTTTGGGAATATTACATCTGGTCTTATTCAAACAGCATATATAGTACACAGTACACGCAAATAGGTATCTAACAACACAGAATTGGCGCCTTATTTTCTGTGGTATAAATATTATAGCAATATTCACGCTCTCACATATACTATTCTGTTGTGCCTATCTTATTTAATGGTTATGATACCTCTGACAATCTTAAATACGAACACGTGAGAGCACACTAGCTAAGATACGTATAATACCCGCCGATTTTGAAATATGATGGTGCGCACGATTACCCGTTGCGCACAATTCTCCCACTTTCCCCTAAATCGAAATCAGTTCTTATATCAAAGACCATTGTGATATATTATTCAATAAACTAGTTATTTATAATACTTGAAAATGGGTTGTGATAGTAGACATGTAGTAGATATCTAAAAATGAGGATTGTGAGAATCAAACTACAAAATTTTTCAAAAGATATTTGTCCTGTGTTCTAAAAGTGATAAAATCTTTTAAGAAACAGTGTGACCTGTATTCAAAATGTTTTCTAACAATGCTGATTTTCCACTATTATTCTTCTTTATATGGGCAGAATGTTCTTTATAACGAGATGACATGTTTCTTCTAGTTTGACCCACATGGAATTTTGAACACTACTGACTGTTTTATAACTCTATGCTCATACTTATATCAGCGGGTAAGCGGGTAAAATTTTAGGAAGTTAAACTTGATTTCTCGTTCATACGACCTCGATATCGCTCCTTCAACATGACGAACACAATTATTCCATGATTAAAGTATAACCATAGACCTATTATACTAAGGAGACGAAACATCTCATTCATGAAATACCATTTGACTAGTAGCAATGATTACATGAAGTATGACAAAGAATACCAACGGAGCTTTGTCACTGAGTCATAATTATTCATTATTGGCAACGCTGTGACTATGATTGAAAACTTGGTACCACTTGTAAGGCAACACCGCTTCAAAATAGCTACGAGAAATACGGGAGCTGTCAAATTGCGTAGTACACAACTGAGTTCCCATTCATAAAAGGTGTGCGGCGTTGTCACTTTCTGAACAAATGATGCAAGGGAATGGATTAGTTCTATATTTCAAAATAAATATTCTATAATTCGATTGTATATTCCAGGTTACCATAAATTAAAGACTATTTTTTAGAGAAAACGACATCTCAACAGTATTGCTTCTAATATAACGAATGAATAATGCTATTGACGTTTTGATAATAATTACAAATCTCAATCCACATTCCATACGGCCATATTTGTAATATACAACGGTCTAAGTGGCCCGAAATTTTGCAATGTCTTGTAACGGAGCTTAAATTTTGAAAGATTATTTGATTTAGATCAGTTTGAACAGTTCATTATTTCAATAGAGATGAATGAATTCCGAATGTGTATTCCGTGAATGCCACTTTTCTAAATCTCCGTAATTTCAAATAAGTATAATTATTCAAATAGAAGAATCTAATTCACGCCCGTTCAAAATTGCATTTCATTCCGATAAAAACATGTTGCAAAAACAGGGGCTGGCCAGTTAAGACACCAAACTTTGTGCAGCCTTATGTATAAAAAGGACGAACAACCTAAAAACTCCGATAACACTTGTTTACTCCGCTGAGAGGAACTGGTGTGATATCATGAGCGCGAATTTTAGATCTAAAAAGTAGCGTCACTTTTAACCATTGTTCGGGGCATAAGTAAAAACTATTGGCACAAAAATAAGGATTTGGTGGAGCAGACCTGTCCAGAACCTCGGAAAACATATAAAAGCCGTGACAGCCGAAAGATTGCTCTCTTGTGTTTTTGAATTTCGAGCCGTACAGTAGCTCTTGTGTTTTTGATTTTCAATCAGTAAAGTAACGCTCTTGTTTTTTTGAATTCCGATTAATATCGTTGAAGTGTAATCATTTAAGAATCGAAGTGAATTAAAAACCCGAGTTTGAGTCAAGTTTAAAACGGTGAATTAATAATAGTTTTCCGTGCAAGTGAATTGTTTCAGAAGGTAAATGATAGCAAATAAGTTTATATTTTTGAGCATTACGATATATTGATTTCCGTAATTGATGATTGTTATTGTAATTGGTGAACGTTTGTACGATACCTGAGTTCCGTAGTATTCAGTAATTTGAATTGGTGAATTTGAGTTCATCCTAGTTTATCCTAGTTTATCATAGGTCGAATCGCACACGATTTGAATTCGCGCGTGAATTGAAATATTCAAGTAATTGTGTGGTGTGTACAGAGTGTGTTTGTTTGAACGACAGGGGCGTCTTTGGGTATATTTGTGCACGCCGTGCTGATACCGGAAGTATAAGTATAACATAGACGACCAAACCGCCAACAGTTTGTGCACGCCGTGCTGATACCGGAAGTATAAGCTGAGGGTGGTTGTGTGATTGTGTGACGATTGAGAATCGTAATAATTCCCTTAATACTATGAGAAGTCCTCGGGCGTGGATATAGGGGTTATTGCAGATAAGATAATTAGGGTTTGTGCACACTGTGTTGATACCGGAAGTATAAGCCCTAACTGTTTAGGTTCCGAATCTGTAGAGTGTATAAAATCTAAAACTGTCACACAATTACCGGGTACTCCGTGAAAGTTAGTACAAGGGTGGGTGTGATGACAGAATAAACTCAATTAGAGTTATTAACCGAAACATAGTAAAATCTGATATCGTACAATCGGAAAACTAGTGCAAACAATATTTTCCGAACCAACCGAATTAATAACCGAATATATCGTTGTGTGATTTGAACATTTCATTTATTAGTGCTGCTATCTAAAATTTACCGCATACAGCTCATCACGCTGAGACCTGTTTGATTCGTACTTTTCCGCAAATTGATCATTCTGAATCATTCATCAACCGATCCCTTACCGCTGAATTAAATTTAGTGACCGGACTTATTGTAGAGTTGACTTCTTGAAAGAGTTTTCATTTACCGTTTGAGCTTCATTACATTTTCCGTCTGGGTGTAATTTTGTGAAACCATACCGTTCAATTGCATTTAAATTGATTATTCTGAAAGTGTACTTGTTATATTTATTATATATTTTATTATTTGGAATTCCCTGTTTTATTAAATTATTTCTGCTCCATCTTTAACGAGCTAAGTTATAACCAGGTATCAATTGTAATCAAAGCCTACAATTTCGATACTGTTTTCTGCCCATTGGACTCTGGTTATACTTCACTGTAGCTACCCTAGGGACAAGGCTATCTTTAGATAGCATAGTGACGAGCCTTGTAGAGAGGACCCTAGCAGAAGTCCTCAAAAAGGAGTAAACCTTTGGGAAAAATCTGGCGCCCGAGGATTCGAAGCCTACTGCAGTAAGCAATTTACCGAAAAGCCGCAAGGGCACGTTATAAAATGACGCCCACGAGCAGGGACTTTTGAAAACTGACCGAGGGGGAATTTTAATTTTTTTTCTGATTCGGAAAAATGAAATGTTGAATAGTTTATTGCAATTGAACCGGTAGTCCGTTTTGAATGAAATTTCAAAAATTGTGTGACAGAAAAACAAGCTTCAAGACCCCGACGTTTCGAATACGTTTTCGAAACATCCCCAGGAGTTTGTTTTTGAATTTTGGAAATTTGGAAAAGTTTCGACGGAAACTTGTTCCCCGTGCTCACCAAGGTTGTTTGGTGAAATTTGTTTTTCGATCCGCCCCCCCGTTTCAGGGGAAACATCAAGTTCTTAACAGAGAATCTGACTCAAAAATCGATTGTTCCGTGAGGTGTAGAATTGTTAATTACACCTCAGTGTTTTGCCCAAATTTTGATTTTTGCCCATATTTTGCCCTTTGATTTTCCCAGTCAACCTTGACCCTGATTGGGCAAGCCATAGCTCCTTTCCAAGTAAATTGATACCAAGGAAGCCGTTGGTTACATTTTTGGGCGGATTGGCCCAACCGTTTTGGAGTTACCTCCCGAAATCAAAGTTACGTTGCCCAAATTGGGGCAAGTGATTTAATTGCATCTGCCTTATTGGAAGGAAGGTGTGGACTGGTTTTGGTTACCGCACCCTCTTCCGTTACCTACCCCTGAGAAAAATAATTTATTTTTGGTGTTGAAAATTTTGATTTTGAATTGGATTGGAAAAATAGAGTTCCCTGGGTATACAGGTGCTATACCTAAGGTGCCGCAGCCTGCGCCTACCAGTATGTAGGAAATGGCAGCACATTTTGACGAAATGGCGAAATTCTGCTCTAATAGCGAGGATAGCCAGACTGAGACTACGGAAGTTGATTCGAAAGTCAACTGAATTTACTTACTGAAGAAAGCACAACTTCAGGAAGTGCTGGCCAATCATGATATTGACCATAATGGATCCGCCGAAGACTTACGCCGTAGGTGCGTAAAGGGGGTCCGTAAAGGAATAATACGCCCTCCGCGTGGAATGTTGGAAAAGATTGCCAGTACCATGGCAACGCTAACCAAGGCTTTGACATCCGAAGTGGCACTAAACACAACACCAACGTTTAGTCCTTCGGGGGTTCAATCAAGACCGGCAATAAGGAGCACACCGAGGATACAGCCGTCGTATTGGTCAACTACGTCCACTACGAATACAGTGACATACACGAACACTGTGGTAATGACGGCACCACCGATTCAAACGCCGATCTATTCTTCCCCGCCGAATCCTATGAACCCTCCGATTTATAGGACCACGTCGTCAGATGTGACACCGGCGTGGATGCAAGGACCGACCGTTCCGCAATTACCGATGGTTCCACACTTACCATTTGTTCCACAAGCCCCTAAGGTTCAGCAGGTACCATTTGTTCCGCAAGCACCTGCCCACTATGTTCCGGTTACTGTTATTCCGCAAGGGTATAATATTCCGTTCAGTCATGCTCAGCATGTGCCTGGATATAGTTATTCAGCTCCGAGTAGTGCTCCGTGTTTGAATCAATACAGAATTCAATTGGATGGAACGTCAGACCCCGCTACGTTCCTGGAAAGACTGGATGAGATAGCTATGCAGCTAAATACACCGAAAGACTCCTTATTGTTATCGTTACCAGAAGTTTTGGATGGCACCGCACTATTGTGGTATCGGAATAATCGTAGCCGCTGGGCTACGTTTGCCGATTTCCAAAGAGGCTTCACCTTATTTTTCATGGATGCCAATTACCATATTGATCTGGAGGTACAGATCAGCCGCAGGCATCAACGCATGAATGAGAGCGCCGCTGCATATGTTGTGGATATGCAAACACTGATCAGGAGACATGGTGCAATGACCACAGAACGGGAATTGTTCTGGTTGCACCGAAATTTATTGCCGGAGTATAGGCAATTTATCCGGCAAGGGACTTTTAATGACGTGCCGTCGTTAATGCTACAAGCGAAAGAATATGAGAATCTGCAGGCTGAGCAGAAACTCATGCAGAAGAGGATGTATCCAGTGTCAGTGAATGCACAAATTCTCAGTCCAACAGTAAGGACTATGGAGCCGCAGGGTAGGCAACCTGCACCTGAACCGTCATCGCCAGTCAAGTCCGGGATACCGAAGATCCCTGAGCAGACTTGTTGGGATTGTGGTCTCCGCGGCCACTTCAGGAAGCAGTGCCCTACCATGTTGAAGCCGAATACCGCAACACAGCCCATCTCATGTTGAAGATGTGGAGAAACTGGGCATAGCAAGAATAATTGTCGGAATGCACCGAAATTATTCTGCTCGAGATGCCGCCGCCCTGGGATAATGTCGCTTGATTGTCCGTGTCCGGGACAGGGAAACGTCCGCGGAACTGCGAGGTAGCGAGGCCGAAGCAGATCCCGGTTGAACAGGCCTCAACGAAGAAAGTGAAAACCGCTCACCGCACCACTGTTGTGAACCGCACCGCGGATAAGGAGTCCGCCGGTGCCGTTGAAAATACCGTTGATTGTAATACCGATAATACCGATACTAAACCGAAATTACCGAATATGTGTGAAAGTAAAGTTAAAGTAGAGACCGCTGTAGGGACGAAAGACAGTAAAGTGAAAATTGAGAGTGTTTTAGCGCCGTGTGATGAAAGAATTATTTTTAAAAATACCGCTGCTCAAACTTTAGGTGAAAACCGACCATTTATAAAAGTCCGGGTATTAGGTAAAATTTTTTCGGCTCTCGTGGACACCGGAGCCACCCGTTCTTTCATCAATGACGCAGTTGTTAGGTTATGTAAGGATTCCGGGTTAAAACCAGTTCCCCTTAAGGCCGTAGGCACTATGATGGCCAATGGTAGTTTGATTCCTAGTACTACCGCATACCGAATCTCATTGCATTTTGGATGTGGTGAGATTGAAGCAGAATTTGTGCATTTACCGTCGTTATTATCGGATATGATGATAGGAATGGAGATTTTGAGCTCCGGTTTGTTTAAAATACAGCTACCATCCGCTGGGGTGTATTATAAAGACAATTTGATTGGGACAAATTGTGAAAAAGTTTCCAATGAAGCTAGTTCCGGCCGAAGGCAGTCAAACGTGTGCGCTTCTGTGATGAAGTGGAGACACAACTAGCAACATTGTCGGAAACTGAACAGGATAGACTGAACCGATTTCTGAAAACAGAAATGAAATATTTTGGAGGAATTCAAGGTACCACGCCGCTGGTTCAACACGAAATAAAATTGACAAAGACCGATCCGATAAAGCAGCGTTACCGACCGCAGAATCCGAGGATGCAAGCAATCATCAACGAGGAAGTTGATCGAATGCTAGCAGAGGAAGTCATCGAGCCGTCAAGTAGTCCGTGGAGTTCACCCGTTGTGGTGGTGAAGAAGAAAGATGGAAAACCGAGATTTTGCATTGATTTCCGGATGATAAACAAAGTCTCCGTGAAAGATGCATATCCACTGCCTTACATAAGTGCCATCTTGGACAAACTACGGCGTGCTAGATATATTACTAGCATTGACTTGAAGCAAGGGTATTGGCAAATACCGCTGACACCGGAAAGTAAACCCATTACAGCATTTACTGTACCAGGCCGTGGCTTATTTCAGTTTAAGGTAATGGCCTTTGGTTTACATTCCGCACCGGCAACGTTTCAGAGGCTGATGGATACCATCATCGGACCGGATATGGATCCACACGCCTTTCCTTACTTGGACGACATAATTGTTCTGGGAGAGACGTTCGAGGAACATCTCACGAATTTGAGAGAGGTTTTCCGCCGATTAAGGAAAGCTAATCTGAAAATAAACCCGGAAAAATGCCAGTTCTGCCGCACGTCGATAAAGTATTTAGGCCATGTAGTCACCGCCGAGGGTATTCATACCGACCCTGAGAAAATCGAAGCTATCGAGCAGATTCCAAGCCCGTCTACAGTGAGGGCACTCCGGCGTTTCTTAGGAATAGCTTCGTGGTACCGCCGTTTCATACCGTCGTTTGCGAAAATTATCAGTCCGTTGACCGCCTTATTAAGGAAACATCGACGTTGGAGTTGGGGAGAGGAGCAGCAAGTCGCGTTCAACAAATTGAAAGATATGTTGACCAGTGCTCCTGTGTTGGCTTGTCCAGATATCAACAGGCCGTTTATTTTACAAACCGATGCTTCGGATGTGGGAATTGCTGCGGCATTGACACAGAATATTGAGGGAGCCGACCGAATCATTGCCTACGCTAGCCGAACATTAACAGCCGCCGAGAAGAATTACTCTGTTACCGAGAAGGAGTGTTTGGCTATCGTGTGAGGCATTGATAAAATGAGACCATACTTAGAGGGATACAGATTTACCGTATTGAGTGACCACCAGTCATTGAAATGGCTGCACTCAATAAAGAGTCCGAGTGGGAGATTGGCTCGGTGGAGCATTTTCCTACAGCAGTACGATTTTGAGATAAAATATCGTAAAGGAGTGTTAAATCGAGTGGCTGATGCCCTGTCACGTGATCCATTGCCGAACAAGGAAGGAATGGATGACAATCAAGAGTTATTCGTACTGAATGACCCCGTGAATTGTAACTGGTACAATTCAAAGAAAGCCGAAGTTGAGAAGAGTCCAGAAGCGTATCCGGATTATTGTGTTAAAGATAATCGGTTGTACCGCCACTTCTGGGACTCGAATGACTTGTCCGAACCGGAAATGAGAGATCCATGGAAGCTTTGTGTTCCGAAACCGCTCCGGTTGAACGTTCTGAAAGAAAACCATGACAGTCCGACTGCAGGACATTTAGGTATTGCCAAGACGATTGCGCGAATATCCCACAAGTATTATTGGCCGGGGATGTTCCGCGATATAGCGAAGTACGTGCGTGGATGTACGCAGTGCCAAGCTTTCAAAGTGTCTCAACAGCAGAAGCCTGGATTTATGCAGCCGACAGTAAATCAGTTTCCTTGGAAGTGTGTGAGCACTGACTTGGTAGGACCGTTACCAAGATCCGCCAAGGGAAACAATTTTATTCTTGTCATGCAGGACCGTTTTACGAAGTTGGTACAGTGTAAGCCGTTGAGAAAAGCTACCACGCAGGCGGTAACTCGAGCCTTCTACGAAGAGGTCATAACTCGTTTTGGTTGTCCGGAAACCGTTATCAGCGACAATGGGACGCAGTACGAGAGTAAAGTTTTCAAGACACTCATGAAGGAGTTTGGGATTAGATATCGCCTCACTACTACATATACTCCACAATGCAATCCCGTGGAGAGAACAAACCGGACTTTAAAAACCATGATTGCACAATTTTGCAATGGAGACCACAGAAAATGGGATAAGTTTCTACCCGATTTTCTATTGGCCCTAAATTCTGCCCCACATGAATCCACCGGATTTTAACCTGCCTTTTTAAATTTTGGCCGAGAACTTGAAGTTCCGAATTCAATAGTCCGTTCCTTTACCGCTCCGGTGGAGACCGAGGAAAATATTCCTACCGATCCGAATCGTGAACAGATTTCAGAACACCGAACTAGGTTAGAGAAATTACGCGAAACTTTCCAACTGGTGCGTATCCAGTTATCCCGTGCTTTTACCCATCAAAGCCGTTATTACAATCTCCGTCGTAGAGATTGGCGTTGTCATGTGGGTGATAAAGTAATGAAGGTCTTCTAGTGTTCGACATTTTGCCGCTAAATTGGCCCCAAAATATACCGGTCCATTTACGGTAATCAAAGTAATTTCTCCGGTCATCTACGACCTGAAAGGCGAAGATGGCAAGCAAGTGAAACGAGTCCATATCAAGGATCTGAAGCCGTATAATGTTCCTGGCATTCCGGGAAGTTGAAATGAATCGAGGTACCGAAAGATATAGATACCGTTGGACAAAGTATCAAGTAGTACAATTACTCATTATTATGATTCAATGTTCACAGGTGATAATATGTCGTACGAACCGTCCGATTTCATTGAGATAGTGCTAGACGAAGCACTGCAAAATATGGTGGATCCGTCGAAGTCGAAACAGTCCGAACTACAAATTATGAAAATCCCAGCTGCTCCGACGACCCAGACGCGGATTGAACCGATCTACCTGCCCGTCCAGTTATGGGGATTATGTGAGCTATGTGGAGATCCAGGACACCGGAGAGAAAGGTGCAACAAGACAGCGCGTCCATTCTTTGTAGTACCACCGAGACCGCGGTGCGTACGCTGCCGAAAGTGCCCATGTCAACAAAATGATAAGAAGTTTCCGTTCCAAAGAAGAAGACATCCTCAAGTTTCCGAAGAAGAAATGTTCCATTCCGAAGACGTTACGAGTGTCCGTTCCGAAAATGAAGTTTCCGAAGAAGAAGTTTGGCATTCCAAAGAAATCTTTAAGTATCCCGATCCGCGGAAGAAGTCAGTTTTTCCGTTTTGAAGAAGAAGTTGTCCGTTCCGAGGAAGATGTTTTGAGTTTTTCCATTCCAAAGAAGAAGAAGTCTTCAAGTTTATGAAGAAGAAGTTTTAAGTTTTCCCATTCCGAAGAAGAAGTGCAGTCCTCCGTTCCGAAGCAGAATTTTCATTTTATGTTCCAAGTAAGATATTGCTATTCCGCGAAGTTCCCGACGAAGGAAATTTAAGTTTTAACGTCAGGTTAGGGTATCTTACCTTTGTATTAGATTTTTTTTTCGTATGAATTCTCAGATGAGAATTGAAAAATGAAAGAATCATATTCTTTCATTTTTAACCGAACTTAGGGGGGGATGTAACGAAGCTTAAATTTTGAAAGATTATTTAATTTAGATCAGGCAATAAATACGGATGTTACATGTAATTTCAGTTTGAACAGTTCATTATTTCAATAGATATGAATGAATTCCGAATGTGTATTCCGTGATTGCCACTTTTCTAAATCTCCGTAATTTCAAATAAGTATAATTATTCAAATAGATGAATCTAATTCACGCCCGTTCAAAATTGCATTTCATTCCGATAAAAACATGTTGCAAAAACAGGGGCTGGCCAGTTAAGACACCAAACTTTGTGCAGCCTTATGTATAAAAAGGGCGAACAACCTAAAAACTCCGATAACACTTGTTTACTCCGCTGGGAGGAACTGGTGTGATATCATGAGCGCGAATTTTAGATCTAAAAAGTAGCGTCACTTTTAACCATTGTTCGGGGCATAAGTAAAAACTATTGGCACAAAAATAAGGATTTGGTGGAGCAGACCTGTCCAGAACCTCGGAAAACATATAAAAGCCGTGACAGCCGAAAGATCGCTCTCTTGTGTTTTTGAATTTCGAGCCGTACAGTAGCTCTTGTGTTTTTGATTTTCAATCAGTAAAGTAACGCTCTTGTTTTTTTGAATTCCGATTAATATCGTTGAAGTGTAATTATTTAAGAATCGAAGTGAATTAAAAACCCGAGTTTGAGTCAGGTTTAAAACGGTGAATTAATAATAGTTTTTTGTGCAAGTGAATTGTTTCAGAAGGTAAATGATAGCAAATAAGTTTATATTTTTGAGCATTACGATATATTGATTTCCGTAATTGATGATTGTTATTGTAATTGGTGAACGTTTGTACGATACCTGAGTTCCGTAGTATTCAGTAATTTGAATTGGTGAATTTGAGTTTATCCTAGTTTATCATAGGTCGAATCGCACACGATTTGAATTCGCGCGTGAATTGTAATATTCAAGTAATTGTGTGGTGTGTACAGAGTGTGTATGTTTGAACGAAAGGGGCGTCTTTGGGTATATTTGTGCACGCCGTGCTGATACCGGAAGTATAAGTATATCATAGACGACCAAACCGCCAACAGTTTGTGCACGCCGTGCTGATACCGGAAGTATAAGCTGAGGGTGGTTGTGTGATTGTGTGACGATTGAGAATCGTAATAATTCCCTTAATACTATGAGAAGTCCTCGGCCGTGGATATAGGGGTTATTGCAGATAAGATAATTAGGGTTTGTGCACACTGTGTTGATACCGGAAGTATAAGCCCTAATTGTTTAGGTTCCGAATCTGTAGAGTGTATAAAATCTAACACTGTCACACAATTACCGGGTACTCCGTGAAAGTTAGTACAAGGGTGGGCTAGTTTATCATAGGTCGAATCGCACACGATCTGAATTCGTGCGTGAATTGAAATATTCAAGTAATTGTGTGGTGTGTACAGAGTGTGTATGTTTGAACGACAGGGGCGTCTTTGGGTATATTTGTGCACGCGGTGCTGATACCGGAAGTATAAGTATATCATAGACGACCAAACCGCCAACAGTTTGTGCACGCCGTGCTGATACCGGAAGTATAAGCTGAGGGTGGTTGTGTGATTGTGTGACGATTGAGAATCGTAATAATTCCCTTAATACTATGAGAAGTCCTCGGCCGTGGATATAGGGGTTATTGCAGATAAGATAATTAGGGTTTGTGCACACTGTGTTGATACCGGAAGTATAAGCCCTAACTGTTTAGGTTCCGAATCTGTAGAGTGTATAAAATCTAAAACTGTCACACAATTACCGGGTACTCCGTGAAAGTTAGTACAAGGGTGGGTGTGATGACAGAATAAACTCAATTAGAGTTATTAACCGAAACATAGTAAAATCTGATATCGTACAATCGGAAAACTAGTGCAAACAATATTTTCCAAACCAACCGAATTAATAACCGAATATATCGTTGTGTGATTTGAACATTTCATTTATTAGTGCTGCTATCTAAAATTTACCGCATACCGCTCATTACGCTGAGACCTGTTTGATTCGTACTTTTCCGCAAATTGATCATTCTGAATCATTCATCAACCGATCCCGTACCGCTGAATTAAATTTAGTGACCGGACTTATTGTAGAGTTGACTTCTTGAAAGAGTTTTCATTTACCGTTTGAGCTTCATTACATTTTCCGTCTGGGTGTAATTTTGTGAAACCATACCGTTCAATTGCATTTAAATTGATTATTCTGAAAGTGTACTTGTTATATTTATTATATATTTTATTATTTGGAATTCCCTGTTTTATTAAATTATTTCTGCTCCATCTTTAACGAGCTAAGTTATAACCAGGTATCAATTGTAATTAAAGCCTACAATTTTGATACTGTTTTCTGCCCATTGGACTCTGGTTATACTTCACTGTAGCTACTCTAGGGACAAGGCTATCTTTAGATAGCATAGTGACGAGCCTTGTAGAGAGGACCCTAGCAGAAGTCCTCAAAAAGGAGTAAACCTTTGGGAAAAATCTGGCGCCCGAGGATTCGAAGCTTACCGCAGTGAGCAATTTACCGAAAAGCCGCAAGGGCACTTTATAGTCTGATCGTGTTTAAATGTAAACAATTTTGTCTCCTTAGGATAATAGGTCTATGGGTAAAATAGTAGGTACTTAAAGCCTCATTTGACGTATTTAAGTCGTTATTAAGAGATTTTCCATCTCTTCCGAGGTGCTGGTTATAAAACTTCTTTGAAATTCCCCACACTATTTCTGTTACATTGAAGACACAATCAGTGGCGACTCGTGAGTTATGGAAGAGGGTGGACAAAAGAAAAAACTTAGCTATTTCTTGTACATAAAATCCATTTCCCTATTTTTCATGCTGGAAAAAAAAGTCTATGACTTTGTTGTCGAAATCCGGAATATACTGGACGAACTTCTTTTCTATTGATAGGACTGCAAATGCGTTCAGTCAATCTTGTGACATTGTGCTTCTCAGAAAATTTTTGAGGATGGGAAAACGTTGTTTTCATTCTACTGTCGACATGGGTGTTGTTCCTACAAATAATTTCCAACAGTTTGTATGTTTCCGTCAAAACTTTTTTCAGGTTGTTATCTGTTATGAACACTAAAAGTGGTAAAATACTATACGTCACATGTCATGGCGCTCATAAATTGCTGAAAGCTCACTTCTAATTTTACACTGTCCAACATAGGATAAGATTCCACGGTTTCATCAAAATGTTTTTGTGGAAATGCATGACTATAAGTTTTAAAATTCTGAGAATCAAATAATTTTGTTGCACATAAGTGATCCCCAAAATTAAATCGGTCGCTGATTTGATTAAAAATAGTGTCACATTCTACTTTACAATAACAGCTCTGTTATCTCCAGCTGTCGCTTATTGTCTTTTCCTAGCAAGTTCTTCATCATTGCGTTCTTGGTTGTCATTGTCAGTACATTTTGCACTTGAGCACTGCTAACCCTGCGCATTTGAGTCTGATTAAATAATATTTCAACATTTGGCATTATGAAATGAAATATTTTCAACCAGTAGATGAATTCCGGCCAATTAAAATGTTTCAATAAACCAATTGCTTCACTAATAGAAATTGATTCCATACCATCTTCGTCAATAATTTTGTCATTCTTTGAGAGAATCCTGATGTTCGAATAATGTGTTTACAGTTCGACTTTTGAAAATCCAGTAGGAACAGGGCGTGGTAATCTACGTTCGAATGATAATTTTTGTCTTCTTTATTGCACCGTGCCGCTCGTTCAATAATTAAATTGAATTGATGCGCGTAGCAGTGAATATAATGTACATGTGGAAATGTTCTTTTGATGATGGATTGGACACCATTTGTCTTACCATTCATCGCAGACGCTCCACCGTAACTTTGAGCGATTAGCTTATTGTTATCCCAGAAGGTTGAAATAGTTTCCAATTCGTTCAGCAATGTTTTTGCTAATACATTAGCATTATGTACAGGCGATTTGAAAATAAGATCAAAAGCGTTCAAAAATTTTTCGATTGAACACGTATCGAATAATAACAACCATTTGCTGATGATTAGAGGTGTTTGTAGTTTGATCGGCCTCCAACGCAATGGAATTTGCAGATTTAACTTCTTTTTATATTTCCTTCTTGAAAATTTGCAACATTGCATCTGGCAATTCGTTCTGAATAGTTTTTGAGACGCCTTACAAACACTTGTGAACCCGAACCTTTCATATGTATTGCAAGCACAGCGTCTAATCCCGCTGCAAAGTTGATCAAGCCTACATAAATACCTGGATTTTCCTATGTCAGTGTTCAATCATGGCCTCGTAACGCTAATTCAAAGTCTCCGTACTGTACACTATGAAGGCAAGACGTTTACTGGAGATATGGCGCTTTGTGCCCCAAACCGACGCGTATGGCGGAGATAACCATGGTCAGCCGAATCATATTTGAAATAGGTACACTTCAGAACGTTCTCCGGAGCATAGTTTTGAGCTTTAGTATTACATGCGTCTGACGTGCAGAATAAAATATTGTACTGTTTTACATGCGAATTTCTTTCTGGTTGGGTGCGTGCATTGGTGGTTGGGCACGTTCCCTTGTGCCCTTCAGTACAAGTCGCCACTGAACATAATGATATAGAAGCAATCTCAAAACTGTACCACTACATTCGGCGGCTAATTCATCGATTACATTCGATGGTTTAATGCTAAATAACATGCAAGTCTATATAAATATCACCAAAAGAAAGATGTTTCTAACTCTTGTTCAAATTTGATGTTATGCTGTTCCCTATATGCTGGATAAATAACCTTATTCATTATAGAAAATGGCTACTAACTCAGCAATGTATGCTATCAAACCTTTCCCAATACATAATAGAATACCTAGTGAATCAAAGATTGGAAGACTGTCCGCATTCTTATATAAATTAACTTGGTTGAGGTTGAGATTCTTTGTTTACGTTGATTGAATTGATAATAATAATACAATAATGATAATAATAATAATAATACTTTTATTGTCCATAAGACCAATGATATAACATGGTATAAGACACATCAAGAATATACAGGTATGTAAGTAAACAAATAATTAAATAGATAAAAAAATAAATTTTGGTACAACAAATAACACAGAAAAGGAAATTAAAAAAAGAAAAAATGATGCCAAGAAATACAAAGATAATACTTCCTTTGGAAAGCATTATTATATTAGGTTCGAAAAGTAACAAATAATAATTATGACTATAGCCCAGTATCCACTATACTTATTTATGAATATTAAATTAGAAAATTAAAAGAAATGAGTGAAACTTTATGGATCATTTGTTATCATAGATGCCAAGTATCCAGAAACACTGTAAAATACATGCTCTTGCAAAAGTTTATGAACTCCCTTCTTAAACTGATTCAAGTAAGCATTATCTTTCAGCGACTGCGGAAGTTTGTTGAACATCTTTATACCCATATATCGTGGACTTCCTCCATACAGAGACATCTTATGCAACAGGTCTGCTCGGCCTCTAGTAGGATAAGTATGATTGAAATCATTGCCGGGAGAAGAACCAACATTTATTTTGACATATATCAAAAGTTGCTTTATATATATACATGGAAGGGCTAGTAATTGCAATTCTCGGAAGATGTTTCTACATGAACTTCTTCTTTTTGCTCCTACAATACTTCTTACTGCAAGCTTCTGCATTAGGAAGACTCGGTCCGATTTAGATGCAGATCCCCAGAATATAATGCCATAAGCACAACTTGAATAGAACTGTGCATAATAATAGGATAGTAGTATGTATATATTTGATAATTTGCTACATAACATGTCAATGTGAACATCCCAGTTCAAAGCGTTATCTATACATAGCCCTAGAAAACGTACAGTCTGAACTTGCCTCAAAGAATGTCCGACAATTTTTAAGAGCCAACTCTCATTGTAGTTTATTGCAGGAGGTGTAAAATAAATGACAACTGTTTTTGAGGTATTCAGAATGAGTTGATTAGCAGCAAATCATTCTACGCAGGCATTCAGACTATTTTGGGTATTTTTGACCAGCACGCGTGTGTCAGATGCGGTGATTAACATTGAATTATCATCCGCAAACATCGTTAGAATTCCTTGCTCCAGTATCATTAGCAAATCATTAACAAATAACAAGAAAAAAAGGGGTACAAGTACAGACCCTTGAGGTACACCATTCACAACCTTCAATTGGTTAAATTTTATACCATCAGTATCAACAACCTGATATCGATCAGACAAATATGATGATATCCACTCATACAGCTTCCCCCTACATCCATATTCAGACAATTTAGCAAGGAGTAGATTGTGATCTACAAGGTCAAATGCCTTGCTCAGATCCATGAGCACTTCACAGCTTTTTTTGTTACCATCAAGTTCTTCATATAACTTTTCAATAAAATTCATTATGGCGGACTGCGTAGATCTATTCTTCCGAAAACCGTGTTGAAAACATGACCTTATTTCAGAGCGATTTATGAAGGTCAATATTCTAGAAGCTATAATTTTTTCTGGTATCTTGGACAAAGTAGATAACATGGAGATAGTACGGGAATATTTCACTTGTTTCATACTTCCCTTTTTGAATAATGTTATGACGTTTGCCGTTTTTAAAACATCTGGAAAAATTCCTTCTCGCATGGATAAGTTTACCAGATGAGTAATGGGCACAACTATGAACTCGACCACACACTTTAACATATTACTGCTTATGTTATCGAGACCTACTGAACTCGAGTTTTTTAGACTCATAATTGTGTTGAATATTTCATTCTAACATACTGGAGGACTAAGAAATGATGTTGGAGAATTTTTGGGCAATCTATCATTGTAAGAGCAACCATCAGCCTGTTCAGCAATTTGAATGAAGTTGGATTCATCCTTAGCTGTTTGAGGTATATTGACAAAATAGCTGTTAAAGTGATCGAAACTTTTCTGTTGATTGGTCTCTGAAACACCATCTATTCTCAGTTCATTTATTGCTTTAGGTTTTTTCCTACTACTCTGCAAATCGCTGTTAATAATACAATTATTTCTAGAGAAAATTCTCAGGTATTTAGTTTCAAAGTACTTACACATGAAATGTGAATTATTAGAACACCAGTATACATTCTCAAATCATTTTGAATAGAACTCGTATAATCTGATTGGAAATAAATAGTTCTATGAATTTCAAATAAGAGAAGAAGTAATCAAAATCAGTTTTCAAGCTGTCTCAAACGCTAGAGCTAATAAGAAATATTATCAATCATAAAAGTGTTCCTCAGATTGAATTTCGGTTAATTATATTCGAACTGTTCTTCTGCTGAAAACTAGATAGTGCCCGTTATTAATTAAGAATTGGCGAGATCGGGTGGAACCCCTGTTGATGCGTCAATTCCGGTGAGTGTAATGACCGCACCTTGCCGAATATTGATTCCGGTAGAGCTTACGGAGACACGAGCCTACACCGTACTGTGACATGTGTAAATATCATAGGAGGCTGATATGCAACGTAGTTTAGATCAACCATCCTTGCCTAAGTAACATGTAAGCTCGTATAATCCTTTTCTTTGACAGCCCTGCCAATAAGACTCCGAGTCGGGTATTAAGTCAATATTCGTCGGTCTCATCTTATATTCCCGAAAGTACACCAGCAAATACTGCCTAGATATGTTACGATTCCTTAAAAGTTTTTAATGCTTCGTGTAATATTCAGGTATCGAAAGGTTCAGACATTTCGTACAGTTTATATTCAAACATTACATTGAGATAAGGATTGAACTAGTAGAGCTGTGGTTGTTCGACTTCACTACGCTTTTCAGTTTCTCATGAAATATTCTTTAAAATAATATAGTAGTTAAATTTTGTATAGCCTCAGCCTGAGGTAAGATAAGGTTATGTCTTATCTATCTTTGATGGAGCGTGGACTCACGAAATTAGTTGGTTTTGATTCGGATAGGCGTACAGTTTTTAAATTTCGTAAGCGTGGGGATGAGTTCGAGAATTATTATAGCTCGTTCGCTGTAAGGAAATGACGTCAAGTATCAAGGTCAGCCATTGTTGTCAAGTTGAACAGGTTTTCAATGAGTTGAATACAACTAACGATTTGATTCGATAAACTGATTCACAAATAAAATTTATAAGCTTTTTATTTATTATATCAAATAATACAAATTGTTTGTAGTTATGTGATTCATAAATTGTTGTAGTGTTTATCAAATGTGAGAATGAAAAAATAACTTACCTTGTTGTGCTTGTATCGAATCCAAATTTTAATAGAAAGGTCCATCCTTGTTACAAACTCCTTTTCCAGAGTTCACTCGATCAATATTAAAATGAATTTGATCCCTACACTTGGAAGATTTAGATAAAGATATAGTGGAGTAAGCCTGGATTTTGAGAGAAAAATTTTGAGTAGAGCTTAGCCACCCGGTAAAAAAGGTTTGTTTTGGTGCAGCCCTAGCACACTTCGAAATATTTTGCGCTGAACATCAACTTCCAGAAGCAGAAGTGTGCGAGGAAGTCAGCGAGGATAAGTTCCGACAAGCTCTTGCCGTTACCAAAAAAGAAATTTCAACTGAAGGTTCATTACACCACTAGATTAATAGGATATCAACGTTGTTCCTTAACTAGCAGGTTAAGTGGTTAAAAAAAAATAGGGTGGTAAATTTGACCTCGAAAGTGTAAAAAAAAACCTTTTAGGCGAAAAAAGTTCCCCAATTCTGGTATTAGGAAACTCGGACTATTTATATTTGTCCCAAAACAAACCTTTTTTTTTCGGGTGACTGAGCTTCCTCAAAAATTTCGCAAACAGCTGCTTTTTTAGTACTCTCACTTCATTAATATGGAACATTAACTCTCAGCTTGAATTCAATATTATTGATGCATATTGTAATGTGAAATTAGAGTCCTGCTTTGGAACCGTACAAGTTGGAAGAATATCTTTCACATTAATTATCTTTGATTAAGTGTAAGTGTACATAATTTTTGGTTGCATACTTATGTATTAATGATATTGTTTGTTCAACCTACCATGAAATAAAGAGCTTACTTACTTTTGTAGCATCAAATAAAACACATTACATATTTTTAATTCACTCGCTAGTTGAATGAAATCCGAAGTTGACAGAAAATATTAATGAAGGTTTATTTCGGTTACAATTTGCAAAATTTCCACATGAGGTTCATAGAATATATAAAAATAAAACTATTCTGTTGGCTTAAACTTTTGAATATGGGAAGAAAAAATTAAATTTCAGAAGAGGAAGCTTAGGTATAGCATCGCATCGATATCATTTAATTATATTGAATTAGCGGTTGTGAGTAGGTATCAAAATTGTTGTTGTAACCTAAGGTTATTGCACAACCACATCAAAATAATACTTCCCTACCTCGAACACTATAGTTCTTTCCAACATTGCACATTAACAATAACACAGAATTATTCACTCGCTAGGCCATATTTTTCTGTTCTGTAGTGATTGTGGCTTATTAATTTTTAGCAAGATGAATAACAGTGGTTTCAAGAAGGTTTTACCATAATGTAAGTGCAGGTATATTATTCCTACTTAACAATTCTTATGGATCATATTCCTTGGGGTGCTTCCTGGTAGCTTATTCCTTATCCATGATGGTGAAGGGTTATTCTAAATTCATTAAAAGTCGAAATTCAAACCAATTTAGGAAGTTTCTTCGCTTCATTCCACCATGTTAATCGACATCTTTTGTTTTTGAAGAAAATATTATTTGTGCACTAGGATGAAACCTGGTGTATAACCAGCATGAAGTAAGATATTTTTTAAGACTAGAAGTAAATATAAATAAAATGGTAATGAGATTAACTGGTATTTATAGATCGTTCAATCACAATGTAGATGAGTTTAACTCTTCCCTAAATTATTATATTAATAATACATGTAAACTTGAGACTGAAATAATCATAAGTGATATGAACTTTGATATCATGCAAAAGCATCCCATCATGCATGATGTTGATGAATATTTGAACATTATGGCAGAAAATGGTTTTGAATCGCTTATAAATACATACACTAGAATAGATGGCAATTCAAAATCGTGTTTAGATCATATATTTATGAAAAGCAAACTTCATGAACTTAAACTTCAACCTGCTGTCATACAACAAAAAATAATTGATCATTTTCCAACGTTGTTAAAGATAAAATTTAGTAGCTATCAAACATTAAATTCTTCAAATCAGCGCTTTATAACTCTTGTTGATTATAACAAATTGAAAAATGTAGTCAATGAAATCAATTGGAACGAAAAAATTAATTTTTTTGATGTAAATACATCAACTGAACAATTTATAGATTTACTACAGGATTCAATACAGAAATCAACTATACAAAAAATAAATAGCTACAAACATAGAATAAGAAAAAAATGGATAACCAAAGACTTACTAAATTAATAAACAAAAAAAAATAAAATGTACAAAGAAGTTGTAAAGCATCCAAATGATTTAAATCTAGAGGAACAGTATAGAGAATTCAGAAATCACCTCAATTATTTAATAAAATATGTTAAGCAAGAATATTTCAAAACTGAAATAAATAAAAATATTAATGATTCTAAAATTATATGGAAGATAACAAATGAAGTAACAAACCGTAAAAATAAAAATAACTAAGAAATTAAAAAAATTAAAATAAAGGACACAATTTTTGAATCAAAAGCAGAAATATCCAATGAATTAAATAACTATATTACAAATTTAGGACACAACTCAGCCAAGTCAATTAAAATAAACATACTTATAAACCTAAACCTGCGAATAAAGTAAATACTACGTTATTTTTACTTGTACCGTATTGGAAACAGAAACATTGCAAGAAATTAATTATCTAAAAAATGAAAAATCGGCTGGTAGTGATGGTATAAAACCATACTTTTTAAAATTAATTGCGAAAAACATAGCAGCGCCGCTAACAAAACTTATAAATATTGCTCTTACAGAAGGTGAGTTCCCTAAAATTTTGAAAAGAGCCATTGTTAAGCTTCTTTATAAAGGAGGAGAAAAATGTGAAGTGACTAACTATAGGCCTATTTCTCTTATCTCGAATGTAGCCAAAATCTATGAAAAACTTATCTCTGCAAGAATTTTTAAATTTCTAGATAATAATAATGTTCTAAAAGAAAATCAGTCAGGGTTTAGGCCTGGAAAATCCGCACAAGATGCAATAATACGCCTTACTTCTAAATTATACAAGAATATTGATGTAACCAAGCCCACAGCAGTAATATTTCTCGACCTCGCCAAGGCTTTCGATACCATTAGTCATGATCTACTATTATAGATAAGCTCGAAAATTATGGTTTTAGAGGAATTGCACATAATTTAATAGAAAGTTACTTAACCGATCGCGAACAAAATGTCAGTGCCAACGAATATGTAAATACATCAACAAAGGTAACTTGTGGCGTCCCGCAAGGAACTGTACTAGGTCCTCTATTATTTATATTATAAGTTAATGACTTATTTTACCAGATTGATGGAATCGAAATAATTTCATATGCTGATGATACTGCGATAATAATCGAGGGTATATCATGGAAAGAAGTGAAAGTTAACGCGGAATTTTGTTTACAACAAATTGGGTCATGGCTAGCATTTAATAAATTGCATCTTAATATTGATAAAACTAAATTATTATGTTTCACATCCTATGAGAGAGACCAACCACAATATGACTCTTTAATAATACATAACACAAACTGTAAACGGAACTCTTGTAATTGCACCAATGTGATACTTAAATCTAGAAATATTAAATATCTTGGACTGCTAATAGATTGCCATCTTAGATGGGATGAACATATTAATTGCCTAACTATTAGAATCAAAAAAATGCTATACATTTTTAGAACTCTTCGTAATGTTTTAGGACGGAAATTACTTAAAAATTTATATTTCGCAATAACGCAAAGTGTATTAACGCATGGTATCATTAGCATTATGATAATACTATAAAAAGAGTCAATATAATTCAAAAAACTGTCATAAAAATAATTCTGAATAAACCACGTATTTACACAACAAAGAAACTGTTTATAGATTTTAACGTATTTGAACTCAAATATTTGTATGCTTTAGAAGTATTGAAATATTTTCACAAATGTAAATACCTAGTTAGCCCATTAATCCATACTTACACTACTACGGCAGTAGCAAACCATAATTGCACAATAGTAAAAGCAACAAAAATAGTATTCCAAAAGTTCTTTATATATTTTTTGCCAAAACTATACAATGTTATGCCAATTGAATTGAAAAGATGTAACAAAGGGATAAAACCATTTACTAGGAAATTAAAAAAATGGATTTCGTTTGCAAAAGAAATTTTTGATGAAATAATTGAATAAATTCTTCCACTCTTTTGTTTTAAGAATATGTATGTATATGAAAGTAGGCATGTATATATTTTTCCATTTGTACATTTTAACACATCGAACGAAAATCTAATATTTAATAAATATTTATCTATTTAAGTTGAGCTACCTTGAAAGAGTCACTAACAAGCCCTATGGCTTCAGTGATAATTATACTTTATTATAAAATGTAAGCAAGCTAAGACTTTGTAATAATCATGTAATTATGAAATAAAAATCTATCTATCTATCTATCTATCCATTGTTCCACAAACTTCCGTTTTCACAGTTTTGGTGCAAGAATGTTGCCAGGATTGCCGATCTTCAAAGATCTATGTTCCGTCGAGATGAGCAAATAGACGTACTTACACCTTCATTTTCTGGTTCAATATGCTGATGCAAAAAAAATTTACACCTTTGCAGTTCACACAGCATACAACGTAAATGTACGTAGAATTGCAGTTCTGAGTAGAATTCTTCCTGTAATTTTGAAGTTTGATTCTATCAAAATATCATGAACTGTCAAGTTAATTGGATTAATCGACAGTTTATGTTTATATCGGCAACTCTGTGTGTTGTTAATTGACTAATAATTAACTTATTTAGGGGAATTGTTGAAGTGAATTAATTGGTTGTAAAAATAACCAATTATGAAGTAATTTCTTTCTCAGACCGAACGCTGTTTGCTGGTTGTACAGTAGTACAGAACTTCAAAATTCAATTCAAAATTCAAAATTATCATGGTGGAATGAATTGACACAAATTTCTAAATTGGTTTGAACTTCAACTCTTATGAATTTAGAAAAACTCAAATAAAATAACTGTTAAAAGTTCGATTTCGTTTATTCATTGAAAAAATGTAAACATAGTTTTCTTAACACCATAGCTTCTTTGAACAAATGATAAAAAGTGGAGAAGGTTCCATCATCTTTGTTGTTAATGAATAAAGTGTCAACAAGCACCCCGAAAAATAATATGATATGCAAGAATGGTTGAGTAGAAATATCATACCCAAATTATAGACATTCCTTCTTGAAACCACTATTGTTGGTCTAGGTAAGAATTAATGTCAAACCAGTATACCTAGCAGATAAGTTAGTTGAAAAGTATGGCCTAAGAGTGAATAATTCTGGTTATTCTTAATGTGCTATATATGAAGGGACTATGGTGGTTAAGGCAGTGATGTAATATACATTATTTTGATTACAACAGCAATTTTAATACTTACAACCGAAAATTTGATACAAATCAATGATATCGATTTAAAGCTCACACTCCTTCCGAAGTATGATTTTTCTTACCTATATTTAAAACTTATAGTTAACAGAATAATTTCATTTTTTATATAGTTTATGAACCTCTTGTGAAAATTATGAAAGAAGTAAACTTAATAAATTGTACTCAAAAATATTTTCTTTTGACTTTTTTGACTTCCACTTAGTTTTTGTCCAACTAACGACTGAATTTAGTACCATAATGTGTGTTTAATTGGTTCTACAAAAGTAAGTAAGCTTATTCCATAGTATGTGGAGCATATCCGTATCAATATCATTAATACACGAATATGCAATAGATAATAAATTCATTATTATGATAATTTTGTATGGCCCCAAAAATGTAAATGTAAGTTTATTGGAATATTATGTTCATCCTGATATAATAATGTTACTCGAAAGTAGATTCGGGAATCGTGCATTGATTTTAAGATTTTGATAATCAGGTATTTCCAGTGTTTGCTTCCATAAATAATAACGCTTACTTCGACATCACAATATGGATTAATAATATTGACTTGAAGCTGAAAGTTAATTTTCCATATTTTTATTCAAATCTTTCAGGTGTAGAATCAGTTTAATTCTGATGCCGATTGAGTAAAGCCTTGTGAAGCATTATGTAACAAGAAAAAATACTTCCTTTTGCCATTCATTGTCTTTCCGTCGTTTAATACTAAAATATTAATTTTGGCTTCGATGCAAATAGAACCATTTAAAATGATTACTTACTTTTTCCTTCACACATTTTATAAATACCAAAAATTTGTGAACGATTTATAAAATTAAAAATAATTTGTATTTTTGACATACTTATTAAGTGGAGAACTCCCGAATATGTTTATATTACAGTTTATTGAATCAAATTTGAATCTGTAGTGTCAGAATGACAGTTTCGTTAAGTTGCTTTTGCATAGTCGCTGATAGTGACAGCAACACATTCTCTCTTTCATGAAAGGTACATCTTGTTCGGACGACATAAACAGGAAAGAAATTGAATCTAAATCCAGCAAAGCAATGGGAAAATTGATTCCAAGCAAATCCATAAAGACGTAAGACAGAAAAATAATATTTTAAAATTATGAAAATTTATTCTATAACATGACAGGAGTGTTGCTAGGTAACACTTTCAGGCCTAGTGATATAATATTCCATTTTCCGACAGTATATTTTAGTTTTCCATATATAAATTTACTTTCGATGCACTACATTTGTAGTCGGAAAAATTGACTAACTCTCGGACTGCAAATGATTATAATACCTATCTATAGAAACTTCGTCTAAAATGAATTCTGCCATATTTATAACTTGTAGTTTTGAATAACTATAGAAATGTGTTGCCATCAGGAGAATAGATAAATAGGCTGCGAGACAAAAATACTCTTCGCAAATCATTTGATTTGGTTAGTGATTATTATATAATTATTTACATTCTATAAGTAAGGATAATGAAATGAATAAATAATTTATGTCATTTTCTTTACCCAACTAAATAATATTCAAATCAAAAATGTTCCTAAGAAAATGTTCAGAAACGCTTTTGGGAATCGAATCAAAATCTACTGAGCGGCAGCCAGATATCCTATTCCATAGACCACGGCGCTTTTTGTTATAAAATTGTTAATGTTCGATGTTATTTCTGAATTTACTTGAATAATTGCTTGTGTTGTTGTATTTGTTTGAACGATTTTGTTGAAATTTGGGTAAAACCAGCTTTAATTCGACATAAATATACTGTGAAAGTTTTGAATCGATTCAATGTTCACTGTAGGAGTTATGAACAAAAAAATAATATTCAACTCAATAATATTTTTGAGGAAATATACAAAACAGTTTTTCCTTTTCTGGATATCGAACCCGAGTCTGCTAAGCAGGAGTCAGGCATCCTATCCCCTAGAGCCCTATAAACTTGTTAATGTACGATGTTATTTTCAAGTTTACTTCAATAATTTGTTGTTGTATTTTTCGAACAAGTTTTGAGAGAGAGAGAGATATTTGAATGACAACTGAAAACTACTCCTAAGTTTGGTTAATAAAACTCGCGTGAACTGAAACTCAAAAATTCTCAATTGTGACAACATAACATGTTTCGACTAGAGTGATAATCGAATCAAGTGGTTGAGGGAATTCAAATACTTCATAGGCGCCTTCAGAATTTTTCGTAGGGCAGGACAAAACAAAATAGGAGGTATTAGGGGTTGGATCCGGAGATGGAATGTGGTATTCAACCTATAAATTACTATATTTATAATAAATCTGATTGTGGCCTTTCAGTACATGTAGTTTTAGTTATCTATCGCATATGCCTGCCTACTTTGTGAGTTATAAAGCCATATATCATGCAAGTAGTGGTGAATCTGAGATCTCCAGATGGTGTCGATAGTAACATATCTAACGGTGTCATTTGTAACATTTGTAACAATTAACACCTACATTACGAAAAACAAATCAATTATCTGGTTATTAATTTTTCTAGTAACTCCTTCAATAATTGTAAGACCGGTACCTAGAAAAATGGAATGAGGGATAATGTCTCCAAAAATATATGAAGAAGCAGCAAAAAATCAATAACAAATTGTCAGTCAGAGCCATTCCAGAGGACTACAGAGCAATGTTACCGTGAACCATGTGAGTAAAGTCTTGCGGCAGAATAAACACGCTGAGCTGGAAAGATCTAATGCAAAAATTAGCTTCTCAGTTTGGCAGCCGAAATAAATTAAAATGGAACTGGAATTTACGAACGATCACGACCACCAGGCCCGAAAGCAAGTCAAGTACTACAGAAGTCAAAAAACAATAGATCCTCATACATCAGATGCAATAAGGCCTTTATCCTAAGGTGACGTTAAGAAAATCTACGAAGGAGAAAAGAACCAAAAGAAAAACGGCAATTCATACTGACACCCTGAGGATCAGTAATTTATGGAAGCAGAACACCAAAAGGAAGATGCCTTTAAAACTAGACGAAGTATACGAACCTAAAAGAGCTGAGGAAAATAAATACTTCAGCAGAGCTACCCAATTGAAAAGGATGAGGAAGACGAGGAGACATTCTGTTAGGATTGTTGTGGCTCGTATACCCACAGCTACGATGACTGAATCCATTAGAGACCGTATAAGCAATGGGCGCATATCAGTTGCATTGCTGAAGATCTTCAATTCATATGCATTACTTGCCTTCAATAAAAAAGTTACTTCTGCATTTGTTTTGTTTCTGGTTGGTTGTATCTGTAACAATTGACACCCATCCTGTTACATTGGACATCGAACACAGGTATCACTTACAACACCTATCATATTATGATATAATTTAGTGGTTATAGGTACCCTAAGACAGTCTTGACAGACATACTTTTAAATTGGTATTATTATGTACAAACATCACATATTGCTTTAAGAAATATCCCAACTAAAATTACGAAAGATTTCCTTAACAAAAAATATGGAACAATTTCTGTTGCCATTGACACAGAGGCCTCCCCTACTGGGAAAAAATATTCCGAGTTCAAAACTCGGAATATCGTTGGATATATTTCCTTCATAAAAAGTTCCAGTTGGATAAAAATCGGTAAATAATTTTGAAAATCGAACAGAACATATTAATATTTCCGCATAATGAAAATTAGAACTGTTTACACTGATGATGGCTACTTTGCCACTTGAAAGGTCCTCAATATTTTTAGTGGATATAGATGGAATATGAATCTGGCAGCTTTGGCATTAGTTTGACAGGATGCTTACGTTTGCTATAAAAATTTTTTCGCTTTACTTCGTTTTTCCGGTCAGTGACACATACTTCAGTATTTTAAATAGGACAACCTGTACATTATTACGTTTCCGGGTAGACCTCTGATATACAATTTCAACGATACTAAACAAACCTCATTGAAATGTTAGAGGCAACTAAAAACTGTAAATAAATAAGAAAGAAACTAATTATAGAAGCTCCATCTTGCTGCCTCATTGTAACCCTTCCGTTTGAGGGAAGTAATTCAGGTAGGGTATTTTGAAGGAAATATAATTATTCTTCTCCCGTTCATCAAAAAGATAGGGACCAGCCAAATGGTCCTTGAATCCATCGCACCAAATATTGGCGCCCCATATTGTTTGGAAACTGCTTTCTTATATCCATTTTTGATTTTCCGGTGACCGATAATCGCAATTGTGGCGATTAACAGTATCATTGTTTTGGAACATTTATTCGTCACTTCCCAAAATTTTGTCTAAAACTGAAGGGTCATTCGCAATCAGCAAGAACATTTCATCAAAAAATGTAATTGTCTTTCAACATCTGCGAAGCTTAAACCTTGTGTTAATTTGATTTCCATACAGATGATCCTTATGATTTTTAAGTACTCTCTAAAAGCTAAAATCTTAACTACATTGTCATCCGTCTGAGAACACTTTTGTAGAGTAACCAGTTTTTTAATTTTGTTCTACATAAGTTGGTATTATTCTATTCGGAAATCGAATTCTGTACAAATCTCGAGCACGACCTTAGCTTTTTCCACATTCTCCATGAACAATCATGAATTAGTATATCGAAATATTCATCGTACAAATTAAAGGCATGTATTAACGATTGTTGCAATATATTCACAAAATTTGCGCTATAAGTGAGTGACATACTAATGAATGTCTGTTCTTGGCTAAATTTGACATTACCATTGATTAATGACAACCTGTGAACGATACTGTTTCAGAGTCACCTAGAATTTCTATCAACTTCACTCGAGATGGTTGTTTATCATTAATTATTGCACAATAATAGGAATAATATACAGGCTGTATTATTTAAAATAATGAAATTGGGAGGTATGTGACCGGATATGCAAAGGATATCGGAAGTTTTGACTGTTCATAACTACTAAATTAGATAATTGGCATTTGAACAGTTTTCAAGATAATGGAAATATTTGAAGAAAACGTCTTGGGGCGGTACAGTATAGTATTTTGGCCAAGCAATATAGTTTTTTGGAAATCATCATCATCCTACTGGCAAATTGAGTTCACATAATTGTTCAATTTCCATTTCCATCTATTGTCCAGAGAACGAAGCCTAGTAAAACATATATCTGAGACATATGTCACAAAGCAGAACACTTTTTAGTTCATGCATCTTATAGAAAAAACATCGTGTATGAAGTATATTAAACAACATGTTAAGAGGTATGAGTTTTATTGTAGCTTTTCGAATTTAAGTATTGCAATATTTTGTTTGTTGATTCCGGCTTCAATGATATCCAATCCATCATCTTCCTTTCCCCCTGTAAACATAAATTTATTAATTGAAAAGTCTCACTATTAGAATTGCTATAATCTTCAGAATATTTTGTGGAGTCATAGATTATCATTTTTATCGGAACAGTACTCTACTTTAAACCATTTTATATTTCTTATTTCTTCAATTATGGTTAGTATTTCAGTGCGGGAAAACTGTTCTGACCGTTCGAAAAGGCGAAATCAACAATTTAAAATACGTTCAGTAAGCAGATCCATGTGATTTCAAACTATATTTGTCTTCATTTGCTTATGGAAACAAGCTTTATAATCATTCGAAGATTTTAATTAAGGCAATATAACTATGGTCAAGAATTGAAATTGTAGATTTTCCTCGATTTTCACGGCTATATCCGTTTGAAAATTTCTTAGTCTATCTAGACAATTTTTGATATGATGTCTGTGTGTGTGTGTACGTACGTATGTATATGCGAAATGTGCGTGCATAACTCACTGAGGGGACGATTATGCCGTTCCTATCGGTGATATCAATTTGAAATTTTCCAGGTCGCTTTAAAGTGGTGAAAACTTTATTGTTTTTGGACATTCATCCCTGTTTTGAGTGATATTTCTGACACCATTTTCATTTTTTCGAATAGAACTGTGGTATTTTATTGGACTTTAAGCCTTGTTCTTCTGGTTATAAATATATATCACACGTATATATTTAACCTGTAGAAGTGTCCGAACTTCTAATTTGAAGATCAAAGTGACGTCGCCTATAAGAAGTCACGATCTATTTTGTCTTGATTGTGTGCAAAAAGTCGAGACTTCTTCATTATTTGGTGCATTTTGATAGTTCGTTTGACAACCAGTGTCATATGGAACAAGGATATACCGGGATATCAAAAATTATCTTGGTCAAGGGTGGTTGTGGAATCTAATACGTGTGTCTTACTTTACGTTTGAAATAATTATGTCGCTGTCACACTGACATCATCAATAACCTACACATTTCATACCTATTTATTTCAGTTGTAAAACAATAATGAACTACAAATTATGAAATAACGGTTTTAGTAACAAGAAAAACTAAATTACAGTAATTATTGGAAATGTCCCCCGTTTTGTTCGATGCACATTAACTAGCTCATCCGTTCGAAAATAGGCATTTTGTAGGTTATTGATGATGTCAGTGTGACAGTGACATAATTATTTCAAACGTAAAGTGAGACACTCGTTTTAGATTCCACAACCACCCTTGACCAAGATAATTTTTGATATCCCGTTATTATAAAAGTCAACTTGACAGCAGGCGTCTATACAAAATATAGACTTGTGAAATACTCCATTCTGTGAAAGAAGTTTTGATTCTGTGGTGAATTTTGATAGATCATGTGAAAGCGACCGTCAAATAAAACAAGGTTATATTATAGAAGTCAACCTGGCAGCAGGTTCCTATAATCATTCATATTTGAGTGCTAACAGATGTGAGGGCGGTTACGTGATCAATTGATCACATCTTTTTAAGGTTAGCGGAGATTTGAAAACTTATATCCTTGCAATGATTCCATCAATTCATGCGAAATTCTGGCTGAATAGTTGTATTCAATAGATATGCTTACGAGTGAAGTTTTTGAATATCATAGAAGTCATTCTAAGACTTCATACGACTACCATATTGAGTATAATCCAACTTGTCTCCATATTCAGACTTAAAAATCAGTTTATCCTGCCGTTGGTTTAACTTTCTTCTCTTATCTTTGTGAATGATAAACCTACATCTTTCGATTCTATAGTCAAGCGTAGTTTATAAACTTTATATACAGACCAATAATATTATCTCCTACAAATGTTATATAATCTTCTCAATACGATCCACGAAGATCATCAACATTATAGGGTTTTGAGAAAGTTAACTTAATTCTTGTCAATGTTCTTCTATTAAGCAATAAATATAATGATGTGATTCGATAACGAAGGGAAAATATTCTCTGAAAATTACATTTCAGAAGCGAATTAACGATATAATTATCATCATGGTTCTCGAAACTAACGGGAAAGTTGACAGCAGAAATCATGTGAATATTTTGTACTTATTCAATTGAATATTATTCGACTCTTTAACAAAAAAAAAGAAGGAGATCGTATTAGCTGATAATTATAATTTAACTTACCAGCCACCTCCAGAGGATGAAGCCGATGCTTGACTGTGAGAATATCCTCCACCACTTCCTGGATATCCACTTCCGCCATAGTGCCCTCCTCCACCTTGGTGACCACCTCCACCTTGGTGACCACCTCCACCTTGGTGACCACCTCCACCCTGATGCCCACCTCCACCCTGATGCCCACCTCCACCCTGATGACCACCTCCACCTTGATGACCACCTCCACCTGGATGACCGCCACCACCACCTCCACCTCCTCCACCTCCTACACCACCTCCTGCACCACCGCCAAATCCACCTCCACCTCCAAATCCTCCACCCCCACCACCTCCTAATCCTTTACCGCCACCACCTCCAAATCCGCCGCCACCTCCAAATCCTCCGCCAAGTCCACCACCTTTATAACCAGGCGATCTTTTATTTCTTGGAGGGCTCAAAGGAATACCTGAACTTTGTTGAAGGAACTGGAAGGAAAGAAAAAAAAATAATTTTATAGATTTTACCATTTTGAACTTACAGGATAAGTAATAGGAGTGGGTAATTGATAATGACAATGTTGGTGTGAGAAAAACATCAATCGAGTTATCAAGTGATTTTAGGTCGCGAATACTTAGAGTTAAAGATGTAATTCCTTCACTCCTTATCTCATTAAAAAAACATCTCCAAACTGAATCAAGCTCGTTTTTGTGAGAAAAATACAATCTGCCAATAAATAACAAAGAAACAAATTGTCATAAAAATATTATTTTATTCACAAAAGTTGAAAAACTGAGTGAATTGGTGGACAGCTACAATTTTCATTAAATAAATCAGTACGTACTTTAAGGGGGATACAATAATTGTTTATGGATGCAGTATAATGACACCCCTGACTAATCTAATCTAATTTAATATAATCTATATTTTTTACGTGAGTTTTATTTGCGTTTGTGTGGTCCTTCAAGTATATCCGCTCAGAAAGCCGGATCAAGTATTGCAATAGTGTATTACGTTTCTATTAGTTTGTAAGCCACGATTCAGTTATAGAATAGAAACAAAAAGGAAATTATATAAGTGAAGTGTATCAAACTAGTAAAATTTTACTAGATTCTGATCAACAAATATTTGCATCTCGACTAAATCGAGAATGAGAAATTAAAATTTCATTTGAAGAGCAACATTTTATTCACTCTTCATATAATAACTACACTTAGGGCTAAGGCTTAGGCACCATTCACAGTAACCGGAAATCCTCGACAATTGTGATTAACCACCTTCTTGGTGACCGGCATTTTATCCCTTCGCAGTTCCTCAGTTTTCTGCTAACGCAAATCGACTTAATCATCATAAATATTACTATTTCATCTCTTCCTGATTTCTAAGAAATATTTTTCTGGCGGATATGCTGAGTTTGTTGACGCATATAGATTATGGTTCAATAATGTTGTTATAATATCCGTAATTACAAAGAATTTAATATCAAACTTACGTTAAAAACTATTTTCAACAAGTATTTCGATGAAAAATTAAATAATGTTTAGTAATTTGGAATCCTACGTACTATTCTAAATATATTGTAAGCCTGGAAGGCAATCAAAAACGTATTCTAAGATTCAGTCGGTATATAATACAATGTCACTTTTGCCATGATTCCTACGATGTGTTTTTGTCTGAATTAGGTTGCATCTTTTGAAAATGTCGAGCAGTTGGGAAATATCATATGTATTTGAATTCATAAATAATTTAATTGACGGTAGTGAAACTCTTGATATAATTTGGATCACCAATTCTTAAAAAGATGAACAGGGCTTCCACTTATAAATGACCAAGAACAAACTTTCGGAAAAATAGTCCAGTCATTTCGATGCGTAATAAGTACAATAACATATCACATAATATATGTTATTTTTGGTGATTCAATTTATACATTCAAAAAATAACTCTTTGAATTTCATTACCATGACTAATACTTGTCAATTATTTGTTAACCTTATATCCTTTTTGTTGGGTCTGTCTGGTAGCCTATATTGCTTTTCTACTTAATTCTTCATTTTAGTATTTAACTTACTGGGTAGTAGTCACCAATAATATACAACGTTTATGTTCAGATATAGTCTCTAATTTAGATTACACCTAACTAACTTTATATGAATATATTAATGTCAAACTTCATAAAATGCATAGTTTATTATTTCTTTTCTCTTTTCAGTTATTAATTATTCAAAATTAAATTTTAAATTACACCTTTTATCAAAATATTTCTTTTACTAATAATTAGTCTATAATAGGAAACACTGGATCTATATTTTTCCTGTATGATGTATCAATAAATGAATAAATAATAATGATCATTAATAGATTGTCATTAATAGCCCACCCAAACTGAAATTTGTAATAAAAATTTGAAAAAGATTTCATTTTGTAGATACACTATAACACTATACTTAAGAAACAATCTACTAAAATATTGTTAAAGTACTAAGGGCTCTCAGATACTAAGTAGATATCATCAGAGTGAACTGAAAGTTTACTCTGATGATGGACACTGGATAGATGGATGGATTATAAACTTTTCTTATGTGAAGTCTTTTGAATACAAAAAAAATTTTTTTCAACTGGTAATCAATGAACCAACTGTGTTATGTTACTTTTGTATTTTACTTGATACCATCACTTGATTGAAGAAATAAGTTGAGGGTTGAGGATGGTGTGCAGCGTCTTCAGTGCAGAGTTATAATATTTAATATCGGGTACAAATTTCAATAAGAATGATCATTACCATGAAATAACTCTAATTCTTTCGTAAAGATGAGATAAAATAGATTTGTACTCACAATTTTGGATTCACAACAAAAATGGTGGACATTAAATATATAAATATCATCAGAAACTGTTTTTGGAAATTTAGCGGTGTCCTGAAATTTCATATCGTCCTTCTCATAATGATACATTTTATTATTGATGCAAGAAGATTACATGGAACATGTAGTTCTTTGTAATTACTCCTTTAAATTCACTTACCGCGTTAGTTTTTTGCAAGCTTTCCAACGGGTATAATAGTTGTGTTAATGGCAAATTATGATAGGTCTCTCCAGTGTCAATTCTATTATCGATGTCATCGCTTCTCATAAATTCGTTCGAACTAAATTTAGGCAACGGGGGAGTAACCAGTTGAATGAAATAAACAACCCCTATCTTAGGGGAAACTACACGATCGGCATCTCTATATTGAGAAGCACAGCAATCTAAAATTAAAGCTGCCAGCAGAAACTGAAGCACCACTTTCGAGAACATCTTAATAACTGATATTATATTTGAAAATTGCAACTTTTATACTGTCTTCAGTCTTTGTTAAAGCTTGCTGGCGAGATTACGTAACACCAATTCGGAATGAAAAAAATCCCTCTTTATTGTTCTAATTTTACAGCAGACAAGATCTATTCTAATAATGAAATGCCGAGCGTGCTATTTTTTATCTATATTATTCATTACTGATAAATGTGATGATCATCATAGAAGCAATTTCAATCATTTGGTTTCTTCCTAGAATAACTTTACATAACAATTTGTATTTTATCATTCATCATGCTTGACCCGTGTACAATTTAACAATTAGTTTCGAATATTAACATGCCTATCGATGTCATTCTACGAATAAATCAGTAGAATGTGATTGACGATTTATTCAAAGAATGGAAATAAATTCCAATACATTTTTAAACAGTTCAGCTAGTTATTTCTCAATTTTCCAACGTGTTTGGCAGTGTAATATAGCGAAAGTTATGTTAACAATATCTCACGACCGATTATTTTTAATGAAAACGTATGAATAATTATAATTATTTCATGACTATTTGCAAAACTGTCAATCAAAAATGATATTCCCGAAAAAATTCATAATATAGATGGGAATTTTCAATACAGTGAAATTAGATAATGATTTTGGCGAAAGGCGGATGAAATGAACAATTAGCAAGAATACCTCCTAAATAATATTTTGCACCAATTTTGCAAAATCAATCTCTTTTTCAATCGTTTTTTCCTGCTAGGCAGCTATGACTCTCGGCCCAAACGCGGCTACCTTCTGTGAGCTGCAGAACACTGCAGTTGCCATGGTAGATCGCTGGTGTTAGGTCCTCAAAAGACCGAAGTGGTTCTTTTCACGTGGAAACGAATACTAGGACCCCAACCTTCATGTGTTAGGAAGAACCTTGTACTCAAGAGTTTCATCAGTGAAGTATCAAGGAGTTGACCTCAATACTAAACGAAGCTGGAAAATGCACCTGGAAACACGAGTGAAGAAGGCCGTTGTATCCTTATGGGAATGCAGGAGATCCTCCGCAAACACATGGGATCTACAGTCACGGGCTCTGCATTGAATCTATGTGACTGTGATCCGCCCATCCTTTGGAGGGGAGCTTTGGAGGCTCTGATGGGGATAGTTCCCCCACAACTCAACATTGAAAATAAATAAATTCATACTGCGGCTGCGGGTACTGAGTATCGTTTTACTGGTCTGGACCAATGAGTCGGGGTGTCGTGCCACGGAGTCATGACCTCAGTTTGGCCTGGGCTGCTGGGGGCTGCCCGAATCTCCGGCTAAAGCGGGATACGATATCGTCTCCTCACAGGATCCAAACACCAGCCGTCCCCATAACCCAGAGTATGGACCTCTGCTAGGAAGATTCGTGTGGTTCACGGACGTTTCCAAAACTGGCGAGTCTAGCGGAGCCGGAATCTACTCGTGCTCACTCAGAGTTTCTCTGGATGCTCACGTAACCATTTTTCAGCAATCCGGACATGTGCCTGGAAAAATTGGCACCAAGGTAATATCTGGACTGACAGCCGGGAGGCCCTGGGCGCACATCACAACCATAGAGTGACTTCTAGACAGGTTTTGGAATGTAGGGAGATACCGGCTGAATTAGACAGAAGGAACAAATTTCAGCTATTATGGGTACTCTAGGCATCCTTGGCGCTGATCCAACGTAAGAAATTTCACCCATCACAGGGCTCCACGCCCTCAGAGAGTGATTTAAAATTCACACCTGAAGATAAAAGTTTGTATGTAATTCGTATCATGAATTATCATAGTACACGCCGTAATATTCACGGCTAGTACCATAATGAACGTTATTATGATCCTTATAATATAAATAACTATATTCTTATAGTTCCTTCCCTTTTTACTTCCCTCACTGTACATACTGTAGGGAAATTATTGTAGTCCGTTATATTTCCGTCTCTCGTAAGAACATTAGTTCGGAGCCTTTCTTAACTCATTATTTTTCAGGTGTTGTCTGTGTGTGCGTGGGTATATGCTATCATTGTGGAGACGACTGCACTGTTCTTATTGGTCTTTTAATTTGAGAGCGAATGAATTGGGGCTCAATATTTCCAAAATGATACCTGATACATATTTGAATATTTAAAGATTCATGAATAGATTAAATTTATTTTATCCTGTAGATTTTTGAGCTTTCCGGAAAATTATTCGTGTTGTGGCTATCAAAAAGTATTCAGAGATGATTATCTGGAATCTCCCAATGATACAGCTCTTCTTCATCCCAATATCAAACTCAATACTGCAATTGGTATTGAAATCTGTAAAATCGTGAATCGGTTACCGAATCGAAAATTAGTTCGATTAGAGGAATAATTCAAATCCCTATTGCCGAATCTCCGAATATTTCATCGTGTCCAACCTTTGCTTATTCAAAGTTCAGAAGACTTGCGGATCAGAGGTAGTGAATATCGTACTATATTTTTCACAAAGACATAAATATTAAATAAAGATTCTTGACCCAGGTATGAATTATATATAAATTCTCGGGAAATAGGTCACACTAGCGCATATGTTTATTATTTTTGTGTTTACGTACGTTTCGATCTCACGACCATCATCAGAAGACTTATTATATCTAAAACGGGATTACTCAAACCTAATTGTATTAACACAAAGCGTCCTTATCGCACCAATTCCAATTAAAAATGCCCACGTCGCCGAAACGAACAGGAACACGAATAATCGAAATTGTAACACATCAATGTTATAAGTATAATATATCAAGAATCCACTGTTTCGGAGACCTCAGAGAAAATTGAGAAATGTTTGGAAAAGTATGATATAAATGTTGCGCATAAACCTACTAACTGTGTTGGGAAATATTTCTCAATTCGAAAACCGTTGATACCTAATAATAAATAAACCCACACAGTATACAAATTAATTTTCTTATTAAATATCAAAAAAATAATGTATAGCCATAAGTATAGCACTAGAAACAAAAACTTAGAAAATTCTAACGCCCTTGCTAAACACTGCTTTGATTATAACCAACAAAGTTATTATTTTAACTAAGGAAACCAATTTTATATGAAAGATCTATTCTGGAGATGATTCACATGAAACGTGACTTCAAATCTGTAAATCATAGAACAGATATTCAGACATTAGTCAGATTTGTACTAACTTAATCAATTAAAACTCTCCGAAATTCCTACATGCGTCTTTATAATGTTGAAAGTATATTTTAGGTAGAATGTCGCAAGTATATTTCCAATAAGGCCTGACAAACCTTTTTCTATTACCTCACAAATCATATCATCTGGTTAGAAAGTAGATACTTGAACGTAATGTTCTTGTTTTCAGTCGTTCATAGACTTTCTTGACATGAGTTCCTATTTTATGAGAATACTACTAAACAGTGGTTACTTGATACATTATACTTATAACATTGATGTGTTACAATCTCGATTATTCGTGTTTCTGTTCGTTTCGGCGACGTGGGCATTCTTAATCAAAATTGATGCGACAAGGACGCTTTGTGCTGATACAATTAGTTTTAAGCAATCCCGTTTTGGACATGATAATTCTTCTGATGATGGTAGTGAGACCAAAACGTACGTAAAGACGAAAATAATAAACATATGTGTTAGTGTCACCTATTTACCGAAAATTTATATATAATAAATATTAAACGTATTTATAATTTTAATTCTACGTACGATATATAGCATATACGGTATTTGAAGTTGGCAAAACTTGGAGTCAGGTAACTCTTTCCTCAAACTTATTCAATCTCTAATTACATACATTAGGAGAAAAAAATCTAAAATAACTGAGAAAGGTAAATAAATTGATCCGATACATTATTTTTTTCCAGTAGAATTTTCATAATTGAAATTCGATCAATATAACGGTATCAAAAATATCTATGGTTTCGGCGTTTACGTAGTGTAAATTCATGATACTTCGGAAGTTGGAGAATAAATTCAAATTTTACACAAAATTTTTAACATTCAATCCAAAAATGCTGACAAATTTTTTCACCACACTGTGGCATTTTCAAAGCAAGGAGTTATCAACTTAAGCTAAATCTAAAAGTATATCCTTAAATATCAGGGATCAGGGATCAGGGATCCCATCCCACAATTTGTACCACATTCTGATCCCTGATATTCAAGGACATACTTTTAGATTTAGCTTTAGTTGATAACTCCTTGCTTTCAAAATGCCACAGTGTGGTGAAACAATTTGTCAGCATTTTTAAATTAAATGTTAAAAGTTTTGTGTAAAATTTGAGTTTTATTCTCCAACTTCCGGAGGTACCAAAAAAACCAAATTGAATGAATATCAGTTACATTTGGGTGTAGAAGAGGAAATGGTCTTGCCAATATAAATTTTCCATCACAAAGGAATTGTCTTTCTCAAGAGCTGACATCAGATAGTGGATAATAATAAAACCGTTGAACTGACCACTGATTGCAATCTTATTTCATTGGATATAATGAGTCTGTTCTCAAGGATTTCACTATAATTTAAAATAAGAAAGATCATTCAACCTTCCACCATTAACAGGCGGTTCTCTAGTAATGTTACTAGCTGCGGACTGTAATTCCGCGTCTATTTTTTTGTAAGTCAATGTTATTATTATTTGGTATAAAATAACCAAAATGTGTTCATTATTTTATAGAATAATATATTGAATTTTTCAGTAATAAAAAAATGAATGATACAAGTCACAAATTTGAAAATAAAAAGAACAAAGAACTAAATAAACCATTTATTTACGTAAACGCCGAAACCATAGATACATTTATTTTGATTTTGCAAAATAAATCTTCCAATTATTTTGATAAAGAGTTTTTTGGTAGATCTTGTTTAAATTTCAATAGGGTTATAGCATTTCAATGCTATGTACAACGAATGTTCTTTGTGTTTTAGATTTGCTGCATACATACATGCTGATTTGTTTGTTAGTAGTATTCCTATATAAATGTGTATAATAAGTGTAATATTATATATTTGTTTTCAATGAAATATTTCAGATTTGTGTTTACTAATTTTCAGAATGTAGTTGTGATTTATAGTTATTTAGAATTTGTAATGAATCATTATACAATACAATCCATGTACCTACTGATACAATAACAGATTGAAGACCCCACGAAAGATTTGTAATGCGTTTTTAGTAATGTAGTATATCCCTTAGAACGTGGATTTGGGGTAATATGCATAATGTATTAATCATTAATAATATATGATCAGAATTGATAGATTGTGAAGTTGTACGAGAATATAAACTATTTGTAAGAGTCTAAAAGCTATTCACACCAATAAATAAACTTAAAATACATTGGAAAGCTGAAAAAAGTATGAAAGAAGTCGCGAGCTCAGCCTTACTGAGCAATTAAAATCCTGTGAGTGCAAAATATTGCGCAGGATTCACAGGCTCCACTATCGACACCCAAACCGGTTAGTCGTTGAGCGGGCTGTCATTACCCCCATCGACCAACGCCTACACAAACTCCAAAAGCATTGTACCAACCGCACATTGCACGGACCCAACGAGAAGGCGGAAGCTACCCTCCTTACTCCATGGCATGGAAACCGCAGCGCCCTTAGTCGTCGCCCCAAAGAGTAACTCAAATTCACCATCAGCATTCATTTACAGCAACGCGATAACCTCCCGGAAGCATACCAGGAAGCCCTCGATTCTACACCGCTGATCAGGGCCGGATTAACACTATGAGCGTCCTAAGCACAACAGATTTTGGGGCCCCCTCCCCCCCTTTTTTTTTTCAATTACTCTTTATTCATAGAATAAAATAATTTGTAGCGTAATATAATGCTCTAAATCGTGGAGAAGGTTATTGCCAGGAAAATAAGTACATAAATGAATATTTACACTATTAGTACGTCTTCTTAATTTGACATAATATACAATGCGTAACTAAATTAATCACATTTACAATTGCACTTTTGGAAACTTATCCGCTGAATGATTCGCTTATATCTAACTGACTTAGAACAATCCTTTCCTGCACTTTCTAGCCGCAAAATCTTTTATCAGGTCATCAAAGCTGATTCGACGCAATACATCAGCTTCCATGCACAGTAGTGCAAGCGAGTCTAACCTATCCTGTCGCATATTTGTCCCCAAAGGGTTTTTAATGCGTTTTAACTGCGAGAAAGACCTTTCGGCAGAACAATTAGTGATCATGAGCGTTAAGAACATTCGCGAATTATTCGCCCTTAATAAAAAATCAACTAATTCTTGACTACTTTCAGATATTACCAGTCGTTAGGCATACGCAAACTTCTATATTCCAGTAATTTCTTTACTTCGTTATTTTTCCCAGAAAAATTGTCATTATTAGTTTTTTAATTTTTTAATTTTTACAATTTCCGCGGGGCCCCTAAAATGTCAGGGCTAAGCTATAGCTTAGTCAAGCTTATGCTATAATACAGCACTGCCGCTGATCCTCCGCTAAACAAAGTGCCGCAAAAAACCAAGTGAAGTAATTAAATAATTCAAGCGCACAGCATAATAACATGTGACCGAAAAACCATCGCGAGTGAATAAATGAAGTGATATTCTAAATAAGATAAACGCGCAAGTTCTGAATAGTGAATCGCTTTAATCAAGCACCTAGAATCGAAGACACTGGAATCAAGAGCCAAAGTCCCAGGAATCAAGAACCGAAGACTAAAATTGAGACCTTTGCTTTATATTCTTTTACATTAAACGCGTCTTCAGAATCCGAGTTTTCTGAGGCTTTACCGGATTCATGTGCATGGAGACACACCCATCCCTTCTCATTAACTAGCATGAGCAAATTGTAATACACCGTAATAACTTTTTTCTTTACTTTTTTTTTTCCGTAATACTAAATGTTCATTGTTCAACACAATATATTCAAAGTCAATAGAATAATTATACTAAGATCCAGGGCTGAACTAGATCGCAAGATCTAATAGCCACCCACCTACAAATAAAATATTTAAGTCAATATGTATCCCAACCCCTAAAAACTGAATAAACGTTTTTCCATTCATTCATTCATTCATTCAGCCTCACGCTCGGTATAGTACCAATCGTGCGCGGGAAGGGAAAAGTCGCTCTAGAATGAAATTTATTTCTTGTATGCATATTAAAGGTGAGAAAATAGTGTCTGTTCTCCTGAAAGTTATTTGTCGGAAAATTAATTTCATCAGTTATTGTTCGAGTGACGAATTATTCTCATTCTTTTCTCTTGTACTTATGTCAAAAAGTGATGAAATGTCAAATCTGAATGAATCGATTTGAAACTTGTTCGAACTCATTACAAAATACCATACCTTTGATATGTATTAAGTTTCATTCAGATGTCTATAATAATTTGTAAATTTTGCCACTTTTAAGTGTGCCGTTGAACTGTCGCGCACCCAAATTTGAACCTTTCGACCTTCAATGGTTTTTGAATAATATTATTGTTCTATTTAATAATGAGGTAAGTTGAAATAATAGCACTATTTGGGAATGTCATAATGCATTCCTAATTAAAAAAATCAATTTCAAATTTAAAAGTTCCAGAATGGATATATCAAATGTAATGTCTTTGTTTTCAATCATAGAGAAAGTTATAGGTGAATCTTAAGTTTGGGGTTTTCTCTTTGATTGGAAACAAAGACATTACATTCGAAGTATCAATTCTGGAATTTATATTAATTTCACAGATGTTCAATCTCGTTGCGTTTCTATTGGAATTATTTTAATTTAGGTCACAATTTTGAATGAAATGAATATGAATGTTTCCTTCTGAATAGCTGCAAAATAGCATTTGTTGGTAACTTATTACTTTCAAAATCACTGTACTTTTGTTAATTTGCATAAGGCCATGATGATACCAGTAACTGTTTGTCAATACCTACTTCAAATACTAAAATGCACTAGAAGTCGCGTAATTTTAGAATGTTATAATAACGAAAATTTCAGTATTTGCTAATCGTTTTAAAGTAGTGACGATAAGACTGTATCATGTATTAGCCTCCTTGCAAGGGGTACTTGCGATAAAACAATGTTTTTCTGGTTATAAAAGTATATTTAACCTGTAGCAATATGCGAAATTATTATTTTGAAATTTCAAAAAGACATCACTGAAGTAGTGAAACGACATGAAAGAAAGGTTTCTCTATGTCCTTTATGGTGTCTAGACAGTTCGCTTGATCAAAGATATCACTATCAATTAAAATAAGCTTTCACAAAACATACAGTTTCCCCCTCCTTCAGCTTTTCTTACTCATCTTAAATATGCAGCAAGTCTAGAAACTTGAGAAATGACATTACGGCGGCGGAGTCGAGGCCTCAACTGTGGCTGTTTCTATGGGCGTACTGAAAAAAATACTGACTCACTTAACCATCACGAAATGTTCTAAACTATATAGCAGAACAACTTGAAATTTGGCATGAAGGTTCCTCAAACAACGATCAGATTTTTCTAAACTCAATCTTAAACTATGTTAAAGTGATGCCACATACTTTGAAGTTCTTGACAACTAATATAATCACGTCCAATTTATGTCAACAAGACAGGTGCAGTTCACATTACAGACAGTCACATAATGTCCGTTCTATAACATAGATATCCATATCAATTCAAATAAACTTTCACATGACATAGTCTAAGGGTATCCAGGAAAGATGACCTACACTTATCTAAAATCAATATTATAATATAGAATGACCATATCAAAACGTATAGCTCATTTCTAAACAATTTTGTAAATAACCTCCCAGTTTCACCATTGCCTACTTCCCTCGAACATTCTTTCTACACTTATGATAGGATACTGTTTGACATTACCCTCATGTCATTGGCGAGTCTTCTTTCAAATCCTCTGACTATACGAGAGGAAATCCTGTACTGTTCATGGAACTTGAGCCAGCGGTAGGATGTCGGGAGAGGAGGTAGAAGTTGGAAACATTCTTAAAAGTTTGAAGGCTATAGGAACGTGTTCCAAGTTCTCCATTCGATGAACAAATGGAGTAAGGTCGAGAGAAATTCGGCAGGTCTCGAATTTGACAGTGAAGGGGTGCCCAGCCTGAGTTCTCTACATCGCCCATAGTGGAATAACATACGAGAGTTCTAAAGAGTATGGAGCATGGAAATGTCTACATATGGAAGAGAGATCGCTCACCTCTCTACGATATACTTCAGATTAATTCCAGTGGCGGCTCGTGAACTCGAGAGGAGCCTGGACATAAAACGTTTTTGTAAAAATATACTCTATTCAGCCAATTAATTTAACATTTGCGCAGCGACCGTACTACTTCAGTGACAAAATTAATTTTTGCCCAGCAAGAACCAACGTGGAGGTATAGAGTTTCTCTTGCAAAAAAAATTTTTTTGTTCTTATTTTTTTTTTGGGGTTTTAATATTTTTTTTTTTTGAAGTTTTTCATATTTTGTTTTTCTCTATTAATGTTATCAACTTTTTTTATATATTAACGGAATTCTACGGTCTTCAGTTTGCGAAAAATGATCAATAATATTATCATAAAATGTATCATTTTGTTTTAAGTGTTTTACTAAATTCAATAGATATTAAACTAACAATGTATAAACGATTTTGGCCCATTGTATTTCGCATGTAAGTTTTAATTCGTTTGAGAGTAGAAAATGATTCCTCTACTGATGCCGACGGAATGGTGACTGTCAAACAAAGTATTTTATAAAACTGAGGTAAACTTGTTGCAAATCATTGTCTATCATATATTGTATCATGTAGGCGTGATTGTCGTACTGGCCTAGAATATCTTTATCCGAGTCTACAACGCATAATTCATTGTGCAGTGCTATTTTATCAAAAAATTTATATTTTAGAACTAAGGTTTCTAAAAGTTTATTGGGAAAGTCTTTTGAAAAAGATGCGAAAAATCTTCTATTCGTCAAGTCGAAAAACTTCAATTCATGTAAATCAGAAAATCGAATCTCAATTTGACCTTTAATAGTATCTAAAATTTCATAAAAAATTTGTTTATAATGTAGTTTCTTGTCTACCAAATTATATGTTTTCCTCCTTTTCGCGGGAGGAGCCTCATCAGTTGACAAATTTTCAAATAAAATATTAAAATGAAATTCTGTATTACGGAAACTTGAAATTTTATCAATGATTTCAATCAATGTTTCAAACGATCTCTTGAATAAATTATATCAGTGAATTTATGTTGCAAAATTTGAAAAATAAGATAAGTTTGTTCAAATATTAACTTGAAAGTATCAAGAAAAAACAAAAATTCTTCATTTCCTAAATTAGATTTTGAATCAACAGCAGCATTTAATGAAACCTGATCTGTTGAAAAGTCATCACTGTTTAATATAAAATCAAATTTTTCAATTAATTTGTCTTTATTTTTATGGATGGTAAACACTGCACGTAAAATTTCATCGAGTTGGAGCATCACAGGGAATTCTGTTTCCTACTATGTTATTTAAAACTTCAGTTCGTTTGGTGGATTTGGTAAAAAAATTTGAAAATGGCGATAAGTTGGAAAAAAAAATTCTTACTTCCTTAATGGGACTACATGCATTACTTAAAACCAGATTCATGTTGTGAGCGTGACAATGAGTGAAAATAGCCTGAGGCGATTTTATTTTTGTTTGAAGACCGTTTGAATGTCGCGCCATTACAGATGCGCCGTCGTAAGTCTGAGCAATTAATTTATTCGCAAAGTCAAATCGTTGAAATGTTTCCGTTAGAAAATTGAATGAATCGATCGCTGCCGCTGTTCTTCCCGAACTAACATCGTAAAACTCTAAAAATCTTCCCACTGGTTGTCCATTTTTTACAAATCTAAAATTTATTAATAATTGTGAATTACACGTTATATCTGTTGTTTCGTCAACCAACCACGAAAAAAAAGGAACGTCCAATAATTGATCTCTATATGATTTCGGAGGATATAATTTATTGAATCTAGAATTCCGTTTTGTATTGTTTTTGAGGTGCCTGCAAATACTAACGCGTTACTCATAAAATCACGAAGCGTACTGTCGTATTTACAAACAAATCTACCAATTCTCTAAAATTACCTTTATTAACTGAATTTTCAGTCTCATCATGCCCTCTAAAAGCCAAATCATGGGATGATAAATACAATAAGAAATCAATGATTTTTTTTTGAACTTCGCGGTTGTTTTTAACTGTATTACTATGATTTTCTATTTCGCGTGTACGAGCAGAATAAACCACATTAACAATATTTTGTTTACCGGCTAATTCAAACTTAATACTCGATGTAATATGTTCCTGCGATTTTTCATGTCTGTCTAGACCATGAGCTGAATTTTTCAAATCATTATAACCTAAGTGCACCCAACATGAAGTTGTATCAGTTGTAAATAGCAAGCAATACCAGCAATATGATTTATTGTGTACCTCCCGTTAACCAGAAATATTTTTTATAACTGTCAGTATTAAATGATCGATTTTGATACTTACCTGACATCACTAATCTTTTCAAATCCGGTAAAGGCCGTTTATTTTCAAAAAACATTTTTTTGTCGTATGTTAATCCACTTAATGGATTTTCTAAAAAGTCCGTAACGAATTCACTAGCACTCATTCCAAATTTTACTAATTTACAACAAACATATTCTAATCTAACCTTACTTCGCCTGACACGTAACAATTATACCCGCTGAACATAACAAGCACCAACGCAACACTTATGTGTCGTATTTTGTACCACCGACCGTCAAAGAGTTCTTGCCGACCATAGTGAACTTAAAGGCGGGAGGCAGGCTAGCCTACTGAGAGTGTTGCCATTTCAGCTATGTTTTACGGTATTCAGCAATTGGACTGGTCGGAAAACGGCAACTGTGTTGAGCATCACGTGTTAGGGTTTGAGATATATACCTAGCCTCAGGGCACTGTTGCTGGATTGAAAATAACTAATGAGAACGATGAATTAATTGTAAAATTTAAAATATCATCAGGGAAACACGTTCCATGAGGGTTAGGTTAGTGTTGATGATGCCGAACACGAATATTGAGGACTTTATATCATGATATTCGAGATTGTGGGTTCCGCCTTTCTGAAGAAATTACAAGCTTGATATTTGATTGCGTCAACTCTACAAGATTATTACATTCACCGTTCATAATTCTTGCGGGCTCTTCATTCGTCTTCATTGCATGAACCTGTCTTCGCTGTGCATCTCCGGCTTCATTGGACGAGATAGAGGCTCTAAACGAGAAAGCAGTAATAAGTGTTCCAATATTCGCAAAGCTATGGACGGGAAAGGAGGTCACTTCCATCAGATTGTAGATTATCAACAGAAACAGTCTTGATAGTTACTGTTCCGGAGGAGACTCCGACAAACACCGTATTGGTTGAAATATCTAAAAGGACACTCGATAGTGAACGACATAGTTGAGAACGGCAAGCCATTATGCCGAGAGTTTCCCAAGAAGTGCTTGGTGCTGAATTCGCTCAAACTCTTTGGAGTAATCCAATGCAACAGCTGAAAATTCACCATGTTTTCCAACGGATGTCTGTCATATATGTGTTACGTATGCAAGCAGGTCTCCTGTTGAACTCTGGAGAAAAATATTGGGAAGGATTTCCTTTTTTAGGAATTGCATCTCGTCGTAAAAAAGCCATATCCACTAGACCATGCTGCTAATTGTTTTAAATACGGCTGGTCAATACGAAAAATTGATGAATAATTTGTAATGGCAATCCAAGGGAATTAATTTATTATGAGGAACCAAATACTTATTTTTGTCTCACTTACATTGTAGCGTGAAATCTCCAATGCGATACAAAACACAAGAAAGATCTTAAGATATTTATAGTTTCTATAATGTAAGTGATGAAAACTGGAGTAATTAGATTTTATTATATCGATATGATAAATTAGCAGCAGATAACAACTTCATTCTAATTGAAGCACTACTAGAAGCCCAAATGTATGCTAACGGAACAGAGCGCAAATGTGAAAATTGTTCTCAATATAAAATCTTTGGATGACAATTTAGCAAGCTTATCTAGCATTATACGATATTGTAAAACTGGTTTCTTTTGCGATAATAAAAAGATTACTATTAGCATTGGTTTTCAAGACAGTAATTATTAAAAATGTATACTAAAGTATCTCATTATTCAAACCCTTGCAGGAACAATACAGAATGCTTCATCGGCGCTTGTAGAAGTCTTTGTTTTCTTGTCGCCACTGCGCAACATGATAGTCGACCATTCTAAAATATAATTTGCAGGCTACTAATCATTAATTCTCCAATCTCTCAATACTATACAAACGCGTATGTTGAATTTTTGACAGCTTTTTTGGCAAATAGGATTGAGCTCATTAATTTCTAGAAATTTTTATATGACGACAAATTCCATTGGCGTAACTAGCAGCCGACAGTGGCGGCTCGTGAACTTTTTAACAGAGGAGGCTGGACATAAGACGTTTTTTTTTTAAATATACTCTACTCAGCCAATTAATTTAACTTTTGCACAGCGACCGTACCAGCTACTTCAGTGACAAAATTAATTGTTGCCCAGCAAGAACCAACGTGAAGGTGTAGAGTTTATAAGTATTACCAAAAAATTTTTTTGTTCGTTTTTTGGTTTTTATTTTATTTGGATTTTTGATATTTTTTCTTTTTTTTTGGAATTTTTCATATTTTGTTTTTTTTAATTCATTTTATTAACTTTCTTTATATATTAACGGAATTCTACGGTCTTTAGTTTGCGAAAAATGATCAATAATATTATCATAAAATGTATCATTTTGTTTTAAGTATTTTACTAAATCTTTTTCAATAGATATCAAACTAACATTGTATAAACGATTTTGGTCCATTGTATTTCGCATGTACGTTTTAATTCGTTTGAGAGTAGAAAATGATCTCTCCACCGATGCCGACGTGACAGGAATGGTGACTGTCAAACAAAGTAGTTTATAAAACTGAGGTAAAACTTGTTGCAAATCATTGTCTATCATATATTTTATCATATCGGCGTGACTGTCGTACTGGCCTAAAATATCTTTATCCGAGTATATAACGCATAATTCATTGTGCAGTGTTATTTTATCAAAAAATTTATATTTGAGAACTATGTTATCTAAAAGTGTATTGGGAAACTCTTTTGAAAAAGATTCGAAAAATCTTCTATTCGTCAAGTCGAAAAACTTCAATTCATGTAAATCGGAAAATCGAATCTCAATTTGACCTTTAATAGTATCTAAAATTTCATAAAAAAGTTGTTTATAATGTAGTTTCTTGTCTACCAAATTATATGTTTTCCTCCTTTTCGCGGGAGGAGCCTCATCAGTTGAAAAATTTTGAAAAAAAATATTAAAATGAAATTCTGTATTACGGAAACTTGAAATTTTATCAATGAGATGTTTCAAACGATCTCTTGAATAAATTATATAAGTGAATTCATGTTGTAAAATTCGAAAAATAAGATCAGTTTGTTCAAATATTAATTTAAAAGTATCAAGAAAAAACAAAAATTCTTCATTTTCTAAATAAGATTTTAAACCAACATATACAACGCATAATTCATTGTGCAGTGCTATTTTATCAAAAAATTTATATTTTAGAACTAAGGTTTCTAAAAGTTTATTGGGAAAGTCTTTTGAAAAAGATGCGAAAAATCTTCTATTCGTCAAGTCGAAAAACTTCAATTCATGTAAATCAGAAAATCGAATCTCAATTTGACCTTTAATAGTATCTAAAATTTCATAAAAAATTTGTTTATAATGTAGTTTCTTGTCTACCAAATTATATGTTTTCCTCCTTTTCGCGGGAGGAGCCTCATCAGTTGACAAATTTTCAAATAAAATATTAAAATGAAATTCTGTATTACGGAAACTTGAAATTTTATCAATGATTTCAATCAATGTTTCAAACGATCTCTTGAATAAATTATATCAGTGAATTTATGTTGCAAAATTTGAAAAATAAGATAAGTTTGTTCAAATATTAACTTGAAAGTATCAAGAAAAAACAAAAATTCTTCATTTCCTAAATTAGATTTTGAATCAACAGCAGCATTTAATGAAACCTGATCTGTCGAAAAGTCATCACTGTTTAATATAAAATTAAATGTTTCAATTAATTTGTCTTTATTTTTGTGAATGGTAAACACTGCACGTGATGTAAAATTCCATCGAGTTGGAGCATTACAGGGAATTCTGTTTCCTACTATGTTATTCAAAATTTCAGTTCGTTTGGTGGATTTGCTAAAAAAATTTGAAAATGACGATAAGTTGGAAAAAAAATTTCTAACTTCCTTAATGGAATTACATGCATTACTTAAAACCAAATTCATGTTGTGAGCGTAACAATGGGTGAAAATAGCCTGAGGCGAAACTGATTTTATTTTTGTTTGAAGACCGTTTGAATGTCCCGCCATTACAGATGCGCCGTCGTAGGTTTGAGCTATTAATTTATTCGCAAAGTCAAATCGTTGAAATGTTTCCATTAAGAAATTAAATAAATTGATCGCTGTTCTTCCCGAACTAACATCGTAAAACCCTAAAAATCTCTCCACTAGTTGTCCATTTTTTACAAATCTAAAAATTATTGATAATTGTGATTTACACGTTATATCAGTTGTTTCGTCAACCTGCCACGAAAAAAGGGACATTAAATAATTCATCCTCTATGTGATTTCGGAGGACATAATTTATCGAATCAAGAATTTCGTTTTGTTTTGTTTTTGAGGTGCCTGCAAATACTGACGCGTTAGTCATAAAATCGCGAAGCTTACTGTCGTATTTACAAAACAAATCTAACAATTCCCTAAAATTACCTTTATTAACTGAATCTTCAGTTTCATCATGCCCTCTAAAAGCCAAATCTTGAAATGATAAATACAATAAGAAATCAATGATTTTTTTTTAAAACTTCGCGGTTTTCTTTAACTGTATTATTATGATTTTCGATTTCGCGTGTTCGTGTAGAATCAATCGCATTAACAATATTCTGTTTACCGGTTAATTTAAACTTAATACACGATGTAATATGTTCCTGCGATTTTTCATGTCTTTCTAGGCCACGAGCTAAATTTTTCAAATCATTATAACCCAAGTGCCCCCAACATGAAGTTGTATCTGATGTGAATAGCAAGCAATACCAGCAATATAATTTATTAAGTACATCAGATCCCGTTAACCATACATATTTTTTATAATTATCTGTATTAAACGATCGATTTTGATACTTCCCTGCCATCACTAATCCTTTCAAATCCTGTAAAGGCCGTTTGTTTTTGAAGAACACTTTTCTATCATATGTTAATCCACTAAATGGATTTTCTAAGAACTCTGCAACTAGAACTAAGTCACTCATCATTTTAACGTTCACCGATTCCGATTAGATAAATTATAACTTAAAACTTAACTACTTAACCTTACTACGCCTCGTGGAATAAAAACAACAACTAACCGAACACGTGCTGCATTCTTCTAGCAGAGGGAGGCGGGAGCAAGTAATCGTATTTCATTCGACCGACGAATGGGTACGAAAAGCTAGCCTCCCTACTCTGTTGCCATATTCGCTGTCTTGCCCCACTGAGCAATTGAATGGTTGGAAAAACGGCAACTGTGTTGACCACACGTATTTAGCGTTTGAGATATATAGAGAATCTAGCCTCTGGCCACTTTTGCCAGATTGAAAATAACTACTGAGAACGGGGAATTATCAGAGAAACAGGAAATAAAATGGAGAATGATCATTAAGATAAATTGGTGAGGAGGCTGAGCCTCCTTAGCCTCCTTCGAGGAGCCGCCACTGGCAGCCGAGAGGCCTTGGGGCGAAGTCAATTGTGGACCCCTTTCCGTAGTTATGAAAAATACACCACGATAATGTATTACAGCGTGTACTGTGTGCTATGATAATAATAATAATAATAATAATGATCTTTATTCAGTATTTAGTTACATTATAAATAAAGTAGAAAAATAAAATTCAATTCTATGTGAACAGTTATATACTGAATCTCAGGGCGAAGTTCAGTTAGAGTGCAAGCCAATTACTGTTCTTCCACTTAACCCTGCACAATATATTGAGATTATAATACACTACAAGTAATTGAACAAAATAATAAAAATAACAATAATAATAATAATAATAATAATAATAATAATAATAATAATAACAATAATAATAATAATAATAATATATTTATTCTTACCGAATAATTTTGTCACAATTAAATTTTAATTGTTAAGAATTAAATTAGATATAAAATAATAAGAACTGTTAGGAAAGATACTAAGTATATTAAATGTTATTCTCCTGTAAACTTCTTAAGAAACGAATCACAGCACATTTGAATGTTTTTTTGTTTTAGCCTCTATTTTTGACGGAATGCTATTTTAGATGTGTACAACTTGATATGAGAAAGATCTTTCATACAATTTAAGCCTGTGTCTTGGTATAACCAGCATATCTCGTTTACGAACGTTCAAGTTATAAAGATCTGATCTAAATCTTATTTTTTTGTAAAGATAAGGTGGTGATTTATCTTGCAAAATTTAGTGATATAACGTAGCTGTCTGTAGTTTAAACCTATTATTCATGTTCAACCATTTAGCATCTTTCAGCCTGTGAGATATATGTTGATATTTACGGATCCCATAGGCAAACCTTAAACACGAATTTTGGAATTTTTGTATTTTATATTGGTGAATGGAGTCTATGCAAGCTGAAAACACCTGTGAGCAATAGTTCAGATGAGATAATACTAAAGAATCACAGAGTAATAATTTAGTTTTTATAGGTAGATTAGTTCTGTGTGGATATAGCAACTTTAAATTTGCGTAACCTTTTTGTATACATTTAGAAACATGTGTTTTATATCTGAAATCATGCTCCATATATGAGCCAAGATTCTCTACTACATCAACTAAAGTAATTGGCTCAGAGTTTATTGTTATTAGTACCTGATCCTTTAATTGTGCACACACATTTTTATTGCCCAATAATATAGCTACAGATTTCGTTGGATTGAGAAACAGAGAATGACTTTCAGACATTTTGAAAGGCAGAATTTGAGCAAGAAGCAAGTGGTGTGATGAATGTACGCTAACCAATAATTGGAGCTCTTTGAATGCATCAGCAATGAATTGAATGAGAAAGAGATAGACAAAGTATGCGATCCTGGTATTAATAGAGCTTTAAAAATAAGAAATAATCGCCCTTATACAACAAGAATACTGTTCACGTACTGAGAACCGTTCGCTACTAAGTAGCCATCATCAGAGTAAATACTTTTTAGTGGATGAGGGTGATTATTTCTTATTTATAGTGTTATAGTGTATGTACAGTGTGAATACTTTTATAGACCTTTAGAGCTTATCTAACATACGGCGAACATGAATCCACACCTCTAACTATTTCCGGACGGTCGTAGAAAGATGCAATGAGTTCAGTCTATAATAATGATATCAATTTCTGGATGTCGCTAAATTTTCTATTAAGGCTATTAATTAAACCAAAGTTTTGAGTGGTAAACGTAGGCCGCGATTGATAAGATCTCGAAACGATTAAGAACATTAGCTGATCACGTTCTTTCTTAGATAAGTTTTTTACTTCAATAGCAGCTAAAATGGAACCACCGGTTATCAAGTTTGATACATACTTTGGCTTAGCATTTGTTCAAAATGTATCCAATAATCTGACGATGTACGGTCCTGATTGTTGCAACTAGCTAATATTCAACGAAGGTGTTGAATTATCTGGGATTTCCATGAGATAATTGATATTAAAAAAATCATATTTGCTAGACAATCTAATATAAATTCAAATTATTCCAACGAATCAGATGCACAAGGTCATTTCTATTTGTAGGCTAATTAGAATTGTTGGATGACGGAACTCTTTTGCATTAACATTTACATTCTAAGTAACTTCAATTAAATTACATTCAACGTCGTTTTTTTTTATCCAAAGACTTACTCTTCAATTCTCCATGACGAGACTCTATCAAGGGACTATTTCTAGATAATGGATGCTACCTCATCATAATGATTCATATTGACCTTCGCGGGGTTGGAATCTGATTAAATAATTAAAACAATTGAAGTATAATGATAGGAAGGATGTTTGTTTCGAACATGTTATAATTAGTGATTGTACTTCATTGATAGAATAGTGATTTTAATTTGACTCTGAAGTATCTTGAAAAGATGTGATAAAATTCAGAAAACATCGCCTACCGACATTTTGATTCCCAGGTTTCATCCTTTCCTCAACTTCAAGTATTTGTTGTATAATAAATTAAATGTAAATTAAATACAAATTTACACATTTAAAGAAATTATTGTTTAATTACCCCATGGGTCCCACAGAATCAGTTATTAAATGGATAAAACTAAGATTAAATTCATTAATTTCCATGCTGATGTGATGCTTTATCTAGAGCCGCTAGCTAACTCTTAGTTCAAAAAATAACATATACCTATTATGTTAAATTATTGGTGCTTTGCTGTGATTTGAAGGTATGTCAACATAGTAGACGAACATATTACGATAATTGAATTCTACTTTAATCTTGAGTTTACTGTATAATTAAGAATGATAACTCTTTGAAATTCTTTAGATTCAACTTTTTTGAAATTAAGTAACAAAAATAGTTTGGCAACTATCGCCAACGGATATAATGTATTATTTTAATATTATTATACATAAAGACCACCATATCCAAATTCCCGCAAGTTTGCTGTATACAGGGTCATTACTGTGGATGAACTATTTGATGTTTTGCGGAGAACTAGAACATGGAGATCAAAAGCAAAAAGTTCTTCTCATCGCGGGTGATCGTTAAACACACCTTTGAAGTTGTCACATGGTCGCGCTTATTGTCAACAGAGGGCAAATGCGGCAACCATTTGGCGGATGGCTTTCTCATATTCAAAGATTTATGCAAAATGTTCCTACCCGTTCGGTTGAGATGCCCATAGCCTTAGAAATCTCGTGCACTTTAACTCGCCGATCTTCCAATATCATACCATGGACTTCATCGTCGATTTCTGGCATTGCAACCTCAATTGGCCTGACAGAACGTTCGGCGTCCTTAATGGTCATACTACCACAACGGAAATCAGTGAAGCACTTGTGAATTGTTCCAATCGATGGTGAAGAGGACCCCATAATGTTTAACACATGTTTATAAAAATTTTCAGAGTTGCTTGCTTCCGATGGATTGTTGGAAATTTCAATACGTTCTAGTTAAAGATGGTATGATTGATTGTTCTAAGTGAATGTCTAATAGTTCATTCATCGTGATATGACTCACTGAAATATAATGTGGAACTGGAAGGAGAGAGAGAGAGAGAGAGAGAGAGAGCTTATTCCTTATTCGCAATAGCACTAACATTTTTTGAGTGATAAATACGAACATCTTCGCGTTTCTTGCGTTCAATATATGCGTTGAAATTTTTTTAAGGATAGTAAATTTTGGAAAATGATTCGTTATTTTGAAAGAAATACACTTACTTGAAATATGTATTAATGTATGTTGCTGAAGTGCCGAAAATGAAAACAGCTTGAAACTGAACATAGAGAAAAATATAAGAACATGGAAGAGATAGAAATATTCAAAAGTAATAGAAAAAAAAACATAATCATGTAAATCAGACAACAATAGTACAAACAAAATTTTTATTTCAAATTAGTCTTACATTTGCTTCGATGCATTTTCGATACCATTTCATACTGGAGAGCTAGAAATACACCGGTAGGATATCCTCAATGGTGAAGGTACAATGGTCCTAATGAAGACTAACTAATCTGAACAATAGGTTAACCTCATACCTCAATTCAGAATTCAGAAGCTATGATGATTGCCTTACATATACAGAAACAAGATTAAAATCACGCTAAATATTAATCCCTACAGGTCAAACTTTTCCCACTTACAATAATGAGGAAACAAATAAATTATCTTAGAATTAATAATACGAATAATGAACAGAATAGTGATGGAGTTCCAAGTGTATGATCAGATAGATATTTATGATTCAGTAACTATCAAAATCTTCGACAACATACTCTCTGGAAAGTCATATCACTCACAGATCTTGCCATGCCAATTTCACCTCTGCTTTCCATTTCAGTCCTAATTACTTACCTATATTATCATATTGACGTCTTTGTTCTAGATAATACTTATATGGTAGCCACTACACGTTATGGATATAAATTGTTATTATATTGTTAGAGAGTTCTAATCACATTTCATTATTTAATTATGAATTCAACCATATTAAATGCAGGAATTATCCTGTGTTCAGTATTTCGGATTGAGACAATTATTGTATCTGTAAGTGGGTATGTGCTTTAGTAATAATTGCCTTCTAAGTTAATTATATAACGATGGTTCACCACAAATATGATTAATTCGAATGGCAATATAGGACAGGGTTTATAGTGAAACAGGTTCCAGAGCGAAATACCAAAATTTTAAAATTCTCACAAGTGCCAAAAATAGAATGAATCTGCTTTTATCGGCAAATTATGTTGATAGTCTTGATTGTGTAATTTCTTTGTTCTGCAAGAAGTCCTTACATATAGTTTCATGATAAAACACTTTTGTTTGCTTTGGACGCAGTTTATTCTGAGGTTTTTGTGTATTCCAGGCGGATGGTTTATACCCATCCGTAACTCTGATCCCCAAAACCAATCTATACAGGATGTCCCGAATTAGTTGTCCGAACGTGGTATCTCCGTTAAAATTCGAGATAGAAGAAAACCGACCAAGCATCCGAGTCCGCTTTTTTACGACAAATTCAATGTCGTTCACAAATTTTCTCTGCTAGTTGTTTTGACGACACAGCCAACTTTTCGATTTTTGAACATTTCGACAATGTCTTTTATTTTACTCAATATCAAAGATATTTCCAAACTGTTGATGTATTATGCTAACACTTTTTTACAAAGAATCCATTGTAGTACTCAGATAATTTTTTCTCTATTCTCATTTTCTAGGTATAACCTAAACTTATATTTTTTTAAGGCAAATACTTGGATTTGATCTTTTTTCTTCTGAACATACAGTTTACGAACAAGTGGATAGGTACCAGTATAAACGTGATACAGAGAAAATTCTTAAAATTAATGTTGGACAAACCTCTCCGCTATAGTACCTACTGACAAGTTATATGGAGAATCAGGGAAAACTCAGTCGGCCGAGCCATGAGCATACCACACGCCATTAAAATAAATATATCATACCACATGCATCCAAGAATGTAGATCAGAGGTCCTGTAATTTTCTGGAACCTACTGTACTCAACTCTCTACGAAATAGCATATGTTACCTGAAATCGCTTCCACAACTGAAAAAAGCCGTCGATGAATTAATGAGAAGTCAACCAGGTGAAAGAATTGGTCAAATATTTGATAATGTCATTTAAGAGCTTCTATTGCAAACTGACATAGAAAAAAAAATTATAAACAAAGGATGTGTACTCACCTTCACCCTCCTGATACAATTCTGAGTATGCTATATGTTTGTCATTAGTCTTAATATTATTTCATATGGCAAATTTCAATAGATCATAAGACAATTCATAGCTTTTAAGTAATTTAATTTATATCTCCCATGTGATTTTTCCTATCCTTACACGTCTCTAATGGTTTTGTGATTGTTTCAACTTCCGAGAGATTTTATCATACCCCATGTGATTCATTTTATTATATATTTATTTACCGGGTGGCCAATCGAAACGAAACACGGTCGATATCTCCTGTACCGTTCGTTTAAAAAAAATCGGACCCGTCGATTTTTATTTCCCGGGGGAAAAATTTCGCTCATATCATCAACCTTGTAACTTCCACCCCCTCGCGAGGGTTTACTTTAACTCAAAAATTTTAAATAGGAATAGGGGTCGAGTGATACCTTATTTTAAAGGTATTCAAATTCTCTGTTCAACGCATCTTAGTTTTACAAATTTGATGCAGTCGTTTTTGAGGAAATGAGAAAAGAACAATGAAATAATTATTGCTCGCTGAAAAAATGTTGAGATCCGTTGAATTTTATAGCAAGAAGAAGGTTTTTTTCGTTTATTTTAAACTCTGCCTCTCCAACCTCCCGCAGAGGTAAGCTTCAACCCTTAAATTAAAATGGGATTAAAAGTCAAATGATACCATAATTTGAAGGTCATCAAAGGGTCATTTCACGGCCTAACAATTTTTAAGAATTGAGTAGAATCTGCAGATTGCAGATTCATTTCTCCATATAGATTTTCTGGGAGAAAAAAAGGACCAATTGAACAATCGCCATAAATTCCAAGCAAGACATTTAATTTTTCAGGATGTTGAGTGTGAACCTTTCGGAATAGATGTGAATTTTCGTCAGACCAATATCGAAAATTGTGATGATTAGCAGTCCTATTCAGAAAAAAACAACACTCATCGGAAAACAAATGTTGAACATTAAATTCGGATTATTTATTATTCGTTCAGTCATAATCTCGCAAAATGCCAAACGTCTTTCAAAGTCATCTTCGTTTAATTGTTGTATAAGATGAATTTTGTATGGGTGAAATTTTTGTGTCTTTAAAATTCTGCGAATACTCGTACGAGATATACCACACACTACAGGTAGTTGCCTGGTGTTTAACTTAGGGTCAATATTGACGTGGCCCAGAACAGCAACCTCCACTGCTTCCTTTCCCACTATCCTTCGATTTGGAGCAATTGGTTTTCGGTTTGTCACTGATCCTGTCTCCCTAAATTTTGCTACCAGCTCAATTATGTATTATGTTCATCTGGCTTCATTTCATTGAATACGTGTGCTGCGATATTAGCACATCTATCATTTTCATAATACAGTTCAATCAGCGATACTTTTTCTGCAGTAGAATGAACCATTTTAGATCATGATAAAGTTTTGTCACAGACAAAACCCTGCGAGATACTAAATTTAAATGAATCAAATGTAAATACTCGGAACTTCTAAGGAACAGCAAATTTAATAAATTCTGTACAAAAACAGAATTCCAAATCAGATAACATGAAGTACTTTTTTCTTCGAACGATAAAATTAGAATTTACATTACCTTTTGTCAATGGTAAATGGATTGAGGAATGGATAAGCCATTCATTTCGTTATTAAAATAAATAATAAAGTGAAATTAAAGTTAATAAATTATGTTGGATTTGCTGAAAAGAGAATTTTATGGCCATTGAAATATGGCGTCACACGAAGCTCACCCCGGCGGGGAGTTGGAAATTATGCACAAACGGCCACATGATATTTGTAAGAGTAAGTTCGATTACCTTCAAAATAAGGTACCACTCGACCTCTATTTCCATTCAAGATTGCATTGGGTGAAAGTTACATGGTTGATGATATGGGTAGAATCTTTCCTCCAGAAAATAAAAATCGACGAGTCCGAGCGATTTTTTTTTTAAAACGAACGGTATATGAGATATCGGCCGTGTTTCGTTTTGATTGGCCCACCCGGTATATATACATGAGTCTCCAAAATTCTTGTGATTGTTTCAACTGTAACCTTAATTTATTTTATTTACACCAAGTGTGATTAATTTTATATCTATTTACACGTCTTCAATGTTCTTGATTGTGCTTTATTTTACGCTTTTGAATCATTTACTTTTATACGTTTTTTTGTTATTCACAGAATGTGTAGTCTCATTATGCTTGTATTATTTTGTGTGAATAAACGATGATGATACCTTGTTTGTGGCTGCAAGATGACCGGACCTAACGCCTTTTGATTATTTTTTCAGGGGATATATAAAAGATAAATAAATGTTAATTATAGCAGAGTAGTCGCCGAACTAATACAAAGGTTTGAAACTGTTTTAAGAGAAATACCGACCATTAATATATTTAACGCAATGAACGGCCTACGGCGACGTTGCGCGCTATGTGTTGAGAAAGGGGAAAATCAATTCGGACATGTCCATTAGTTTGTTTTCGATATTTCAATATTTAATATAGGTCTATTAAAAGTATCTTATTACTATTGTTATTATTTGTTGATTAAAGGTTTTGTACTTCAACTTTTTTTTTTTTAATTTTGGAGAAATTCATTGAAAATTTAAAATAGATTTTAAGGCAACAACGATTTGAATTGAAAAAAATATAAGTTTCGGTCATGTCTCAAGCATGGGCATAGAGAAAAATATGTGACTATGCCAATGAATTCTTTATGAAAAAGAGCGAATACGATGATTACAGTTCAGCTTGGCAGTATCTTTGATATTAAGCGAAATAGAAGGCATTGTCAAAACAATTCTATCTTCAATATTAACGGAGAACCAATTTGGGACACCCCGTACAGGTTCTTCACCGTTTGGTTGTGGTAGTTTTCGGGCGATAGCCCCCGAATTTTCCAAACTGAAACACGTTTGAATGTGGAACTTCTTTTGGTACTTCAATACTTTTCTGTTTTGTAGCACAATGGCAAGAGATAGAACGAGAAAACAAGTGAATGACAGTTTCCTAAACATCGAATGAAACAAGCAATGCAACTTGTGCAGCGGAATTTGATTTGTCTTACGAGACTTCACCAAGGTAACTTTGTTGCAATGAAGGTGATTATTATACTTTTCGCGACAAAGTCGGAAGAGTATAATTGCATTTACTCAAAGCTATTTCTGAAATCATTAAAAAATGTGTTAGAACAAGTATGGTATTTTTTGTCGTATTTTGAGAAACTATGAAAGACTCCGTCTGTCTGTCTGGATGTATGTCACGAGAAGCTTTGTCTGCACGATAACTCAAACAGGTTCTATAACATTCAAATTTTGATAAAAATCGTTTGCTGTTCGGTGACGAATCATATTGTTTTTCAAGGAAATCGTGTGATAAACACACTATCATTCTGGAGAGTTGACAATTTGAAAAATCATAACTTTCTCAGTAGATAGAGGTTGATTTGAAATTGCTTTTACAGAAATTTCAATGAAATCGTTCAACAACAACAATAAAAACAGTACATTTGAATTCACTCTCACTCATAGTAGACTCAGAAACGAGAAATTTGTTTTCGTATAGTTTCTTGAAAACATAGTTCATTTGAATGTGATTCAGTTGTGCAAAGATAATGGAAGACATAATTTATGTCATCATTTTTATACAAATGCGGAGAGTATCTTATAGGATGTGAAACAACAACCGAATCAAATCATTGCAATCAAACGATTTTCGAAGAGTAACTTAGGCACACACACTATTCTACTATTCATCTATTCTCCAAGTGGTAACATATTTCTAGTTTTTTATATGTATGCAGATAAATTTGGAAGTTGATGCAGTTCTAAGACGAAAGTACGACAGCTGATTCATATGGATCAAGAAGAAGCTGAGGCAGAATAATCTAGTCGTATCGTCAAAAATGCCTAATGAACAGATCCAGAGGATTGCCGAAACCTGGCATTTGACATGGCTAGTAATAATCATATACCTGCTCCTAATAGCTGGAAGGTAAGCAAAGTAGCTGGTGATGAATGATATACTTATTTTGGTATCCGACATCCTATGCTTTCTTGTAGAAAATCTGAAGCATGCCGACTATTCAGGGCTACTTCTTCCAAAAAGCACAATGTGACTGTAATTTATGAGAAGTTACGAGAAGTTCCACAGGAAAATTAATGTTGATGGGATAAAACTAGAATATATAGTTCAGATGTGGTGGCGACTTCCACGGTTCAAACAACAAAACTGTTTTGAGTCGTAAATGATAAGAACAAATAAGTAAATGTACTAATGGAGAAAGAGATATGTTGGTTGCCATATTATGTTCTATCATAATATGCTTTACGGGGTTAGCTCCGCCACATTCAATAGTCTTTCCAAGAATAAAATAATTCAAGCCAACAATGCTCCTACTGGAACACCAGGGATTTCACCCAACGAGCTCAATTGATTAGGTAACTATTCGCTCAAGTGAAGAAGTATTTTATTCAAGCTACGCAAAGTACTATCGCATAATGGATATTCACAAGAGCGGTTGGAAGTCTGACTATTCAACCATCTTACAATTATCTGTCTGTACATGATATTGGCTTTTGTGTGAAAAAAGCACTCGGAAGGTCTACGACACCGTGTAATATCATATCTGGGTTTCAAAAAACGGGAATTTTCTCGTTTAACCGTAATGTATTCTTCTTTGAGAAATTTGTATCTTAAACTGTAACTGATCGCTTACAAAATCTATGATTGTCCCAGAAGACTGATGAAGCTGATGATGTTGATAGTGTTACAAGGAACACATGCATCAACTAGCAACATGAATGTTACAGCATCGAAATGATCCACATGTGAAACTCAGTATCCTTGAGCCCACAGAGTTTCGAGGATTTCCAAAAGCAAAAACGAGAGTCAAGAGAAGATCTACAGTGACAAGGAGGTCTATGATCGCTACTGACACGTCAGAAGAACTAACTCGATGAAGAGGCATTGCACTTATAACCACATGAACAAAACCACCATTGTCAAAAGGAAGGTTCTAGACTATCGTGATTCAACCACATATACATATGTGTACAAGTCTGAGTAAGTTGAACGAATTAAGATGAAATCGGTCCAGTTCATCTGACACGAGCAGGAATAAATTGCCGAGTTATTCAAAATTAGCTAACTCGTCAAGTGATGGACAGAAACTGGATCCCCTAGCCACACCGTTCAAGATTTGAAGAGCTCTCGAGAAAATCCGGAAAAGGTGACTACGACTTCGCTCAATTTAAAATCGCTGTAGTAAGCTGCCAAGATACTGGTTATACTAGGGGATGAAGAATTTGTTTGAACTTTCAAATAAATCTTAGTGTAATGGACATGCGTTAATTATTTGATTATCGGCACATTCTTCTACGCATGGGAATATGTGAAAATTCATTTTATGTCATTATTCTAGCTCTTCTTGGAAATTCTGAGGTACAGTAGTAATCAATTAGTGTAATATATTGGGTATGAACTGAGAGTTTTACGATAAGCGCGTGGTACTTATAAGTGCAACTCTATCAGATTCCGACCATATCATGTATTATGTTGAAGTGAGAATTGAACAGAGGTACTCTATTTCGTGTATTTTGGTGGGATTCAAATCATCCTGGCAGGGTCGCCATGTTATGAAGTAATACTACTTCTCTTCAGTTGTGGAAGATCTATGGATACTTGTGACGATTTTTGAATCTTTTGTCACTGTTTTATGGTTTTACTATAAAAAAATATATGTTTATTTATACATCACAATTCACATATAAAAGCGTAGTGATATGAAAACGTTGATCCATCTGAATGGTTCTAACACGAATGGATATCTATTATGATTTTCAGTTTTTTTCTACATTTATATTAACCCAAACTATTGTTTGCTTATTCTAAGACATGTTTCAGCAACCGTATAATTAGTATACAATTTTATCGTCACGTCTCCTACCATCGTATACCTTTATCAAGGGATCATCTCGAACTATCTACTACTATACCACAACATATTGGTACAGGAACTAATAGGAATTAGAAACTGTAAAAGTTGTACGTCACCTTAACTCTATATCTTGCAATAATAATTTATGACTAAAGCTTTGAACTGTGATACAATTGACATCTATTATTGATGCGAAAAAATGAGGGAGAGAGGACAATCCTTTTTGAATATCTTTAATATCAATAGTTTTACTGTAAAATACTTCCACTTCATTTATTTGTGGTTAAGTTCTCACAAAACTAGTATTTCCTTCTTGCCTTGTGAATTGTGGTTTGAATTTGTTTTAAGAATAACTTACGAAGTTTGGTTTGGAGATTATCAAGCAATCAATGCTTTATTGTTCAACAGAAACAGGTTTCAATCATATTCAAAGCTAAAATAGTGCAATTGAAAATGTCACATAGATGACCATTGTTATCAAAATTTTAAATTAAAACATCTTTAGGAGACTTTAATAATAAACCAGTTTTGGCTTCATTGCAATCGAATCTCTTTAATAATGAAGAGTGATCAAAACCAAGGCGAGGATATACACCATCACTTTTGAAACATAAGTATTTAAAAAAATTCCCTTTGAATAGATTCGAGCATTCGCTTATGGCACTCATAATATGGATACCATACCAGGGCATAGTATTCCAGTGGATATCGAATGAATGCATAATATAATAACTCAATTGTATGAATAAGTTCTCTGCTAATTCTTACAAACAATATTGGTCCTGAATTGGGGCCCCTCTGTACCCCAGATTTTGATTTAATTTCATGTGAGAAGTAACCATCGTAAGTAACACTTTGTGTTCTGCTAGAAAGGTAAGATGAAACAAATTTAAGGTTTTCGCAAAAGCCAAATGATTTCAGTTTACTTAGCAGCATTTGATGAACTAATCTCTCAAAAAAATTTGTAGTCAGGATAAAATACATCTAGTTGACCTTGATTATCGAAAAGTTGATTAACGTAGTGTGCAAGAGACATCAGATTTGTGGAAGGTGAAGATGTCATGAAACCATGTTGACATGTAGAAATGAGATTCTTCACAAATACGTAAATTTGATTGCATAGACAGGCCTCAAAGACCTTAGCAAAAGTACATAAGATGCTCAAGGTCTATAGTTGTTAACCTTGAAGTTGCACCAAGTGTCCTCTGTTTTCAAAACAGGACAGCTGATACTTTTCTCCCATTTCTCTGGAAAACTGGAATTGTTCAAGGGTAATTCAAAGATAATCATCAAAGGATAAGTGAAGCTTTTAACAGAGTTTTTAATTATAGAAAACTGAGAATCACGTATTTTTGTATTTTTTATGGTGGTACATAAAATGAAGCCTTAAATAGGAAGTTAATAGAATGGTGTATGATCAAAAAAATTCATAATTTTTTTATTAATTTATTCAATCATATAATTTTTATCAGTACACATGATTACTCACTTAATTTTAATGTAAAATACCTTTTATTTACAGATGTTGCAGGAGTCTAGAAATTACTTCTTACTGTGAAAGAAAGAATACATTCGTAAGCATACTGGAATTATTTATCAAGATTCCTTATATTTGAAATAAATGAGAAATAAATAAATTGGAATTTCTAGTTAATAACAGTACATTTTGTTATTTGGTTATCTTTGTTTCTCCTTTAAATCGAAATTTCATTAGTATTTTTATACAAAATATATATTTTTATTGATAATATTTTTGAAAGATTTCAATAGAAGTATTTATAATTCATTATTGGGATTGAGGTTTTTTATGTCTACTAGGATGAAAAACTTCGATTTGACGATTCCATATCTTTATTAAAAAGATGTGCTTAACCTCAAACATGTTCCTAGTAATAGAATAAGAATGTAAATATGTACCTACGTTTCCAAGATCATTCAGAGAATATTAATCTTAAGAAAGATCATTCAGCAACGACTTATATTGATGATTGCAACATTTTGGATTCGAAATTATTGATAACGGCTTTAGAACTAAATAACAAACGATTCATCAGAATCATACTTACTAGCTTCCACTCGAAGCCGAAGCAGTGGCGGAACTGTATGATCCTGATTTACCACCACCACAACATCCACCGCCATGGGATCCGCCATAACCTCCTAGACCACCACTTTTACCACCATGACCACCTCTGCCGTAACCACCGCCCCCATGACTTCCCAAATTACCGTACCCTCCGCTACCAGCTCCTCCTAAACCACCGCCGCCACCATACCCTCCACCTTTATTACCTCCTGCGCCACCACCGTAACCGCCGGTTCCAGCACCACCCAATCCTCCTCCACCACCCAATCCTCCCCCACCACCAAAACCACCTCCTCCTCCTAAGCCTGAACCGCCTCCTAAACCTCCCCCTTTTCCAGCTCCAGATCCTCCGGCACCATATCCTCCAAGTCCTCCATAACCACCCCCTAATCCTCCACCGCCACCTCCACCGCCACCGCCACTGCCAGTACCATCGGCCCCAGCGTGTCCTCCTAGACCTCCCAGACCCCCACCACTACCCAATCCACCGCTTCCACCTCCACCCAGTCCACCACCTGTTCCTATTCCACCGGAGCCGTGTCCGTAACTACCTGAACTTCCATATCCGGAATGTCCACCGCTTGCACCTCCACCAGTTCCACCGCCTCCACCCAATCCACCGCCACCGCCACCACCTAGTCCTCCGCCCCCTGACCCTCCTTGTCCATAACCACTTGAGCCATACCCAGAATGCCCACCACCCAAACCTCCACCGGTTCCGCCCCCTAAACCTCCGCCTCCACCTAATCCACTACCATGTCCCCCGGCTCCACCACCTCCCAAACCACCACCGCCCCCTAAACCTCCGCCTCCACCCAATCCACTACCATGTCCCCCGGCTCCACCACCTCCCAAACCACCACCGCCACCTCCCAGTCCGCCTCCTGAACCGCCAGAGCCTCCGTGTCCTTGACCACCTGAGCCGTACCCAGAATGTCCACCACCCAAACCTCCACCTGTTCCACCCCCTAAACCTCCCCCTCCACCTACTCCACCACTATGTCCCCCGGCTCCTCCGTCACCCCCTCCTAATCCGCCACCGCCACCTCCTCCCAATCCGCCACCGTTGCCGCTTCCTCCCAAACCACCTCCACCTCCGAAACCACCGCCTTTGCCCCCTCCGCCTCCTCCTCCTCCTCCGCCGGTAAGTTTTCCTATAATACCACCCAAATCTAACCCACCCTGACCGCTTCCTCCTCCGAAACCAAAACCTTTTCCTCCTCCCCCACCAAATCCTCCTCCTCCTCCTCCACCACCACCTCCTCCACCAAGTCCCCCACCAAATCCACCTCCAAAACCTCCTCCAGTACTCCCTCCGCTTCCTAAGTCACCTTTCCCATAAGAACGTCTTCTTCTTGAATGCAAATATTTTCTCAAATCCTTAAAATAAAAGAATCTTCAATTCGGAGTTTGCGTCTATAATTTATATAATTATGTGTTTATCATCAGTTTTATATGGCTTAATTCAATAACGGTGGAATTTGCTTCACCTGATGAAATTTCCTTAGGAAATGCCAATAGTTGAAAATTATGTTGATTGTAACAAAATGGTTCGAATTGGCTAATAAAAGTTACCAGAAAATCATCTCAACTAATAAATCCATGATTGTTTGTTGGAACTGCCATCCGCAATATTATGTTTCTCATATCATACATAATCATTAGCTATTATTGAATCAATAGGATTACGATGGAGTTAAAATGTAAAACTATAACCAAATTAGCATGCAACAATTTCATCATCAGCAAAAATTATTTGATTATTACCCATTTTGTTGAATGTCTCATCGTTGTTTCAGAGGAGCATACAGTAAACAAGCATATAATAATTCCAAGAAAGTAATGTAATGATTTCTGATTGAACTCAAAAATAAACATCCTAGCTTGAGTTTGTGTTAATTTCCCATTTGCATGTCCAAATAAAATCAGTCTAAAATTTAATTACAAACTTTATTTCGAAATAGTTACTTTTATAAATTATAACGTTTATTTTGTTTATATTATTTCCCATCCCTCATAATATGTAGGATGTTAATCAGTTCAATACTATTTCCCGAAATTGAGAATTTCTAAAATATGTATTTAGCGATAACACAAAATTGTCATCCATTTGCTTAATATATTATAGAAGAGTTCACACTATGGATACAACACTATAATACTATAAATAATAAAAAATCAGTCTTATCCACTGAGCATACTGTTGAAGTACTGAGGACATTTTACCTACAAAGTAGCCATCATCAGAGTTCAACAGTTTTACAATATTTCTAGTGGATAATTGTTTCTTATGTATAAAATCTATTTCATTGTCATGCAAGAGTTGAGTTGAATTAGGAGGAAACAATAACTCAAATAAACTACTGTTGACATTAGTCTAGAATATTTGACGTGATTACATACAGAAATGCAAGTTTCCGAAATCACGGAAATATGTACACAGAATGAATTACAATAAACCTACTTGTGAACATTCCAGTGCGTATACACAGGTAAGAAGATAATTCAGAAGATGTGGAAATTTGGGAATCTATTTTCCTTACTGAGATACATTGAACTCAATGAAGAATATTCGATGGAGATTATATAATCGCTTCAAACTGAAGGATGTGAAGTAATGAACAGTACTCTTCTCTAGTATTTTATTGCAAATGGTCGGTATGAAAAGATATGATCGATGAAAATAATGAAGAGTCAGTAAGATAGAAAACAGTCTGTTGCCGCAGGTTTGTTTAATACTTTTTCATATATTCTTGGGAATACTAGGTTAGTTTTGTTTTTTTGAAAGTTTGTTTTTGAAATTGATTGATTTTCCTAACCCATATCTATATATATGTGCAGGAAACTCCAAGTAAGCGGCAAAGTGATCGCAGACTAGTATATTAAATTTTTATACATTTTTGGGAATAGGTTAGTAGGTTATTTGGAAGTTTGTTTTGATAATTGATTGATTTCTCTTGCTCTTGTACACATGCAAGAAACTCCAATCGGTAACGCAGGTTAGTTTGTTAATAATAATGGGAATATCATTTTGGGAATACGGTTAATTTTTTTCTTTGAATTTTCACTGACTATTGCTATTTGCCATTTATTAATTCTCACTGTACATTTGAAGATGTATTACCAGATAGTCCATACTGACATTTTATCAATTTTTACTGCACATTGTTAATTTACTGTTCCAAAATCTCATTTTGGCTTATCAAATTTTATAAATTCACAGAGTCTTTCACAATATTTTACTGATTGTAATATTAAAATTTACGTAATGAATTGAATAGTATTCGATTTATTACGACCCTTATACAATTATAAGGAAATTGATACAATTCAGGTCACAAGATCAACTGAACTTGATATTTTATTATTGAAGTTGTTACACATTACTCTTTTCAAAACAAACCACACATGTGTGCTGTAAGTGTTCCTCCTGACATTCTTAAGAACAAAAATTCAATATAATAAAGATTTGTGTCTTGTAATAGTTAGTTTCTCATACCAAACATTCTATTCTAATTGAGTAATGTTTGTTCAAAAGCTATCAATAACATCACATGAAAATATGCATGATTTGAATGATTATATTACAGTGCTCAGTCATCAATCAATCGGATATCATAATAATGTTCCATTAAGCATCATGCTTATTCAAGCGAATACGTGAATAATGTATATAGAATTTAGGATGTGATGACAATTTTGAATAATCTCCTGCTACATCCAATGGTCATCTATAAGAGAGCCATTTGAGCGTAATTTACGACTGAAAATAACATACCGAAATCTGAATAAATACAACGATTTGTCGTGAAGCCTACAATTTCCAAAGATACTATCAATGTTATTTCATAATTGCCATAAATTATCATGAAGTCCGTATCAAATGTACTAAAATAAACTATGAAAGAGTTCACACTGTGGATACACTATTATAACACTATAGATAATAACAAGTCACCCTTATCCAATAAAAATACTATTAAAGTACTGAGGACCTTTCGGCTACCTAGTGGGCATCATCAGATGATGATGCTACTTGGTAGCCGAAAGGTCCTCAGTGATTTAATAGTATTTTTAGTGGATGAGCTGATGATGCCCACTAGGTAACCGAAAGGTCCTCAGTACTTTAAGAGTATTGTTAGTGGATAAGGGTGATTATTTCTTATCTATAGCACTAAAATACAGCAAGATTCAATTTCAAAGTTCTCAAACGATCTAAAGTATCGAATAACGCTAATAATAGAAAAAACAATATCTTACATCAGGGTTCTCCAAAGGTTTGCCATTCAAAGGTCTGAAGTAGACACCATCTTCCAAAGCTTCATCCTCTGGTATAGCTTGGAACAATATGAGATTCCTAGCCTTTTGTTTCGGATTTTCTTTGGATATGGAATTACTGACATCATTTCCAATGTTATGTTGTCGATATGATGGTTCATCGTTTAATAGTTCGATCAAATACACTACACCACCACCGCTTCTTGTTGCTTCTTCATGTTGTATGTCTTGTGATGCTTCGTTACGTTGCGAATTAACTAATGAGGCATCTAAGGCCAGTAACAAAAGTGGAACTAACCACTTCATGTTGTTTAATGAATGCAAAATGTGTAGTTTTGTTTATATATACACGCTATTGTTCACGATTACCTACCAATTCTTATAATTTACGTATGTGTTCGGGTGAAATATTAAGTCACGATGTTATGTAATTAGCGTGAGAAGTGCAAAACTTTTGAGTACCTATCTATCTGATATTTATTGTCTATAATCAGGAACGGCTCAAGAATATTTGAAGCCCTGAACACAATCTGGTAGATCACAGACTATATGTATAATTGGGTGATTGAATTAAGTCGACTAGTTGATACATTCTGATAATACATTTCTTTATTATCACCAAAATGTTTCATTGAATCAGAGTGATTATTATTGTGAGATTGAAATATAACCTAACCGACTTTTGCAACCGGTCTCAATTGGAAACTGATCATCTATGTAAGACAATATTGCATTCAGTGTGATCAGATTGTTTGTCAGAGAGGGAAGTCCTAATAGTGGCTTCTCTGAGTCGGAAAAAAGGCCGAAAAAAGCAAATATTTCAGAGGCTAACGAGATTCTGTCCTCCCCCGTTTTCGAGAATGCTCAACACGATGGCGGTGGTTTAAACTCTTTCTGAGTTGACTTTCACCCCCAAACGGTCAAAAACAACCCCCAAAAAGGGTGAAACGCGGATATACCGACATATTCCGAGAAAAACCGCGTCACCTCCCGTTTCCAAGGATGCTTAACACGATGCCGGTACTTTGGAATTTCTCCGAGTCAACATCACTCTTTAAACGGCAAAAAACAACCCTCGAAAGGGGTGAAACTCGGATATACCGACATATTCCGAGAAAAACTGCGTCACCTCCCGTTTTCGAGGATGCTGAACACGATGCCGGTACTTTGGAATTTCTCAGAGTCAACCCCACCCCTCAAACGGCAAAAAACAACCCCCGAAAGGGGTGAAACCCTGTAATTCCACTTGTAAGCGACGTATATCTTATTGAGCGGATCATTTTTTTTAATGAAAATGTATTTTATAACGATGTTTTATATTTACCTATAATGAATGTAATTGTATGCGTCAATAATAATGTTTTATATGGATACTAGCAGACCCGACAGACGATGTCCTGCACGACGGTTCTGGACTAATTGTGAATTCCGAGTTTGTCGACCAATATTTTCTCCTTGTCCACGAAGACGTGGCATTGTTTTATGTACGTAACTTATATGTGAATTTAATACACTTAATATCCAGTGAAATGCGACACCTGAAACACCGTACAAAAAAAATTGAAATGTCAAAATAACGAAACACACTTAATATAATACACTCAAATGAAAATGTCGGAAAATAAACGGAATTCTATGCACGTAACTTATATCTGAATATAATTCTCTCAATATTTACGTAAATGCGATACATATAATATCAAAACGCAGCGTACAAAAAAATTAAATGCATTGAATGAATATATACACAAAATGAATGGAATGAATGAATGAATGAATGAATGCATACACAAAAATTCAATGAAGTCGATCCAGCCGTTTAGTTGCAGTATAGATAAATAGCCTAGATATCGACTGCAGCGCCATCTGCCGGGCTGATTCGTAAATCTAAACTATCCAGGGCGCCACCCAAATGCATGCAAAAGAACTCATTCAAATCGATTCAGCTATATAGATAAATAGCCTAGATACCGACTGCAGCGCCACCTGCTGGGCTGATTTGTGGATCTAAACTATCCAGGGGACCACCCAAACGCATACAAAAAAATTCATTCAAATCGGTCTAGCTATATAGATAGATAACCCAGATACCGACTGCAGCGCCATCTGCAACCACCACTACTGGAAGCATCCCACAGTCTTGTTAAATGTTGGCCCACCATAAGCGGGGGTGCAAGGCATACACCGCACGCAGGCGCAACCGATAGAGAGTGGCAAATTATGATTTATAAAAATATAAATATTATTCATAAAATAGATGCCGCTTTTTTCTTTTGGGCAAAGCTACCCTTCGTTATTCTTGAATAATTGTTTCACATTCTGTGAAATACTCTTCGCGAGTACATAATAGCCGAATTAATAATGTTTTTAAGAAAGCGTTATACAAAAAATAATTTTCCGCTCCTGGGGCTCGAAATCGAGCTTACTGAGTAAGAGCCTTTATGCAAACAGTTTAAATACGGTGTAAGTTTAGGGTTACTCTGATAATTGTTTTGTTGTTGTTATTGTTGAACTATTTCGTTGAAATTTGGATCAAAGCAGTATCAAATTATACCATATTTATTGTTTTGAATTGAATCAATGTATGTTTCAGGAGATATCTTTTTTTTTTTCAATTTTCAACCGCTCAGAAAAGGTTGTGTGTTGTGTTGAATCCAAAAATTGCAATAATTCAGATTTGCTCCCACTCCCATATTAAAAAGCCTCCAATTTATTCATTTTTCAAATCTTAACTTTCATCTTCCCGAATCGAAATTAAAAACGTTCAGCTAACTTCAATTGTATGAACAGCCAACCAGTAATTTACAGGATGTTCACAATTCAGTGATATTTTTGGTCAATTTGGAAATCTCACTTCCATCACTTTATGTTAGTATATAAGCAGTATCAAATTAACCTAAATTTACTGTTTGGATTGATTCAATGTATATTTCATCAGCTTTTTTTTTAAATTTTCAACCACTCAGGAAAGGGTGTGTGTTGTGTTGGATCCAAAAATTGATTTCAAAACAGACTTTTTTTTACAGATACTTGGATCAAACTTTCTCCTTTGAGTAACAAATTTGAAGAGCTAAAACATTGGATGAAATATTTGGATTAGATCCTTCAGAAGAGGAATACTTGATAAAATGCAAAGTTTCATAATAAAGCTTAAAGACGATATTCGAGGTAAGACAGACATTGACGGAATTGATTTATTTAACGAACTATTGGCTTTGAAGCTACATTTTCTGAAAAATACATCGCGAGAACCTGGCAGCATTCTGCAGTACCTTTTTGAAAACAAAGTAATTTCCACTTTTCCAAACACTGCATTCTCATTATGAATTTAACAAAAATTGCCAGCATCAGTTACATCTGGGGAACGCTCCTTTTCAAAATTAAAAATTATGTAAAATTATCTGAGATCGACCATGACTCGAAACAGGTTAAGTAAGTTATATATTGTTGCAATTGAGCACGAGATATTAGATGCATTGGATACGAAACAATTAATTACAGAAATTTCAATTAATAAATACAGGAAATTTCGGTTTCTTCAACTCAATTTCACATCAATTATTACATATGTTACTTTACTTATTCTTATAAGTTTTTCTATTTTTGTTATATTATGGGTATTCCCTTTTATTCCTATAACATATGTAATGTTACTGAACTGTTCTATAGAATAATTTGTTTATATTCCGGAGAATACTTTTTTTGTCGCTGTATTTATTGTATTTAATCTTCGCAAGTAACCCAATTATAATCTCGCCTGTTAACAAAATCTTCTATTTGCTCTATTGAAACCAGGACGTATACACGAGGGGACAAAGAGAATAATTACTCCCTCCGAGCAAAACCATTATACAGGTACTGTTTAGGGAAATTTGTTCGTTTGAAACATTGGATTTTATCTCAAACATACTACTAGTTTTGAAGATTTTCTTGTGCAATGTTTCTGATTTTGCATTATTTAAAAAAAAATATTTACATTGACAAACACTATCAGTAATCACAACACGTTGATATTTATTTGTGTTGCTTTTATGTTCTACTAGTGTTCTAAATGGTTCTAACTACAGAATTCATATTAATATGTGCGTGCACATAACTTAACCTCAGAAGGAACTAACCGATTGCTGCAACAAAAATTTTGCATGCCGCCCTACAGGGGGGGCTGAGCCTCTCTGACCCCCTTACCAACGCAATACTTCACGTACAAGCACAGGGCGCCACAATGAAATTTGCATGCGGGCGCCACATACCCTAGCGGCGGGTTTGCTTAGATGACGTTTTAGTTACATGGAACCAAATACAAGGAAAAGTTGTTGATTTGGCAATCCACCATGACTGAAAGCATCCGATAGATTTGTTATAGGAAATTTTAGTTATATCTAATATTTAATTTGCAACTTAAAAGGAAAATGTTGGTTGACTTCACGAACCACTACCACTAAAAGAATCCTACAGTTTTGTCATATGAACATTTGGTTACATGCAAGAAAACGTACCTTCAAAATAAAATAAATTTGTGGCTCATTTGGCAACCAACTATGACTGAAATAATCCTATAGTTCAGTTATAGGAACTTTTTGTTTTCTAACAGAAATGATTTCACAATGCCCCGCGACTTAAAGGATCTTATAGTTTTATTATAGGAAATTCTAGTTATATTTTTGATAAAATTTAACTCCCAAATCAGAAGAAAGATATTGGTTGATTTCACAACCCACCATGACTGGAAGTATCCTCTAGTTTTGTTATAGCAATCTTTTGTTTTTCCAACAAAATTTTACTTCCGAATTTACAAAAAAATTTAAGCTGATTTCAAAACGCCCTACGACTGAAAGCAAACTGTGATTTTATTTCATGAAATTTTAGTTATATTCACTTATAATATCACAAGAGCCTTTTGTGTAAAAGAGATTTGAACAAAATTGTTTCAAAATATCACATATATGGCTTAAAACACAGACACCTAATTAATTCGTCACCTTCCTATTCACCATTACGAAGAGAGGATGGGTTAGAATTCAAACAACATTTAAATCTTACTATGTTTGTAGATCCTACGTTTTTTGAAATATAAATTGTCAATGCATAATAATTTAACAGATTTGTGTTTTCTGTTTAATGAAACTTTATAGCGAATAATAAATAATAATGTTAATTCTTATAGAAATTTTGCATTATTCACACGTATATCTACAATATTCAATGGCTGTAGATCATATGTTTACCTTTTCAACTGTCAAAAAATGTCCACTCAAATATCGTGGCGCAACGAAAAAATTTCCGGAAATTTTTTCAGTTGCCATGGTAACTAGTCAAAATTAAGGCATCTTATTGGTTAAAAAGTAGAGGTGTGAAAATTTCGATAAAATTAAATTTCAAATCAAGAGAAAAATGTTGGTTGATTTTACATACAACAACGATTGAGATCAACTTACAGTTTTGTTATACTGATTTTTCTACATTTCAAATGGATACAATATTCTTTGACACCAATCTTACTTGCCAGGAACACTACATTATGAATTTCTCGGGGTCCACGATAATGATTTGTAATTTTTAGAATAACCATGGCATTGTTCATTACTAGATTAGAAATTCTTGCAATATGTATCCTTCGAAATTGCTTATGAATAATCAATGACTATATCATGTGAATCTTTGATTCACACTATGAAGAAGTCCAAAAGCTGGAGACATTTTTTGTGTTCCATAATGATTATTCGGTATTTCTTTTCATGAGCAATGAACATTTTGCAAGTGTATGGTCATCAAATTAAAGAACCCACGGGTTTCATCATACCGTACACTAGTTTTCTTATGAAATTAATACTTTCGAGTGATTTGGTGGATAAGTACCCATGAGGTGCGATTGTAGGATGTAATAATGTAATTTGGTTTACACCTAACCCTTTTTCCACTTAAGCTATTCTTATAGTTAATTGATATTATTTGTTCGACTTTAAGATAACTGGTCTTATATATACAGTTGCTTAGCTGATGTGTAAATAAGGAGCAATTTCGATGTATGTTAGTAATAAAGTAACTATAATGGCTACATCGCAGCGAAAACGTGCTCTAGATGAGCTATAATACAAAGGGAAAAAGGGTTATGGTGTAAATTAAATTATATTACTGGATGAGGGTGAAATTTTGAATTATTTTAGGACCCATCTATGTTTTCTGAATCTTGATGCATGTTGATTCTAGCTGTGAATGGTAATTGTTCCAAATGGAGATGTAGAATTCTGGAAGAATGTATTGCAACTAAAATATTCAAATTTCAGCTTTGATTGGAAATTACACGACGATACTCTTTTGTACAGAATAAATCACAATCTTGCAATATCGATGAGGCACTATTACTACAGACATGATAATGTGGAATTTCCGAGTAAATAATGTCGTCATCTAATAATTTCAATGTTAAAGCAATTTTGATTACTTCGTTATGTTCCTGGATAACTGATGAATTACTGTAATAACAATTAAATTTTTTGAAAATCCAATTCAATTTTATGTAAATAGAGGTATAATTTCAAATTATTATGTATGTTAATTAGCTTATATGAAAGACTATGATCTTGTGGTCACATATAATATAGTTGCGGTTTACAAAAGAATAATGATTGTTGATTAACTTGTAATCGATTATGTGGCTTTCAAATAAATCACATAATCAGATTCCATAAATAATCTCAATCTATAGTTAAAGCAGCACCGGTATATACCAGTATGTGTCAACTTCAGTCAATCAAGAAATTGAACAAAATTATCATAAAATATCAATTATTATAAGCCAATAAGCTCAGCTTGATGTTGTATATTTATCCGTTAGTTGGAAATATTCTATTATCCGAATCTCTAGTTAAAGCAACAAGTATTTCATTAGTACATACCTGTCAATTTCAGCCAATCAAGAAAATGAACAAAATATTAATTATTACTTACTAATCAATTATCGGTTCGATATATTTATTATTTGCTTGACCAAAATTTGCGAATATTCATGCTGCAAGATTATAATCAAATCTGGGGAATGAAAAATGGAGATTGCTAACATTAATCTTACCGGTTGTTGAATACATACATTAACTAGTAAAATACAAAACATGAGATCCAACATTTGAAGAGAAATTCCTCTCTCAACATTATAGATTTTTTTATTATGTACTGGTACTCAAGATATAAAGTAAAAATGTTGTACAATACTTTCAACGGTAGAATCAAGAACGATAATAGATATTTCCAAGTATATATTGAATCTTCTGGTTTGCCCACTTAGGAGTAAGAAACATACTTGCAAACATACGTTCGGTATTCGTGAAGCGTTTAAAATTTCTGAGTCGAGTTAAGATCTGAAAATTCAGACCACCTCATAAGGAAACAAGAATTATCTGATCAAAATATTTTTGATTATGTTGCACTTCCGGTTACACCAGGATAACTTTTAAACCTTCTTATTTACGTAGTTACTTTATCATATAATTGGAATGTACATGCAATTTTAAGTTGAGTTGTCCCTATATTTAAATTCAACTTCTATGATTTTTGTGCAATAGTTCAGATTGTTCTCACTACCACATTAAAAAACCTCCAATTTTTCCAATCCCAGATTTCATCTTTCCTGAATCAAAAGCGAGAAGCTTCAGCTTACTTTTATTGTATAAACAGTCAACCAGTTATTCACAGGATGTTCCAAATTCTGTAATATGTTCAGTCAATATGGAACCTTCACTTCCCTCACTATATGTTAGTATATGAGGTAACTATTGCTACCGAGGTGGAACATTTCTTCGGATTTACAAGGAAATATCCGTTTTGAGCATTTATGAATGGATCTAGACTATTTTTAAGAGTGTGTGCGCGTGCGTGCATGCGTGCGAGCTTATGTGTTTAACACACTATGCAGAGGATTGTGCTGCTCCTATTGGTCGTATGTATGGATTTGAAAATTTGCAGATCGCTTTAAATTGGTGAAAATAGGAACTTCATCGGTTGAGACGTGGAAGCCCCGTTTTGAGTGGTATTTCTGATATCCATTGTTCCAGATAGAAGGACAAGCGTGTTTTTCTGGATATAAATATATATCACAAGTATACATTTAACATGTAGAAGGGAAAGTGAAATTTCAAGATGCAAGTGACGTCATCGATGTGACGTCATATTTTTTTTATGTCTATATTCTGAGTCCTAGACTTCTTCATTCTGTGGTACATTTTGATAGTTCATGTGACAGCAATTGTTGGTATAAAATAAATTTATATTATAGGGTGGATAATCGCGAAAGCCAACCTGACAGCAGGTGTCAGTATGAAACATTGATTTGAGAAACACATTAGGTGAACCATTTGAATAAAATTTCAATGTAGCATAAGAGTATAATTCAACGTCTTACATCAGCGGTTTCTAAATCATTTCTAATACATTTTCTGTTCAATTACAGTTGACCTAGAAGGGTGTCCGAAAGCTATTTTGCTAGCAAAAATGAAGAAGTCACGTGATCAGTTAATCAAAGCTTTCGTCTATTTTCAAATAGAACGAAATTTTGATCAAGGACAAATGTATTAATAACAGGATCATTAAAAATCACATCATCTTATTATGCCATAGGTACTTTTTGATCTGGAAAAATTATACTCAATTTCGGTATCACATATACACATATCACATATCTGTAACCATTCTGTTATAAGCTTCCTCTTTCTATTGAACTTTGCGTCATCAGTGCAAATAACTTAAAAATAATGGGTTTTTTGTGCTCGAATTGAAATATTTTCATTGAAATCTACCCGCATCTGATGATCTTGGAAATCAAGTGGTTTGACTGAAATTAATGAAAAAATATGCATCTCACGTTTTTTCAAAACTGCTCATATTATCGTGCAAGATATTCCTATATCATTGAAAGCACTTCTGATGGAACCCATCACGATATGACAATACATGTACGGTGGACGTATAGAACAATTCACATATATTTTGTTATGTTTATTTGAATGAGTTTTATGTCTTATATTTAATTAATTAAACTAATTCTAATTGTAAACTTAATTTTGTTTCAAACTTTGATTTGCTCATTGGTATCCAATGAACATCGTTCATTGGAATATTCGAAAAGTTCTGTGACCTCAAAAATTCTTTTCTTGCCTATTAAACTTTTTTTTCAAGCTTTGATTTGTTCATTGGTATCAAATACGGATATCTTTCATTGAGATATTCGAAAAGTTCTGTGACCCCAAAAATGTTGGTTTCATCCACGGTCGTATATACAGGTCTGGAAACTATGTTTGACATGAGTCATACTTGTCGCCAAATTCATAGTTCCTCGCTCAGCCACCAGCTGGCGCATGGATCAAAGTATGTTGTCAGGATGTCAGGATTAGGCGCCATATCGTTCAAACACGGTCGTATATGTGCCAGAGAACATCCCTCGACTCATGCGCCACTCTTTTGGTACTACGCAACAGATGACGCTTAGCGAACTCACTCCTCACATAGGAAACAGTCTCGAGTTCCCAGACCTGTATATACGACCGTGGTTCCATCTCCTTGTCTGTTGAACTTTGCGTCATCCGTCCAAATAATTTTGGTGGGAAACAATGAGTCTTCCTGCACTCGATTTAAAATATTTTTACTGAAATGTACCGGCATCTTATGATCTTGGAAGAATTAAATAAAAACTGTATATCTTAATTTTTTTCGAAATCGCTTGTATTGCCCTGGAAAATATTCCTAGATCATTGGACACCCTCCTCTTGGAATCTAGTCAATTGATATCTGTAATTTCCGTTCGTTCATGATCTTGTATCTTTGGTCTTCTGATTATACGTCTTGCTGGTAACATACCATCCCTTACAAACATAGCTTGAACTGTTCAACTTTCATTTGTTCATTGGAGTTAGACTCTGATATCATTCAATGAATATTCGAAATGTTTTGTCGGTATTTTTCGTACATCACCCATGTATAATGAATAAATTCATAATATCTTCACTTGATATTGATTATCATTTTCCGTATCGTTTGATTTAATGAAATTCAATATAATACCAGCTGTATTTACATCTACAAATAATTTATTATCGCATCTGACGTTTTAATATTACAATTGTTTCTTCCAATAGTAATCAATGATACAAACTTTTTTGTGAAACTTCTATTACCTGAGAAAGTAACGCAGACAGGTATAGGAATAATCATACAAAATTACTCAGAATCTAATCCTGCATTGACAAGAAGGGGTCTTGTAGAACAAAAAATGAATATTCGACATGTTCTGCCGGTAATTTTTTTACAATAGAATAAATGGTTTGAAATTGACCAAAATGACACTGAAACATGCTGTGAATATTTGGATTGACCTGCTATATAATAAGAGTTATCTTAAGGTCTTTACTTCCGATTCTGGAAAGATGAAATCTGAGATTTGGAAAATTATTGAATTGTACATCTTTGAAGGTGAACTCAGGTAGGGGACAACTGAGGAAATCGACCTTAAATAACACATTCAGTCCAAACTTGTAATAATAATTATAGCATTCTATTCAAAAGAACAAAATAGTAGTCGTAGTATAGAAGATGATTCAAAATATAAAGAATATTCTAAATTCTCTTGATTTGACTTGGAAAGTCATAGATTTTTGATGAATTCATCTCGCATATTACCCTTTACAGGAAAATAGTATAAGACTTCATTTCTCGTAGCCTAGAGAGAAAATATGCAACACAAGAAGTTTGAGTAATGATTGGAAATGTTCAACAGTTCATAACATTGATAGAAGTTCTCATTCCGTAGTAGGTCAAGAACAATAAAATTTCGGTGTTCACAAGTAACACTTAATAGAATTTGATGAAATATTCGAAATGAAAAGATTCGTACATTTTCTCAACACCTTCCTTACCATAACCCACTCCATCTGTAGAATGCTTTTTTCTTTTGCAAACTAAATGTCTTGGCGATTGTCATATAGGATATTCACCATTTATTATGAATGGGAAAAACTTCCTTTTTGCATAATAAAAAGAAACAACTAACTAAATCATTTTCACACTAAATAATTGGATCTACCTTAATAAAATTTAGGAGATCATGATATTAATTCAGAATCCTAGGTATGTATGTACCCGTAAACTATGAAAACTAGTAAGCAATAACGTATTTTGGCCAGTTACCATCTTCAGCAGATCAGAAATAGTTAAGAAAGATAAGTAAAAGTTCTACCATCGTTCGAATATTTTCCAGGATTCACCAATAAGTTGTCAACTACAGCTCATTAGAATCTGTTATATTTCATATAAAAAATGTTTCTACCAGGTTTATTTTGGGCCCAAAAAATATACATAATTCTATTCGGATTTGGTACACTGTCACTCAAGAGAAACTGTTCTTGAACATTGTTTGCACTTACATAAACTATATATTTTTCTGAGGTGATTTCTTCAGGAGCAGCAAAGGAGTCGACCAGGAGAAAAAGCGGAAGGTATAAGCCACAAGGGAGCAACTACAATGATGAAAGTTGGCGAGGAGGAAAATATATATTATGTCGGACAGTTGACTGGCCTGAAGGCGATGAATACATTCACTGCAACGGGGTAATCATATTTTCTTGCAGAAGGATATAACCTGAATCGTTCAGTGGGACATCTAGAATTCATCTGAAAACAAACATCAGGGAATCTAGACCAAAATGGGAATAAACGTTTTCAGACATTGGCCATAAGTACAAGGGAAAAAGTGCATCAAGTTTTCACATCAGAGTTTTCATCACTCACTTAACCGAACTTGATGAAAGCTCCATGTCCACGATTCTATCATATCTACAAAATAGATTCTTTCAAGGAAGACACATGCCATTTCATCACTTTCCTGATATAGTGATGTGGCCCCTTGTGACGTTCCGGGTTTCCATAGAAACTTGATCAAGTCTGGGATGCTCCCACATATATATTTTATCTAGCAAAACTAATAATTATTCATACGTGAAAGTCAAAACATAAAGTATTTCATAAAGAAAGCTAACTTCAGTGACAACAAAAATATGATCAAGAGTTTTGTCATATGTGAAAATTTTTTTTGCCATAATACTGGTCAGAACAAAAATTGCAAAACTACGCTCCACATTCTTCTGGATCTACATCAACGAAAGCCTCATTTTATCCATTCCTCCTCAGGAACAGTTCGCTACAAATCATGCAAGGGGTATCGTTTCCACTAGATGATGATTCCGACGAATCGAGTTTTGGACTTGGTGTCTTCTAGCTTTGCCAAGAACTCACTTTTTTCTATTCAAGTGCAATTGCTTCCTTGCATATTCTTCTTATAACAACCTTTCTTGAAACTTTTTCTCAGACGTGGATAGTAGATTTAATTTATTTTAATATGGATTGTCTGTTGAAATATCGGTTTTCCTTTGTCGATAATTACGCTTGTACTGCCGTTTTATAAGCCATTTGATCATTTATCACTTCTTGTATTGCATTCTTCATATTCTGCTAATCCCAAAACTGACGAGCTGCAAGCGGTTTGTATTTCGAAGGTATAACGACGGAACACGTATCTATAATAATTTTGTGGAATTATACTGACTAACATCAAGTTCTAAATCATAAGCATTGAATGAGCAAAAATTAGTATAAAACATGAAATTGATGTCTGGTAAGATGAGGTACCTACACCGAGAGATGCCTTATTTTGACAGACTGTCTGGTACCCCATTTCACCCGACACACATTTTTCTTAGTGAAGTTCTTTAATCATACACAAAAATTGTGAGTCATTTAATTGTTTTCACACCATTTAGTTCCTAAAATAATACTCTTTTCTAATGTATACTTACCCCATGAATAATTTATAATATTAAGTTGGTAATACACAAGAAACAACGGTCGGACCGTGCATCCAACCTGGCAAAAACAAACTGTCACTTCAGAGACAAAACTATACGTGTGAATACTGTCAATATCGCGCCATCTGGTAATGTTCCGGTGTAGCTTAGATGGACATGATTTTCAAGTAGATTACTGCAAAGACGTGGCTGGAATTGCAATTACCCTGTTTTATCCTAGTACCCCATTTTATCCAACTCTCCCCCAATTTAGAGGGGGAAAGATGCCTGTAATCCATTATCAAAACATTAAACTTTTCCAGACAAAGTGAATGTTTCACGGGATATAGAAATCTGAGTGTATTAATTCTTGTGAGATCAAGAGATCATACACTATAATTAAACAGAGACCAAATAAATGCTTCAAATAGTTCACGTTTGGTGACAGATTTCATTGGATATTTATGAGGATACAGTTTTTCAATCTGATATACGCTGGTTCGATGTTTGTTCTTATGTAATGCTGGAATATAAGATCATCATCGACTATAACACCATTTTTTATACTTTTCATGAATGGACTAGAATCTTTATTGATTCAATAAAAGTTCAATCCTGATTTAGCTCTTTGAATTCAGAGTCAAATAGTGATATGAAGACGGATTCATTCGCATGTTGTGTTGTTGTATTTTGTTTAAATCATCATTCATTTCATTTTCCGCATCATTGAAGGTTCCGGACTTGGACGAGTACGTTAATTGTGAATTCACAGTGAACAAGATGGACTGCATTGGACTCTACCTGTCTTCTAGCTGGAAGGGAACACACCATGTTTGTACGGCAGGTGAGCAAACTGCAAAAACTGTCAATTTTGGAGCATATTTCTTGAGAACAACAGGCGGAATTCCTTCCGGCCCATTAGCCCTTTGTTATTGAGATCAGGCAGAACAAGAAGATTTCAGGCATACGGCTGTCGATAACAGGAATATTAGGAGGGCATTTCCATCTTGGTTCTGAAGTGAAATTTGGAAAGATTTCAGCAAAACCGTTTAATTTTTCTTGGGCTTAGTAGCCAGCGCGCCATAATTTTTGGTTTGGAGAGGGAATGAGGTGGAAATTAAATTTATTCAAATTACTTTGGCAAAAGTTCTGAACGATCGTGAGCCATTTGAGCATTCGATAAACATTGATCTCATTTTTGGCGTTATATGTCTCTTTCCATGCGTCCATTGCGCGATTGCAGATATTCCTGGCCTCAAGATATTCTGTTCTGGTCTCGACTTGCCAAAGACAGTCACTGTTTATTTTGAAGCAACGGCCCTGGATAGATCATGGTTAACTAGATGATAGTGATTTGTTGGTATGGGGTATGTAAGTTTCCATTCTCAGCATGAAATCTTCGCAATCTCTATTGCACATTGTACCCTTCTCCAAGGAAACTAGAACAAAAAGATGGTAGGACCATCCCAGTCGGATGATTTGAAATTCCAGTTCGAGTTTGGGGGAGTGATATAGGGACAGGCCGTTGAGATAGTGATTGATCAGTTTCCCAATGGTGCGCGGAATTTTACTTCATAGGGATCTGGATTGTTAGTGAGTACTAAGTTAAGCGTAGAGAAATAATGACAGTTGCTATGAAGGATTCGTGTTGGTTCATTAATCAGCTGTTAGAGACTATAAGTAATGGAGAGGGCTTCAACCAGCAGTCCTGCGTCATCCGCCTTGCTTGAGAACATAAGAAAGCAGAGTTGTGAGCCTTGGTATCCCCTATAATATTAATTTTAGCTGCTGGATAGCTCTGCTGAATGAGATCAAGTGTCCGGTAATACTATACCATTCCTTGACGATCCGTAAAAATGAAAAAAAAAGTTTTTAATAATTTTAAGGAGAAGCTACGACTGGATTATTCAAGATATTCTAACTGATGAATCTCCATGAGATATTCTTACATGGTAACACTATAACATTCATTAACAAACCGTAAAAATGGAGACAATGATTTTTTTCAAATTCTTAAAAATCGATATCTTTGAAAGTACTTCTAGAAATTCTGAATAATGGATCTCCAAGGGGTGTTCTTACATGATAAAACTGTAAAATTCCTCAACAAAACCTACAAATGGAAAAAATGATGATGTTGTAATTTTTTTAAAAATCGATTACTCTGAAACTATGATGTCCCATGAAATTCTGTCTAATAAATCTCCATGGACTATTCTTAAATGATAACACTATGATATACCTTGACAAACCTCATAAACGGAAGAAATAATTTTTTTTTCCAGATTTTTTGAGGAATTGATATGTCTCAAACTACTATGAGCTTGTTCATGAAATTCTGGCTAATGCATCTCTTTAGGTACTCTCCTTACATGGGAACACTATAACATTCCTTTGAAATATTAATGCAGGGGAATATAATAGTAGCATCTATCAGTATAAATGTCTGCAAAGAAATCCAAAAATAAGTAAATTATAACTTGTTTTAATTTAAAGTAAATTGTGCAGTGGTTTAATAACACATATACACACACATGTAAGTGAAAGTAATACTTATTACACCTTATTCTAAAGAGTTATGTGCAGTTAATTCTACCGAATCAAAACATTGTTATCAAACCGATAAGAGATAACAAATATAGTAAGTTAAAGGTGTTCAGTGACTGCAACACCTAAACTAAACCTCATTTACGCGAATTCGGAAATTATGCCATCAGATTATCAATCTCTTAAGTCTAACAACGATATATTCGACGCAATTAAACAAAGTGAACAAGAATTAAAGGGATTAATAAATACTCTAATATCTAGACTAGAAGAATCAAACGGCAAAATTCAAGCTTTGGAAAAGGAAAATAAATTTCTAAAAAATAAAATAGAATATATAGAAAGAAAATAAAAAAAAAATAATTTAATTGTTTTCGGAATCAATAAAGAAGAATATAAAAATGCAGACTTGTCTGACTTTGTTGTGAATAAACTACGAGATTTAATAAAAGTAGAAATTAGTAATAATCATATAAGTGACGTATATACGTTAGGAAAGCAGCAAAATACAATAAAACCTATTATAATAGAACTTAACTCTAATATACAGAAGAGAAAAATTCTGGAAAATACCAAAGAATTAAAAGGATCAAATGTATATATCACTCATGATTTAACATATCAAGAGAGACAAGAATACGCGAAACTAAAAAAACATTTACATCTTGCTAGATCCAAAAATTATCACGCTTTCATAAAAAATAAAAAACTCTATATAAACGATCGGACATATACTGCGCAACAATTGGAGGATTTGGATACTGACGAAGAAGAGGTCGAAGTTTTTCTCGAACAAAAATCAAACAGCACCGTCCACACCAAATATTAGGTTAATCAATACTGAATTAGATGAAGAACCGAGAGAAGATAGTGAAAAAGTGAACAAGGTTGATGTTAACAAAGGAGACAAAGTAAAAATATTAAGAAGTAATTCCGTTAAATCGAAAAACGTACCTACACCAGTTAAACCTACACAAAAGCCTACCATTGGCAAACATAAGGGAGGTTAAGAAAAATAAAACTAGTGGGTAGTTAGAATTCAAAGTATGTACCTTATTTATTTAGTTTTATTTTTACTAGTATTCATATTCTAAACTTTAATCTAGATATTTTATCTCGTTCATTTATTAAATTGATTCTATTAATTTTGTATTTTGAATCTCTTATTTTATAAATGCCTACAAATTTATCATTTTAAATACTTGTTAGATAAGTTGTGATTTTTTAATACCAATACTGTTTGAGTTTGTTGATATTTTCATACTCTATCAACGTAACGTAAAATTCATAGATCCAAATAATTACATTCAATCAATATATAGAAACATTTAACTCTTACAATAGTTACATTTCGTCTTTGATTAATAATAGTATTAAGATGTGCTGATATTTTTGATATTCATATTCTTACTGCAAATTTAAGGAAGTGTTAAGTTGTTTCTTGTTTGTTAAATACCTGATTATTTAATTTTAAAACCTTATTAAATCTAGTTTCAGACTTACATTTTTACTGAAATATTTTCTAATTTTGAAATATTGTATACAACTTCGTTGTAGATTAAATATAGAAATAAAATGGATCAGTATATAAGGGATTATGATATTGATAATATAAAAACAGAAATAATTAAAAATGCTCAAGAAGGAAATATAGTTTTGAATGTAAATAATAACTTCGAAAACTTTAAGATAATACACAGCAATATCCGTAGTATTTGTAAGAATATTAATGAAATGGAAATATTTATCAATCAATTTGATCACAAATTCGATTCCATTATTCTGACTGAGACTTGGCAAATTTCGGACATTAATATGTTTCATATAGATGGCTATAACTCAATATATAATAATGGTAGTCTAAATCAAAACGATGGTATCGTAATATATGTTAAAAAGGAACTAAATTATTCTTATGAGCTTGATAATATAGGTAATGTATCGGTGGTTAAACTTAATATTACCTACCCTACAAAAACTGTATCAATTACATCGGTATATAGGTCACCCTCTATAGATCCCCATGAATTTAATTTGCAACTTGAAAACTTTTTGCGAAGAAATGTTTCTAATATCGACTACGACATAATTGTGGGGGATTTAAATATTGATGTATTGAAATGTTCTGATATTTCTAACGAATATTTGAATATAATGTCTGAATACGGTTACATATCACTTATAAATGAACCAACCAGAATACAAGGAAACTCTAAGACTTGTATTGACCACATGTTTATCAAAAGTAAAACTGAAGTTGACAATTACATTATACCTTTAATAGTACATACATGTATTTCTGACCACTTTCCTATCATAGTGCAGATAGTTATGCCAAATGATATAAAAAGTCAAAATAATAATATAGATTATATCAAACATATTGATTACAATATACTAAAAAAAGAAATGAATAATATATCTTGGAATGACTTTTACATACAAGATAATGTGGAACTTTTAACTAATAAATTTATTGATGTACTGAAACATAAAATAAATATCGCAACTAAATTCATTAAAATAAATAAACAAAATAAAAAACGTAAGATCTGGATCACCAAAGGAATAATTAAATCCATCCAAACAAGAGATAAAATGTTTACAAAAGTTCAAAGTACACCTGAAGATGCACAACTAAAATTTAATTACTATAAATACCGAAATAAACTATCCAATCTAATAAAAAAGACTAAAATAAATTATTATAAAAATCAAATTGACAAAAATAAAACATCAGCAAAAAATCTCTGGAACACAATTAATGAAATACATAGAAACAAGATTAAAGATACTAATATTAATAAAATTAAAAATGATTTCAATGAAATTGTACAAAATAAAACAGAAATAACTAATCACTTCAATAAATACTTTACAAACATAGGTAAAAAACTAGCTAATCAAATAAAATTAAAAAGAAATTATATAACGACTAGAAAAAGAAATTTACATTCATTATTTCTTCAACCCACAGATCCAGCTGAAGTGAGAGAAGTAATAAATACATTAAAAAATAAAAAGTCACCTGGTGAAGATGGAATAAAAACTGAAACATTAAAACATATAGTCGATTACATAAAAGAACCATTATCTCATATAATAAACAAAACTTTTGAAACAGGAGAATGTCCAACTGCTTTTAAAACATCTATTGTAAAGCCTATCTTTAAAAATGGTGATAAAATTGAAATTTCGAACTATAGACCAATATCTATAATCACTAATTTGGCGAAAGTTTTTGAAAAGTTGTTAAAAAGCAGAATAACAAATTTCACAAAAAAGTATAAGATTCTTTCAGATAGGCAATTTGGTTTTCAAGAAGGCAAATCTACTAACAACGCAATTACATGTCTTACAAATAAAATATATAGTGCTATAGATAGAGGAGTGCCTTCATTATGTGTATTCATCGACTTAACGAAGGCATTCGACACAGTGAGCCATTCTCTTCTTTTAGAAAGCCTAGAAGATATAGGGATAAGAGGTTTAAGTCTAAAATTAGTAAAAAGTTATCTAACTGAAAGGAAACAATCTGTCCAAATAGAAAATGTAAATAGTGAAACAACAATCATAGAATACGGCGTGCCGCAAGGCACAGTTCTGGGTCCATTGTTTTTCATAATATACCTGAACAATATTTTTTCTCTCGACAGCAATGGATTTATACTGGCTTTTGCAGACGATACTGCCATATTTTATGAAGGAAAAACGTGGAAAGAATTGAAGAAAAATGTTGAAGTTGATTTAGTGAGAATAAAAGAATGGTTTGATCATAAGCTTCTAACAATAAATTTCGATAAAACTAATTTCGTTCCTTTTACAAGCTACAAACCATTTTTACCGCAATACAATACTTTAGAAATTAAAACTGACTCCTGCAACAATAATGTCATAAAATCTGCACAAAGTACCAAATATTTAGGAATATATATAGATTCTCACCTAAAATGGGATGCTGATATGGACTATGTGACCAAAAAGTTAAGACGCCTTATATATATATGTTTAAATACTTGAGACAGATTCTAGACTTTAAACAACTGAAAACAATATATTACGCGTTAATTGAGTCGCACCTAACTTTCGGCATTATCGGTTGGGGTGGCGTTACAAATAGCCATTTATTCAGTTTACAAACTATCCAAAAACGAATTTTAAAAATAATGCTTGGTAAACGAATAACTTATCCCAGTGAAGATGTGTTTAGAGACTCTCAAATACTTGATATTCGACAATTATTCTTTCTAACAATGTCGATAACTCAGTTTTCTGAAAAAAAACCTTATGTTAATCACAATTATAATATTAGAAACAAAGAGCATATACTATCTTTGACTAAGATGAATAAAACAGCTGGCCAAAGATCATTTGCCTATCTTGGCCCAAAAGTATACAACTCGTTACCTGAAAAATTGAAGAAGTCTGTAACAAATAAAACATTTAAAGTGAAATGTAGAAAGTATGTATTGAAATTGCCAAGACAAGTTGTTCATAATATAATTGATTTTAAAAATGCAAAATAATTATATTATAATAATATTATTATAATAAATAAACAAGTTTTTATATTAAAATAAGTAAATATTAAACTAACCTGAATATCCTACATCCTAGAACCATATTGATCCATAATTGTTTCTAATAAATTGTGCTTATTTTAAAATTAAGAGTAAATATTATAATAAATCACAAATATATTTCAAATGAATATGTAACTATAATAAGTTAAATTTATGTAATTTTAAAACTGTTGTTTCACAATCACACACAAGTGTCAAGTGCGACACTTAAGTGATCATTTATGTTCATTCTGTCCATTGTACATTTTTGTTTACTGTAAATTTGAAATTTTAATGAGAAATAAACATTATTATTATTATTATATTATTACAAATGAAGAATATTTTCTTACATTTTTTGTAAAATCGATATCTCTGAAAGTATGACGAGCTTCTCATGAAATTGTGTCTTATGAATCTATATAGAGTTAGTATTCTTACATGATGTAACCATGACATCCCTTGACAACCTTTAGAAATGAACAAATTTATTTTGTTGATAATTTTTTCGAAAATCTATAAACCTAAGACCTGCTTGTTCAAGAAATTGTTGCTAATGAATCTATTCTCACATGATAAAACTGTAACATTCCTTGATGAAGATACATAGATAGATATTTTCCAAAAAATTATATAAAAAATAATTCTCTTCATTTCTACGGTGTATAAAGGGATGAGTAATAACAACTAAGAGTACTTCATGGAGATTTCTTGAATAGAAGACTTTCGCGGATAGCTAATTTTGAAACATCTTGTCTTCCGGATGGATTCCGCATCAAGTCGTGCTATTGCAACGCGGATTTCATCCGGAAGCCAACATTTTACCATGGAGATTTATTATTCAAAATTATAAGAATAGAATTTATTTCATTTGAACGGTTTGTCAAGGGATGTTACAATGTTACCAAGTAGCAATAGCCGGAGGAGATTTATTAGCCAGAATTTCATGATTGCAAAATAATGTTCTCCATTTGTATTGTTTCATTTCATTAGCCAGAATTTATTGAATAAGCTCGTCGTAATTCTTGAGATATCAATTTTTCAAATAAGTATTAAAACATTATTCTCTTCATTTGTAGGGTGGATCATGTGACCATGTAGGAGTATTCCATGAAGATTCATCAGCCACAATTTCTTGAATAAACTGACCGTAGCTTCAGAGATTTCGATTTTTCAAAAAATTATAAATAAATAAATTGTTATATTATAAGAATACTACAAGGCTACATTCCTACATTTTTATAAACAAGCTTGTCGTAGTATCAGACATATCGATTTTTCAGAAAATTCTCCATTTGTACGGTTTGTCAAGGAAGGGTTAGTATGTAAGAGTTCCCCATGGAAATTCATAAGCCAGAATTTATTGAACAATCCCGTCGTAATTTCATAGATACCGATTTTTCAAAAACTTATTATGAGAATAATTTTCTTCGTTTGTACGGTTTGTCAAAGAGTGTTATAGTGATGTCATCTAAGAGTGCGTCATGAAGATTCGTTAGGCACAATTTCATGAACAAGCTCGTTGTTCCAGAATTCCGATTTTTAAAAACTTTTTAAAAACATTATTTCTGTTATTTGTACGGTTTGACAATGTATTTTATAGTGTTATCAAGTAAGAGAACCCATGTTAAGTAATTAGCCGCAATTTCATGAATAATTTTCAGAATAATGTATTACTGTATTAAACATATCGATAATAATGTTTAAACTAATATTTGCTCTCGTAAACTGATATTACTTCATTGCAAAAGTATATATTAGATGATAATTTCAATTTGCGTTCTCTATAATAGTTATTTATGATTCAGTAATGAGTTGTTCTTTTATTGTGAGTGAAAATGGTAATCGATCGTAGGAGAATTCAAGGTTAAAACTGATGAGATAATCTCTCACTGAATATCCGAGTATAAGCGACTGTATGAATATTCTACCTAGTAATAGTATACCTATTATATAAGAATAAAGCCAATGACTACAAAGGATATAATAACTAATAACATTTTGATGGGCAAGATTTCCATAAAAAAATTAATTAAATGGAAATACGAGTAAATAAATTACTTCATACCAAGAGCTGAACCTGAACCTCTTACTATGTACGTATGTGCATTATGTATTAATACAAGGAAAGCCCGAGGCAATTGATTCTGTTTACTATTAAATACCATGTACTTCACATCTTATAATGACACGTGGTATTGAGACATGTATTTCGTGTGAAAATAATACTTCACAAGTAGTACAGTAAATAGAGTAAAAAAAGTGGAACCTCTAAGTCGGTGATCGGATGCACTAGAAACCTTCTGATATGACTTTGGAAAAGTCCCAATATGCAAACTTCCCAGGTTTGAAGAGGAAATTTGTTTGTCAATCATTTATCAACAATTTAACAAACAAATTAATGGACAAATTAATCTTGGTAATAAAAATTAGAGTAAGAATAAGGATATGTTTATTGAAACAAAACTGGTATTATGTGAATATAGGAAAATAGACACCTAAACTCCAAGAGGTTCGTATGGTGTCGTATAATTTAAAACAATAGTACAGTAGAGAATCGAATATTTTGATTTATCAGTCAGATAATAAATACAATTTATATTTCAAGTGGTCAATATAACAATAATTAATAAACGCTGAGACGACTCACAAATATGTTGGCTTAATCAATGATATAAGATAGACTTCATATTTGAATTTTTTAACATTATTATTGATCCATTTCAAAGCTAACGAAAGTATGATATAGACTTTTGATCCGTTGAAGGATAAACTATTTTGACATTTTGTTTTGGCGAATTTATTGATTTTAATTCCTTCATTGTAAGCTACTCTAGTGTGATGAGCATGATCTATGCAGCTAGTTTCCACTTATAGATGTATGTAGATTAGACATTGATATATGTAAAGCGTTCTGATTTTTAGCACATTCATTAGTTTGTATAAAATATCTGTGGAATTTTTTTAGATTTGTTCAATATTATTTTGAAGACGTTATTTTGGACACATTGAGAGGTTCCATTGCATGTTTATATAGATCTTCCCACGCTTCGATGCCATATTTCAATAAGGATTCCACCAGTCTTGTATGTATTTTTGAGCATACGAAGGTTCATGTTTTCTCATTTGGTTTAATTTGTAAATTAGTATTCTCACTTTGGTTGATAAATGTTCTACTTGAATATTCCACCTCAGATTTATATCAATGATTATACCAAGAAATTTAATGTAGTGTGTAGATTGTATTAAAATTATCACATTCATAGTTTAGTCGAGGAAATATACCCGTAAAAAGGCCAAATGATCGAATTTTTTACTGGCAACCTGTATCGAGATGCGGTTTTTGCCATTTGCTTCAGAATCACAAAAGAAAAAATGTTACATATTTGTTATACCAGGAAAAGATTGGCTGCATTTGTGCATACAAATAATGCAGTTTGCTGATCTGTGTAAATATTATATTGTCGCTCATCAAATATTGATCAAAATTGGCCAGAATTTGTTACTCGGGGGTTTTTGGGGTCGCTGATTACGAATTTGATGTTTTCATAATGCCAAGCTGCACCCTGGGGCAGATTTCAGGGGCTTGGGATGAGGGATTTGCAATATAAAGCGGAAATCCTCAAATTTTCTCAATCATCCGGTATTTTATGGCAATTTTGGGAGTTTTAAACACAAACTAAATGATGTTCGTTAACTCAAGTGCCCGGGGCAAAGTGGCGCAATGTGGGGCAATGTGGGGCATTTGGGACTATTATCGAATTTCAACCATCAAACCTAAAAACCTTGTTCTCTGGGGTAACGAAGTTATGATGTTTGACAGTTGAAATTGATTAACTGCCCCAGGTGGCCCACGTTGCCCCAGAGGACACTCTGCCCCAGGAATGTCTGAGCTGAAAATGAACCTTGAATTCGTGTTCAGCGACCACAAAAACCCATGGGTAACTAAGTTTTGATGTTCGACAGTTGAAATTGGTTAACTGCCCCAGATGCCCCACGTTGCCCCAGAGGACACTCTGTCCCAGGAGCGTCTGAGATGAAAATAAACCTTGAATTCGTGTTCAGCGACCACAAAAACCCACAGAGAACAAGGTTTTTAGGTTTGATTGTTGAAATTCCATAATAGTCCCAAGTGCCCCACATTGCCCCACATTGCCCCACATTGCCCCACTTGAGTTAACGAACATCATTTAGTTTCTGTTTGAAAATCCCAAAATTGCCATAAAATACCGAATGATTGAGAAAATTTGAGGATTTCCGCTTTATATTACAAATCCCCCACCCCAAGCCCCTGAAATCTGCCCCAGGGTGCAGCTTGGCATTACTAAAACATCAAATTCGTAATCAGCGACCCCAAAAACCCCTGAGTAACAAATTCTGGCCAATTTTGATCAATATTTGATGAGCGACAATATAATATTTACACAGATCAGCAAATTGCATGATTTAGATGCATTTTTTGTATGCACAAATGCAACCAAGCTTTTCCTGGTAAAACAAATATGTAAAATTTTTTTCTATTGTGTTTCTGAAGCAAATGGCGAAAACCGCATCTCGATACAGGTTGCCAGTAAAAAATTCGATCATTTTGGCTATAATTCCTCGACTAGTTCGACATTTTGCTTGCTAAACATTTTTGGGTATAGATGCATGGTTTGTTTACGTTCATTCACTAACTTCCGTAATTGAGAAACTTATGAGTTTACTTTTATTTGAATTAAGGGTGAGTTTGTTCGATTGTAACAATTCCCAGTACTAAGACCACAAGTAATTTTATTTATGAGTGAATGTAAATATCTATCATCTGAATATAATAACTATGTCTCACAATAAAACTGTTATTAACGAGTTTATTTCTGAAAATGACTACCAAACCAGAATGCAGCTATAGATAAATATTCTATTATCTATCAAAACATGCAGTGTGATGAAATCAATATCGAGGTAGCTCAACAAAAGCTGAAAGAATTGGATAGAGCATTAAAAGATCTAGGTATGCTAGCCACAAGAACTAATTTCCGTGAAGAAAACTTACATGAAATCCATCATAGAAGCAATCCATATTTAAATATGCTGACAATTAACACCATATATGTTAGCAATGTCTCTATAGGATATTCAGCAGGTTACGACCAGTGGCACCACAACTAAGAATCGCATGTTAATAAATTTCACGATCTTCACTATTTTCATTAAGACTTGACATAGTTGCATCATAAGGTTTTGATCTTTAATATATTCTTCTGGATCATTTCCTTAATTTTGTTTATCCAAAGTAAAAGTATCACCGTCATAATTGGTATATGCAGCTGAACTTATCATTCCATTTTTTCGACATACAGTGTTACACGAGGAAAAAATACATTGAAGACGTGTTCAGGGGCAGAAGGTTGATTAATTTCCATAGAATATAGGAAATTACCAAAAAAATAATATGTATAGGTATGTATAAGATCTTACGCTCAGGCGGCATGTTGACAAGCCGATACACGGTGTTTTCTATCGAAACATCGAAACGCTCGGCTTGTCAACTAGGCTGACCTTCGGCTACCTAAGGTCAGCCGGGCTCACATCCGAGACTGAGGGATCAACCGCAGCTTGCCAAGATGGCTTAATTAACACCTTGGTCTATCGCCGCAATGTGATGGGTGTGCAGGTCCCTGATGTCAGCTGCAGGGCCTGTCGAAAGGCGCCTGAGACGCTTTTCCACCTTCTGTCGGCATGTCCGGCAAAAGCGACGTCGGCGTACACCCATCGCCATAATGCGGCCCTACGGGTGCTGTATTACCATCTAACGCACTCGTACGGAATAGACCAAGAGCCGGTGCTGCCTTACATGCCAGGAGATATTGAGTCCGTTGTCGGAAACGAAAAATGCCAGATCTTCTGGAATTATCCGTTTCCGACCGTCAGGTCCATACAAGCAGATAAGCCTGACGTTGTCCTCCTCGATAAACTAATCAAGACTATGTATGTCATCGAATTCTCCGCTCCGGCAGAGAAGAACATAGTCTTGAAAGAGGAGGAAAAATGGACAAAATATCAAGATCTCCTGTTCGAGCTCCGCACGCTATACCCAGGCCACAAGGTCGTATTAGTGGTTCTGATCATCGGTGTTTTGGGCGGAATTCGGTCTTCGCTGCGTTCAAACTTGAAGATCATTCCGGCCTGTAGGAACTCGGTGCAGATCTTGATAGACCGGATGCAGAAGGCAGTCATTCTGGGTTCAATTAGAATACTTAGGGCACACGATTTAGGAACCTGAAGCTACTTACCGACCGGTGGGGAGGAGTAGCTTCGGTTAACCGCCCTTTAGGTTTTTTTCTGGCGCGACTGCTGCGATGTCGTCGGAGCTCGCAGCAGCCCCGACCAGGTTTGAATGTAAGAAAAAAAAAAAAAGTGTATACATGTATATATGTATGTATGTATGTATATATGTATACCATCATCGATAGTAAGCGATAAAGTTGAGGCGGCAAACCAGAAACAATTCTTCAAGAAGCGTATATGTACTGCCTAGGTATTTTCCGCTCAGAGAATCTCCTGCTGGACATTCTACTGGGATGTGAGAACCAGTATCATCCGCCTCTTCATATCTAATACAAGCTGGGTCTTTAACAATGCGCATTGTGTGTGGATGTTTATTCAGATGACAGTATTTTGTAAGGAGTCCCGTCACCAGTTTCAGGCATTTCCTGCTCGTAGAGAGTAGGGTTTTAGAGAAGTTAGTCGAGAACTCCCTAATGTAAAGTTTCTCCTTTCTCATGCTGGGGGAACCACGCCAGACTGAGAGCCAGTGTCTATCCAGTAGCTCCTTGAGGGTTCAATGAAATTGCGATAGTGGAGTCGAGGCCACGGGCGCTCAAGAAACGCAATTTGGCCAATTCATCGGCCACTTTGTTTCCCTTCACGCCAGAATGGGGAGGTAACCACACTAACCGGAGTTTGTTCTTTCTCGTTTATTCAATCAGAGTTTCCCTGCACTCCAAGACAAGTCTAGCAGTCACTTTGTGGGCGCGAAGTATGCCCAAGGCCGCTCGGCTATCAGTGCAGATGTCAATCCGCCTACCTCGATAGTTTAATCTGAAGTTTTCCAGGGCACATGTTCGTATTGCACAGACCTCAGCCTGAAAAACGATTGCGTGGCCACCTAGGGGGACTGAAATCTCTCTTCTCGGTGACTTCGGCCCCGCTAGACTCGCCAGTCCTAGATCCGTCCGTGAACCACTCGAGCGAACCTTGTTCTCCCAGTTCGTCCTCTGGGTTATGAGGACGTATGGTGTTTGAAACCTGACAGCAGGCGCTATCGCATCCTGCGTCAGTGGAGGATCGGGCAGATCTCGGCTGCCTAATAAAGGATTTGGCCATGACCTCGAAGCATACACGCACCGTCCCACTGGCCCAGATCAGCCAGTCGATACGCCGTACCCGCTGATGTGGAGTTGTAGAAAAACGATCTTCACCAGAACCTCCAGAGCACTGGTGGGGGCGATCCTCATAGCCCCCGTTATCCCCACGCAGGCAAGTCGTTGGGCCTTGTCCAGCGCCAGACGAGACAGAACCGTTTCTGTTGTCGGCTACCATACAACGGCTGCATAGGTTATGATTGGGCGGATCATGGCCATAGAGATCCAGTGCAGAACCTGTGGCCGTAGACCTCATGTGTCGCGAAGGCTCTCCAGCATGACCATAAGAATGCAACGACCTCCTCCACCCGGATTTCCAGGTACATTTTCCAGCTCAGCTTAGCATCGAGGATAACTCTCAGGTACTTCACTGAGCCTTTCATATTCAGGGACCTTCCAACCAGAGGAATGTCTGGTAGGGATCTCAGCTTCCATTTCCTCGAAATAAGAAGCACTTCAGTGTTTCCAGGATTCACCATGAGTCCCTCGACCTGGCACCAGCGAGCAACGATGTCAAGTGAGGTGTTCCGCAGCTCGCACAAGGTAGCCGGGTATTTTTCGCGGATCACAGCTGCCAAATTGTCTGCGTAGGCTTGGACGTTAAGCCCAGCGCCCTATTCAGCTCGACCAACAAACTGTCCACCACCAGGCGCTTCAGGAGCGGAGACAGTACTCCTCCCTGAGGGCACCCTCGGGTGAAGTGTGATCATGCGACGCTGTACGATGGTGCACCGTTATCAGTCTCTATAAGAGCATGTTCTTGATCCACCTGACCAAAGTGTGATTGATTCCATGTCTCTCCGCAGCATGACAGATGAACTCGAAGGCGGTATTGTCAAACGCCCGCAGATATCCAGGAAAACGCCTGTAGCGCACTATTCTAGACTAATAGCCCCTTCGATCTGGGTAACCAGGTGATGAAGGGCCGTCTCGGTTGATTTGCCCGCCTGATAGGTGTACTGTCGACAATGAAACGGAAAATCCTTTAAAGCACCGTTTTCAATATACCTATCTATCAGCCTCTCCAGGCTTCCAAGAGAAAAGATGTGAGGCTGATAGGGCGGAAAGATTTGGCTTGAGTGAAGTCAGTTCTTCCCGCCTTAGGAATGAGAACGATTTTTACCGACCTCCAAAGCCTTGGTATGAAGGCAGAGGCAATACAAAATCGGAATATCCAAGCCCTCTTGTAAGAGAGCCGGGAAGTTCTCATCCTCACCCGGTAATTTGTAGGGCGCAAAGCTCGAAATGACCAAGCGCACTGTTTCATAGCTTACCACGTTCGAGGCCATCCTGTAGTCAATCGCTCTCGCGTTGACACGGAAGTCTTCGGGTGGTGTGACTATGACGTTGTCATCAGACCCGGGGAAATGCACTGACATCAGATGTCGAAGCGTCTCGTCAGGCGATGACGTGTCCTCCCCGTTCGGCAGAACCACTGATCCTATGCCAATCGAGGAAGCTTTGGAGCGAGACTTGCGTAGCCTAGCTGCTGACGGCATCTCATTGATTCCCTCACAGTAGGTACGCCACGAGTCTCTCTTGGAGCTCCTCAGAGCTTTCTTATAGTTCTTTTGGGCAACCTCAAATGTGTCTGTCTGAACTACATGACGTTTTCTTCTCTTTGTTGAATAGTTTCCTCACACGTCTCCGATTGTTCCCTCCACTTGGGAAGTCCACCAGGGGGTATTATTGCCGTCCCGCCTTCGTTTAAGAGGGCAGCATACTTCAAAAGTAGCGGCATCAGCTTCTTCTCGACCTAAATGGAATGCAGGAAGATGAGAGTACACCGCTTAGTTCCTCTCTGAAGAGGTCCCTCTTGGTTGCGCTCGGATTCCTGTAATACTTCTCTGTGTTGGAATCATATTTCAACTCGAACATAATGTGTCTGTGGTCCGAAAGTGAGACTTCCGTAGACACATCCTATCTTCGGACCCAACCCTTGATTGCTCTAGAGCTAAGGGTTAAGTCAATAACTTCTTGTCTGCGTAGGATGAAGTCGGTAGGCGTTGATCCTCAGCTGAGTGGTGATGAGGAGCTCAAGTGATGCCGTCCCTCTCGAATTGAGGTCCGAACTTCCCTACACCTTGTGGTGGGAGTTGGCGTCGCATCCACGAAGGAGTGACACTCCCTACCCCTCACAACGTCCAATTAATTCAACCACTCTCGCAGATGGTGGGTTGTTGGAACCATAGGGAAAATATGCAGAGCAAACTACCACATCCGTTCAGGCTCCTTCCACGAGGTGCCAAATCCTAACCGCAACAAGATCCCTGTCACAGAATTCCGGCATCTGGGAGGCATCGACACACTTTGTGAAGATGAACGCTCTCGGCACCTCCCCAGAGGTACAGTGCCTCTATGCCTCCTCTTCGGCGCAGGCTTTCTTTACACGACCCACGGTTCTTGTATTAATCACATGTTTATTTTGAGCTCAGGGAGTCTTCTCATCAGCATCGCAGTCGAAGACTTGCCGTGCTGAAGGTGAGACTGTAAAAAGTTAATTTTGCCCGCCATTTTGTTGGGTCAATCCCGGCTGATGAAGAATGCCCCCAGCCTGGGCAGGTAGGTCAGGAAGGGCAGATGGGCCTCGGCCTATCTCTGAGATTAAGGGTCAGTGCTTTGAACTGCACCCTTCTCTATCGCAGAGGGCCTTAGGTATGTTACCTGGGCCTTCGTTGCCCAGATGAAAGTCCATCGTCCCCGAGCGGTGAATGGACTCCTGATTCAGCCAGACAATCAGTCTCAGTCCGTTGGGTCTTCCGAAAGTTGAGAGAAGGAGGGCATCTCTGAGGAGCCATCTTTTAGGGAGAAAGGAGAGTGAGAAGGAGATGGAGGCACCGGTAAGGAGCTTCCTTGAGTTTTTGTTTTTTTCGTTCTTTTGGTACTCATATTGGATCATACGAGTTATGAGGAAGGGTTGATCGCCATCCGTAGAGCCCCATACCACTGCATACTACTGGACGAACCGGTTCCCCAGAAGAACCGTTTGCGACACTGTACCTCAGTGCCATTCAACCCTCGACACGGTAATCTTACACCTTGTTTCGTGTTTTTGGGGCATCTGGTCTGGGACCCCTTATTCAGTATATTCGGGGCTATCCAGGTACAAACAAGTCTGTTTCTGGAAGTTCGACTATCCGCCACCTGCCGACCCGCCTGGTAGCTAACACCCCAAAGCCTCAAGGGTGCCAGACTTGGTCAAATGCTTTGGAGATATCCAATGCTTCATCTCTTCCGAATGATTTCTGCCATATATGTGTTACGTAGGCAAGCAGGTCTCCTGTTGATCTCTGCTGATGAAAGTCATATTGCCGGTCACACACGGAGCTCTCTAGGTATTGGATGAGCTCGATATTGATTGCTTCCTCCATCTCTTTTTAGATGTCACAGATAATAGTGCAACTGGTGTTAATTCAGGTGCACACTCTTTGAAAACGACAGGTGAACTTCCGTCTGGCCCCATAAACTATTCTGTATTGAGATCATGCAGAATGGGCCTAATTGTGCGCTGACGAAAGATCATTTCAGGCATATGACTTTCGATGCCAGCAATATCAGGAGCGGTCATTCAGGCATTCGATAAGCTTTGATCCTTTTCTGGCATTATATGCGTTTATTGTTTCATTGCACATATTTCTGACTTCAACATATTTTGACCTGGTCTCCAGACATATATTGCCGGGTCAACGACGGTATGCTGTTTGTTTTGAAGCGACGGCCCTAGAACAGATTCTATCAAACCATCGTTCACCAAATGATGGTGACTTGTTGGTATGGGGTATATTATTTTCCATTCCTAGCCTGATGATATCTGTAGTAATCTGACGGATTATTACTTTTGAGTTCTTTGAATAATTCAGTTTATTTCGAATAGAAGTTCTAAAATTATTATATCTTGAACACGATATACCAGACAGGCCTAGTCTCTGTAATTCAATATCTCTTCCCTAGAGCATCGACTACTAGCCCAGCATGGAATCATGCTCAACAAACGTAAGCACAGTACGAGGTCAATGGTACTTTTTCCCCTGAATCAGGAGAAGTTCATGTGGAGTTGAGAAGAGCCGTCATTCACGATTCTTTTGCCTAGTCAGTCTGCTCCCGGTATTCCAAATTAAACATATTTTCTAAGCTTTGCGCATGGGGTTGACCCCGCTTCAATGGTTTAATGAAACAAATTACTTCGAGAAAAGAAGAGAGTTTATCACCACCTACTCGTTCGGTATGTCCAGCCAGCTTTATGTCCATAGGGATGCTCCATTGTTGCATTAAATCAAGTCATATATTTTATTTAGATTCCACACTCAAAAAAATTAAAATATTTTCAATTTCTTTTTATTATTGTTGAGATAATGTTTCCATAAAGTCATGAAGTAATTTTACAGTGAAGCCATGTAGAACCTTGATTTCGGACAATTTTTGTTCCAAAGATCATATTTTTTTGATATCAATTAATATTCTGTTTACCAAGATTGTAATAAAATAAATTCAAGGAATTTATAGAGACTAAATTATTTATCATTTTTTGGTCATATAGGTCCACAAGGAAATTATTTAAATTCAACCTGCGTTAAGCTTTGCTTGTAGTATTGTAAAGGAAAGAAACCCGGAGTAAAGGAAGGCGTAGGGGTAGTTTGGAGCATTGAATTGGCTCATAGTTAGAACAAGAGTTATGTATTCCTGGGGGCGGGGTAAAGCAGCACTGGACTGCGTGTCTTTCGAATTTCGCGGGAAGTGTTTGTTCCTTTAAAATCATTTTATGACAATTCCATAATATCCATTATTCAATCCGACGTAGAACTCGAGTGCGTAAATTCTATGTGCCTTACCTCTACAAGGAATTCGAGAGAATTGTGATATTAGACCAACAGGGTAAGTGCATTTTGATTGCCAAAGAACAACTGCTATATTGACTTCAACCTCCGAATCGGGTATATAATATAATGTGGTTAGTCAACCTTCAGATCACGCTCCGCCCGCCGATGTTTATATCCTAAATATATGTTTTTTCCAGCCATACAGGCTGAGTAGTGATCAATCATAATTCCGCTTATCTGAGATGACTTAGGAGATAAGGTAGAGTATCCGGTCGTTGGGCTTACACCAGGTAACCAGAAAGAGAGGAATACTTCTTTAATTATAAATATTATATATCAATCATCGGCGTGGTCGAGCGCGAAATCGATTACTGCTCGAAGCTTGTGCCAATTAGTTTTCACTGATTTCAACTCTCTTAAGAGAACCTGATCAGGAACTTGCTCGCTGGAGGAAGTGGTTGAACTAGCGACATTGATATCGGTCTCCCAGGTTCCCACTTGGGGTGAACCTGAATTAGACCAGCTTTCAAATTCATATGTATCATTCCCGTAACCAAAATTTGGATCAATTTTATTATCGTTTGTTGTGTTGTAATGTATCGAATTTTGATAACTTTTATCCAATACATATTTATCATTCAATTTGATTAACGAGTATCATTGGTAATTCCTAATCACCTGTTAGCGAATACGACCTTCAGAATTTACCCTTGAATGAATATAAAGATATGGTTGTACGAAATTTGGTGGCAGCTTGGAATAACCTCAAGGGTACATGGATCAACTAAGATCTTTGATACCCGAGTAACAATTCTTGATTCATATAACACGTCGATGAGATATTAAAGCTACCTGAAATAACTGTTATAAGTACATGTGTTACAAGCAGAGATATAGGCTTACAAACCTTTCTACTTGCCTGGAACGATTGAATCTGGGGTAATTTCAGATTTATAGAGCACCGCCCAGAGTACTGCTACATATTCGAGATCTCTGTGACACATTGCGTTGAGTCATCAGATTAAAAACATATGCTCCTCCAAGAAAAGTTGAAGAAAAACATGCTAAGACTGTCCAAGTTGGCTGGGTTATAATGCGAAACTATACGTGGAGGTGTTGGATTGGTTTATGAAGTGATATAGGGACAGTCGTAGTGATGAGTGAATGAGCAGACTTGCCCAATGGTGCACGGACAATTACTTCTAAATCTGGATTGTTAGTGAGCAATAAGTCAAGAGTATTCGCATAATGATAGTGGTTATCAGGGATCCGTATTGGTTCTTCAATTAACTGTTCGAGACCATAGGTAATGGCTAAGGCCTCAACCTGTGGCCCTGCGTCATCCGCCTTGCTTGAGAACTTGTGCCAAGCGGAGTTGTGAACGTTGAAATTCAAAGGGTTCACCTTAAGCTGGCTTATCTCGTGATAAATAAAGACAACACTGAAGTTCTGTCTGTTTGTGATTATCAAGCTTGAACCACATTATATCGAAATCTTATGGATCTAGATTCTCCTCTCGGTGGCGTGAGATATCCTTTCTGGAATATAGACAGATACCTCCTTCAAATCTTAAATGAGTGTGGAGCTCGTAGCCAAGACAGAGCTAGGTCGTTTTGCTGGATGGATTGACCTGCGTCTCAGTTAAGGCCAGTATTTCTGATTTGTCTGTCTGCAGGTGATAATGAATATCGTTTATGTTTTTGCTAAGCCCTCGGATATTACAGAGGTCTATCTTCAAGTTCATATTTCCCAATGTTGAACTCCCTTCGAGTACCTGTCGCCCGGAAATCCGAATGGAGGAGTATTTTTCTCCCGGAGTATTTTACTCTAGGAGGCTTCATCATTAGCATGTTCAGAATAAACCTGGAATGGATAAAATGTCCGTTTGAGTAGGCTGATAGGAAAATAGGTATGAGGGTGAGGAAGCACTGTCCAGTCACTGAAACATGGGGCTGCTCACTTCACAGCATCTTCGTCGAGGTGTTGATGTATACATCTACCACCTATGGTTATCCTTTTAGTCGCCTTTTACGACAGACAGGATTTACCATGTGGAAATTCTTAGTTGGTCCCCATACGGCATATGAAACATACAATTCTAAAACATATCCTCTAGACCATTTGGATAAAGCTTCAGTGTAAAAATTGGCTTACACAATGCATTTCTGGTAATTGTCTGCATATTGATGTACACAAGATAATACGCAATGATTGAGAAGACAGAGGTGAAGGTGTTGCTCCTTATATACAGAATTATCCACTTCAGAATTATACAGTGTAGGAAGAACGTTGAACAACTTTGGATTTCTACAAACAAAGGAATGGTCATATTAGGGGTTATAGACCTCCTAAATATCACTATTAACTCTTTTTGAATGTTTTGAGAGGAAGGGTGATTTTGATATTGACATGTTAAATATTGATGACAGAAACGTGATTTCTTTCAATCAAGTCGTGCGAAATTACTTAATTAATATCGGAGCCTACCAAAATTACAGATAAATCTTCCACATTATTTGATCTATTAATTTTGTCAGATCCATCTTCAATTACGAATTCTGCTCAAATTGTCTTAAGTGTATCTAATACCAAACCATTGCGTATTTATCATGATTTTCAACAATTAAATGTTGACTACAAACATAAATATCAGAAAAATCAACCCAAAAACTCCCTGGATCACTAACCATAAAATTATTGATAAAAGTGCGAACGAAGGTTCGATATAGGAATACAAAACTTGGGAATATTTCAAACAATTACAAAATGATACAGAAATAGCAATTAAAAACGAAAAGAAATCTTATTTTCAATTCATATCCAACTGAAGAAACCCTAGCAATTATGATATAAAAATACTGATATCCAGATCACTTAAATAACTCTGATGACATGAATATTTCTTTTGTGGATGGTATTCCACATTTCAAACTATTATAAAAATAGAACTATTAAAAGTGAGTTTAATTGAACATTCAAGTTTGATTCAACAACCAATGAAATTATTACGAATGGGTTGGATGGTATTGAAGGCACTTTAGAAAGAATAGATGGCATAAGTTAATCCGGTTTACTAATAGGCATCGGTTCTCCAATGCATGCATTAATAATGTATTCACCTAAAGTATCGGAACCAACTGAATATACAGATTTGAGGCCAATTAGTACCTATACTGATCCAAAAATAATATGTATTTTCTAATAATTTCTAAGGAGGGTTTGGCGATGAAAGAACTTTGTGCGCCGTTTCGTAACTGTGGATAAAACATGGATCCATCACAGCACACCAGATACCAAGACGAAACAGTGAACTTGTCTTGACGAATCAAAGCCGAAAACCCCAAAGTGGGCATATCGGCCAACAAAGTCATGATGATAGTTTTTTGGGATGCACACGGTATCGTCCATATCGATTACCTTGAAAAGGGCGAACCGATCACCAACATATTTTTTTCTCAATCCTCTAAAATCAATATTTCGGTAGAAAAATAAATGTCAACAGTATCACTCAAGAACAACTTCACATAAATTAATAATGTGTCAATATAAGTAATAAAACATTCAAAAGCTAGAATCAATATTAGATAACATATTTCGATATAAACTCCAGGTACCGAATTACATCTGGAACGCAGTAATAAGTTTGAAAATGTTATATAGAGGAATTACCTTTCGGAAAACTGCAAATCATTGCTAGGTGATAGTTTGGTGCTGTCTAATTTTAACAATTCCTTTCCTGTTCACTCCCTTGGTGTAGATGCGGTTACCTCAATACAAAAGAGAAGAAAATTCCTGTGTAAGACTCATATTCGGCATAAGGAAATTTCAACGTGTATCTCATAATAAAAGAGCTTGAAAATGGCTCAATATGAAACAACGCTTCTTATTACAATCTAGTTGTGTTTATCACAGTATAATCCAAAATCAAACACCACCCTATTTATACCTAAAAATATACTTATCCTTTTACATACGTATTTTTTGTATTCTTTTTAATTTTTATTTTAGGCAAAAATATCAAGGCTTAAGTGGTAGAACGGGGGACAGAAAACTGTCTGCTTGAACTTCACCTTGCTATCTCTCAATTGTATTCGCCCATTCATTCATCTATGTACAATGCAATTCGAGGAATTTATTTTATTATTATAATGTCTTCCATTAGCTGTTTCTAATCATATCCATACACATCAGAAACGACCCGACATATAATCCATAGTTGGGAGGAAAAAAAAGTTCCAACTAATTTATAGCCAACTATGATTCCCATTTGGATTAATACAATTCAAGGCAATAATTCAAAACTGCAAAGTTATTTTCTCATAACTTTACAAACAACCACGAAAATTCGAATTTTGTTAAATACTCGAAAACAATAGATGACAGAAAATTTTTGTTTCCACCATTGAATTTGCCTCAATAAAAGAGATTGAGCTTTCCTCAAATTAGATGTATTAACGAATCTTCTAGATGTTACAATATGAATAACTTCACATAACACCAGTTCCACCTTTGGAGAATATCCGTCAAGATACCTGAATATTTAATATTCTTTTTTATTATTTCATATAATTACATACAGTTACTTTTTTCTTCGAATATTTGGCAAACACTAAATTGTAAATTACATTCAAGATTACAAATAATTTGTATTATTTGATATGATGAGTGAAGAGACCAATTTTGTTTGTAACAGTTTATTATATAACAATGCCTCAAAGTTGCAATAACATATGATACCCTGTTGATTTTTCTGCAAGCACAGAATCGTTAAACTCCAATAAAATAGGCATCGATAATTTCCATGTTTCCACTATCATCATGATATTCGTGAATTGAAGGTAGTTGAAGTAAGGGTGGAATGCAATATTGCAATATCCTCTGAAATCAATCAGATACCTAATATATCTCCTGAAGTCAAATAAGCCATTATACCATACCTGTTAGTTGATGATTTGATTGTCAACTATTTTAAAAAGATGCAACGACAATCATTTTCATTTTCTTCCTTTTCCTGAACGTTTTATTTCGTTTCACATGAACGTAATTTATGAGATAAAAACTTTTCAAAAATTAGTACTTATTGAAGTTCAATATGAAATTTGTGACTAAATAAAAATATTTAACAAAATTCAACTTTCAAAATCAACGAATGAGGGAAGTCACGTGATCAATTGATCATGGCTTCTTGTGTGATTCGATAACAAGAAGGTTAGGAGGCAGAGTTTTACTGTCATCCCCCTATGAAAAAATCTTTCCTGTAGCAATGTGAATGCGAATTTTCTTGTTTGCCATATTATACGAATTAAGAATTTTCTAAATAACAATGAAAATACAGAACTTGACAATAATCAATCCCGCGATGAGTGATTATGTAATGTAGTACCGTACAATTAACAATTATTGGTTTCCGAGTAAACATGAATAGTAGTCCAGGCAAGCAGCCGGGAAAAAGACCATACTAAATTTCAATTTTTTTTCTGCATTTTGTTCCTAATACCCCATAGATCATTCATGACTATCAAGACCGCGAGGTCGACCTTTCACCCCCCAAAACGGGGTTTCAACCCATCAGAGGAGCTTTCTTATAAAAACAATCCAAAAGTTTAGAAAATTGAAGAATTAAGAGCTGAAAATAACCCCTAGTACGGTTTTTGCGTCGTTGATCACGATTCCGCAGTTAGTTTTCTCATAAAACTCCCTCCAGATGGGAAATTTGGAAAATTTATACCTATATAATATATAATTTGTAATTTTGTTGCAAAAATGACCTCTAGTATGTTTTTTGGGTCGCTGATCACGATTGCGCTGTTATTTTTTCCAAAAAACTCTCTCCAGATGGAAAATTCGGGAAATTTGCGATTTTCCTGAGACGCTTATGAATGATAAAGTATAATTTTGTTGCAAAAATGACCTCTGGTGTGTTTTTTGGGTCGCCGATCACGATTCCGCTAATATTTTTTCCAAAAATCTCTCACCAGATGTAAAATTCGAGATTTTTCTGAGACGGTTATGAATAATAAAGTATAAATAATAGCGGAATCGTGATCAGCGACCCAAAAAATCTACTAGAGGTCATTTTTGCAACAAAATTATACTTTATTATTCATAACCGTCTTGAGAAAATCTCAAGTTTCCCGAATTGTCCATCTGGAGAGAGTTTTTGGGTAAAATAACAGTTGAATCGTGATCAGCCACCCAAAAAACCCACTAGAGGTAATTTTCGCAACAAAATTATAAATTATATATAAATTTTCAAAATTTCCCATCTGGAGGGAGTTTTCCGTGAAAACTTACTGTGGAATCGTGATCAGTGACCCAAAAAACATACCAGGTGTCCTTTTCGGCTCCTAATTCATTGATTTTCAAAAATTTTGGATTGTTTTTATAAGAACGCTCCTCTGGGGGTAGAATCCTCCTTTTGGGGGGTATAAAGGTCGACCCTGCGGTCTTGATAGTCATGAATGATCTATGGGGTATAAGGAACAAAATGCAAAAAAATGAAATTCTAGTTTACTATATTTTTTTTTTCTATTTTCCGGTTCGTTGCCTGGACTATATCCTTGCCGTCTTATTATCAACCTCTTTATATATCAACTTGTCGATATCACGACGTTCACAAAAAAATCTTTCTTCTACACGGTGGCACAAGAAGGAGGGGGGAAACCAATTCCACCTATGACTGTTTTTGGTTCTGGAAACCTATTGACATTCAAACTATTTCAGCATTGCATAAGAGAAATGTCTAATTTGCTGCACCGGAGTAAACATTGCCCACGCCCTGTGCAATTTGAGCTGTAACTCGGAGACTATCTACAGAAATTGAATTAATAAACGTGTTTCTAGGCGCTATGACTTCAATACTTACATTTTTAAGAAAAGACCACTCCCATGGTGGTTAATTGCAGAAAAACAATTTTTGCTAACCTTTGTAGAATTTGTTTTCCATCATTTTCGTAATTTTTTTGTGCGACCAATAGATCGCAAAAAAAAATAACTCTTTCAGGATGATGGCTATACGTCAAGGGGTGAAGTACCGCCTTTTAGTTTCAGTCTTATTTAATGTATATAATCTAAAAAATTTCTTTTTTTTTACTATTTCATTTCAGTTTTATTAATTTCAAATTTACACCAATAATAAAGTTCCACATTTTTTCTACTTCTCTTGCAGAATCGAATGCCGAAAACCACATCTCAATCCATCTTGCATGAAAAAGTTCGAGGTTTTGACAAATTTGTGTCTATATTGCCTCGACTATATGGATATATTACGATGGGCAGATGAACACCCAATGAACACATTTTACGAATCATTATGTTGTCTACAACAATACAAAAATTATGAAGGACGATAGTAAATGGTCGATATAAGATAAGCATACAAACTTAAAAAAACAACTCCGTTCATAAAATTAATTCTGATCTTTATGAACTTTTTAATAATTTAATTTAACAAAGAATCCAACATAACCAATTTTAGATATTCTGGATTTTATTGTTTTCTTTGAAATAAATTTACTCTCAGAAGGAAACCGTACGATAAGTATTATCTAATAGAGCTTGCCAGTTATATCCATAGAATTATCCTATCTACAAATGGTATATTAGAATAATGTTTTCATTAGCAGTATTGGGTATTTAATCCTTCGAAACCACTGAAATATTATCAAATTCACAGAGATATTGAATTAAGTAGAAAAACAAATGAACGTTCAATATTAGATCACTGGCTTTCCTCACGTTTGTTAGCTGAATAGCTAGCTTTCAACTTCTCTGCGGATTGCGATTGTAAGAAAAAAAATTGTTTTCGTTACGTTAAAATCATTGTATGCTGTTCTAGTGCTAGAAAATGTAATGTTCATATTCCGAACAAGGTTAGTTCACTATTTACATATAACAGATTATTGCTGTTTGGAAATATTATTATACAAGAATTAATTATAAGTCATGTTTGCCATTTGTGTCACAATTATTACTTACTTATATTTTAAACATTCTAAAACGTAAAACTGAAAATTCATAATATCTTTAATTTCACAATATTTCTGTTAAATAACATATATCTATGATTTCGTAGTGTAAAATCATTTTAAATTTCGGAAGTTGGAGAATTAAACTCAAATTTACACAAATTTTCAACATTTAAGTTCATCAGAGCTCGCATTTTAAGGAATGTGGAAATATTTGTAAAACGTCTCTAGATGATTATTCTGGTACTAAAATTTCTTTCAGGAGCGATGTCTAGATCTGGAAGTCGACCATTTTTACTTCCCTATACGCAGTATAAAGAAAGTATTGTAATCGCATTAAAAAACATTTCCGGATTTTCGCAGGAATATCTGTTTCGAGCCTTTCTGAATCCATCTAGACTATTTTTGAGATGCTGTCTGTGTGTGCATTCACACAAAGCATGCAAGAAATTGGGAAATCATGTTTAACATATACTCGTATATGTTTAATACGGATTGTAGAATATAAATATATAAGAGTTGTGAGAAATTTTTGAGATTATATTATATGACATTGAATAAGACTAAAACCAGAAAGGCGATACTCCACCCCTTGGCGTATAGCCGCCATCTTGAAAAATTTAATTTTTTCTCCTTGCAATGTATTGGTCGCACAAAAAGTACCAAAATGTTGGAAAACAATTTCTATACAAGTTAGCAAAAATTAATTTTCCGCCATATTATCACCGTGGGAGTGATCTTTTCGTGAAGTTGTAAGTATTGAAGTCCTAGCGCCTAGAAAAATGCGCTGGAATCACTTTAAATAATCCAATTTCTGTAGATAGTCTCCGAGTTACAGTTCATCAAATTGCGCGGGGCGTGGACAATGTAAATTCAGGTGCAGCAAAGTAGACATTTCTCTTATGCAATGCTCAAGTAGTTTTAATGTCAATAGGTTTACAGAACCAAAAACTTGAGTCATGAGTGGAATTGGTTTCACCCCATCCTCTTGTGCTGTCATGTGGAAAAAAGATTTTTCTGTGATGTTATGACATCGACAAGTTGATATATCAAGAGGTAAGAGATAATAAGATGGCAAGGTTATTCATGTTTACTTGGACACCAGTTGTTAATTGTACGGTACTGCATTACATCATCAAGCATCGCAGGATTGATCATTGAGTCATTCCACGTCAGAACAGCAACGCTCAATGGGTCAACATTTCCGATTTCGTTCAAATTTTGAGGATAGGTTCTCATTACCGAAAAAATAAGATCCTGAAAATTTCAGGTCGATAGAAAATAAAATTTTGAATATATCGGCCAATAACAAAATTTGGTCAATTTTAACGTAAAAAAATTTAAAATCAAATTTCTTCAGTAAAAATGAACTTTTAGGACGAAAAAATATTTGGAAAAGCCCAAATTGATAGGAAATTTTCCCAGGAATCCGATTAAATCAGAATATCTAGCGTATTTAGCAGACGCATGCGCAAGAAACTCGAAAAACTCAAAAATGTCACTTTTTCTTTAAAAATTCATAACTCAGCTGCTGCCACTTCGATTTTCTCAAAATTTTCAGGGAAGGTAGCTGAAACCATGTACTTTCATGTAAAATCTGCGGATCTATGCTCTTGATATGAAAATTTTCGTCAGAAGACCGAAAATACGGAAATTTGATATTTTTTATTTTTATCGTTATATTTTAAGTACGATGATCATTGTAGAATTCAATCATAATTCAATAGAATTAAAAAATAGGTTAATAAAATTCTAAATTAATTTTATTCAAATAATTCAATTTAGCAGAACGTGAAAAAAATATTGGAATCTAAAAAAAGTTGCAGTCACAGGTCTATAGATTTGATGTTTTTAAGCTTTTCTAAATAATTTTCATATTTTATTATTCGGTTTAATTTCCCACAGGAAAATTTATTTAACAATGTTGTGTGATATTATGAATACATTAAAAATCCAATATCAATTTTTGTGATAAAAATAATCCAATGAACATTTTTTTAAATTAACAATATCCTAAGACAAGTGAGAAACAGTTGTGAGAGTAGTAATACCCAACTCAAGTACAGTAATATATATTCATCATATTGGTCACATAATTAATTTTTTGAAAAACTGTTCAAATTTACTTTTTTTTGTCCGTATAATTTTATTTTAACATAAGTCTTCACAGTTTCCACTGTGACATTTGACAGTATGCAATTATAACCAATCTTTAAATTTCTATCGGAATACACGTATTTATTTTTACCTATTTGGTCCATGATTGATATTTCAGCTTCAAGCATATCATCGTTCGTTTTGATAATGAAACCAAGGTTCCATGTCTTGTCAACTATAAAACTAACATATGTATTGGATGCCAAATCGTTAACGTTTTTATTTAACAAATCAAAAATCAGTTGAATTTTTAAATGTATTCAAAATATCACACGACATTGTTAAATAAATTTTCTGTGGGAAATTAAACCGAATAAAAAAATATGAAAATTATTTAGAAAAGTTTAAAAACATCAAATCTGTAGACCTGACTGCAACTATTTTTGGATTTCAATATTTTTTTCACGTTCTGCTAAATTGAATTATTTAAATAAAATTAATTTCAAACTTTATTAACCTATTTTCTTAATTCTATTGAATTATGATTGAATTCTACAATGGTCATCGTACTTAAATATAACGATAAGAATGAAAAATATAAAATTTCCGTATCTTCGGTCTTTTGACGAAAATTTTCATATCAAGAGCATGGATCCGCAGATTTTACATGAAAGTACATGGTTTCAGCTACCTTTCCTGAAAATTTTGAGAAAATCGAAGTGGCAGCAGCTGAGTGAGGAATTTTTAAGGAAAAAGTAAAATTTTTTAGTATTTCGAGTTTTTTTGCGCATGCGTCAGCTAAATACGCTAGATATTCTGATTTAATCGGATTCCTGGGAAAATTTCCTGTCAATTTGGGCTTTTCCAAATATTTTTCGGTCCTAAAAGTTCTTTTTACCGAAGAAATTTGATTTAGAATTTTTTGACTTAAAATTGGCCAAATTTGTTTATTGCCCGATATATCCAAAATTTTATTTCCTATCGACCTGAAATTTCCAGGATCTTATTTTTTCGGTAATGAGAACCTATCCCCAAAATTTGAACACAATCGGAGAGGTTGACCCATTGAGCGTTGGTGTTCTGACGTGGAATGGACTCCATTGTTAAGTTCTGTATTTTCATTGTCAATTTAGAAAATTTGTAATCCATATATGGCAAACAAGAAAATTCGCCACATTGATACTGAAAAGCTGTTTTCATAGGGGGATAATAGTAAAACTGAGTTTTAGTAGCTTCGGTACCCTCTACTTCCTGAAATACCTACTTCTGGTTATCGAGTCACACAAAAAGCTATGATCTATTGATCACGTGACTTCCATCACTCGTTAATTTTGTTAAATATTTTTATTTACTCACAAATTTCATAATTAAATAATAAGTATTAATTTTTGAAAAGTTTTTATCTCATAAATTATGTTTATGTGAAACGAAATAAAACGCTCGAAAAAAGGAAGAAAATGAAACTGTATGTCGCTGCAATTTCGAAAATAGTTGGCAATCAAATTATCAACAGGTATGGTATGATTGACTACAGGAGACATATTAAATATCTGATTGATTTCAGAGGAGGTTGTATTCCACCTTCACTTCAACTACTTTCAACTCTCGAATATCATGTTAGATAGTTGAAACATGCAAATTGTCGTTGACGATCTTATTGGTGTTTTAGGATTCGATGCTTGCAGAAAAATCAACAGGGTATCGTATGTTATTGAAACTTTGAGAATGTGTTATATAATAAACTGTTACAAACAACAATGGATTCTTCACTTATCATACCAAATAACACAAATTATTTGTAATCTTAAATGTAATTTACAATTTATAGTTTATTATTCTCCAAATGTGGAACTGGGCAGTGTTATGTGAAGTTATTCACATTGTATCATGTAGAAGATTTGTTGATACATCCAATTTGAGGAAAGGTCAATCTCTTTTATTCAGACAAATTCACTGGTAGAAACAAAAATTTGTAGTCATCTGTTGTTTTCGAGTATTTAACAAAATTTTCTTGGTTGTTTGTAAAGTTAGGTGAAAATAAATTTCACATTCTCAAGGCACTTTCTTCCCTATAGTTCAGAGAAGTCGAGAAAATTTGGGAAAAAATGCAGTTACGACTTCTAAGCTCGGGCGTAAAAAATGCATTTTTTCTCAAGAGGTAGGACATTTAATGAGTTGCTCTGATTTTTGAGGAAATTGATAAAATTCAATCTGTTTCAGGGTGGAAATAATGTAATTGCAATAATTGTGTCTGAAGGAGTATTTATCATTAGTATCATCAGGTTCTACTCTAGAGGCTGTTGTGGTACAAAATTTGGACAGAAAACCTTGCTTTCTATAAACTGCAGATTCTGGCTCTAATTGTTGTCTATTTATTATTGTGCCACAATTGTTCAGTTCATTAAATCATATTACATCGACTGTCACGATATCCATAAGAAATCTAGTAATAAATCAGGACTGGCACATAGACATATGATGTTGAACAAAAAGCGAATTTGAGCATTAAAACAAATAAATTCCCGAAAGAGGCCGAACAATTTGAATCTTGTCTCGCAAAACCATTGAGAAGTGCTATAGATAGAAGTTATTCATATATCATTCTATCACTTTTTTATGAAATGTCCCTGAAATAGCTTTCGTGAATTACAATGTAGGTGTCCGTTACATTACGGAGTAATATATACAACCTTTCGTACAGATAAAAAGGCACAGGGAAAAAATCATTGAATGAAAATCGATTAAGACAAAAATGCAATTTGAATTTAATCAATGAACAGAAAGTAAGTAAGTGATTAATAAAATATAAAAACTTGTTTAAAATACAAGTTTCTTCCGTTGAAGTATCAGTCATCTAAACTAACTACTGTTCCTCAAGGTTGTTAGAAGCTTTTGTGGAACATCATCGCCTCTATTTTTCTCAATTTGGTGAGATGGAAAAGATCCCTGTATTTGACTGCTTTGATATGGGGTTTCACATTGTAAGAAATCTGGGGTCTTAGTGAAACTGATTTTGAGGTTTTTTCTTCTTTAATTTCTTATTTGGTTTTGGGTTTTCTGATGAAGAAGAGGAATAGGTTCGGAATATGATGAATTCTTTGGAGCCAAATGTTTGTGCGGACTAGTGCATTGAATCCCCGAATTCAACCTTGGATAGTATTAGAAAACATCTCATTTTGTACCAATATGGCGCCTTCAATAAATTCACATCTATTTCGAACTCCCTGGTTTTTTCCGTTTCTTGGTCCGCTCGAATACGAGTAACCAATCATTGTACATTATCCAAACTCATGTGTTTGAGAGCAAACCTTTGTAACTAGCAGATAGCCGGACTAGACAAGTTCAAATTAGTCAACCCTTCATTGTAAAACTCGAAACCTGCCGAACTTCTTCCTACTAGACATAATTTTTTATTGAACAGCTATGGCTTGAGACTCTTTACCTAATCTCATATGCCTATAACCTACACACCTTCAAGAAATACCAGAGTTAACTCTGATGATGGCTGGCTACTTGGTGGCCGAAAGGTTCTCAGTACTTTAATAATATTTTTAGTAGATAAGGGTGATTATTTCTTATCAATAGGGTCATCACCCTTTTCCATCCCTTGAGATGGATAAGTACCGCGTCAAAGCACGGGAAAATATTTATAAATTGCTGCAGATTACAAAATCTACCGATTACAGTTCATTTTCATGTAATTTCAATTTTGATAAAATTGGGAGCATTTTAACCAAAATATCATAAATTATTCCTTCCGCATCAGGTACTACTTTTGAATGAATTTTTGAGTTCATCGTTCGGAATTGGCTAACGGACATAGAGACCGACATGCTGAAATTTCAGCATTCACTTAATCGCAAAATATTTCAAGAATTTGAAGAATATTACCTTGAAAACATTGGAATAATTTTCAGTAAATTGCACGATAGTGTAATGATAATTACTTCCAAAGTAGAACCATTTTATAAATGTAACATCAACCTGAAAGGAATAAGTCACAACTTCTAGCTGTAAAATTCTTTGGTGGGTTTGTCCCATTTATTCTTCTGGAGTAAACACTCCAGCGCCATCTTTATCCTGTGGCCGGATTGTAAACTAGGTCCTTCTTCGTGCACACGCCCGAAAATATACATTATTAACAAACTACTTATTTACGCTCAATTAACGTGACCCTAAACCTATTATAATACGTGTGACTTTATCTAGAGTGTGCTGTGAAACTGTTATTATTTTTTAAACATTTTACACGAAACTGGATTGTTTGAAACGTTGATATTATAAGGTATTTTAAATTTATAAACAATTTATTCGATTTCATTAAATTTCGGAGAGAAAACGTTGCCATTTGAATTTTAGTAAACAAAACTCATGCTTTGTTCAGTTCAATGAATTTTTTACGCTTTTAGCAGTATTATTTGTTTGTATTGTATTATTTTAATAAACTTATTAACCCATGTTGCGTTTTCATTTTATTGCCTAAGGGACTTTTACAGGAAGAAAATAATGGTGCATTATTTTTAATCAAAATATACGTTAAACTTACAATCAATTAAATAAGATAATTGTTATAACCTTAAAATACATAAACAATAAATAAACCGTTTTAAACATTAAATAGTTAAAAATAAATAATATGACGTTATAGAAAATTTATTTTGTTAGTGTCTTTTAAATATTTTATATCAAGATAACATAGTGATATTAAAGACTTGAAAATTAGGCCTAAATTTATACTTCACGGTAAGTACGTAGGAAAATATTTGTATCAGTAGATAGCTGTAAAAACGTAACACTTTGATAAAACTAAAACTCCCACTTTATCAAAACGTATAATTGAATAAATCAATCATCCATATCTATTGGAAGAATGTTAACCTCACATTATGAAAACTTTGGAAATGACAATTCAATTGTGTTTATATTATGTAAGACGATACTAACCACAAGATACTTTTCATAATCGCGATATTCTATAATAAGTAGATACATAATATTGCAATTCATTTTGAAAAGCGAACTTGATTCAATGTGTTATGGAATTCATCATGATAATTTAGTAATTCAATTCCTATCGATTTGGATAGTGGCACACCTTGGAAATTACTTAGAAGCATGCACCCGTTCACGCCCATCTTTTCAAAAATCAACCAAAACAAACGTCGATTGTTTAGCCGGTAGCGTCTCCTTGCGAGTGGCAGCAGAGGCGCGAACTAGCCACGCCCGCCTCTCGTAGGAGACTGTAATCCCATGAAAATTTTAATTTGATTTCGCGGAATAATGAAGTATCAACCCAGACTGTTTCACATATCAAAATTTTGCATTTGGTATGACTTCACGGAGCTCCGGACATTTATATGTTTCCCTATGGAAACGAAGAAGTAACCCGGAGTGACATTTTTATACTGGCACATAAAATTTTAAATATACCTACCTACTCGGAAAGTGGAAACTTATGTTATTGCCCATTCAGTTGCGATAATCTTCAATTTGCTAATTGAAATATTGACGTACATTCGTTTATATCAAACAATATGGTTACTTGAGTAATTGTTTTAATTATGAATTATTAGCAAATGACATAAACTTTATTCATTACTAGGTGAATAGTAAGCTGTTATCTTCGTTCGTTACACAGTGATTATTATTTATTATCAATATCCGATGAAACATAAACTATCGTATTATTATAATTTTCATGATGTTCGTTGATCCAGTTGAGCTTTAAAAATTATTCTCAATCGGTTAAATTCATAATTCAAAGATAAAACATATCCAAATTATTACATTATCAAAATATGTCGATTGATTTAAGTTAAAATGAATCTTTCCCGTTCCGTTGTACATATTGCAAAAAGTTAGAATCTTGGATAGAAAAATTAATGCAGAAAGGAAATGTTGGGAATTAGGGGAGTTAATGATTCCGATATGGTCGGACTGATTTTCAATGAATGTGTTCGGAAGCAATGTTAATTATAGAAACCATTCCGTGTCTTCTCAGTTTTATGGAAAACAAAAGAGCTACTTTATTGTAAATTAACCGTCACTTTAAATTAACATATTGATAAAGGAAATAAACAACATTGCTTTAACAATTATGTATTACCACTATTTTAATGTAACATCAGTTTCGACAGTTTAACTGTCATTATTAGACGATAGTAAGTTATGATTGAACAGAAATATGGACCATATATTCAATACCTATAGATTGAAAAAATTTTTTTTCAGGCTCTCGCTATCTTATAATCGATTCTTATACAAAAAATGGTGCTGGAATTGATATCATTTCAAAAATTGTCTAAAGTTTGCGCTATTGCTTATATCTGCTTTTCAGTTGCAAAATTATCGAAAAATGCGTAAAAATAAAAATAAATTTGCTACTATCAATAAATGGTGTTCATTAAAATATCTTTTCTCCGAATGTGTATGTTCAATCGTTTCGTAAAACACTTCAGGAACTACATTTTACTTACAGCTTACGCCATATTTTTTTTCGCTACACTTCATATTTTCAGTAAACAACCAACTTAGGTCAATTGCTTATTAACATGTAACTGGGCTCAAATTAATGGTATTGAGTTGAGCTATCACGTATAGTGTAGGTATCCTTTTTTGTTTACTGTAAGTAAGAAATAATTACCCTTGCTTACATCTATACACTAGTTGCATAGATGAAAAACAAATTATGGATTTTATTGGTTAAAGAAGGATGATGAGTGAATTTTATTGAACTATTTGAAGATAATGGTTCTAATCTGGTAAGTTAGTTACGTTCTAATTTTCTTTTTGTTTAATATTAAAATATTGATCAAAGATTTGTCGTAACCATTGTCCGACGCTATTTGTTGGAGGTTCTCAATTTCAGGATATAAAAAAAATCGATTGTGAATCGAGTTCAAGTGCTATGTGACTTGGTATAAGGTACATTTTGCCCACATAAAGGAGAATAATGGTGAAAAATCAGCTTAAGTCGAACATATTTTGAATACCTACAGGTCACACCATTTCTAAAGAAGGCTTAGCACTTTTAAATACAGCACGGTAAATATCTGAGTAATTTGGGAGGGATGGAAATGTTGGTAGGTTTCTCAAAAATAGAAATTTTGATCCAAGATACATCGCGATTCGATAGTCGTGATTCTGTCATTTAAAATGTTTCCAGCTAAACTTGTCCCAATGTAGAGAGTAAAGCCGTACTAGCTTGAATAAACAATAAGTTACGGGATTTTTGATTATATCGATAGATATGGACAATTTAAGAATAGTAGAAACGGCCCGGGACTAGATAAATACCTAAGTTTCATACTGCTAAGATATCGCGCATGAGTGTAATGTTATGGTGAGTATGAAAGATGTGTATGCTGCCTTTTTCTTTTTGTTTAATTTGAGTTAGAGGAATTTGTCTACTGTGAGTTTTATATAGTCCTCTTCGTTTTTTTCATTTTTCACTGAGCTATATTTTTCTTTCCCATCGAGCAGTTGCACATGATGAATGTCGTCCACAAATAAAGAAGCTCAGTTGAGAGTTCACGTTAAATTGATGATTCTATTGAAACCTCGAATGTGTTCAATTAAAGTTATTTGTAAATAACCAATTTTCAGTTTATACATTAGTGTATATTTGTGAAATATCCAAGGTAAATTTTTTTCAGAATAAGTTGAGATGATAAGAAAAACTAAGATTTATAAAATTTTTTAAAAAATTCGATTTTTTCACACCAATGTTTATAATTGGCTAAATTAATTATTTAATTTTATTTAAAAACATTATTCATGGGAAAAAGGAAACTATAAGCATCTAATAAAAAAAACGATTTTGAATATTCCAAAACATGTATTTCTTTATTAGATGCAAGAAATTTTTTTTCAGATAAATAAAATTTTAATAAACATAATGTTTTCTATTATCTTAACTCATTCTGGCAAAAACCTTACTTCGGATATTCCATATTGTGCACTAATGAGTAATACTCTATAAAGATCTTTTTACTCAGTCAATCATTGGAAAATACACCGAGTTTCTTTTACTGAAGCAACACATGGACTACATTCATCATCTGCAGCTGCGCGATGAGACTGGAAAAAAGCAATATCTCAGTGAAAAAAACGTACAAGAATAATTAAAACCTACAGTACACGAATTCCTCTACCTGAAATGAAAAAAAGAAAAAAAGCGTGCGCATTGCATATATTACATCTTTTATACTTTATATCCTTATTATCTCGCGTGATGCCGTGATGAGGTATGAAACATTATAGGTTTCGGTTTTTAAATTGCTTATATATATCGATATCTTCAAAAATCTAGTAATACATTTTGAACTCACGCTTTTACGAATTTATTATTTATATTAAACCAAGTTTTGTTGGAAAAAATTCAAAATGGCAGATTTATGGCTACAAACATATCTGGTACGATATCTCAAGTTCGACTTATCGGATCTTGATAGTCCTTAGACCTGAAATATGAATTCTTGATAAGCCTTCCAAATATCGTAAACTTCGTTTGATCCGACATTTGGTTGCCGAGATATTTGAATTGTTCACTAATATAAAGAAATGTATCACAAAACAAATATGACCAAATGTAGTCCGTGAAGTGTTTTACGGAACGATTGAGCAAAAGACATTTGGAAAAAAGAAATATTTTATGAACATCATTTATTTGTTAATAACAATTCATTATGGAAATCACAAAGTTATAGGACGTGTTTTGTTAATACTCACGTAAAATTCCATTCGATTATCTCGAATATTTTTTATTTTATAGGTATTTTTTGGATTTTTGCGACTAAAACGCAAATGTTGAAAATATCACAAACTGTACACAATTTTTAACTTGACCATCGTATTCAGCTCCTTTTTTCGAATAGGAGTCGACCACAAAATCACGTTACCCTAGAAAAAAAAATGTTTCCGTCCTTTTTGACCCAATGTCGAATAGCCTAAAATTACTACAAGTATTACTGATATAAAGCATTATTCATTGAACGTTTGGAAATACCTTGGGCTACTGAACTAGGTTAATAACAATATTGAATAGGGTAGGATGAGTTAATTTCATGTGTGGATATATTGATTCGTGATACTACCGGTCTAATGTAAGTATTTATTTCGTCAGGTCATTTAATTTGATAGCGATAGGATCCGCATTAGTAGACTTATATTTTTAGGAATTTGAATCACAATCATACATATTGAATAGGGTAGGATGGGTTAATTTTATGTGTGGATTTTGGTTTGTGATACTACCTGTGTAATGTGAGTACTTACTTCGTCAATTATTTTCTAGGCGATTTAATTTGATAGCTAAAGGATTCGCATTGATTAACTTATATTTAAAAAAATTTTAATTACAACATATAAATGATTTTTATTTTGATTGAAGTTGAGGTGTCGGAATTTCTTTATTTTCCTTATATTTTTTCTTATTCAAAAACCTACCTATGTGTTCTGTTGCGAACCATATTTTAGAAATACCTCATCTCTGAATTTTTTACTAGGCTGTATAATTAGAGATCTGAATGGTCCATATTAATTGATCTATGTTTTAGAAATTTGGAAATATCGTATTACAATTACGTTTGGATGATTTATATTGTGATTGGTATTGATGTGTGGTATTTTGCCTTATTTCTATTAGGTTTGTAACGAAGGTCGAAGTAAAATTTATTATTTGGTTTTGGTCAGGTAGGAAATGGCCCTTACCTCTCGTAAAATTCTGAATAAGTGGCTGGTATTACATGTAAAGCTATATGATTTATTGAACATATAGTTCTGATCCCGTCTCCCCACCACACCTAACAATTTCAAATATTTAAAATTATTACAATAAATGAAATGTACAGAGTAAGCATTCATAGCTGTTATAAAATTTGCAGGCATTCCAATAAAGTTTGTAGAAAAAACCGATAGCATTTGAAATAACGTGTCAAACTTTTAACAAGCTTTATGTGGAAAAACAACGTACAAGAAAAAACCGACGATAAGAATCCTCATCTTGCAGGAGTGGATTTGATGGAGCTACATGAGCGTGAATTTTGGATGTAAAAAGTAACGTCACTGTCAAGCATTGTTCAGGATATAAGAAAAAGGGCAACGGTACAAAACAGGGATTTGGTGGTACGGACTTGACCAGAACCTCGAAAAGTATATAAAAGACAATGGTAGGTTGATCTAGGAACCTTCCTTCCGAAACTCTTCTTTTGAGACTCCTCTTTTGTTCTGGTGCAACTATATTTTGTATTTAAAACCAAACCAGTTTTCCGTTGAGTTGAGACCTGTGCTTTGTGAATTGAGCAAGATAAATGATAGCCTATGATTTAATTTTATGTATCGCGACATACATATTTCATTTCATGGTTTATTTGTGTTCGCGTGATATCAGATATCCCGTAGAAATAATTGTTTGTTGCATTCTACGCATTGAGTTTATCCTATCGTGGCCATCACTGCGCCCCGATAGGAAGTGGATCGTGATTACTTAAGCAATTGTATTACTTCAAGTAATTATATAGTTTCCGATAGTGCGAAAGTTTGAATGACAGGGGCGTCTTAGACATATTTGTATATACTGTGCCAATTCCGGGAGTATAAGCTGGGGTAGTTGTGTGCTTGAATATTCTAATAACCCTTTTGCTGTATGTGAAGCGTCGGCCGTGGTTAGAGGGGCTACGGCAGATACATAAGTTAGAGCCTGTATACGCTGTGCCAATTCCGGAAGTATAAGCCACGATTGTCCAATACATGAATGTGTGAAAATAAGATAATCCGAGACTGATATACAATTACCGGGAAACAACATTTAAAGGGGACTGCAAATATTAAACCGAACAGGATAGGATAAATTAAGTCAAACTATCCGTTTCTACCGAAAAGTCACCAAAGAATTTTGATATTGTGCGAACGTAAACCCAATACAAGCTAATTAACATCGGTGCTTGCTCGAGTCCGCACCGCTTCAGTATACCGTAGTTTCTTTCGTCATTTGCCGTATTTGCATATTCCGTAGACTTTAGGTAATGTGTCCGCATGATTCCGCCTTCTAGCATAATGATTCAAGATTAACTATTCTATAAAACGTAACTATTTTTAACCGTGCCGCCTATCTGATTGAGCTTCCTTATATCCTTCCGGGTCGAGTATTTGTGGTTTTAAACACCGTTCAATTTCATTCCCTATTATTTGCATTGTACAAATTTGAATAAATGTAATATTTGGAATACACCGTTTTATATAGTTATTTCTATCCATCTTTTAATGAGCTAAGTTATGAGTGTTATAACCAAGTATATCAATTGTAATTAAAGTCTATAACTTTGATACCCAATGGGCCCTTGTTATACTTCACTGTAGCTACCCTAGGGACAAGGCTATCTATAAATAGCACCGTGATATGTTTGGTGGTGAAGACTCTGGCAGAAGTCGCCCTGAGGACCTGAACAAAAATCTGGCATCCGAGAAATAAAAGTGGGTTCCACAGTAAGTAGTTTAACGTACAAGTGACAATGCACGTCACATGTTTTCTGAACCTATGAAGATTTGCATTTTTCCATATATGTGGTCTTTTGCGAAAGATTTTTAGCAAATGTTCTTAATTTCTTGCATATAAATGAAACCAAAATCTTTCATTGAGTACTCTAGAAAAAGTTTAAAATTAAATTCATTAGAACTCTGGCCTCCTCAATGACTAGATTTTATAGATTCAATTATATTCAAGATTGTTGATAACATGATTTGAAAGAACTAGACATTTCGAAATATTGTGAATTAGTTCTAAGAAGAATGTATTATAGTATTATGTAATATTCGTAACAGTTTTAGCTTCTAATACCAGTAAAATGATTATTGTTTGTTTATGTTATCAATCTATTGAAATATTGAACTGGGCTGCAAAATTATTGATGTTTTATTGTTTCAATTAATTATCGTGAGGTCCTAGAGAGTGTCTAATATCATTTTTTTTTATTCTACAGCAGGATCAAAATGTTAGGACTTTTTCATTATTTATCTCTTGAGAAAGGTTGATGAAACTTATTATTCTTCATCATACATCATACAACAATGTTGAGCTGTCTCAAGAATTATAATTAGCCTTCAGGAAGTGAAGCGTCAGGAAATTATATTCGTCATATTCACCATTGCTCCCCGGTTCGTTAATTTCCCTTGAAAAAGATTGAGAATATTATTTGAATTTCGCATAGTTTGCTTTGTATAGAAATTTAAATTACAATTTTTATGAAATTTTATTTATATTTAGTATTTCACCTTTCAAGAGCTCATTTTCGTTCTTTCATTTGCTGTACAAAATTTCATTTTGATATTACCACTCAAAAGGAGAGGTGAGTTTGGTTTTGTGGGTTATGGATCATCTGAACGTGATATAACTATTCAAAATGCTAATCGTACTTTTTCTGGATTATGCAATTCACTGAAGTAAAGAAAATGTGTATTTTTATAAAATTTTTTTCAAGAATAAAAAAGTCTTTTATAATTATGATATTTTTTGGTTAACAAATTTTGTAAAATGTGATATTGTGGAAAACGAAAATAACATAATAGTCTAGGAGCTAGACCGATTTTGTTTGACTGAACATTAACTCGATGGCCCTATGGTTTATCGTTAGAGGACGTTTCAATGACCAATTCATCTCACAGACCGAATTTTCCCCGGCTACTAGATCTCGAGATACGGCATCCGCATTTTTTTTTGACTGGAGGTTAACCCCTTCCAAGTTGCGGTTACTTGAAAAGCATACCATTATTATACACTTCCACCATGTGCCATCATTTTTTATCGTGTCCGTTTATCAGGCCGACCAGTTAAAATTTAACCAAAAATGGACTGCAAGTTAACTCCCCCAAACCTGGTGAAAAATGTTCATTGGTGTTGGTAATTGTTAAAATACCCTATGCCATAAAAAGTTATCGGCCCATTTCCGAGTAATTGGCCATTATTTAGACCGAAAATGTTTCTTTTTTTCATTTTGTGGATAAAAGTTGCGGGTTACAAGGTAACATGATGGCACCATGTTGAATAACTTTATTGGAGATCGAATAAAGATTTAAGACTATTGCCATCACTCCTTGCTTATTTGAACGCCCCAAAAATCCCTAAAATCATCCACAAAAATGAAAATAAATTAAAAAGAGCCGTTTCGATTTTAAACCCAGCCAGAGTCGCAATAATTTACTACTTTATCATAAAAGTGGCCATAATATCCATATTTTTCATATTTATGGTTTATGTTACCCCCTACGACAATTTATCATACCCTCCTCACGCTGAATTAACGCCAAACATACAACTGTAATTGAGCATGTTTTTTTTTTACAAAATTATTACGATACATTAATGTACCCCTACCTCCACGATACATTAAATCACCCTCTCTCAAGTACATCATCATCCCCCCTTTAAACAACCCCTATGCAGAACAATATTACAAAATCGGTATTCTTAAGCTTTTTCGTTACAACATTATATAACTGTTTTATTTCTCATTACACCACTAAGCATATTATTAAAAGTAGATTATTTTCTCCAAAAAAAAATAGAAAAAAAATATATATGGGTGATTCTTTCTGAAATCGGCCACCCTATCTTGCCCATTTTTTCTCTACGTTTCAATAAATAAAAATGTACATCCGTGTAGCTTGAACGGTCTACTTTCGGATACCTCTTGGCCTTTTTGGATACAGCGCGTTCCAGCGATGGGAGGCATGAAACAAGGGATGAACATCCATTAAAAAATTCATAAAAAACTCAATATAGAATGCAGACTAACGAATTGAAATTTGTCGACTCTTCAGTTGTATTTTTAAGGAGAATACAATAATTTTCATTCGAAATTTTTTTTGATACATTGCTTCCTTTTGATGTTATTTTCAATTGAAACAAAATCAATTTCTACACCTTCAGATATCGATTCTCAGCTTATATTGCAAGATTATAAAAAATCATAACAACAAAAAGTTCTTATTTTTTCATGTAGAAAACGATTACATAGTTCAAAATGTCGAATCTGAAAAAAAAATTGCATTGCCATTTTGCCTATCAATATGATTAGAATATGCATCTGAATTCATAAAAAAATTGAAGCTATCGTCTTAAGTCGTGGTGATGATACAGTAAGATATATGGGAGGTGGAGGGAAACTGAAGCTGTGATTCTGCTTTATTCATAGAATAAAGAAGTAAAAATAACTACAATACGTAGAAAGTACATAATGTGTATCAATTTATTTGTTAACAAAACGAAATTTATTTTACAATCTGACAATTTTCCCACTCTCTTTCAAAGACTGTTCTGTTATTTCAAAAATGAGTGGGTTCTCTACAACTGTAAAACAAAAATATTTTCATGAATCTTCACATTTGGAAGAATATAGCAGTAATGTTTCCAATGTAATTATTTTGAAAAAAAATATTTTCAATATATTAAGAAATGATTGTTTACGCAATTTTACTTACTTCCTCATTTATTTTAATAATAACTCTTGATTGACTTTTGATTGTTTGCAAAATGACAATTTGGACTATATAATCGTTTTCTACATGAAAAAATAAGAACTTTCTGTTCTTATGATTTTTTTATAATCTTGCAATATAAGCTGAGAATCGATATCTGAAGGTGTCATGCTGTAACGCGCTGTATTCAAAAAGGCCAAGTAGACCGTCCAAGCTTCACGGCTGTACATTTTTACTTATTGAAACGTAGAAAAAAAATGGGCAAGATAGGGTGGCCAATTTCAGAAAGAATCACCCATATATATATTTTTTCTATTTTTTTTGGAGAAAATAATCTACTTTTAGTGATATGCTTAGTGTTGTAATGAGGAATAAAACATTTATATATTGTAATGAAAAAGCTTGAGAATACTGATTTTTTTATATTGTTCGGCATAGGGGTGGTTTAAAAGGGGGATGATGATGTACTTGAGGGGGGGGTGAATTAATGAATCGTGGAGGTAGGGGTACATTAATGTGTCGTAATAATTTTGTAAAAAAAAGCATGCTCAATTACAGTTGTATGTTTGGCGTTAATTCATCGTGAGGAGGGTATGATAAATTGTCGTAGGGGGTAACATAAACCATAAATATGAAAAATATGGATATTATGGCCAATTTTATGATAAATTAGTAAATTATTGCGACTCTGGCTGGGTTTAAAATCGAAACGGCTCTTTTTAATTTATTTTCATTTTCGTGGATGATTTTAGGGAGTTTTGGGGGGTTCAAATAAGCAAGGAGTGATGGCATTATTTTTAAATCTTTATTTGCTCTCCAATAAAGTTATTTAACATGGTGCCATCATGTTACCTTGTAACCCGCAACTTTTATCCACAAAATGAAAAAAAGAAACATTATTGGTCTAAATAATGGCCAATTACTCTGAAATGGGCCGATAACTTTTGATGGCATAGGGTATGTTAACAATTGCCAACACCAATGAACATTTTTCACCAGGTTTGGGGGGGTTAACTTGCAGTCCATTTTTGGTTGAATTTTAACTGGTCGGCCTGATAAGCGGACACGATAAAAAATGATGGCACATGGTGGAAGTGTATAAGAATGGCATGCTTTTCAAGTAACCGCAACTTGGAAGGGGTTAACTTCCAGTCAAAAAAAAAAAAATACGGATGCCGTATCTCGAGATCTAGCAGCCGGGGAACATTCGGTCTGTGAGATGAATTGGTCATTGAAACGTCCTCTAACGATAAACCATAGTGCCATCGGGTTAATGTTCAGTCAAATAAAATCGGTCTAGCTCCTAGACTATAATGTAATATTAATATTTTTAAGCTAAGGAATTAAATTAATAATAAGTATTTTGTTATTTGGTCATAGCCACTCGCCTGGGTTTTGTACTTGCAAATTGAGTTCTCAAAATTTATATTATTTTGTAACTTTTACTCAATGGCGAATAGTCCAAAGTCGGAGGTGTATACTTGACAACGATGCTCCGCAAACATTCTTTATTCTTTTTAATACGATCCCGCTCCCATGTAGTTTGCCATTGCGATTGACATGCAAACTCTTTGTGCTATATCTATATTAAGAAATACACCTTCTGAATAACATTTCAGTATTATGTCAAACATATCTAGTACAGATGTAATGCTGGTCTCCTCAGAAAAATGCGGCTTGAGGTATTCTGCAAAATGTATACACCAAAACGCTCTGCTACATCGTTTGGATACAGCTGTCGGACAATTTCGGCTCAGGGTCTGATTGAAATTAATCAAAACTGCAAAGTGAGTGGATATATTTTCATATTCCTTCTATTTAATTCAGATAAAAAGTCTCAATGATTGAATAGAAGACTTCAACTTTAAATTTTGGCTCCTTCAAATCAAATTTAGTTGATTTATTATTATTACGTTGTATTTCGCTCAATTTTGGTAAAACGTCCTGTGTATCGATTGAGATTTTTTGCATTTTCTTAACGAAGGTATTTGCCAACTTTGTTATGCGTTTGAGTGGGGCGTTTGATGCACAAATTTCTTAAATGCATTTTACTGCATTTTTTGATGTACTCTCTGGATGTTGGTTGTAATCACTTGGAAACTTGCAGTTAGGGGGTTTCAAGGTCGCTGATTGTGAATCTGGCATCGAAATGAATAAAACGCATTTTATTATACACTTTTTCTGAATTTGTTCAATATTTTCTGAGATCAGTTGAAAATTGGTACTCGGGGGTTTTCGAGGTCACTGATTACGAATCTGAAGTCAAAGTTATTAGAAAATTAATAGATTGCATAATAAAATGCATTTATGGTGCATTGTTCCACTATTAAATATTGGATAAAATGAGCTAAAAATTGGTATACGGGGGTTCTCAAGATCGCTTATTACGAATCCAAAGTCAAAGTCTATAGAAAATTGATAGATTGTATAGTAAAATGCATTATTGCACTTTTTTCAATATTAAATAAAATGAGTAGAAAATTGGTTCACAGGCGCTTACCAGATCACTGATTAAGAAACTGAAGATTTCTGTACCTGTAACCTTTACTGAGAGGCTCAGCCCACTCTGAAATATCGTTTACGTTGGCGCGACCATACAGAATCTTAGGACGCGACGCCTACGCAGGTATAGTAAAATACAATAGAGCCCCAGCAGATGTTTTCAACGAAGGTAGTGTTGCATCCCATCACCAGGCCATGTTCCTACCATAGAGTTATTCAAAAATTTTATATTCAGTAGTGAACTCGCTTTCACAGTAAGAACAGTCTCGATATTCTCCAAATATTATCTATAAATAATTTATAGAATAAGTGGCGACCATGTAAAGTCAAATTTGGACCACAGATCTTCAAGAGCATGCAGAAAAGTTGAAAGAAAAATATATTGAAATTGGTGATTCATTAGAACACGAATGCCAGTTGCTTTTGGTTTTATATGGTGCAACATTAAGCTTCCGCAAGCCTAGCATACATGTAAAATACCAGGTACCAACATTAGAACTCTTAGCACATCTTGAGATGTTGGTCGTTTGCCGCTTTGACCTCAAAAAAGAAAGCAGTACGTCTCTGTACTATTGTACCATCATTTGACGCCTTTACGCAACATTTGAAACATGTTTACCTCCAAGTTCAAAATTGGTGTTATGTATGGTGTTAAATATTGTCAAACCGTGCGGGTGAGGAATATGTTGATAATATCAACAATCACTCAACACCTTCCAAGTGGGGCTGAGAAGAGGTGAATCTATATTTTGAGCCAATTCCTATGACACAACCAGCACCTAGTTCGCCTAGATTTTCCAGACTCTACGGTCGAATCACCTGAAGATGGCAAATGCGACTTTGCCGAAACGTCGTGAAATTGGTCCTTTTGAGGACCGAAACCACACAACGCGGATCAATACCCGAGAATCCAGTTCTACATATACATATATATATATATATATATATATATATATATATATATATATATATATATATATATATATATATATATATATGTATATATATATATATATATATATATATATATATATATATATATATATATATATATATATATATATATATATATATATGTAAGTGTGTGTGTATGTATGTGTGTGTGTGAGTGTGTCTACTTGTGAGGTCATAGGTGGACTCATTAATAAGATGTCTATGAAATTTTTTAATTAACCGTTTCGTCCCAGGGTGTTCCATTATTATTTATGAACTACCCTTATCTTATACAGCTTTTTTTCCTATTTTTCAAATTTTTAAATTTTTTTATTTTCTTTACCTTTTCTTCAACTTGAACATATTTATTCAATATTACTGGTGTCTTCTCTTCCGACCACTTGAACTCGCCACGCTGTATACACTGGAAGTACTGCTCGAAATACTACTTGCCTCAGAATCTGTCACCGCTGATTGGAATATTTCTTCACTTTCGTCATCACTAAAATCATATATGTCGGAGACACCGCTTTGTGGATTTATTTCTTCTTCTTCTTTTCTTCTTCTTCTTTTCTTCTTCTTCCTATTGTTCGTCCCATTCATCTTCAACTTCGACGTCTAAATTTGCACTCTCATTTGTAATTGGATCCACGTCAATAATAACTTCTTCAGCAACATTATGCGAATTCTGACATGCTGTCGATCTACCGGAATGGCATAAATTGCAACAATGGATACCTAAATTTTTGTAAGAACATCGCTTCATTCTGCATTCAGCTTTGCACTCGCAGGCAATTATTTTCATTAAGTCATCAGGATGTGGAGGTTTATCTGTTTTTTTTCGGCATTATGCCATTTTCTGTTTGACACCAGCCATAATCTAAGAAGTTTTTATCATCATCGAAATTCCAATAACAAATTTGATAAAAAATTCGGAGGCTATGATAATCAGCTGCATCTTCTGTTGGCGGCAACGAGCATAGTTTCACCTCCACTGATAAATTTTTCAGAGACACCCTCTGAAAACAATGAAAACGAAGTTGTCCTAATGGCTTCGTCTTGCAGTCGTACAGTGATTGTATAATTCTTTGACCGCAGAACTGTATGCTGTCTTTGATGGTGTTTTTATTATAAAAATTATTTCGCGCATCTATAGCCAATTCTGAATTACGTATATTGGTGACGAAAAATTTGGTTCCTAATGGCGTAAAGAAGTCGTAAAATGCAGATTTTGTAGTGCGCATATCTCCGTATTCATCAGATATACTCATTGGAAACGTTGACAATTCATAGTTAAAATAACTAGTTAGTTGCTCGTTCGTCTTCTTTAATAATCTTTACAATCTGTCGTATACCTGAGATAGATATGTACCTCTCACATTTATTATAGTATTCTATAATTATTATACACGTGCATTTACATGTAGGTATGTGTGTTCTGTTATTATTGTTATAAGATGGATATTGGGCGTGTTCAAGTATATTATATAGACCATTCTGTGATTTTTTTTAACGTACGCGTAATAAGGCACCCGCGCGCACATACATACATACACACACACTTACATACACGTACACTCACTTACATACACACATATAAACACATTAACACGTATTTACACATGCACATTTGCATTCATAGGCACATTTTATGATTTTTTTATGTTAAAAAAAATGTATATACCTTTATAACCTTAAAATAGTATCATATTGCTAATGTAGTATAAAAACGATGATTACTTCAAAGAAGTATACGCAAATACCTACATTTTGACGCTAAGCAAATGTCAATCGGATGAAAAGGACATGAGATATTTCAATTGGAAAATTAGCTAAAAAATTGACTTCAACTCGAATTTCTCAGAAACTTTTCAATATTTTGACTTGAAAATTGGAAGGCAGTTTTGAGGGCATAAAACCGACCTACAGTTCAAATTTCAGTTGAATCGGTTGAAAACTGTTCGAGTTAACGTCACGCAAGTTCCCATGCATTTATGTATACATATATATCTATTGCGAGGAAGGGGGAGGTCGGATCAACTTGAAATTTGAACTAAGAGTTCCTTAAACATTCACAATAAAAGGGTTCCAGTTTGGTCTCTACATTCCCAATACAACTGGAGATAGAAATTTTTTTTTGACAAACTTTCCCTAAAAATGTCCAAAATACCAAAAAATGGCGGAAAAAAAAGGGGTTGCGGTCAATTTAGAAGGTAGAAATTTTAAACTTTTCTTTTATACACCAAAACGAACAATTTGCGTGGGGTCGCGTTAAATCATAAAAAATTTACCGATATCACTTATTTTTTGGTTTCACATACTCTACTATATATAAATTTAATTACTTAACCAAGGATAGCAATTTACTCATTATACCGAAGGTAGTTAACAGATAACGCGTCGAATCTAATGTTTGCGTGTGAGTCCAGTATTTGTAATATAAGTAGGCGATATACCTATGTGCAGTTTCCGAGTACACCTAGGGTGACTGGATGACAAGAGACACTACTACGGAGGTGGTATAATACTCCTAAGTACTTTCGTCAATAGAGCTCCCACCTATGACGATCCAGGATATAAAATTCAAAGAAAAGCAGCAACAGATATAACGATTTACATGCTATTTACTGATAGAGATCTTTTTTGTTCATGTTCTCATTTGGAATAAACTTCTGTTCTTGGATGCCGTACTCTTAATGAATGAAAATCTCATTTAGTTCCGCATGATGCACCATGAATAATACGACATACTGTGTCGCTTCATGAATGTATGGAAACGATCAATTATCTCTAGAACGGTTTGAGACATTAGGAACATTAGGAAAGTTTGAAACTTTTTGAATATAAAATTTTTCTTGTCGCATATTTGAAATCTAAGTCTTTTTAAGTTATTGCATATAGCTTTTATCGCGGGCTTTGAGCGCGGCGACCGAATCAAGATATTCCGTGACGAAAAATAATGTAAGACCTAAACACCTAACATGTGTCAAATTAATTAATTAATTTGAAGTTTCTGAAAGTGAGAAATTTCGCTATTTTATACAAATGTTATAACACTCTAGCGCTTTAGACTCCGGGATTTTCACGTGGCCTATCGAAATTAGAAGGTTCGAATTATCTAAAAACATAATTGCATGAACTCCAGACGTCCTATGTAATTAGCTACGAACGAAATCATTTTGACATATGCCTCTAGGAGCTCGCTACGCGTCAGTTAGAGTTTATACGTTAGACGCGCGTAGCAGAGACCCGAAAGTACCTGTTTCCATTAAGCTATTGCATATATTGCATATATCTTTTATCGCGGGCTTTGAGCGCGGCGACCGAATCAAGAAATTCCGTAACGAAAAATAACAAGAACTCGTTTATGTTGCGCTCTCTCGGGTGACTAATATTGAAAAATTGTATATCACGACAAAAAACGATAATTCTACATTCAAGTTTTATAATGATCGAAGGCAAGCTGCATCGACTGCATCTTTGTTGCAAGAATTCAAAAGACTGCCTTTAAATAGTGTTCAGATGACAGCTCAAAGTGTCTTAGATTTCCTTAGTAATAGAAATGGCATTTCATTAATGACTTTCAATTGCCAAAGTCTAAATAGTCACAAATATGATTTACAAGATTCAGTTACGAGACAAACAAATGTGTTACTTCTTACCGAATCTTGCATGGCGCATGATAATCCGATTGAAATACCTAATTTCAATTGTATTGTTCAATTCAAAAGAGATACTGGTCCAAAAGGTGGGGTAGCTATTTACCAAAATGATAATAATGTAACTAATATTATGACTCCGAATATTGAAATAAATATTGCACACGTTAGCGATGTTAATGTTAGGCGCTCACTTTTTGGAGATATTTGAGCGTGCTTATGCAAACTTAGAAATGGCCTACACATAGTCATGGTAGCAATTTACATTTCTCCGAATCCAAAATTGGACGAGGTAGAGCATTTTATTCATCGCACTTTACTGGAGTACACTGAAGAAGGGTCGAAAATACTTGGTACAAATGGTAATAAATTTCCACTAATCTTGGCTGGCGATTTCAACTTCAACTCCGCTGATAAGAAATCAGAGCGGTTGACAACTTTTCTTTCGGAAAAATTGAATTTGAAAATGAATAATGATCCACAAGAATCCACAACAAAATATGGGGCCACCATAGACGCGGTATTTTCCAGATATTTAGAGGATATCAAGTCTCAAACTTATGTCTCTTATTTCAGTTACCATAAACCTATAGTTTCAAAGATAACAAATTCCTGAATAACCTACATGTATTGTAAGATAATTAAAATATTTTAAACGATATTAACTTCTCATTTATTCAATAAAAGAACAAAAATTGTTTTCTTATCGGTCACCACGCTCAAAAAGTGTAACTTGAATTAATATCAAAGAAAAAACTTGAATTAATATCAAAGAAAAAAAAATACTGCATTAATTAAAAATAAATAAATAATTATAATTGCGTAAGTTGAGAAAAAATGCTATGCAATAGCTTCACCGCTGCAGTCCTCGAGTGCCATACGTTTTTTTTTACTTCCCTCACAATAAGTAGAGTTGTGTAGAGGAAGTATTGTAATCGGCGGATATATCCGTTTTGAGCATTTCTGAATTGATCCAGACTATGTTTGACATGGTTTGTGTGTGCGTAACCTACTAATATTGCGCCGTTGCTATTGATTGTTTGGATTTGAAATTTTGAAGACCGGTTTGAAGTGGTGAAAGTAGGAACTATATTGACTTTAAGCGCGAGTGGTATTTCTGAAATTCATCTTCATCTTTCCAAAAATTATAGTATTCAATTGATCCATAAGAACAATTCCGTGTTCTTCCATTTATAAATATATATCACACGTACATATTTAACCCCCAAAAGCGTTCGAAATTCTTATTTTAAGACTCAAGTGACGTCACGATCTATTTTAGGTCTCTATTCTGTGTAAGACGTTCTAGATTTCTTGATTTTGTGATAAATTTTGATAGTTCATATGACAGCAAGTGTCAGTATAAAACAAGTTTACCTATATTATAGTGTAAATAATTGCGAAAGTGCAGGTGTCAGTACGAATCATAGAGTTTTGAAACACATTACATACAACATTTGAATAGAATTTCAAAGCAACATAGTGTATAATTTGACGTTTTTATTACGAGTTTCTAAATCTTTTCCAAAATATTTTCTGTTACTACAATCATTCACCTATATTTGACCAACAGGAGTGTCCCAAAGCTATTTTGCAAATAAAAGTGAGGGGAGTCACGCGATCAGTTGATCACAACTTTTTACGTGAAGTCTGGGTATACGTATATGTGTAAAAACTGAGTGGAGACGATTGCGCCGTTCCTATTGGTAGTATGGATTCGAAATTTGACATAGCGCTCTGAAGTGGGGAATATACCAACTTTATTGTTTCTGAGCATGGTAGACTCGTTTGAAGTGGCATTCTTGACACCGGTCTCGTTAGCTATCTATCTATATTTCATCATTTGAAATGATCCACAGATTTTCCTGATTCTGTTAAGAGAAAACGGAAGGAACGTCTGATAATAATTATATATGGGATATAGGCTCTACACATATAAAACGATGATAAAATGAAAGAGACAAGACTCACTTGTTATATAGTTAATTATTTCTCCTTTAGTTCTGATCAGACTCATAATTTTTTATTGGAATAGGAACTATCTTGTTTCGTGTTTCTTTCTATATTGTCAGGTGAGGAATATTCAAAATTATTAGGGCTGAAATTCGAAGGAAAATTGATTTCACTCCAAGTTATTTTCATAAGTGAATTTCGATCGTGAAATAACACTCTATGTATGATGTATTCCTTTTCTCAAAACCTGGGATAATAAACAAAAGAGCATCATATTACAGTTGAGTATGGATTTGGTGCTTGCTGTATAAAAAAACCAACCGGAACTTCAGTAACAATCGAAGTGACGCTAGAATCTTCTCATGTGGTTTCTATAATACGTCCTTCAACAATATTGACTCTTGATTACTAAGAAGGAATATTGAAAAGGCTATGAAAGAGCTATATATATCCGTGTCTGGTAGATCTTATCTAAGATACCGAATTGATGAATCGAATTATTATTCTATACATCAAGAGCAATCCGACCGGTGCTCACTTGATGGAAGAACAAATCTCAAAATTATAGCAAATACGTCGACGTTTGTTAATAAAATTGAAAAATTTTCTGTTTGTCTGTGACATAATTTTTTACTCTTTTGCAAGCGGGATGCAGTATTTTGAATTTGGTTCAATTTTGATATAATGGTGTAAACTTCTGTATAATTAATATTTCAGGTATATAGGAAAATTGATTTCTAAAACCGAAGTACAAACCAGAATACTTGAATCTACTTAATCTTAAAATTCCAAATAGAAAAGATTTTCTTGGAAAAATCGTGCTAGAACGAATGTTCTACAGAGCAGAACCGTCGAAATGTACATCACTATCGTAGAGGGTCCTCATAATTATGTTGGAAAATATTTATCAAGGGATAATCAACATCTTGGTCTATCGCTACAACATGATATGTGGGCAGGTTCTTCGGTTCTTGATGTCGGTTGCAGGGCCTGTCAAAAGGCGCCTGATACGCTGAGAATTAAATATGAACAAAGTTATAGCCATTAACAATGGTTTTTAACCTTAAATTATATCCAAATTGATTGACAGAAAAAAGCAGAAAATAACTTACTTAAGTATCTTTTCTTTTACAAAAAGTCCTGATTCTTCATCAAAATACATTTCCCTCACATATTTTGGTACCGTGAATGGAAGTATTGCAGACATTTTATTGAAACATAATCCAAAACTTAGCTTTAATTCTCAAAATAAGTTGTCCCATTTTGTGTTCAATGCTAGAGACAAAACAAGGTTAATAAGCCAGGAGTATATAAATTAACATGTTCAGAGTGTGATAACATATACAACATATACTAGATATAATGAACATTTTTGATCTATTAGATTTAATAAGACAGATTCATGTTTCTCTAACATATTTTAAAAGCAGAGGGCATACTTTCCTAAATTTAGATAAAATTGTACATAACCAGAGTAGAGGTCTTAAATTAAACACACTAGGAACAATAGGAATTCTCAAAGGTATTAAAAATAATGACAATACAATTTTAAGCGTTCAATTATACGTATACTACAGCATTTTGTTTGACGTCTTGATAATGTTAAATTTCCCATGATCTCCTTGTGCTTTCCTATTATACCTCCGCATTAAGATTTCCTTATCACAATATTAACTCAACTTCATTATGCAATTTCAATTATATTGTTTTTCCCCTACCGGAACCCCACTAGTTACCTGTGTCTTATATTGTACCACAAAAAGCCCATATTATTCATATTTTCACACATTAGTTTTGTTTGGAGATGACACGCTAGTGTCGAATCACAGTCACGATTTTTTCTATAATATATGTGATAAACAACAAAGTAGAATTCTTTTATTTTATTATATCAAAATGTCCGAAAATCATCTATCTAATAGACATCAGGTAGTGAAAGAAGATCAATCTAGAAGCTCCGAACTTTTAGTGCAAAAAGGATTCCTCAGAGTATGGTTCTTGGACCGAGGCTATTGCTGATCTGTATTAATGATATCGAAGATAATATGATAAAAGGTAAACTGGTTTGTTGTGGTGACGACAAAGAGCTTTTGTTCATAGGTACTTCTTGGCCAGAAACACATTCTAAGATAAGCCATGGCTTAAGTCAGATCCCTCCGAACAGCTTTAGAACTAAATTTTCAATTTTTTCGCCTGCTGTCTTGATTTGCCAGAACTAACAATATAACTGTGGTGGTCCGAAAATTTTAATTCATAGCGTTGAAGTATTGAGGAGTAGAAATAGATCAGCACTCAAAATGCATCCTATACAGTAAAAACTTAATTTAAAAAAATCAATTCACTTAATAATTTATTCAGTTTGAATATATTCTAAAATAGGATGCATTAAAAATACTAACTATACATTTCCCTAGTTGAATCGGTTATTAAGCACGGAATTGACAGTTGGGGAGGTTTATGCGAAAACTTTGCATTCTTTGAACTGAACTAATTTAGAAAATAATGAATAGAAAAGATTGTAAGTTTTCTTCAATGAAGTTATTCAAAGAAGATAATGTCACGAACGTAAGGTATCTGTATTTCCAAGCACTGCTAACCATCAAAATGTATAAGTTGGATAGAAAATGTGTAATATATCATTGCCATTATGCAAAGACAACATCTATTATCAAACCAAATTTAACTTTAACTGGAAGACACTTTATATGTTTAGGCCCCAAATTGCATAATTTGTGGGTCTTTAGTGTTTATATTTGAGTACATCACGTTAGGTAATCTTTGACTTCCAATGATTCCAGTGGAACGTTCTCTCTGTAGAATATTCGATAGATACTATACCAAGCTTACTAATCGATTTTGTAGTTTTGGAGAGGGAGAAGGCTAAAATGAGGATCAGGTAATCCTAGTTTTGGTTATACCGCAGTATAAAAAAAATAAAATAAGAATAAGACAACGTAATTTATCAATGAATGATATTAACACATTTGTGACATCACTGATGGGTAGATTGTAATATTATTTATTTGAAACATGTATAATTCCTGAACATTATAAAAAAATTGTTGTAATTAACATTTTCTGGATAAGGCCACCCACGATTCTGATAAAACTTTACATATCCATTACAAAGCACTTATATGTATCAATAATATGAACAAAACACAAAAACCTCCTTCGTTCATGTACTTCTTCGATGACAGTTCTTGAACAAATATAATAAAATACCATTTGAATCAATATATTCAACGCCAATAGCAATCGAACATTGATGTATTCCTTGATGAAATTTATGCTAAGATAATACAAACAGAATTGATTGAATAGTTCCGCGATGTAAATTCCTTGGAATACTTAGGGGACAACATGATTTTCTCAAATAAAAGAGAAACGCGGATAGAATATATTTTTAAATATTAGGTTAATAAATTTGGAGAAGTGTTCTGAGACAAACCAATTTATTTGGATCAAAATTCTATAATCTTTTCATTGTTTTCATTTAAGTGATTAAAAATTCAGTGGTGGAGGCCATTGCTTTGTAATAATTATATTATATCATATTCATATGATAAGATAAGACACATTTACTCTGTTTTTCATCACAAATATTATAGAAACAAATCGGGACAATAGTTGTCTACACTGGCGTGTCATCTTCAAACAATACTGATATGATGATTATTCATATTTTCATACATTAATATCGGTTGGAGTTGACACGCTAGTGTCAATTTGTTTCTACAATATACTCGTATGTCATAAAAAACGGGCAGTCACCGGGCACTGCTGACAAGGGAAAACTGACATTATGAAGTAACCAATTTATTTTATGTTATCTTTGAATTATTGTAGCATCCGAAATCACAACTACTTACTACTTTACTATTCAAAAACCGTCTCAGGAAAATCTCAAATTCCCGAACTTTCCATCAGGAGAAAGTTTTCTGGGAAAAATAACAGCGGAATCGTGATCAGCGACCCAAAAAACCTACTAGAGGTCATTTTTGCAACAAAATTATGAATTATAAATTATATGTTAAGTATATATAAATTTTCCAAATTTCCGAGAAAACTAACTGCGGAATCGTGATCAGCTAACCAAAAAACATACTAGGAGTTATTTTCGGTTCTAAATTCATTAATTTTCTAAACTTTTGGATTGTTTTTATAAGAATGCTCATCTAAGGGGTTGGAATCCCGTTTTGGAGGGGTAAAAAGGTCGACCCCCGCGTTCTTGATAGCCATGAATGATCTATGGGGTATTAGGTACAAAATGCAAAAAAAATTGAAATTCTAGCTTATATATATATTTTTTTTATTTTCTGGTTCGTTGCCTGGACTATAGGTAAAATGGATTACAAAGATAACATGGATACATTTGTTTCATCAGATTTGACTGAAATCAAGAAAGATCCTACAAACCAATTCCAGTTCAAAACTGAACAATTCGTAGAAAATAGCTTCAGTTGATAGTAAATTTGAAAATAGTAGGTTGAATAATTCTAGTTCTGGTAAACTCAACGGTCTCATAAAAAAATCAGAAACAACACATAGTTTAGCGGGGAAATTGAATTCCGATTTTCAAAAATATAAGTAATTTCAAGTAAGCCGTAAAAAAACTCATTGGAACTTTCAAAGTTAATAAATATAATAACTTTGCCCAAAAATGGAATTTTGGTATCTTTCGGTGTGTCAAATAAGTTTTCAAACTTTTTCCCCATGATTGTAAAATTTTGAAATCAAAAATTCTGTAAAAATCACATACAAATCCCGTTATTGAATTCCGAGATAAAACAAACTTTTGATCTTTGCCTTAGCCAAAATTATTGTCAATTTGATAACGAGTTTTTCACACAAAATGATGGACTAGCTATGGGATGCTCATTGAGTCCCATTTTGACAGATATTTTGATGTCTTCTATTGAAGAAACTATAATGAGTTCCCCTCTAGCTAAAATAGATATTTATTTTTGATTTAGATATGTAGATGAAGTTTTATCCTTTTCCAAAGGTACTTTTCACAACAATTGAATGTTTTATCATCCTTCATCAATAATATTCAACCTAACATTAAGTCCATTTCAGAAACTGAGAAAGATAACAAAATAAATTTTCTAGACCTTAATCTCACGCACCACAATAACATCATTATTTTCGAAATTTATGGAAAACCTACATTCATAGATACAACTATTGCCAATTCATCTTTTAGTCCCCGTAGTCACAAATAGACATACAACTCTATGATACATAGAGCTTTTTCACTTCCTCTTCCTTCTGAAAACCTGAATAAAGAATTGAATATAATCAAGGTTATAGCCATTCACTATAGTTTTCGACATCAAATTATGATATTATAGTTAATTGACAGAAGAAAGCAGACATTGACTTACTCAATTATTCACAAAAAATTATGATTTTTCATTAACATGCGTTTCCCCCATAAATTTTGGTACCGTTAGGGAAAGAATTGCAAATATTTCATCGAAACATAATCTAAAAGTTAGTTTGAAACCTGAAAATAAATTTTCCCTTTTTTTGTTCAATGCTAAAGATGAAACAAATAAGTTTAATTAACCTGTTCAGAATGTGATAACTTTCACTTCGTTCGGTCTAGTCGTAATATGGAAATTAGATATAAGGAATATTTTCGATGATTCAGACTTAATGAAACGGATTCATCTTTCTCCAACCGTATCTTTGAAACAGAGCACACTTTTGCAAATTTATATGAAGTTGAAATTTCACATAGCCAGAGTAGAAGTTTCAAATTAAACACACTAGGAATCAATAGAAATTTTCAAAGGTATTAAAAATAATGACAATAAAATTTTGAACCATCAATTAGATGTGTACTACAAGGTTTGATGTCTCCATAAAGTAAAATTTCTTATAATCCTCTTGTTCCTTCCCATTATAAAAATTTCCTTATCACAATATTAACTCCACTTCATTATCCAATTTCAATTAAACTATTTTAGCAATGTATTTTACCAACCGGAACCCCACTTGTTACCTGTGTCATATATTGTACCACAAATAGCCTAGATTATTCATATTTTTATACATTAGTATCTTTTGGAGATGACACGCTAGTCTCGATTTGTTTCTATAATTTCAATAAATGGAATTTATTGTTGATGAAAGGTTGAGGCCTCAGAGCTATTATTTCATCATCTACATTCACGCGTTAGCACTAAATTTGTACTGGAAACATCTTCGATTTCATAATAGCATGTAGATTCGCATAGATCCAAATACGTAGATTGTGGAAATTGGTTACTCCTCTTGGCTTGGAATTATAATGGTCTATCAGCCATCTACATAACAAAAGCCTTAGTTCAGTGTTACCAGAAAGAATACCTTGAACTGATTGATAGTGGTAGTCCTGATGCAAAATTCACATAATCGAACTTTGTGACATATCAAGCTATCGGGATGCTATTCAGCAACATAGAATATAAACATCATCGCTTCAAGCTTCAAAACCTCTGAAATTCCTTTTATTTCTCCTAGTTAGTGATACGATAAAACGAGACGCGGCGAGATGAACACCTTGTCTCGTCTCTACTGCGCCGTGTGCGATGAAAGAATGCAGTGGACAAAAAGAGAAGAAATCATGAGCATCGCCGTCAGGTAGCTTATTTTTACTGAAAGAAGTTGAATTTGTACTTGTTTAGATTATATATATTCAGATCACTGTATTCTTTGATCATACGCAGTATAGTTATTGCAACATCTTAGAGGGATTGAAGCGAGTATCGCTGATAGATATGATCAAACCTCTTGTGATATCCAAGATACTAAGGGTTCGCTAGAGATAGCTGTGTCGTGGGGAGGAATACCACGATTGGTTTAATTTGTTCATTGTAACACTTACACGAGTTAATAATAATATCTGACGTTGTATCGTCATGATAGCACACTGATTACATATTACTCATTAATATTAACCAATATTACTGATTGAATTGAATATGGATGCATCAATAGCAATTGAATATCATGAATTGATTGATTATATTATATCTAATTATCTCCTTCTTATAGATTCATTTCGAGATTATTATATTATAAACATTCACGGGAAATAGGTCTTATTATTATGTTCGACTTCTTACGACCATCATCAATAGACGTATCGCTGTCAAAAACAGGATTTCTTGAAACTAATTGTATCAAGCACAAAGCGTATTAAGGCTTTAAGTATATGAATACGTATCAAGAAGCCAGTGCATAGCAATCTATTTCTAATAAAAGGTGTCATCTCATGCAATGTGAGACTGAAACCAAACTATAATATACTCAAGTATCCAATTTCGTAATAGATGTTAATGATTTATGAGCCAATAGGAAAAGGGTGTCAGACCTTACTAGAAATATTGTTATTTCGGCATTATATCTAAATTATACTTCCAGCATTATAAAGACGCATGTGGGAATTACAAAGGGTTTTAATTAATTTATTAGTACAAATTTGACTTATTATTTTACTTAATGATTGAACGCATGTTCTACGATTCATAGAATTAAAGTCACGTCCATCTCCAGCATAGATCTTTTATAATAATTGGTTTCTTCAGTTAAAATATTAACATTTTTGTAATCGAATTGATGGTTATAATAGAAACAGTGTTTAGTAAGAGCGGTGGAACTTTCAAAGTTTTTTGTTTCCAGTAATATACTTATGACAGTATAGTTTTGTTTTTGGGCAAATATTCTGCACAGCAATGAAATCTCCTATTTCAGCTACTATTGCTAACCCAGTTATGAAATACCTCGAGGAATCTGTAATAAATTCATTAGATTTTCAACCTGTATTCTTCAAACGACATGCATATTTTTTCCTAATGTGTGTTCCAAAATATAAATGTTGCGAATAAACCTACTAACTGTGTTGGTAAATATTTCTCAAATCGAAAACCTTTAATACCTAGAGATATACAAACCCACACAGGATATACATTAAATTGTTTAGATTGCGATGACACTTATACAGGTATATCTGAACAGTATTTACAACAAAAACTTACAAATTCCACCGCTCTCTTCCATCACAGGAATGTTAATATGTTAACTAAAGAAATCAACTATTATAAAAGATCAACCCTGGAGACGATTCACATGAATTGCGGCTCTGAGTTAGTAAGTCATGGGACTGATGTTCAATCATTAAATTCTTACATGCGTCTTTATAATGTTAAAAGTATATTTTAGGTAGAATGCTGTTATAACAATATTCCTAGTATGATCTAACAACCTTTTCCTACTATCTCATAAATTTTTAGCATCTGGTACGAAAGTGGATACACATTTTTTTAACACCATGCAACTAAATGATTATATTTGACTCAGTCTGTTTCCTAGTTTCTACTTAGGTCTTATTCGCAATATTTGGTTTGTTTGTGATAAACATTGATAAACAAACGAAAATTTGTTATGGTTTTCCTACAGAATTCCTAAGCTACATATTGGTGCTGAACGATAATTACTTGACCCCAGAATCATCTTCGGGAAATGAATCATTTTTCCTTCTGTTGAAAAATGTACATCATCAAGATATTTATTTTGTCGCCAATATGTTGGAATAATTAAGTGGTTCACCAAAATCAATAACAAGAATTATATAATACCCATAGCAATGCCTTTTAAGCGATCAGACCAGATTTTTGTTAGAATTGTAGTATAATAATGTAAAAGCTGTAATCGGTGGGGTAATTATTGTTAGATAGCATAAAGTATTTTGTTACAGCTGCATTATGTTTTCCATAATTTTCAGATTACTGATTCCTCAAATTGTCATTATAATATAATAGTTTTATAAATTCAAAATCATCACTAATTCATCATTATAGCAGTTTCTCATGGAAAAAAATTTAAAAGATCAAATGCAAGTGTGATAATGTTGCATCTGTGAAAACATATTAGACAAATCAATAATATAGATTCGGAAATAAACTAGTCCTTTTGAATGGAATGTATGTGGGTGAAGCAATGTGGATTCTTAGATGAGGGACACGATGTGGGAAATTGCGTCGTCGATTCTATCATTTTCCCATCAGGCTCTCTCTGCTCTATTATTCGATGTAAAACTTATGTCAACCATTCAAAATGAAGTACTGTATGATTCTGTGGCTAATACCCAAGAATACTATAATCAGTGTCTCTATTCATCCAGTAACCGGAAGAATAATTTTATCCTTATTCATTCAGATGACCCTTGCGGCCTTTAGCAATGAGAGCATTAACAGTTGATATACCGAGTTCGAAGTATTCCTGCAACGGCGTTGGTAGCCACTCGGTTAGACTTCGTAGGCATATTTTTTTGCTTCCGATAGCGTAGATTCGAAACTCCAATAGGTAACTGTAACTCATGCTGGTTTGTTGAATGTTTATATATTTTTGGGAATACCAGGCTAGGAGTTTATTCAAAAGTTTGTTTTGTAATTGATTGATTTTCCTTGACCTTGTACATACGTTATGAACTCCAAGCGACAAGATTATATCAGCTTATCTTGTTAAATTTCTATATATTTTCGGAAATATTAGATAGTGGCTTATTCGAAAGTTTGTAATTGATTTATCCTTGTCCTTGCTGAGATGTAGATTGATTTTAGTTGCGCCATGGGGGGTGTTTAGATTTAATATAAAAGCTTATAAACTATAAAAGACTTGTCACCGTGAATGCACCATCCTATAACACTATAAATAAAAAACAATCCACCCTTATTCACTGTAAAAGTGAGGACCCTTCAGCTGATGATAGCTACTTGGTAGGTGAAAGGTCTCAACTTCAACAGTATTTCTAGTGAAGTTGATTGTTCCTTATTCATTGTCAAAAAAAAGCTAATTAGCACAGACGAGGTTAAGACCTGATTAAGGCTACAAATGCTGGGGTCTTTTCTATCACCCGCTATTTACCGAACCAATAACTTCACCCTAATGTATAATACCTTTGCTGGGTAAGTCTCATTCCATGGTCAAGATTTGGAGAACAACTTCCTCAACCTGTCAAATGTTATTGTCATTCGCCAATACAACAATAATGCGTTTACAAATATCTATGAATTCCAACATCGCATCCTACATCGCTTAAACTTGCCGATACGCACCCTGGTAATATACGCATCCTGGTAGTGAAATAACTTATGCCGTATGCCCGTTGTCGGTGATAAACTTCATAGTTGTTCTGCTGTAATAAAACATCCTACAACATAAACAACGAATTAGGAATACAATTAAACATTTATTTGTAATATAGTCTCGACAGGATTTGTTTCCTTTCGTCTCGACCTCATAGTCGAGATAAAATCCAGGCGAGACGAGACGTCAAATTTGTCTCTTCTCGACTGTATCACTTCTTCTGATTAAGCTTCGATTATCTGAACACCTGATCGAAAATGATTCAAACAGACGCAGATTCATACTAACCTAGAGAACATTTTGCGGTTGGGATATCTTAACCAATTTGGAAAACGGCGAAGATATTCCATCGAAGCTTGTCTTGTGTTCTCATTACAGAATCAATAGCAAAACATCACATTGGCACAATCTTCATACGAAAATTTGAAAGGCATTCTGCTTGGATGGAATGTTCCAAATGAAAACTAATAAAATTGTATGTGAGATCAATAATAACCATCAATATGACAAGGTGACAAGAAGCGACAAGTAAATTATATTAGGAGGTTTCCTCATTGTTTCGCATGGTCCAAGAAATCAATCTCACCAACGTCTCAATTCTGTTAATTGATTTGATATTTAATAAAAACACCTTTCAATATTGAATATTTTATCACGTTTCCGTTTTTACCAAATTCAATTATTACCAATCTGTATTTTCCTTCAATATTGTAATTGTAATTGTATTCCTATTATATTTTATTTAAATGTATTATCTGATTACGAAACTCGCTAGTCAGTTTTAATATCATTTCCAAATACTTTTATATTGCAAATGATGAGTAAAACTGTTATGGGAAAATTAGGGTTCATTATTCTGCCGGACAAGTTCATTTACAGCGTGAATCCTAAATTACTGATATCATCAATAAAGTCTATATAAGCCACCGAAAAAGTGGGATATTCGAACTTTTTTCTCACGTGTGTATGCATCGACCTGGATAATGCAAGTAATGTTTTTTCATACACATGTAATGGAGAATTAATGAATTAATTGAACTGATTTCAAAACTATTTATCATTATATCTTTTAAAATTAACAGAACTAGTTCTGAAATTATTCGTCATTGTGTTTTATTAATCTATTTATGTATTAACAAATTTGCCGTACTCATTTTACATAGCGTTTTGATTGTTTTATTAATTTAATTAAATTTAATAATTGTTTTGATAAATTTTATTGAGTTAGTTTCACCAATGTTGTTCCTTCCAAATTACATTAAACTTATCTCAAACAAGAATCCTCAGATATACGCCATGCCGCTCGCCTCGAAACCAATATCCACTTAAAAACATTCAGCTCTACTGAAAAACTGGCGCTTGGCAATATTGTTTCATTTCTAATCCGACATTTAACATCATGAAATCCATGGATCATTTGAAATTTTAAGTCCTTGGATACATTATTGCCAGACGATAATTTATCATTATAAATGTTCTGCCATTGAAAATTTTTGAAAGTTGCACAAAACTTGCAACAATTAATTTAGAAATAATACTGACATTTTGTTTCACCACACTGTGACATTCTCAAAAATACGAGTTATCAACTTAAGCAGAATCTAATATTATGTTCTTATATAAGAAATCAAGCTGAATTGGGTACAAATTGAGCGATGGGGGTAGATAATGGTTTGGGTGGAAGTTTGTTGAAAAAATCGTTGACAAGTAGTGAAATATAGGTATCGGTCGGTCATTCAATACTATGTTACTATTGTTTTTTGGATCTTTTAAAGCTTCTATGGATTCTAGAATATTGAGTTTTTGCCCTTTTTTCGAATATATGAAATATCGGGATCAAAGGTGAAATTGTGATCATGTTCGAAGTGCCTTTTATATAGAACTGGATGTAGTTTCATCCACAAATTATAATTGTTGAGGGCTAGTCCAGGAAATAAAGGTTTTGAAAAGAAAAATTTGAGGTAAAAGGCCGATCTTGATGTGTGAGGGCTCATTCGATTCATTTTGACCTCTAGATCAGAATCTGCCATAGCTACATAGCGGGAAATGTCTCAGATTGTTAATAAACAATAAATATTGACCAAAAACTGATGTGTTATAACAATATATAAAACAAAAACTAAAAACGCTATTTTCCATTAATTTTCAGCGGGTCAAGTAGAAAATTGCAGTTATTTGATGAATAAACAATGCAAATTTAAGGTTTATAACAATTTGTTAGTTATCTATTTGTTAATAAACAACAAAATGAAAATTTTCAAAATAATCAAGATTAGACTTATTTTCAGGTGATTTGAGGTCGCTGAATACGAATTCGATGTTATTTTTTTGATTGGCTGTTGATCTAATTAGTTAATTAACAATTTGTTAATAAACAAATTAACCCAAAAAATGGACATTTTGAAAATAATCGAAACTAGAGTCATTTTCAGGTAATTTGAGATCGCTGAATACGAACTTGATGTTATTTTTTCGATTGAATGTTGATTTAATTAATTAATCGATAATTACTCAGTTACCGAATTGACAAAAAAATTCATTGTCTCGAAATAATCAAGATTAGAGTCATTTTCGGGTAATTTCGGGTCACTAAACATGAATTTAATGTTATTTTTTGAATTAAAGGTTAATTTAATCATTTTATCGATAAGTACTTAGTTACCGAATTAACAAAAAATTCAAAGTTTTAAAATAATCAAGATTGTAGTCAATTTCGTATAATTTAAGGCCGCTGAACAAGAAATTGATGTTACTTTTTGAATCGAATGATAATTTAATTAATTAATTAATTCACTCGGTGAATCAACAAAAAATATTCATCGTTTTAAAATAATCAAGATTACAGTCAATTTCGGATAATTTGTAGTAGTTAAATTTTAATCTAACGTGATTTTTCAATAAATTGTTCATATTATTAGTTGATTGATAGCGGTACCATGGTAACTGAGGGAAGTGCAGGGACGTATGAGCTGAATTCAGAACAAGTAATTCAACCTCCAGGGCCGTAGCCGTATAGGGGAAGAGTGGTTTTTCATGTTACTGATAAAAAATAGTTTCCCAGCAATTTATTCAAAAAATAACATCAAATTCGTATTCAGCGACCTTAAATTATACGAAATTGACTCCAATCTTGATTATTTTGAGACTTTGAATTTTTTTGTTAATTCGGTAACTAAGTAATCATTAATTAAATAATTATATTAACATTCAATCAAAAAAATAACATCAAACTACTCAGCGACCTCAAATTACCTGAAAATAAATCTAATCTTGATTATTTTTTAAATTTCCATTTTTTTGGTTAATTTGTTTAATTACAAATTGTTAATTAACTAATTAGATTAACAGCCAATCAGAAAAATAACATCGAATTTGTATTCAGCGACCTCAAATTACCTGAAAATGAATCAAATCTTGATTATTTTTTGAATTTCCATTTTTCGGGTTAATTTGTTTATTAACAAATTGTTAATTAACTAACTAGATTTACAGACAATCAGAAAAATAACATCGAATTTGTATTCAGCGACTTCAAATTACCTGAAAATGAATCTAATCTTGATTATTTTTTAAATTTCCATTTTATTGTTTATTTACAAATAGATAACTGACAAATTGTTATAAACCTTAAATTCACATTGTTTATTGATCAAAGAACTGCAATTCTCTACTTTACCCGCTAAAAATTGATGGAAACCAGCGTTTTCAATTTTTATTTCATTATGTCAAAAACATGCCATTTATTGGCCATTATTTATTGTTTATTAACAATAGGACAAATTTTCCCCTATGTAGCTGTGGCAGATTCTGATCTAGAGGTCAAAACAACTCGAATGAGCCCTCACACATCAAAATCGGCCTTTTACCTCAAATTTTTCTAATTAGGGTCGATTTTGTATTTTATTTCCTGGACTAGGCGTTGAATATATTTATGGTCCTTGCTTGTGGTACAGCTTATTGAAATTACTTACTAAAATTGGCCCTATTGGTATTTCATACATAATTTTGATGAATAAGCTCTACTTGAATATAATCAACCATTATGTGATGAAAATCTATTCTAAACTTGAATAAAATAAGTATTTTAATACTGAGATACACATTGGCGTTGTTCCTCTTGCTGTATTGGATTTCCCGTTTGGTTCTCATCACTTCCTGATGGTCTCTGCCGTTCTATCTGGAAAACTCGAATTTTGAGTTTTGAGGGAAATATACTACGGCACTACACTTTTTAACAAACACATATTGATATTTTGAGTAGCTAGTCTGCTTCGGATGAGTAATTTGAAATACCGAAAAACTAAGAAAACTGTCAATCAGCTTCTTTGAAAAATTTGATAGAATCAGCCATTACGTGATGAAAATTGATCCTAAATATCAATAAAATAACTATTGATTTCATGTATTTTATTTAAAAATAATCTCTACGTTACCGTTTTGAATAAAATTCTCTGTGATGCCAAGAGTGATCTCAGTTTTTGTTGGATGTATTTATTATATACAGTCCTCTCAATCTTCTGGATAGTCACATTTGCTCATCAAATAACAGGAGCTATTGGAATTGCTGGTTCTAATACGGCTTTAATTAACTTATATCTAACGTCGTATAATTTTGTTTGATACTCATAAATACGAGTACAGAAGTTGAGTTTTTTATAGTCCACACCCAAATGTAGCGTGTAACAACGGTATGAAACAAGTGTATGATTGGATATAACGAAGTATGGTAGTTAACACTGGTTGCCGCTGGTTTCATGTTACGTTACAGCGGTATTGCACTGCATCGTTAACAAGTAATAGTTAACATTTATAATAGGGTGGAATGAGCTTAACATTATTCGTCCTTTAATTCGTGCGTAACAGTATTAGATCCAACATTTCTAGTCGATAAGGATGATTGTTTGTTATTTATAATAGTATAATGTATCCACAGTGTGTACTCATTTATAAAATCGATGGTGGTAGCCGTTTCTTTGTGATAATTTTCGATATTGATATAATAAAAGACTTATTACTTAGTTTTATCGCTTATATTATAGAAACGTTAAAGTGACTATGGTTCCGACAACTAGCGTGTCATCTTCAAAAATACCATTGCATGAATAAATAAAAGATCTCATGATTTTATAGTCAAAATAAAATACAAGTGAGAAGTGACGTTTCGGTTGGAATATGAGGAAATACATTGATTGAATAATTGAAATAGGATAATAGGGTAGAGTTCATCAGGTAATTAGGAATTTTCAATGCTGAGATTTACCAGTAAGATACAAGTACGAGGGAATTTTATGTTATCAAGACATCGGAAAGGATGCTTTGTACGTCTATTTGATCATTTAAAATTTCATTGATTTTATTTTCATACCTTCGAAAATGTCTACTGATTCTAGCGTGTGTTGAAACATCTACTCTGATTATGCAAAATTTTAACTTTATCCATATTTGGAAAAGTGTTAATTTTGTCTGAAATATGATTGGAGAAAGGTGAATAGATTTTATTGAGTGTAAAAGATCGATAAGGTTCCTTATATCTAATCTCTGTATTACAACTCTATCTACCATTGTAAAATCTATCACACTCTGAACAGGTTAATTTATACACCCCAGGTTATTAAACTTATTCTTTTTTTCTACGTTTAACATTGAATGAAATATAAAATTATGTTTCGATAAACTGTTAGGGAAACGTATTTTTATGAGGGATCGGAATTAATAGTGATATGATAAATACTTCTTTAATTTATACTTCTTTCCATCAACCAATATGAAATTTGAGGTCGAAAACCATTGTTGATGGCTATAACCTTGATTATATTCAGTTCTTTATTAAAGTTTTCAGCTAAGAGGGGAAGAGAAAAGGCTCTCTGTATCATTGAATTGTATGGTGATAATTCGTGAATACGGTGAAAAAAGTATCAATCATTGCTTTGCTTCTCATTCTTGGGAAACATGAAGAGCCAGCAAGCAAATATTAAAAAAATACTTTCCACGGATAAGAACTAACAATAGACGTAAGAGCAATTAAGAATAATTCAAAAGTAATAAGGTTATAAATGAAAATGCCTGATTCATCAAAAAAATTACGATATTCAGCTGTTAATCATTTGAAAATTGTTAAATTGAGAATATCCCGCTTAAAAGGTGCAACCATTGATTTCGATTTTTCCGTTGAAAATACTGTTGAAATATCTCGAAGCAAAGATGTATGAAAATCTCATTAATATTATCCATGTACTTAGACATGGAATATGCACATGTCTAAATAGGAAATGTGTGGCTTGAAGAATAGATAATAGTGTACGTGGCAAAATTACTCTTTGCAAATCATTTGATTTGGTTACTGATTTTTATGTTTCAGATCCAATAAAATACTCATCGCATTTGTGTGAAAGTTATGAAATGAACTATTTTATTTCTTCATCTTTAATTATCTTCCTATTAACTGAATAATAGTCAAATTAATAATGTTTCAAGAAAATGTACAAAGCAAATTTTCCGTTTATGGGAATCAAAGCCGAGTCTACTGAGTGAAAGCCAGGTATCCTAGCCTCAGACTAGAAAGAACGGTGATAATGTAAGTTAATAATTGCTGTTGCAGTAGAAAATGTATCGTGAGAATTAGAGAATAAATTTTGATTTGTACTTGCGTACTTGGGAATAATGGGGACAATAAGAATGATCAATGAATTACTCATATTAATAAATCTGTTACATGTGATTATACAAAGGATTGTATCTCAGGTAATAATAGCCCAATTTCGATGAAATTCCAGTTGGAGCGTTGATTGAAAGGGTTGGAATAATAACTCTCACGATCAACGGTTGAAGGTATTTAAGCTGACCCACAATCCCTAACATTTTCCCTGATTTCTATTATGACTTAGAGGTGGCCTTACTCCAAATCACAATGTTCCAGAGAGAGTGCGTTTCAGTCTAGTGGCCTAGGTCCCTTAATCTAAGCGCCGTTCTCATGTCTTCAGCTTTTATGAATAAGTGAAGGGGTGGTATTTCAACGAGAGTTCCGAGAGCTCACTTTGAAGCCTACCTCATACCACTCGTGACATGCAGCTACACAAGCAAGCCGCTGCAGTCGATCTGAGATGCGTTAAGACATAGAAGTCCCCATTCCTGGCCACCACACAACCCTCAATTTGCAGGACCCCAGCGAAGCGCACAACTTGCGTTTCCTGGTGAATAGTACGCTGAGCCCCTCAGTGCAGCATCAGCGGGCTAGCATATAGAGCAGCGTATTTTGAACTTCGTACAGTGTCCGCAAGTGCCGCCCAAATGTGAGGCCAGCTAAGTCATCGGCATATGCTTGGAAGTAATACTCTCTCTCTAAAAGTCATTCAGCAAGAGGCATCACAGAACCAGAGATAATACCCCCTTGTCGACAGCATCTCTTAGCGGTGTTCTGAACAACGCATTCGTTATTTTGTTCCTTTAACATTCGTCGAGTCAAATAGGTATTAAAACAGGCCGACTTACGAGAATCGAAAGATATGGACCGATTTTGATGAAACAAAGTGCATTCGATTCGGAATGACGTCTAGAAAAAAGCTTACCGGTTACTTAGTTTTTTGTGTAAATTTGTTATTATTTTTTTAAACAAAAAATTGAACAATTTTCTGGCTAATTATTGGTAAAATTTAGTCGGGGGTTTTCGGGGTCGCTGATTACGATTCTGAACTCAGATTGGCCAAAATCGAGCTCCCAGCTGGTAATTGGCCACTTTAATTGGACCAAGTAACCATTTTTTTTAAATTTCATCAAAAAAAGCCAGGAAAAATCACTCGGGGTTATTTGGGGTCGTTGATTACGATTCTGAACTCAGATTGGCCAAAATCGATCTTCCCAGCTGGTAATTGACTAGTTTAATTGGACAAAATTGTTCATTTCTTCTTAATTTCATCGCAAATAGACAGGAAAAATTACTCGGGGGTTTTCGAAGTCGCTGAGTACGATTCTGAAGTCAAATTGTCCAAAATTTAACTCCTCAGCTGGTAATTGGCAGGTTTAATAGGACAAAATTGACCGTTTCCAAAATTTCATCAAAACTAACTAGAAATCCTCAGTTAGGGGTTGTGGAGGTCGTTGTTTCATGTTGAATGTTTGAAAATTTGTTAAAAGGGGGTCGTTACTAATTCAAATCAGAAACAAAATCGAATTCTAATATTTTGATTTTTTAATTTGAAATGAATGCCCGCTCATCTAAAAATTTTTTCTATCTTCTCTACTCAGTCTTTTCATATTCCACACAGCATCTTTTACATATACTATGGACATATACATCAAGCAGATGTCAAGAAAATATGAAGTATACTGTTGCTTGTGCAAATTGTATGGGAAATTGTAGTAACAATTTCAGTCTGATCAATCCAATTTCACCTGGAGATGACGACGAAGACGATGATGAAGTAGATAATACCAATGAAGAAGAAGGCATTGCAAATATTCAATATATGACAATTATCATGATTATGATAGTGACGATAAAGATTGATTTTACTTGTACTTACTGAAATATGCATTTTGTAAATGATATTCAATTGATTAAAAATAATGTAAATATGTATATTCTGACAATTACCAGCTGAGGAGTTCGATTTTGGACAATTTGACTTCAGAATCGTACTCAGCGACTCCGAAAACCCCCGAGTAATTTTTCCTGTCTATTTGCGATGAAATTAAGAAAAAATGATCAATTTTGTCCAATTAAACTGGCCAATTACCAGCTGGGAAGATCGATTTTGGCCAATCAAACCTCATATTCGTAATCGCTTAATATTTCCTGTCTATTTGCGATGAAATTAAGAAAAAATTAACATTTTTGTCCAATTAAACTGGCCAATTACTAGCTGGGAAGATCGGTTTTGGCCAATCTGAGTTCAGAATCGTAATCAGCGACCCCAAAAACTCTTGAATGATTTTTCCTGGCTATTTTTGATGAAATTTAAGAAAATGGTCTAAGTCACCTCCATCTTCTAGGTCAGAGACGCGGATGTGTTTTTTCTCTCTTGTCTTTTTTTCACATTTTTCTCTAGGTAGCTGCCTCTTTCTCATTTTTTTAGTATATTATTGAGTAGTTCACGACAAAGTGAAGATGTTAATTTCTCTGAAATTTTCACAAAGAAATATCTCATCCAATTATTAATTGTTTAGGTTCAATAAGCTAAAATTAAACAAACTTTTTTCCATGTGATGGTACCAGAGGTTGAGGGTCTACATTTGGCAACCAATCATATTGAGAAGAAAATAGTTAAATTGAAAATAATGTAACACTATTTTTTCAAAATTACCGCGGTGATTTTTAGTAATATGTGTTCATGGTGGTTTGAGAAATTAGTTACGTAGCAAAGGTCGGAAGGAAAATATAACTTAATAGTAATATAACAATGTTTGAGTACTCTAGGTGGAAGTTGTACCATTTCCTTGCAACTATCACAAAACTGTAATCGAAGAATATTTCACTAAATGGGTGTTCATATGTATTTGAAGAATTTAATCACTAAAATTAGAGAAATATCGAATAAAACTCAAATTGAACAATAACTTGCAGACAAACAAGCCATTTATATCCCGTCGCTTGGAGCCGTTTACTTCCAAAGGACGCAATTGTATATTCGAGACTGCTAAACAATTGAATTTCACACCTAAAAACAGAATTAAGCCCTCTATTTACTCTTATCAGGATCAGGAGAGTGGGCGTCGAATAAACGCAAGCGCGATGCTGGAAGCGCGCCCTAGTGGTGAGCTTTCCAGCCAGTCTGACCTGAACTACCGTGCTGAAATACGGGTCGATTCTGAAATAGGCAACTTTTAATTGCTCATGATTTCGGCAAAAATTACACTTATACAGCATATCCTTTAAATTCTGTGCCAATATAATAATCTTGAAAAATTTTTAAATACATTGTTTAAGCGTAAACTTAAGATTAGTTACTGATTGTGCCACATAATAGTGTCAAATTTTAAACGTAATTCTCAATAATATCGAATTTAATTGAATATTGTTAATCATAATTTAGAAATGGGAGCGAAGGGAAGTGTGGAAGCAGCGAAAATCAATGCACAAAATTGGAACAACCTCGAGGTAGGATTTTATAACGTTTCTCAACTCCAATAAAATACTGAAGACCTATCGTCACAAATCATAATTTGAAGCCCTTAATGTTTGAAAATATAAATCGGAATCGGTACTGATCGTAGTATATACATCATTTGTTTATTATTGTTGGCGGAAGTGGTTCATTATAAGGTTACTAACGATTTTAGGTACCGGTATTTGATAAGTTCTCAATTGCGCAATGAAACCACGAAGATCTCACCACATCATAGAATTTACTTGCTAACTGATATTATCGGGGAACTTCTGTAATGATATTTGATGATACTATGAAGAATAGCTCGGCATTCCCAATTTTGTCTCATTCAAATACATAAATAAATAAACAGAAATAGAATACAACTCGCAATGTAGTTTGTAAACAATCTGCATCAGAGTTCATACTGGAAAGCTAATCCATATATCATCTCATAGGATCAAAACTAATAGAAAACAGATTGTTGACGTTATTAGATATTCGTTCTTGTTATTGTTATCAAGTGAAGTATATTTATGTTGATATGTATAAATCAATGATTCCAGCTACATAACGAACATGCCCCATTCGAGTACTATAAAATAACACAAAATAATTAAGTTGATAATTATGCTTCTCCTATATGTGAGGAGAGTTGAGTTATAATGGATTTTCATGCAATCACAGGAGATGAAGAAATGGTCATGTAAATTAATTGAAAGTAGTGAATAATTCTAGTGGCTAACGCTTTCACTGGATAAATAAATTAACTAAATGAACTGTGAACTATTGATCACGTGACTTCTATAAGCAAAGTTGTATTACAAACAAAATTGTGTTCTTTACTTATTTTGTAAGATACAAAATAGTTGTAGTGTTTATCTGATGTTCGAAAAAACTGTAAAATATATTTTTTTCTTTTAGTATGCTTTAAAATAAAAGGTTGCCTTTAATTTTTTTTTCACTTTTAAATTCATTTTCCTATATATTTTCTATTTCTACAATTTGATCCGCAGGAGTATCTGAAAGCTAGTTTGCTAACAACAGTGAAGGAAGTCAGGTGATGATCAATTGATTTATATTTTCATGAATAATTGCAATATAACACATGACCAGTGTCTGAGGGTATACTTGTCAATCACAAAGCTGGTATTTTGGAAAAGTGTTCCTTTCCTTGCTTATAGATATTTTAGTCACCTCTCTGCTGATTAGTTAAAGTGCGTGCCAATATGTAGAGTGCTTGGAGGTTTCACGTTAATATCATGGTAGATGAATAAGATTTCTAAACTTGAATCCTGAATTCAAAAAGAACATAGAATCTATAGTCTGAATAATAATCTTCATGAAATTTCATAAATTACCCTCATATTCTCATTATATAATCCTCTTTGAGTTTAGGAGGCGTATATTCATTTAACTTGTTGAAATTCACTTATCAGGATGACTTGCGAAGAAACTGTATACTTGAGTTTCGGTTCTCCTTACCGGTTTTACTCTAGCATCTATGTATCCCATATTGGATAGAGGTTTTAACATATTTCTTATGGTTTGTTGTACACTTGACAGATTCACAAAAGTGAGATACTACTACTACTACTACTAGGTACTACTACCATAAACAAAAAATTTCCAAGAGATAAATTTGCTAACTCCGAAGTTCCGGTAGCCAAGGCTATCCAACAGAACTCAATTATTAACGATTGTTTTTACACGGGTAGATGAAAGAAATTCAGTTATTGCTCTAAACAGGAATGGCTATCGGTATTGATTATTATTTTTTAAATACTGGTGATTACGAAAAGTTGAGATCAAACCCAACAGATAAGTATCAGGAAGTGAAAGAGTCACTGGTACAGAATGATAGTTTTTAGCCAGAAACTTAGCATAACTTCCATGAATTAACAACTCCCTAAATTATATTCTTCCATTAAGATTCATAAGGAAAATAATCCATTCCATCAGGCCTGTCGTATCATTCGTAACAGCCCCATCAGTTAAGATATCAGAGAAACTTATGAAAACCGTTTTAACAACCACTAAATTTTCTCCGAATACAAAATGATCTAATAGAAAAAATCAAAAATGGCATAATCTCAGATGATGGTTAATTAGTTTCATTGAACTTACAAAACGTATTCCCTAGTATACCTCTCTCAGACAGTTTGAATTTATCAGGTAATCTCCTGAATAAAAATCATACTAACCCTTGCATTGAACAAGAGATAACCATTTTGCTTGGGATTTGTTTAAAACAGTATTATTCTTAATATGAAATATAATCTCACGACTTCATAGCATGTTTCATTGGAACTTATAGATATTTGAATACATTCCTAAAATTCACCTGAATATTGAATTCACAATTCAAAAGGGGGAAGAAAACTCCATTGATTGTTTGATTTCAACATAAAAAAAATTAATAAAAATTTTGATTTTTCATGAACCCACCTATACTGATCTGACAATTCACAATATTTCAAACCATCCATTCCAACATTGAACAGCAGTCTATAATAGTTTCATACATAGTCTACTTACTCAACGTACCGATGTCAAACGATAATTTTGTTTAAGAGTTGAATATCATTAAACAAATCGCGGTAAGTAATGGTTAGGTATTCTTCCAAACTTTCAGATCAGATCATATCTAAAAAGGCTCTGATCAATTGATTATGTGACTTCGCTTACTTTTGTAAGCAATAAAAAGGTTTCGGACACTTCTGCGGGTCAGATGTATGATTATAAGAACAGAAAATATATTGAATTGAATTTTTATTCAAATAGTCTACAGAGGCTTGCGTGAATTATTATCACTTTAATATAATCTTGTTTTGAAATTCCAACTGCTGTGACATGAACTATCAAAATTTGCCACAGAGTCAAGCATAAAAAATTGACTCTGACTTCTCATTTTTTGGGCACAATACAGCAGCTTGCCATGCATAATTGTGCTTTTTGATCACCACTAGGAAGCACAGCATGAGGGTTTAGCTATTTGCGATATGTTTCCAGAACATCACATAACTAATCATAATTTGTAAAGTTATAACTACAAAAACGGTCTGCAATAGTTGGAATGAAGTTTTAACGTCGTACAATTTCCATCTTTTTCTTCTGTGATGCTGATTTATTGGAGGAACCATAAAATAAATCATTGTTATTATATCGAAACTATTTCAAACTTCATTTATCCTGATAGCTCAACTATTTACACCACAGAAACTGGACTGCATCTTCACACTTCGATGACATCACGTGAATCTAAAATGAAAATTTCGAACTCCTCTTTATGGTACATATACGCGTGTGATGTAAATTTATGACCAGAAAAACACAGTTATCAAAATACTATAATTCTATGTGAAAAATACGACTCGAAACGGGATTGAAACAATACAGTTTCTATTCTCACCACTTCGGTCTGGGATCTGCAAAATTTCAAATCCATACATCCAATAGGAACGGCTCAACAAAAAGTTAGCAATCAACTCAAATTAATCTACTATAAAACAAAACTATTCTTACGTCGTCACACTTATGGGGCCACACTACTAAAATTTCGAATTGTCTTAGTAATTTAGGTATAGACGTAGCGTATGAAACGCAGAATAATTTAGCTACATACATTGAAAAGATATACTCTGGTCTGACGGGAGGTCCCTTCAAGAAACGGATCAAATAACATAGGCGTAGCTTCATTAATGATAAATCGGATTTAACCTTTGCGGAACCAGTCAATCATGGAAAACCATAACTTTGAAGATAATTTCAAGATTTTACAGATTCAGAATAAAAGTAACAAATTGAATTGGCTTTAATCCCCAGAAATTAATAAATATAAGAAGTCAAATATCCTATTGAACGATCTACAGATACTTAATAAATTAGCCTTGTCACTAACTGCCACCAAACCTGTTTTTTTTCCTACATTTCAGGTGCCGTCTTTGAAAGGCCATATCTTTTAATGGGACGGCCAAATCGAAAATTTTTATATGAAAAACCCCACGGAGGTCATCGTTTCAATTATACAATACATGAATATATATATTCATATTTATAGGAAAAATCACAAATAATAAATAATAATAAGAACAATATTATTGAATTGAACGTAGATTTGAAGTTTACTTGAAATTTAAATAGAATCATATTGTTTCATTGGTCTAAATTAAGATTAAATGAGTGTAACAGTTTCAAGACATTTTTAAATTTAACGATTGAAATATTAAAAATGTCGACTACAGTAGGAAGACCATTGATCAGTGTAGGGATAAGAGCATGAATAGCATAATCCGTTCGATGATGGGAAATAGCCATAGACTCTCGTGAGCGAGTAAAATGGCATGGTGTTGGAATGGAAATTGAAAGGTGTTGACAGGTCGAAGGAGTCAACCAGAGTATTTAGTATTTTATAGTCAAATTTAACCTAATATTTCTTCTCGCTTTCAAGCGTTCGGGATACTCATAAGCAGTTTTATCTATGTGCAATGTAAATAAAAAGAAATTCACAAATTTTCTCTGTACTCTCTCAATACGGTTTATGTAGGGGCTGTAGTGTGGATTAAAAATAACGATGTGCTATTCCAGTATAGGAAGTATTAACGTAAATAATAAAATAACACAATTTATATTTTGAAAATCACTAGCTTGTCTTTTTATGAAACCACACAAGCTCTTTTAAGCATACCCGCAGTATGTGAGTGAAAACGTTGATGCATATCAAAAATGACTACAAAGTCAGTATTAGTATTAATCGGCTAAAGTATTTATGAATACGATATAAGTAAATTTCCTTGAAAAAGTTCAGCTTAACATTTTAGAACATTTATCAACATATGATTTTTGCACACCACCGTCCAATAGCGTTTAGGTCTTATTGTAAGCGAAAGCAATCACTTATGTCAGTAATATTTCGATAAATATTTAAATCATCAACAGACATGAAAGAACTCAAAATTTCATTTTTGGTAATAAATCATTCATAAATATTGAGAAAAGAATGGTACATATGAATGATTACCCCGAGGCACTCCTGAAGTAACATTTATCACTTTTGGGAAGATCCCATTTAGTTAGTGAGGTAAGATTTCATCCACAACAACAAATGTCCCATTATTACATTAGATTCGAGTTTGGTAACACTAAATTATGTAGAACTGAATCGAAAGCTTCCAGAAAATAGGTGTAAACCGAATGAACTTCGTTAATTTTTCAAATGATATTATTATATAGTTATTGCAAGTTGGAAGATTCGATTCAATGATCCAACCAGAAAAAAAAAACATGTTGTTGAGGAGCAACTGAATTTTTGAATCAACACTTAGTTTACATTGAAGCCTAAAAGTTTTATAGTTTGTTCGATCACATAAATCGGCAGACTTTTTGAAAGCACTGTATGCTTTTTCGCTTTATTAAATTTTCAGTTTCTTGTGAATATCAGGAATGAATATTGTTGTTACAAACAATTTCTTTATAGTTCGGATTACCATTGTTCTACATGAAGATTATGCTGGAAGATAAGATAATTCATTATAATTTTGCTTCGCTTCCAAAATCTGAATCTCTCGTCTACAATATGATCCGATGGAAGCAAATTCACAAACAGCATTATATTCAAAGTAATAGGTATAAGTAGGTACAAACTGTTAAATTTCCACTATATTATGAAACAAAATTGTTTTGACGCGATACAGTGGGAATTAATAAAGAATAATTTATATTGGGTGATGATGATTAAGATTTTTAGATAATACCGGGTTAATCACTTTGGTATATTACAATTAATGATGTTCATAATCGTATTATACAGGATGTCCTCGAACTGCGTGGCTAAAATAAAACCGAAGATTCTTTGATTCGGAAAAAATTTGATGAGCCTTTTTAATTTTGCCTCAAGTGTCTTGTTTAGCTGGTAGAGGGCTTCAAAGTTGCAAAAATAATTTTGTTTTTTCGGTATAACTTGAGAACATGATTAAGGAATTTTACAATATTTGGCAAGTGAGTTACTGTCAATAATAGCCGTTTTTGAGAGCGGAGCATAGAGCCTTAGAGACCATAGAAATGGCTCAAACTTGAGGATGTAACGGGAAAAGTGTCCAGAACTTTTTTGTGATCAATGTAATTCACTCTATATTTTTTATGTGGATAGCTTATCTAATTTGAAAACTTTTCTTACTGTTAGAAAATTTTGATAAAATCAACGGATTAGCTTGAAAAAAATAATTTTCGAGTCTCTGCAATTTTAGCTTACTAATTTTACTTGATTAAAATACCTTAGTTGCCTTTGCTTTTCTAATGTCACTTTGGCATTTGGAGAATTTATTCTCAAAACTGTCAGTTTTTACTTTGCTTTCCGTAAAAATTTTATAAACACTGAAATGGTTAATATCTCGGTAAAACACGAATAATAAAAACAATAGAAATGAGGAAACGATGTGATTATTTAGGAAAAACAAATGCTAAATTAAAAGAAACAACAAAACTCCTTGGGAAATCGCTAAGGCATCAATTGTTCGAAATGTTGCCCATTTTCCTGAATACACAAATTAATTCGTTTCAAGAAATTGGATTGAACTCTGGCTAGTACTTCAGGATCATTCTTCAATAAATCCGCTTCATGATTAATTCGCTGCAATAATTCCTCTCGTGTGTTTACTGGAGCTGCATGAACTTTCGACTTCAAAGCGCCCCAAAGAAAGAAGTCGCAGGGCGTCAAATCAGGGGAGCGGGCCGGCCAGTTCACTGGTGCATCGTGTCCTCTACCTATCCAGCGATCTGGATATTCCGCATTCAAATGTCACCTCACAGCTAATGTGAAATGAGGAGGTGCACCATCATGGATAAACCAGGCCACGACGAATGTGTAAGGGCAAGTCTTCAAACAGTTCAAGTAGCCTTTGTTCCAAAAAGTTCAAATAGTTCTCCTCGTTTAATCGATCGGGTATAACGATAGGGCCAATAATAAAGTTATCCACAATTCCAACCCAAACATTGATTTTAGTTTGATTCTGAAAATATGTAACTTCCGTTTCATGAGGATTTTCATCAGCATAGAAATGTTCATTATGGAGGTTAAAAAGACCACATCTCGTGAAAGTTTCTTCGTCCGTGAACAGAATTCTTCTACAAAAATTGGGGTTTGCGTTTTGTCTTTGGACAATAAGCCGACAGAAATCTAGCCGATGACCTGGATCCATGGGCAATGAGTCTTGAACTGTTTTAATATGATAGGGATACAACAGTTCTTCTTTCAGTACATTATGAACTAATGATTTTGAGGCTCCAATACGAAGTCCCAAACGTCGTGTGCTTATCCCAGGTTCAGTTTCAACCGCTTCCATTATCTTTTCTTCGAGCTCTAACGTCCTTCTTGTCCGTCGTCCGTCTGCGTCCAGTTTCTCTGCGATTTGCTTCAAATTTGCCAGTTTCGCGAAGGTTTGCCGATTTGGAATTCTGCGATGCGGATATCTTTCCCTTCTCCGGCCATTGCAACGTCCATAAATCAATAACATATCAACCATTTCAGTGTTAGTGAAATTTTGAGCCATAATTTTATAAAATTTTTACGGAAAGCAAAGTAAAAACTGACAGTTTCGAAATCGCTAAGGCATCAATTGTTCGAAATGTTGCTCATTTTCCTGATTACACAAATTAATTCGTTTCAAGAGATTGGATTGAACTCTGGCTAGTACTTCAGGATCATCCTTCAATAAATCCGCTTCATGATTTATTCGTTGCCACAATTCCTCTCGTGTGTTTACTGGAGCTGCATAAACTTTCGACTTCAAAGCGCCCCATAGAAAGAAGTCGCAGGGCGTCAAATCAGGGGAGCGGGCCGGCCAGTTCACTGGTGCATCGTGTCCTCTATCTATCCAGCGATCTGGATATTCCGCATTCAAATGTCGCCTCACAGCTAATGTGAAATGAGGAGGTGCATCATCATGCATAAACCAAAGGTCACGACGAATGTGTAAGGGCAAGTCTTCCAACAGTTCAGGTAGCCTTTGTTCCAAAAAGTTCAAGTAGTTCTCCCCGTTCAATCGATCGGGTATAACGGTAGGGCCAATAATAAAGTTATCCACAATTCCAACCCAAACATTGATTTTAGTTTGATTCTGAAAATATGTAACTTCCGTTTCATGAGGATTTTCATCAGTATAGAAATGTTCATTATGGAGGTTAAAAAGACCACATCTCGTGAAAGTAGCTTCGTCCGTGAAAAGAATTCTTCTACAAAAATTGGGGTTTAGCGTTTTTTCTTTGGACAATAAGCAGACAGAAATCTAGCCGATGACCTGGATCCATGGGCAATAAGTCTTGAACTGTTTTAATATGATAGGGATACAACAGTTCTTCTTTCAGTACATTATGAACTAATGATTTTGAGGCTCCAATACGAAGTCCCAAACGTCGTGTGCTTATCCCAGGTTCAGTTTCAACCGCTTCCATTATCTTTTCTTCGAGCTCTAACGTCCTTCTTGTCCGTCTGCGTCCAGTTTCTCTGCGATTTGCTTCAAATTTGCCAGTTTCGCGAAGGTTTGCCGATTTGGAATTCTGCGATGCGGATATCTTTCCCTTCTCCGGCCATTGCAACGTCCATAAATCAATAACATATCAACCATTTCAGTGTTAGTGAAATTTTGAGCCATAATTTTATAAAATTTTTACGGAAAGCAAAGTAAAAACTGACAGTTTCGAAATCGCTAAGGCATCAATTGTTCGAAATGTTGCTCATTTTCCTGATTACACAAATTAATTCGTTTCAAGAGATTGGATTGAACTCTGGCTAGTACTTCAGGATCATCCTTCAATAAATCCGCTTCATGATTTATTCGTTGCCACAATTCCTCTCGTGTGTTTACTGGAGCTGCATAAACTTTCGACTTCAAAGCGCCCCATAGAAAGAAGTCGCAGGGCGTCAAATCAGGGGAGCGGGCCGGCCAGTTCACTGGTGCATCGTGTCCTCTATCTATCCAGCGATCTGGATATTCCGCATTCAAATGTCGCCTCACAGCTAATGTGAAATGAGGAGGTGCATCATCATGCATAAACCAAAGGTCACGACGAATGTGTAAGGGCAAGTCTTCCAACAGTTCAGGTAGCCTTTGTTCCAAAAAGTTCAAGTAGTTCTCCCCGTTCAATCGATCGGGTATAACGGTAGGGCCAATAATAAAGTTATCCACAATTCCAACCCAAACATTGATTTTAGTTTGATTCTGAAAATATGTAACTTCCGTTTCATGAGGATTTTCATCAGTATAGAAATGTTCATTATGGAGGTTAAAAAGACCACATCTCGTGAAAGTAGCTTCGTCCGTGAAAAGAATTCTTCTACAAAAATTGGGGTTTAGCGTTTTTTCTTTGGACAATAAGCAGACAGAAATCTAGCCGATGACCTGGATCCATGGGCAATAAGTCTTGAACTGTTTTAATATGATAGAGATACAACAGTTTTTCTTTCAGTACATTATGAACTAATGAATTTGAGGCTCCAATACGAAGTCCCAAACGTAGTGTGCTCATCCCAGGTTCAGTTTCAACCGCTTCCAGTATCGCTTCTTCGAGCTCTAACGTCCTTCTTGTCCGTCTGCGTCCAGTTTCTCCGCGATTTGCTTCAAATTTGCCAGTTTCGCGAAGGTTTGCCGATTTGGAATTCTGCGATGCGGATATCTTTCCCTTCTCCGGCCATTGCAACGCCCATAAATCAATAACATATCAACCATTTCAGTGTTAGTGAAATTTTGAGCCATAATTTTATAAAATTTTTACGGAAAGCAAAGTAAAAACTGACAGTTTCGAGAATAAATTCTTCAAATGCCAAAATGACATTAGAAAAGCAAAGGCAACTAAGGTATTTTAATCAAGTAAAATTAGTAAGCCAAAATTGCAGAGACTCGAAAATTATTTTTTTCAAGCTAATCCGTTGATTTTATCAAAATTTTCTAAGAGTAAGAAAAGTTTTCAAATTAGATATGCTATCTAAATAAAAAATATTGAGTGAATTATATTGACCACAAAAAAGTTCTGGACACTTTTCCCGTTACATCCTCAAGTTTGAGCCATTTCTATGGTCTCTAAGGCTCTGTGCTCCACTCTCAAAAATGGCCATTATTGACAGTAACTCACCTGCTGAATATTGTAAAAGTTCTTCATCACGTTCTCAAGTTATACCGAAAAAACAAAATTATTTTTGCAATTTTGAAGCCCTCTACCGGGTAAACAAGACACTTGAGGCAAAAGTAAAAAGGCTCATCAACTTTTTTTCGAATCAAAGAATCTCCGGTTTCATTTTGGCCTCGCAGTTCGAGGTCACCCTGTATATTTGAATAATTGGATTTTAATGTTATAAGTAATTCTAATATTAGAACTACTTATGATCGGATGACTGCTCATGATAATTTTATTGTTTCATGTTTTATGTGCATTTTACACACTACCTCATCCCTACTCGCGGAGAAGGATAAGAAAGTATGACTCAATTTTGTTCAACAACATAATATTTTTTATTATTTGGTATTAGCCGATTATCTTTTTTTATATTCTGACTACACGAGAGGAAAACCTACCTATAGTGTTCTTAAAACATTTTGTGAGCCAGCGATGCAATGTTGGGGGAGAAACTAGCCATTTAGATGTATCTTAAGTTTGGAGGTTCCAGGCATCAGGAAGGCATCTAAGTCACCGTTCGATAGAAAAACGCTGTCTGGTGGTAAAATTTTCGGGTAGGTTTCGAGCTTGACAATCAAATGGGAACCCGCTTGAGCGTATGTTTGAGATAGTACTCCAGGACAGGTCAAATCTGTGAAATTATTCTTGGTATGGAGTAGATGAACTGTGAAGTATTTTTTTGCAATGGTGCTCACATAATCGTCTCAGGACAGGGTGCCGTTGGTGGTGACAACAAGCATGAATATGGAGGACTCCATAGGAAAGGTTGTATTCCCGACATTCTCATATTAGGGACCCTGGCATCTGTTTTCCTGGAGAGAAAAAAGATTGAGTTTTGGTTGTATCAAACTGTGCTAAATTATGACATCTCCATTCCACTTGAAGCGTACAAGTGATATCATTATTTTATGTTTTCACGTGCCGCTTTGACATCTCTTGGTATTCATTTAGTACGGGTGTATCTTCTCTTATTACCACTGCTCAGAACAATAGAGCTTTTTGAAATAGGAAATAAATCATATTCCGTTTTGCATTTATTGTCAGTTTTTCCGGTTATTGTCTGTTTATGTCACGATATGATTTTAAAAAGTTCAATTTCCACGTTCTTTCGAACTTGATTGTATTCAACGACTTACGAACCGATTATATTTCATTCGAATTATTGAATCTCATAATCGTATTACAACAGATTAATTCGAATTGATTCATCACAATTACAATCTATCAGTAGAAGAATTATTTTAACAATAAAGTCTTGAAATCCAACATTGATGAAGAAGTTTGATATAATTACTGGAATCGACAGATTTTAGTCCAAATGAAACTGAAACCAAGTTCAAACTATGGGATTTGTTGTTTATCTAACTGTTTATAGCAACCGCGTTTCTGTGAGTTATATGGGGGCCGAGATATTTAATTTGCCAAATTAACCAAACATGAAAAAGCAAAAAAAAAAATGATTCCTCTGCATATGATACATTTTCATCATTTCTCTTTGTTGGCATGGACCTAACAGTCGGAAAAGGGTGATTCCAGTAGATGTGACATTTCTTGTCTCCGACAACGGACTCAATGTCTTCAGGCATGTGAGGCAGCACCGGCTCTTGATCTATTCCGTACGAGTGCCTCAGATGGTAATACAGAACCCATAGGACTGCATTATGGCCATGGGTGTACGCCGAGGCCGCTTTTGCAGGACATGCCGACAGAAACTGGAAAAGCGTTTCAGGTGTTGATTACGCTATCTTGGCAAGCTGCGGCTGTCTTTAGGTAGCGGAAGGTCAGATTGGTTGACAAGCTGAGTTTTTCGATGTTTTGGAGGAAGACACCGAGTATGGGCTTGCCAAGATGCTGCTTGAGCATAAGATCTTGCTCCATGGCATTACCTGGGCTTTCAGGCGGCAAGGTTGAAACTCGAGGATGCCCTCTAGTCGGCCTTCTCGACTGATGTGAAATTCGAAACTTCTTCCGCAGCTTTTTGTGCTGCCTTAACGACAAATGCCCCCACTTCGGCAATTCGTGACTTTTGACAAGGCACAGGAGGGAGTCCGAATTCCGAAAAACTTTACAAGCTATTCTCAGAAACACACGTCGATGCAGACCCTCCAGACTAAGGAGTCCTCTACCTCCCCGGTGACGTGAGAGTTGAATGCGGGAAACGGACGACTTAGAATGCAAACTGTGATGCATGTGCATCATTTTGCGGGTGTTCATCTCACCACTTCAGAAGAGTGAAGCAGAACTGGAACGGCTAGCATACTTTTTGCAGACTCCTGGTTCTCACTCGAAAATTCGGAAAACCAAATCTTTAGAGCAAGGTTTCTGAACTTGCCGCGGAGAGCCACCTTTACCTGGGAATAGTCATAATTAGGATGGTGTTCAATTCCCATGTATCGATAAGTTTATGCAGCATGAAGATGTTTGGAGATGCTTCCGTTGGCAATGTGCATATTCTCGTGATCGGAGATCACCAATATAGCTAACATAATCGTCCCAGGATAGGGTGTGTTAGGTGGTGGTATGAAGCATGAATGTGAATTACTTCATAGGGATAGCCGTACACCCGACTTTATCATATTAGAGACTATGGCATCTGTTTTCCTGGATAGAAAAAAGGTTGAGTTTTGGTTGCATTGAACTAAACTAGATTATGACATCCTCATTTCACTTTGAGCCTATAAGGGATATCATTATTTCATGTTTTCACGTGCCTCTTTGACATCTCTTGGTATTCATTTAGTACGGGTGTATCTTTTCTTATCACCACCGTTTAGAACAATCGATTAGAATAATCGAGTTTTTTAAAATAGAAAATATACTCAAATCTGAATCCGCTTTGCATTCATCGTAAGTTGTTGCGGTTATTGTCTGTTCATGTCATGATATGATTTTAAATGGTTGCATTTCCATGTTCGTTCGAAATTAATTGTATCCAACGATTTCCGAACCGATTATATTTCATTCGAATTATTGAATCTCATAATCGTATTATTACAGGTCATTTTTAATTCGAATTGATCCATCACTAATTACAATATATCAACAGAAGAATTATTTTAACAATAAAGTAATGAAATCCATCATTGACGAAGAACTTTGATATTATTACAGGAATCGACAAATTTTAGTTCAAATGAAACTAGAACCAAATTCAAAACATGGAATTCGTTGTTCATTTAACTGTTCACAGCAACCGCGTTTCTGTTTGTTATATGGGGCAGAGATATTTAATATGCTAAATTATCAATGATGAAAAAAAAGAGAAAAAAATACGGGCAGTCACCGAGCACTGCTGACAGAAGTGAAAACTGACATTATGAAGTAACCAATTTATTTTGGGAATTTCATCCAAATTCGTATGATTCCACCAGTATCATCTCTTTCTACATGACACAATTTTCCGACAGTGCCATTGGACAATCCATTCCCAACATCTATGTTATTAGTTATCATGTATGGTCGGTTAAGAACTAAAATTAACTCGTATGATAATCCACCCGTATCATCGGTTCTCATTTTATGCAACTTCTGCCTGACAAAATTTTGTTGCTCAGCATTATGACAACCAACGAAGACATCCGACGCCACAGATACTATTGTCTACGGAGTTGAGAATGTAGTTTTTGTACTCGTTTTAGCATCCGAAATTAAAATTTTATTATTTTTAAATGAAAATTGATATAATTAGTTTTTCTTTAGTTTTCACAACTGCCAGCATTTCAATCAAAAATTATGTACATTTTTATATTTAATAATATATAATGTATAATGGGCGGTACAATTCCTGTGAAGAGTATGAATGTAACCCGATAGTCATTATAATAAATACACATTATTTTATTTTCAAAACATATTATTTATTGATATTCACATCGATGTAAATGAAAGTAATGTTAAACAGCATTGGTCTGAATTGAAGATGTCTACGGATGGTGGTAGAAGAAAACATCTTCAATTCGGACCAATGAACAAATAATCTAAAAAGAAACGCAAAATGTAAACATATAAACATTTCCGTCAAATGTCAGTATGATCGTAAATTACACCACAAATAATTATTTGAAATAAAATTTTGTACTTTCGTATTAGTAGTATTAAAAAAACATCAAGACGATACTCACTACTATATTTGATGCTGTGATTCAACATTCGAACAATGAAAATAGTAAACTAGATATAACACAACGTCATCAATGTGTAGTACACATGCAAAAGTTCTCACTTATACACATCTCTAGTGTTATATTCTTATGACAAGAATTACATCCACAACATTTTAAACCTTGCACGTAGATGTGATACTAAGTACACAATGTACAATTAATAAATTCAATAAAAATATAACTTAACCGAGGATTGAGCGAATGAATAACGTCGAGTATCCGACTCAGATATGCAAACGTGTGTAAGCGTATGGAGAGACTGCCTGATGCCCGACCCGAGTAGTTGCGCACGCGGCAGTATACGTAATGCCTAATATATATAGCTACAGCGTGACGGTACGTGACGTACTCATGGTCTCACCCCCATCTGAAATAGCTTAACGCGCCTAAAGAAGTTTTCACTTCAAAAATATTTCTCTGCATATGTTAAATTTTCATCATTTCTATCAAACGCACTAGGGTAGACCGGCCAAAATTGCTCGAATAATCAGTATTTCTGAAATAATTTCATGTTTCCTCAATTACTCTCTATAAATAAACAATTTGCTAAAAGAAGGTTATCGTACTTTCGGGACCACAAACAGTATTTTTATGCATTATCACATTCATATTATTGTTTATATAAATATATAAAAATGCACGGAAAGTCGTCTTCTAAAATCGGTTTATTCGTTCGCGTTTCAGAACAACAAAACCTGTATTATGGCTATAAACAGTTAAATTAACAATTGATCCCATACTTTGATTTTAGTATTATTAGAATCAAAATCTATCGATTCCAGCAAACATATCATACTTCCTCTTCATTACGGCGCCTAACTGGCTGGTCTATTACGATGTTCTGATTAATGACTGGAAATAAGTGGCGTTGTCAGCAATATCATTGGATGTTAAACTATATTAGATTTACATTTCGTAACAATACTGTAATCTAATGTATGTCAATGAATACATGAAGCAAGAAAATCAATTGATTCAAAGATTCAATTACTCATTTACGCACCGACCGAAGATAATTATTTCGAATTTGATAACCAGAGCTAAATCCTAACTGAAAAACACTTCCTATTCGAAGATTTGTTGGAATATACATAAGTAATACTTCTTTGTACACTTTTAATTTCTATTGTTGTCCAATGTAATTATCTACATATTATGTTACAATTGTGTTTTTAATCTATCATTATATACTTCGCGACAAAGTCGTAAGAGTATGATGCATTTATTTAAGCTATATCTAAAATCGTTAAAAAAAGGTTCTATAGCAAAAAGCCTTGCATCATTTATTTTTCATCGAATTTTAAGCAACTTTGAGAAACTCAATTTGTATGTCTATCTGAAAGTATATCACGAAATGTTTGTTTACACGATAACACAAAAATAATATTTGAAAGGAGTTGTCTGTTACTTTGTGATATTCCATTTAACTTTTGTTTCCTAAAAGTTAAATGTAGCTTTCAGACGAAGCCAAAAACATATTTTTTAATGCAAAAACTGAATCAAATGAATTTGTGAAGTTAAGAGATTATAAGTTAACTGGTGAGGTATATTGATCAAACAGGTAGATCGTTTGATATTAGATATAAAGAACATTTAAAGTCATTTCAATTAAATAAAACTAACTCAAATTTTTCAAACCACTTTATAAAATACATACATCGTTTTCCTTCACTAGAAAATCTAAATATATCACAAACAAATACGAAGGGGTATTTGAATCTATAGAAATATTCGAACACAATAATCCATCAAACAATCTACTTAACGAGCAACTAGATCATGGAGATCAAAAATTGAGTACTTGAATGACGGATTTTGTAACTAGCTCTAATACTATACGTTTTTTTTAATTTCTTTCTAATTTGTTGGAAGAGAGAATAGACTATTAGAAAAGGATAAAACCACCGCTACTCTCTTAAGACCTAGTCAAATTGATAACATTGCTCTTATGGGCTCCGATTGTTGATCTCTATGAACTAGAAGGAAATTCTACTTTGTTCACCCTGTTAAGTTACACGTAATACACAGAATATAATAACAGAGAGTTCAATTCATTTCTTCTACTATTTCAACATAATTAACAATAGTAGCTTTGTTATTAATTCTTAGAATTGGTTCACTTCATTGTAAATCTCAGATAAATACTATGATATTTCTAGTGTTTCCTCATTGTATGTTTTGATAATGAATGTAAGTGATATTTAAAGAAGTAACAGTTCGTGTTTTCATCCGTCACAAATAAAAGGTACTATCATATTCAAATTTTGACAGAAAATCGTTTGCTGTTCGGATACGAAACCTATTGTTTAACAGGGATATCATGTGATAAAAACACTTTTCTGAATCTGAAGGGTTAAAAATCTTAGAAAATCCTAACCCCTTAAGTGTACATTGAACCGACTCTAGCGAAAACTTTGTTTTTGTACATTTTCTTGAAAAAAATATTATATTATTAGAATATTATTAAGTTGTATAAAGATAATGAATATCTTCACACAACTAAGTAATTTATCCCATTATCTTTACACAAATGCGAAGATTTTATTATAAAATCAAATCATTTGGGTAGAGTAACTTTGCAACGCACACTATTTAACTATTCTGCAACACATTTCTAGTTATTTTGACTCATATTTCATATTTCTCTGAAGTGTATTATTCAATGAATTAGAATCCATTAGAAGTAGAATCAAATGTTCAAAATGTGCGGATGAAGTTGTAATTGATGATCAAATACTTCCTTCTGATGTTATTGAATTACAACGATTGAATATTATTTTTACAAAAGTAATTAAGTATAGTAGTCACTTCCGAATATCAGAATTGAAATAAAATTATCAAACGGTACCTAATTGGATCGTAATAAATCTTCAGTATGTATTCGAAAATTTGACACCGTCAATTTTCGACCAATGAAATACTTTTATTTTGACTTGTTGCCATGCCAACGAAAAAATGTCAGCAAATATTTTTTCTTTTAGGGTAGAGAAGCAAAATTATAGTGGATATTTTTAAACGTTTAAAAAATGAGTTTGAAAGTGATACAATATATAACAAAACAACCGTTCACAAGAATAAATTAAATATTTAAATTCATTCGATTTATTATTAAAATCTGTATTTTATTCAATTTCATAACAATATTTAAATATTTTTGATATTCCTCTTGAAAATCCTTTCTTCGTAATGGCGAATTGGGAAGGAGAGAGCACTCTAAATTTACCAAATGTTTGTGTTTAAGCAAATAAATGTAATATTTTGAAACCACTTTGTTCAATTTATTCTTGCCAGTTCTGTTAAATTTTATAGATGTTTGCAACAGCTTTTCTTCGATTTTCTTGAATAAATCTTTACGATTTGCCACATTTAACATTTCTGGTGAACAATATTCAATTAACTCCAGTAAATATGTTAGTTTGGAATTGAATTTTATTGTAAATCAGTTGCCAAAAGAAAACCATTAGTTAAAAACACATAACACCTGTTTTAGTAAATAAAATGAATTCAATAACATGTAATAAACCATATTTAATCCACTTTTAACAATTTTGTACAACTAAAGTTTGTGGATCAAAAATTACTTCTGATATTTGAATTTTATTATAAATCAGTTGCCGAAAGAAAACCATTCGTTAAAAACACATACATCCACCACTTTTTAGTAAATAAAATGTTATTCAACAATATGTAATGAACCATATTTAATCTAATTTTGACAATTTTTTACAACTAAAGTGGATGCATCAAAAATTACAACTGGATTTCCAATTGCGTGGCGAAACATTATAAATCATTCCCATACACAATTTAGGCATGAAAACACCACAAGTTTTTTTGACGTTTGGACTCGCATACATCAAACTCTCAAAATCCTTTGAATAAATTATGGCATTCTTCGTAATGTCTCATATTTTCATGACAAAATGTTAAATATCACATTGAAATTATTTTAAACTAATTTTCCTTCGGTGTGAAATTCTCTTACCGAATATCCCGAGTGCACAAATTAATTTCCGGAAATTTTGCACATGGGATATTATAAGTGAATATTATTTAACTCTCATTTTGCTAATACTGCGCGTGATATTCTAACTACATTTCCTAATTCTATAACATCTTCAATAAATTAATGATAAAACAAGTTCCGGAGAAGATCAGATTCCCCTCAATATTCCTAAAAAATGTATTGGTGTGATCTCCTTTCCATTGTGTCATATACTTAATAATGCAGGGTATATTCCCAGAAAAGTTCAACGCGGCAGTATTACCACTATTTGAAAAAGGAGATGTTAATGAAACTAATAACTAGCGGCCTATTAGCCAAGATATTTGAAAAGGCCTTTCACAATCGACTGATACATTTTTTTAACGCCATAATTTATTTGGATATTTAACCGCACGGATTCATTGAATATATATAGGTGTATTGAAATATGTCTCTTTTATTCCACTGAAAATTTATCAAATGTTCTAGAATCAAAATCAGCTGCGTGTTGAATATTTCTGAACTTATCCAAAGCGTTTGACTGTCTCAATCATGACATATTGATTTCCAAGCTACATTTATATGGTGTTCGCGGCTCTTAATTTGGTTAGATCTTACCTAACTGGCAGAGGACGAAAAGTACTAATTAAACAGAAAGATGCAAACATATACTCAAATAACTGTGATTCGAACACGGGAATTCCACTGGGAAGAATTTCAGGTTCAATTCTTTTTTTCATTTTTATCAATGACTTACAGAACATCTTCGAGAATCTCAAGTGTTTAATTATTTTCAACTACGCAGATGATACCAACATACTGTTTCAAATTTCTGACATTAATAAGATCGAGGTACAGTTAACAGAGCTCTTAGGCAAAAGCACAGCAAAAATCGTTTAATACTAAACTTAGAAAAGTCTGCATGGGTACTTTCCGGACTGTTAACTGAACCATTGTAGCTCCAGCGCTTATACCCTATACCAACATGAATATACGTTTTAATGCTGTGAGGAAACTCTTGGGAATCCTTTTGGATGGAAAATTTGATTACTCTTACCACGTTGATTAAGTATGTTCTAGCCTAAATAGAGCTGCTTAAGTAATTCGAATACTTTCGCGAACTGTACTTTGCGATACCATTAAGACTGCATACTATGGAAATGTGTACTCTATATTGAGATATGGCCTTCCTTTTCATATCTGAGAGTGTTTGTTATCCAAAGGAGAATTCTTGGAAATATGCTCCATATGAAATATTTAGATTCATGTAGAGCAGTATTTTAAGACAAATGCATTGCTGACTGTATATGGCATTTTAATCTTTGATAAAGTGCTTTTTCTACATAAACATGTGGACAAATTTCGAACCATCCTGCCAAATCATGTGTATCCAACCAGGCACAAAAAAAAAATTTCGCTACCAATCCATAGATTGGATGTTGGATGTTACAGAGAAAAGTGTTTCTTATTCTTCCATGAAATTTTTCAATACTCTGTCTTCATCTATAAAATCTATCGAACATTTCAAAACATTTAAAACTCAGCTATTCAGTTACATTTGTCAAATTGAACCATATTCAATAAATGAATTTCTAATGAATGTAGCATTTAAATAAAAATATGTTCTCTCCAATCATAATATCATTATTAGTAATAAGTGCTGCGTACTTCCCTGAATTTAACCTTGACTCCCCTAGATAACGTGAATATGAAAATGACTACAATTGTAAACGTCGACCCGAGGCGTCTATGCAAGATTTCCCCTCCTCTAGGCAAAAAAAAAACAAAACGTCAAAGAACATTATCTCAAACTTGACAATAATGGGTATTAGTTACCAGAGGAGCGAAATCGCCTGAAAATCGCTGAAAACTAGCAGTCCCTTTTCGAAGTGGTTTCTTATGTAATTTGATGCGTTGATAACAGGAAAAATGGTAAACAAATTCCTTACCTTGTGTTTTTGAAGTCCTGGCCAGTTTTCACTCCAAAAAATTACAATTTTTCTTTTTTTTTCATATCGACAGAAAATATTGATGCTATTAAAAAACTTTTCAGGCAAAAGTTGTTGTAAAAATCATGACCCAACTTTAAGTTTCGGTTTTGAGCCCCTAGCTACTAAGGGGCCTTAGTGTTTTTTTTTGCCAGTTGGACATATTGTTTCAAAAATTGGTATTTGAGGATAACAAATATTGGATAGCGGAAAAAGATAGTATTTCTAATTCTCTTTGGGATGATATTTCTTTTGGCCTATCTTTTTTCTATCTGCAAAATCCGCTATTTTGGAAAACAGGAATTTCGGAAAAAATCAAAATGGGTTTGATAGATTCTGACATATTCCATCCATTGGGATAAGCCCATGATGTTTTGGTTGATAAACAACGGCTAGGCCCACTGTAAAATTTTCTGACCTCAAAAAAACTGAAAAATTTTTAGATTAGAAATTTTGTAGGAAATTCAAGTTCTGGGATTTGATAGAGTGTGGAATGGAAAACTTTCCAGACCGAGCACGTCGGATATGGTTGAGTAGAACCAGAGATATTGATAAAAGGGCGTTTGGGCTTTTAGGTGGCCCCAATTGGGTCCTATCGGGTAAAACTTTGCATCATCGGAAAATTGACAAATTTTACATCTAAATCCAAATTTGCGAATCCTCAAATGCCTGCTATCAAAAGTTAGACTCAATTTTCCATAAAAAAGAATGATATTTTTTACGAGAGCTTGCGAAAGTAAAGAAAATTCAAATACAAAAATGCGCTTTTTTTACAATCTTAGTATTTTAATCTGAAAATACGCTTTTATAGAAGAAATACTGGATGCCAAAGTTGTAGAGCGTAAAATTTTCAATTCACACCAACTTTTTTTTTCTTCATTTACTTACCAATTTTTCCGCTAGAGTGCGCTAATGCCATTTTCATATGATTTCTTTACATGATTTCGATTTGTTGTTTTAACACGCTTCTCAACCAAAATGTTGTGGGTTTCTCCCATTTTCATTTTTGATGACTCGCAATCACGTATTTACGATTTTTTCCGGCAGATTTTGGCGCCAAAAAAAGAAAATGTCATCTCGAAGAATATAAAAATACTATCTTTCTTGCTATCTAGTATTTGTTATCCTCAAATACCGATTTTTAAGACAATATTTCCTCAACTGCCAAAAAAAAACACTCAATAGGCCCTATCTAAGCCTCTTCAGTAGCTAGGGCCTCAAAACTGGAACTCGAAGTTGCGTCATAACTTTTACAATAGCTTTTATCCGAAATGATTTTTCATAGCATCAACACTTTTCTCTATATCGAAATAACAGAAAAATTGTCACTTTTTGAAGTAAAACTTGACCCTTCAAAAGCACAAGCTGTGGATTTGTTCACTATTTTTCCCGTTATCAGGGCGTCACAATACTTGAAAAACCACTTCGAAAAGGGACTGTCAGTTTTCAAACCATCTTTTTTCCTCTGGTGACTGGACTATATACCCTGAAAGTATAAACATTTTACATCCATAGATAATTCGACTTCAAACATCAGAATTGAGAGTGATCAAAAGTTATTAAATTGTAATTATTGTAATGTCTTTACTCATAATTAGACTAGAGTTTATCTATTAGTGAATATTCATAATGTGAGTAAATTATTGTTGTTCCGGAAAAGCCAACTGAATATATGTTATTGAGAAATATGCGGAATCAGAAAGAGATATAGGAAGCCTTAACAAATAGTCCAACATTAAAAAATCGGGATAATACATTTGACTTCATGAAAAAAGTTTCAGTATCTAGAATAACGGATAAAAAGCTCCACTACTATGTGTTCCAATTCGCAATCGTTGTCTTATCCATTTTTCGTTCATGTCATCTCGAGCCTTTTCACCCTACGATCATTACTAAAGCTGACAGGGAATTCTCAACGAAAAACTGGAACAAGCAGAGGAACCATTAATTCTGTTTTGTTGTAGATATCATGAACTACAACATAGCGATTCTCTCAAATAGTGGGTTATAAGCATTTACATGGTGAACGTGTTTATCTCATGTTAATGATATTTCTATAGCAATTTTGCTCACCAGATTAGACACCTAATGGATCATTTCGTTTTTCCCAGATAACAAAAGCTGAAAGAGATATTTTTGATTACCTGTACGCGAAGTGAGTACTTCGCAGGCATTATATAGTTCGCAAAACGCAATTCCGCGACCGCTGTCCTTAGTAACGGCCGCGAAATTAAAAGTCAATTTGACGTTTCAAAATTTTCACACGGTTTTTTGAAATCACAATGAGGTCTTTCATTCCTAGATATAGTTTTTGAAATCGTTGTAACATTTTTCATACTGTCTTTCAGACTTTTCAAGGTAAGCTCCCAATAGCAGAATCAACGGACACTATTAGACATTATCACAAATTTAAAAAATATTCCTCGTTAATGTCAGTACAAAATTCCATAGAAACACAAAGAAATTAAATCCGAATGTTTTGAATTTTTAATGCATATTTCCCGCAATATGTAACTTAATATTTATATTTTTCATTGTTGTACAAAAAATATGTGTTTATATCGTGACCCCGAATTTCTTCAGCAATCTTCGAGATTATCTTGCATCGGCTGCAAGCGGCCTCGGCGATAATTTTTTCACGAGTCGTTTCGTGGCCTTGATATAAAAATATTTATTTTTTAAATTTTTGATACATTTGAAGGAAATCTATCGATTATTATTGAATCCGAATACCGCTTGCATTTTGATAACAAACTCAATTTCAATCCAGATATTTTGATGTGATTACTATTATATTTGAAAGAAAATCAATAAATTTCCTCTGAAAAAAATGATTGAGCATATTCAATTCTGGCATCTTAATCACAATCTAATAACTCAATTCAATGCTTTTTGTGAAATCATGTTTGATCACTGTTATAATTAAACCATTGTGAAAGAATGTATTTGATAACGGCTTGCATTCGAATATGTTGATCAATTGCAGTTCTGATGTTCTAAGGCTATTACTTTTATAGAAAGTCATTCATTGCATGTAACATTACTTTCGCAGAATATGTCTGGGGAAAATACTATCTTATTCATTTATTGACTACAACTATTTTATTATTGATTATAAGCTAATAACTATAATACTAATAAGTGAAAATAACGACCTTTCAGCTACCAAATAGTATCAGTGTAAACTAAATTTGAAACATGTCTCAGTAATGCAAACCCAACTGGAGATAAATCTGAATCCATTGAATCACTTTTCCGCTTACACATTTCCATCCCCTCTGAATTACCTAGATATTCCATTATTTGTAAGTGATTTCTAGGTAGCTAGCTTTGCTCTTGAATGAATCTGAAGGTTCCGCTCGAATTTCTCTAAAATTTCTCACGAGCAAATTCCTCGAGGCTTAATAATGACGGAACTATTAGGTGGATATACACCGAACAACAATTTATTTTCGTGATAAATTGCACCAAATGATTGTTAGATAAATTGCTAAGAAGAATCTCTTAAATAAATAGTACATGATCAATCAACAGAAAGTTTCATTGAACCAATATTTCTGGTGCCAACGTTTCGCCAACCATCGCAGGTGGCATCTTCAGGGGCTGCTTGAGTATTCTTCTGGCTTCTGTAGCGGTATTTATTGTAGAAAAAACCTTCATGCAACACAGTTTACTGCCTTTATTCCAGTGGTTAACTCCGTTCTGGCACATCACCGTTGTGATCATGTGCCGTTGTGATCATGTGCGAAGTGAAATTTTCGAGGATGGGCTTCTACATGTTAGGAAGGTAATATTCTGAGTCACGGTTTAGTTCATGGATTCAAGAATTTATCACTGATAATAGTTTGGGGCTCGGGTTAGAATCTTAGCATTTTCGAGAAGGATTGGATGATAAGTGTCGAACTCATGTTCCGCAAGTGCAGATTTACCGGTGTTACGAAGAGCTCATGTTCAAGAACAGGGAATGCTATTAACATTTTAGGCGAAGTGTATTTCTTTATGATTTTTGAATGTTATATTTGGAGAAATTATTTGATGATAAGACAGATTAAAGGTATCAGTTCTGATTTTGAGGATTGGGGTTGGGATAAGTTGACAGCTCTGAGAACCAAGGAGTTTATGACATATTGCTTTTGGGCAGGGTGGTGGTGGGAAAGGCCATTGAACTATAGATCGGTGAGTGGTTTTTCTATACACAGAATGTGTCAAAGTACCGTCAGTCTGTCGTCCAACTAATACATCTAGAAGCAGGAGTGAACCTTTCGATTCAACTTCCATGGTGAAACAATTATTGGGATGTAATGAATTTAAATGGTTGAAGAAATGAACAGTCAGTCTGTCGTCCAACTAATACATCTAGAAGCAGGAGTGGACCTTTCGATTCAACTTCCATGGTGAAACAATTATTGGGATGTAATGAATTTAAATGGTTGAGGAAATGAACAGTCAGTCTGTCGTCCAACTAATACATCTAGAAGCAGGAGTGAACCTTTCGATTCAACTTCCATGGTGAAACAATTATTGGGATGTAATGAATTTAAATGGTTGAGGAAATGAACAGTCAGTCTGTCGTCCAATTAATACATATAGAAGCAGGAGTGAACCTTTCGATTCAACTTCCATGGTGAAACAATTATTGGGATGTAATGAATTTAAATGGTTGAGGAAATGAACAGTCAGTCTGTCGTCCAACTAATACATCTAGAAGCAGGAGTGAACCTTTCGATTCAACTTCCATGGTGAAACAATTATTGGGATGTAATGAATTTAAATGGTTGAGGAAATGAACAGTCAGTCTGTCGTCCAATTAATACATATAGAAGCAGGAGTGAACCTTTCGATTCAACTTCCATGGTGAAACAATTATTGGGATGTAATGAATTTAAATGGTTGAGGAAATGAACAGTCAGTCTGTCGTCCAACTAATACATCTAGAAGCAGGAGTGAACCTTTCGATTCAACTTCCATGGTGAAACAATTATTGGGATGTAATGAATTTAAATGGTTGAGGAAATGAACAGTCAGTCTGTCGTCCAACTAATACATCTAGAAGCAGGAGTGAACCTTTCGATTCAACTTCCTTGGTGAAACAATTATTGGGATGTAACGAATTTAAATGGTTGAGGAAATGAACAAGATTCTCGCGACCATGTTGTCAAACAACAAAAGTGTCGCCGACATCTCTAAACCAACATTTCGGCTTGAGTCAATAGCATCTTCCTCAAAAGTTTCCATGAAGATATTAGCTATGACCGTAGAAAGTGGGGGGAACCATGGAAGCTCCCGAGGACTGCTCGTAAAACTTGCCATCCTACAGAAAATATGTGAAAAATAGACGAAGATCAATTTACGGTAGTTAGTCCATTGACATGTTTTCGGCAGGTAACAGTTGAGAAATTATGGATAGGGTGTCTGGAATTGGTAAAGAGTGATTCGACGTCGAAGCTGACGAGCAAATCGCATGGGTCAATTTTCAGCCTTTGAGTTTTTCAACAAAATGGAAAGAATTTAGGATAAAACAGTTGAAATTACTTACAAGATGTTTGAGAATACATGACATATATCGAGAGAGTTTATGAGTAGCGGATCCGTTAGTGTTGACAATTAGTCTACCATTCAAAATATTTCTGGTCAAATTATTCTGTCCATTTTATTTGTACGTAGGTGTTGTTTGGAACGATTATTGGGTCAAATGTAATCAATTTATCTATGATCGGTGATCTTTCGCCATTTTAAAACATATGACCGATTGAACGTTGAAATTGAAGAGTTACGAGACGAGGTTTTGGCGTTTAGTGGTGTTCGAGAGTTTGAATATGTAGGTACGTTGTAAAAGTTGAACATGGACGAAACTGCTGCGTTAGTTGTTGGCATGATGGGATACGTAGTAATAAGAAAAGAAGAAGAATCGTACAAAATGGGTCAGAACATGGTTACTGAAGAAAGAGATGAAACGCTTCTTGACAATTGCGAGAAGATGATCCTGACGATTTGAAAAATTACCTGCTTATGGATGACACAACTCATAGACAATTATTATTGGAGTCAGTAAAAGAAAAACTAACCAAACAAGATACTGTAATGCGCAAGACAATTCCACCAGAGAAACGTCTGATTGCAACATGACGATTTCAAGCGACTGGGACATATTATAAAAGCAAACCCGTAATAAACTCCTTGCTCGCCATTTCTTAATAAAAACTAAGCTACCACGAGTACGCAATAATCCTACACACCGTTCAAATACAAACAAGCGCGTACATATCGTAGCGTGGGTTTGCAACATTATCGGCAGTTATTTCGACGGAATAATCTGCAGATGAATCGTCGTGTTTATGTCAAACGACAAAAACTATCGCCTCAAATTAGTGCCGTGGATTTATCGTACAACTCAGATGAGTTTATACAGTCCCCTAAAAAATATTTTTATCTGTTCAATTTTGTAGATCTAACGATGAATTGCTGAGATCGGTCGATAAATTGTTCCGTATGTATCCACCTATTATTGCGAGCCGAATTATTATTATACTTGTACTTTAGTTCTTGCGCATATTCGTAACATTCCTTGAACGAGTTGTTCCTGAATTGAGCATGCACTTCCATTCAAACAGAACCTTGTTTTCCAGTCTGAGTCAGGGGACCACGCTCGACTCAACTGTGACTGCTTAAAACAACAGGTTATTTTTTTATATAACAATGAAAAATCATAATTGAAAATTATTTGATGTAGCTACCATTTATTATTTATTATTATTACGATCCGGAATCCAAATTTAACAAGTGTCCAATAGACGACGTTTTGGCATCACAAAAGGATCCTTCAATATTTGGCGCGTCAAAGGTTTGAAAGGTGCCGACAACACGACAACTCGCTACGCTCCCGAAACACGTGGCAGTCGCGCCATGATTTTGCTTTACTTTCGGTTATTCCGTCATAAGTTTATGCAGTTGATGTTTCGTAGATATTGTGAGCAAACGTAAAAGTGTAAAGTGCAAACAATTATTTTTCAAATTTTCAAAATATAATATTTTTTGTTCAGGCTGTTGAACAACAGTGCTGCGGGAAATTGTTTGGAAGCAAAAACTTATTTTGATCATGTCCAACATTTGTACAATGTTTTCTCAGCATCTACGAACAAAGATGTTTGGAAGAAACCTAACCTAATCCATTGGTTGTTAAAAAGATATTCGATACCAGACTATCCGCTACATACGACGCTATTGAATCTCCTGCAAATTGGTTTCGATGGAATTAAAATGGCTTTAATCCGATTCCATAAAGATACTAACCATAAGAGTTCCACCAGTTCAGAAGCGGAAGACATTTTGAAGAAACCTAATTCATTTGAGCTTGCTGTTCTGACAATTATTTGGAACAAATTTTCAGAAAGCATCAATGCAACCAATAAATCTTTACAACAAATTGGAAATAACTTGAGAACACATTGTATAAAGATGAAACTACCAAAATACGGAAAAGAAGAGAATTTTTCGATGAAAGTTCTTCTGAGGAAATTGGTTTTATGGGATATGTAAACTTTAGAATAAACACTTTTTTGTAATTTGCGACAAATTAGTCATGAAGTGAAAAAGAAGGCAAGAATCTTACAATTCTGTTAGTAACATTTTCTCAGATATTTTTGTGAATAATTCCAAAGGGGATTCCGAAACCAGTCTTAAAAATATTGAACAAGTTACAATTAGGATATCGATGTAAATTACCTAGACAATGAGTTAATGCAATTTGAGGAAATGAGTAAATCTAAAGCTAGCAACATTGTTCAAAATCCTGAAAAAAAAAGTTTTTAATAGAAACTAACACTGTCTCAACAGTTTCCAATGTTGAAATATTACTTCGGATATATTTGTCAATACCAATAAGTAACGCGTCAGGTTAAATATCGTTTTCATTTTCCACTCTAAAAAGGGTAAAATCATATTTTAGAAACTCTTTGAACCAAGATGACATCTTTGGTCCTCCTTAACGTGGGAAATGAGGTACTAGAAAGCGTAGATTATAATAAAATTATAAACAGATTTGCGGAAATAAAAATGCGCGAAAGGAAAATTTAAACATTTTAATTCAATGCGCTTTAGGCTAGTAGGAATGTTGGTTTTGTATTTTTTCCTTTATTAAGACCGTTTTTCAGTATTTTATCATTTATGTTCTATGTTCATTCTATTATTTTATTCATTTTGTGTTACATCTATTCCATGTTGACGAAATGATATAAATGTTGGTTTCTGAAAGTACTACTTATTGTTATTGTTTTTTTTGTTCTACTTCTGACACCAAGTTTTCGCCTGCGGCGGTATTGATGCTTTTCCCTAATCCTACGAGGGCACCCAAGAAGGTAGATGAGCCTAGGACCCATTAGAACCAAAAATATGCTATGCATTCAAACTATTTATAAACATTGCCGCGTAAACAGCTCATCGCCCTAATTAAAACTGAGTGTTCGCTAACCAGTCTCTCGATGAGAATTGAAAATTTTCCAAAGCCTATTATATTTCAGGGGTTATGAAAAAACAACAGTTCTGGTCGATAGGTTATTGAGCTTATTAAATGATAAGGTTTTTGCGAATAGGGAGAATGTATTACATGTTAATTTATATATAATTCACCAGGTATTTCTAATTTTTATGAGCTTTCTATATCGAGGGCGGGTGGTTCTGCCAAGATACAGTTAGGGTAGCTATGACTTTGGCTTCCGTAACGTGCTTTTGTTACAATGTCCTGGATGGTTAACGGCAAATAATCGCATTAAGACTGCTTGTTCGGTCTAGAATCGATATTGCAGTTCGGTCAATCCGTAGAGAAATTTTGCGAATACATTATTTGAGTTGTTTGTTCAATTTGAGCATAATGACCTAGATATATGCTCCGAAGTCGAAAACATAAGAATGTATGAGTGATGAAAATGCGTAAGCTACAAAAGTCAGCGAGGCAAACAAAAAAACCGTTCTAAAGATCTTTTTATGAAGTTTAGGAAAATGTTTGAGTTTTCCATGAATAGCTTCCGGTTTCCAGTTATTCAACTTTGAATCTTTGTATTTATTTTTAAACTATTGCATATAGCTATTATCGCGGGCTTTGAGCGCGGCGACCGAATTAAGGAAAAAAAAACAAAAGATTTAGATTTCCGTAACAAGAATCTAAAAAAACAAAAAACAAATATTGTAACGAAATATCCTGACACCTTTAAATTGTCGAAATGTTTCGAAATGTTAACTTTGAAACTGCTAAGAGGTCGTGATAGCCCCAAACTGGGTCGAAAACTGTTTTGAATAGGTTAATTTTCGATAAATCGAATGACGTTCACGTGAGAAGCGCGTAGCTCGCGAGTTAGAAAAAGTGCAAATTTACGGTACATAGAACGTCTTAACGAAGACTTTTCGCTTCATGTCGCTAGTTTATGAACGGGGCCAACTAAATAGCATAGTCTCGGGCCCCAAAATGTCGATTAAATAGGAAAATTCAATTAAAACAGTTTGAGGTATTCTCAGCTGTCACCTACGAGCAACTGACGTGCCACGTACGAAAGGGAATTTTCTAGCTACTCAAATATACCGAAAGCGGGTAAAAGCTAGCGGCCCATAGCTCAAATTACTTTATTACGGCGCCGGCCGCACGGGGTTCGAAACTCCTCCAAATTAACAAAATAGAGGTAAAATGTATAAACTCTAACTTTCGTGCAGCGAGCTCCTGGAGGGATATATCAAAAAGGTTGCGTTCGTAGCTAATTACGTAAGACGTCTGGCGTTCATGCAATTGTGTTTTTATACAATTCGAACCTTCTAATTTCGATAGGCCACGTGAAAATCCCGGAGCCGGAAGCGGTATCGAGATCTGAACGTTAAAATTTTCGTATAAAGTTGTGTTTGCAAGTCAACTGTCACCATAGATAACTTTACTACCGGTAGTAGAGTTATCTATGCTTGTCACAGAATACTCTTCATGGAGATCAAGATGATACTCTTACGTGACGCCTTTTATGTTTCCCCTACGTGGCGTCTTTTGGTACTACACTATATGTTCAACAGTCGATAGAAAATTTGATTTTGAGGAAAAAAGTTCCTATTAACATATATTCAGACGCTTAGTTTTTGAGATACAGGATGTTGAAATTGAAACAAAAATTTCGTTTTTTGCAAATATCTCCGGAACTGTTTATCGTACAGAAATCATCTTTTGCGAACATTTTCTACTCATAGCAAGCTATGTTCTATGGGATCAAAAAATTTTTTTACTCATAATTCGTGAAGATTTTGAAGGGGTAGTGGATGTTTTTCTACCCAACTTTTTCCAGTGGCGTAGTGCTATGCAATAGCTTCACCGCGGCAGTCCCCGATTGCCACACGTTTCATTGCAATTTATAAAACGCATAATATTTTCCTGTGAACATGCAGGGCGGCGTAACCTTCAACGAGCTGTAGTTCGGTTAATATTGCTTTCTACAGATACGAGTAAGGAATCGAATACTTTGTTTATTGCCTTCAATTTTTCTCGTAACCCTTTTTTCTATAAAATATAAGATTACCGAGTTATTTGCTTTTTTAGCCGCGAAATTCATAACTTCAACTGTAAATAACTCAGCAACTATATACTATATGGAAAAAGTTTTCCGGATCCTTTTTTGCTTTGAATACATTACTCTATACATTCCAAATGACCACTTTCGAATTTCAAAATTCTCACACGCGAGGATGTGTGGCATCCATCCTCGAGTTTCTTCCACGTGGATTTTTCCCAGCCCAGGAACTCAATGTTCTTCTATTTGTAATGTTTCTCTATTTGAATTTTCATTCATCCGTCCATGAAAAGTTCAATTCATAAAATCCAATCTTTGAAAGCAATGAACGAATGAGGATGAAATTTTTGTTGTTTCAGAATCATTTTTGAATTGATGCTTTTCATATTCCTAGAACATTTGAAGCTGCAGCAGCTACGGATTCGAACTCGTTTCTTTGTCGTAGTTCCAAATTGTAAGAATAATTGTCATTATATAATTTGGAATGTTGTTTTGTTCATTTATGGCAAGTTCGTATAACTTTTCTTGATGTAAAACAAAATTTAAAATATTACTATTAGAATAATTGTTGTTCTCTTGTTTCTACACATTTACATTTCGTGAATTTATGACTGAGTATCGATTATGATAATATTATAATATTTTATAATATTCTTATTAAATAACATCAAATTAAGTACCACGTAAGAGACATTTTTATCGAATTGATCATCTTAGAAGTCTCATAAGTGTATTTCATTAAATTTAAGATGATCATTAGAATGATAAGAAGAGGATAAAATATGAAATATGGGTTTTGCAACAAGTTATTCCACGAAGTGAAGTACGTTCGGTATGACGGTATGTACAATTGAATGCAGTCCTGTAAATCCATACAGGAATTTTGCCTTCACAAGTTAGTTCAATGTGCGGGATATTTAAAAATGATAGTGTAAGACTGGAAAAATAAATTGAATGTGAGGGTGTTTAAATGCATTTGTAGATTCTACCGTTCAAGGCTTTCAGCAAATTTGTCCTATCCGTGATTCTTGTTAAGAATATTATAATAATAATAATAATAATACTCTTACAATAAAATGTTTACATAGCTCAAATAAGTTAGACAATGTTGCTGAGCGCAACTAGTACAAATAAATATCAAATGATTATGGTAAGAATACAAACACACGTGATAAAAGTTCAATAGTACACGGAACAGATGTGAAAATAGTACCAAAAAATCCGATTAAAATTCTTAAATAAGAAGTTAAAAATAGAAATATACTGAAACAATTAAAAAAAATCACATTTGAATTTTCCTTGATTTATGCAAATATTTAGAGGTTTACTTAGATATTCATCTGATGTGTAATAACATTTTTCGGTGAGAAATGCTTTTATGTATTGGCGGAACCTAATTCTCGACAATGACTTTACTATGCTCGGAAGATGGTTGTATAGGATCATGCCATAATAAGTTTTCGCAGTTTTGCTTTTATCCACGCGGTGAAAATCTACATAAATTCTATGTGGATGTCTTGTATAGTGATCGTGAATACCGTGATTCTTGGGATAATTACCTATCTGCTCATGAGCTAATATTAGAGATTCATTAATATATACTGATGTAACTGTCATGATTTTAAGAGTTATGAACGTTTTTTTTGCAATCTCCTTTTTAGTGTTGATTGGATATACTTCTTATAGCTTTCCTTTGAGCAGCGAATACTGGTTGAGCATAATATGAGTGACACCATACCGTAATACCGGGATAGCAAAAATTATCTTGGTCAAGGGTGGTTGTGGAATCTAAAACGTGTGTCTTACTTTACGTTTGAAATAATTATGTCACTGTCACACTGACATCATCAATACCCCATAAATTTCATACCTATTTATTTCAGTTGTAAAACAATAATGAACTACAAAATTATGAAATAACGGTTTTAGTAACAAGAAAAACTAAATTACAGTAATCGTTGGAAATGTCCCCCTGTTCGATGCACAAGTTGACGCGCATCATCGTGCTGTGAAAACCGTTAATGCAGCATTTCTGGCGTTATGATTGCACATTGCTGAACTATTCCATACGTTGACGAACGTCATTGACAACTTATTCTGTACGAACTCTTGGTCTACCAGCACCTTTTTTATGAGTCACAAAACCAGTTTCGCGAAACACTTCAACACAATTTGTAAGGCACGCATAAAAATTGTCCGGTAATATTGCCACGATTGGGAAGTGCTCTCGAAAATTGTCCAAACACAAACGTTGACTGTATTGCCAATTTCCATTAACTAGCGCACCCGTTCGAAAATAGGCTTCAATCATGAAAATTTTGTGCTGTGTGGTAAGAGGCATGATTCAAAAACTGAATTAGAAAATTTCAGCCCAATGACTTGACAGATTCTGACACAACAAAACGTATTCAAAATTTTAAAGTAAGACACACGTTTTCATTCCACAACCACCCTTGACCAAGATAATTTTTGATATCCCGGTATAATATAAAGATGTATATGAATCATGGCAAAGTGAGTATCACGGAGCACTTCAACAGAAATAAGTTTATTCAAATTTTTCTGTATATAAGTATTACTTGATATTTTTTTGGTGATGTAAGTACAATGATTAAACCAAGTGAGTATGCGATCCAGGAGAATGCCTGAGTATCTTATATACTCCACAGAAGTTAGTTCATGGAATTATAATGTGAAAAATACATTTTGAGTTTCAGATTCATTTAAATACACTTTGTTTGAGCTGAACCAATCAGAAAGTTAAGCCAATGTGTCTACAAATTTCAAGTCGTTCGAAATATATAGCTTAGCTGTGTCGTTCGCAAATAGAATAAGTTCGAGTTCATCAAAATTATATGGTAAATAGTTTATGAATATTAGAAATAATATAGGCCCAAGTACGCGCCTTGAAGAGCACCCGAATTTGTTACCACTAAATTTGAAGTTTCGTTATTGAGGAAAGAATTTTGGCTTCTATCAGTGAGATACGACTGTATCAGGGATGTTGAGGATTGACAAATCAAATGAAGTTCTAGTCGAAGGCGATTCCCAAAAATAATATCCTTCGTTTTTCGAGGTATATTTAATTTGGATACTGTTCTCATACTTTAATATCTGGTTTCCTCGTCAAAATCAGCTCAGGAATGAAGCTGGTTCGCCTTCTGCAAATAATCGAAAAACCTCAAGATTCATTCAGCGTTCATTATTTGCTTACCTATCTAACAAGCAACAAATCGTAGAATTCTACTTCTGAAGTATTCATCTTCTAAATATAAGCTAGTTTCGGTTTAACTGAGTACTCGACGGGATAATTATAGTTAGTAGTAAGATATCACTGTGACATTTACGTTACCTAGTTAAAGAACTCTCAGTTTCTCGATAAATTATATTCTGTCAAAACATGCTTTTCAAACTTTACTAATACTAATACAAGGACTTTGGTCTGACATGCTTCATAATCTCAGGACTGAAATAGTCTGTTTTATATTTATGAATTTCCATAGATTCAACAATGTAACGCTATTCACTTTCACGAGTTATCTTCCATGTGATAAATATGATTTAGTGCAATAATAGGTGGCTGATAGTAATAAAATTGATGTTTCGATTTTGTTACGGTGATAAAAGCTTTCAATCTTATTATACAAGATTTATGTGTAAGTGTCAAATTGTCCGAAGTAATGCTTGGGACGTTCTAGAATGAAAAACCTTGGAAGCTTGAAAGCTTCTTCCTGATAGCTATTGATTCCCTCTTCAGTTATCAACTCGTGTAAGGATAACACTTTCACTAAAATACCCATATCGTTCACTCATTGAATATTGAAATTGATTCACAACGTATGCATTGAGCTGAAGTATTATATCATAGACTTTAAACTTAAATAAAAAAAACATTAAAATTATGAGTTTCACTAATTTAATAAATAAATATGACTCAATTTCGATTACACCTTCAACAAATATTAGCAAATATCATTCTCAGTGGGACATCTGCTTTTAGACAGATCTATTTTCTCAAAAAATTTTTCTAATATAGTAGTTATATCTCTATCGGAAATGGTTGATCAGTGATTTCATCGTTTGGCTTTAGAGAAGAGTGTCTGGCTTTGGAACTAATATACCTAGATGCTGTCATTCTTGTCCTAGAAAAAACATATTCAAATCTGAGACCAATAGTAAAAACTAAATCTTCGTTCCAAATTTGATTTTCGAAATGTCTGTCAGGGCTTATGTATTTTCGATAATCCTTTAGGAAAGGTCTTCTTACAGCGAAATATGTCGGAATACCTTTTATTCATTTGCCGCTGTCACTGTTTTTTGTCACAATTCATTTCTGGAATTTAACATAGTGACGGGTCCGTTTTTTAATCAATTCAATCATCACCAATCGAAATTTTTCTTCATCATTGTAAATCGCTGTTACTCGTATTATAATTTTCCAGTTGTTTTATTTCAATGTATCATCTGATAACAAAACTCTCTCACCCATTTCCTGTCGGTCAGTGGTAATTTCATTCTCAGATATTTTTATATTGCAAATAATAAATAATGCTGTCATACAAGTTCAATACATTTTGGATGCTAAATAGCAAGATTTAATGAATAAGGTGAATGGCAATGAATTGCGAAAGTTCTTAGGGAGTGATTCCTTGTTGAAAATTAAAAGGGGTCTTTCATGTAAACAAAAAAGCTTGAGCCTGTTCTAGAAAAATACTACGCTGCCAAAAATGAGAAGAAAAAATGGGGTTTTTGTTTTTTCTTGAAATTACTGAAGAGTTAAGTCTATGGGCGTGGTCTACCAACGAAAATTCTACATCTGAATATTTTTTTAATTTTGTTGTGATGTTTTGAAGGGATGAAACATGCGACCCCTATTCGATGTTTTACCAGAACTTTTCAAGGAAACAAAATTTTTTATTATATTAATATGTGTTGGAGAGAACGATTTATTATTGCAAAACATTTCTAACTCTTGTGTTGTTTCCTTAAAAGCAATAGCTTCTTAATAAACAAATAAAATACCGAGTGGTCAAAATTGGACACTTTTGATAGGACACACCAATTTCTAGAGAAGATAGAGAAAAACTGACCTACACGTTACGAGGTCGATTTTTGAGAGAAAATGAATGACAAAAACCACACTCTGATATCTTGACTTGTTCAAAAGATACAAGGTGTTTTTCTATTTTGTGCATTTCTGACCCACCCCCGTAACTTGTTCATTTATGATTATTTCTGGTTTCTGTGAAAACATTCTTGAGACACTTTTCTGAAAGGAATCTAATGACGTTCCTTGTTTCTGATTGAAAAATATGGTTTTGAAGTTATGACATAAACTGGTATTTTTTCTCATAGAACATCCTGTATATTTTTACATATTCGTGTTTGAAATAAAATTCTCTCTTCAAATATATATAATAGTTGCTACTTCTCTTCCAAAACACTTATTTTGTGGCTGTTTTCGACTTACTTTAGATGAATAATCAAAATTTGGGTTGCCATGCCTGAATACGAAACAAAACCGTTCTACATAACTGCTGTTGAAAACAATAATTAGTGCCTATTTTATGATAACTCATTAATTTAATTAAAAAACAGAATAACAAGAACAAAAATATAACATTTTTAAACTATTTACAACATGTGTTCAAATTGAGCACCATTTAAATCGAAACAGTTGATTTCGCTTCCTAACATTATTGACAGCATTAATTAATTCTACCGCAGGTATTGAACGGAAGGCATGTCGCACTGCTGCTGCCAACGCTTCTCGGGAATCAGGATGGCGTTTGTATGTAAGGTCCTTCATTCTTCCCAGAGGTAAAACTCTGGAGCCTTAAGATCGGGGGATCTTGCCGCCCAATGAACAGGACCCCGTTTGCCAAGCCAATTATTGTCCCCAAATATTTCGTTCAAAAACGTCGTTATAATGTGTGCGTTATGACACGGTGCCCCGTCTTGTTGGAAGTATACGTGTCCAATTTGATGTAATGGCAAATCATCCATTATAGGTTCGACAAATTCGGCAATATTTCCACATATCGGGCTGCTGTAAGGTTACCCTCATAGATATGGGGACCGATAAACCTTCCTCTGAAAATACCGACCCAAACATTAAAAATGTATCGGCCTTGATTTTGTGTCTCCACTGTAATGTATGGATTTTCCAAAGTCCAATTGTAGGAATTGTATCTATTAAAAATACCATGCTTCATCAGTCCATATGATGTTTTGTCCAAAGTTTAAGTTTTCAGCACATTTTCCTAAATACCATTGGCAGAATTCGAGCCGGAATTATAGGTCATTTAGTAGTAACTCGTGAACTTTTCTTACTCTATACGGTTTGAATTTATTTTTTCTTAGAATTCGCATTGCTGTAGTCTTTGGAATACCTGTATTCAACTGCATTTTGCATAGTGAAATATTGGGTTGATTTTGTATTTCCCCCAAAATTGTTATTTCTTCTAACTCTCTATCTCTATTCCTGGCTTCGTAAACTCTTGTCCTTGGTTTTGAAAATGAACCGTAATTAACTAGGTTTTGCTGCAATCTAGTGAACATATCCCGAAACGGTTGTCTCCTTTCAGGGTATCGGTCAAAGAAAAGATTGCTGGCAGCCTGTGCATCTTCATGTGATTCCCAATAACACTTTAGCATATCATATTTTTCGTAATTTTCATACATTTTGGATTAACAGGAAGATAAAAATATTGTCGTAAGTTCAAAACTCAGTTCAAAGAAGCACACTAAACTTGTAAAGCAAACTGCATTCAATAATAATTGTTTGACAGTACGCATAGACTGTAGTTGCTAAGGTATTTTGTTTCGTATTCAGGCATGGCAACCCAGATTTTGATTATTCATCTAAAATAAGTCGAAAACACCCACAAAATAAATGTTTTGAAAGAGAAGTAGCAACTATCATATATATTTGAAAAGAGAATTTTATTTCAAACACGAATATGTAAAAATATATAGGATGGTCTATAAGAAAAAATACAAGTTTATGTCATAACTTCAAAACCATATTTTTCAATAAAAAACAAGGAACACCATTAGATTCCTTCCAAAAAAGTGTCTAAGAATGTTTTCACTGGAACTAGAAATATTCATAAATAAACAAGCTACGGGGGTGGGTCAGAAATGCACAAAATTGAAAAACACCTTGTATCTTTTTAAACAAGTCAAGATATCAGAGTGCGGTTTTCGGCATTCATTTTCTCTCAAAAATCGATCTCGTAACATGTAGGCTAGTTTTTCTCTATCTTCTCTAGAAATTGGTGTTTCCTATCAAAAGTGTCCAATTTGGACCACTCTGTACAACATCGTGCATGAACGTATCTTCTGTCAATGGAATGAAAAAATCTAGTGGGTGGCTGTCAAGTTGCCCTAGTAGTAGTAGTCCAAAATTCGATTGTGCTTTTCAAATCTTCAATATGAATAATTATACTAACGCTGAAATGGCCGATACACATTTTATATTTGGTCGTGCCAATGGAAATTCTTTCCAAGCTAGATGCTTCTATGAAGAGATGTATCCTCAGCATGTGATACCCCATAAGAGAATTATTGCACGTCTCTGTGAAACAGGGAATTCTCGAAAACCAACAACTGATTGTAGTCGTACACTAGTAATAAGAATACTGGTACTGGTACTTACCTACATTAAGGCGGAATAATTTTAAATAAAGATCCATTCACGATGTTGTATTTTGTTTTTTATCAAGGAACGATTGTTTTGCTAAGAATTTGCTGTCAAAAATGTTCCAGCCCAAACAAAATTAAAAAGTTATTCATAGGTAGAGCAAGCTCACAAAATGTCATTTCTTTAACTTTCAGCAATTTCATGATAAACATTTTGGAAGCGTGTAACTTTTCAAGAAAAGGCCTAAAAGCTTTGGCTTACGTAAAAGACCCCCCTGCAATTTTTGACAAGGAATCACTCCCTAAAAATGTTCTCATCTATTTGGCAACAGCCTGTATAAGCGATCGACTGAGAAAAAGTAGTAATTTGAACATTATCCTCGCGTGTGAACAACTCGATCAGAATTACGCAAGGAATATTTTTTTTTTCACAATAAATGGAGAATCAAGTTAAACTGATTTTCAAATAATGTGTCATAATGTTTTATAGATTAATTAATTTATCACCAAATTTGCGGTACTTAATTTCAATAGGTTCATCCATAATCAACAATTTAAACCGAACTGATTTTCAAACCATTTATCATACCGAAGCAAACGTCCAATTTCAATTCAGCTATAAAATTGATATACCTTCATACTGTCTGTATTCATCAGTCCATTGTGACAATTGATGTAGTTGGAAATTCATTTTCTCGTAAAAGTTGCTTCATGATGAATTGAATGTGGGTATTTTTATTCAAGACGAATTCATAAAGATCATTTCACACTCACTTGCCAGTAAGTTTTAGACTGAAGTGAAATGGTACGGGTGTAATTATTATAAAATGATACTTATTCCAAGATTGGAAGATATACGAGGGATAATTGCGGTTCCATCTGCTGAGCATTCATAGTAATATATCCCAAATGCCAAAATATAAATATTTTTAAAAACAGTTTCACGAAATCTAACTACTGGCATTGCTAATTTCAAATTTCACAACTTCCTGTAAATATTACTAGACCTACTGTGTTTTTAGCCTTCGCTTCATTCCTATGATAATTATACTTATCCATAGAATTTTCGTGTTATATATTATAATTTAAATTAATTACAATAATCCAATGTGAGCATTTAATTTTGATTCAATTTTTCTGGATCAATATAAATTATATTTTGCGTACATGTATTTTAAATATTGTTCCATTATTGTTGTTCACACGTATTTTATACTTTTACAAATGCTGATGCTAACAATCAAGGTACAAGAATATTCATCACATATATTGTACTCATAAGAGGTTAAAACTTGTTTTCTCCGACCAGATATTTTAAGATATATGACTTTTGTTTATATTGTTAAATTATATAAACTTATATTAAATAAACGTGAAACTCGAAATAGTTCGAAATACAGGTCGTTTCTTTCCATTTATTTGCTGAACAGACTTGAAAACCAATTTTAGTTGGGCTGTGTACGAATAGGATGAATATCTGCGTTAATTTCACCAGCAGCGCTTGCAAAAACCTTGTTGGGTAAGCTGATCTCATTTCGCTCATTCAACTTCCATAAGTTATGTCGCGATTGTACAAGAATATAATGCTCTCATGCAAAGCTAACGTTGAAATTGACACTAATTTCAGAAAGCTACTAGATGAACATTCCGGAATTGATAAGTGGTCCATACATTTACAACATTAACTTTAACCCTACTATTCTCTACAATAATGCACTTCATGGACTTGCAGACTTCAGAGTATCCTGTAAATCAGGCTGAGTATAAACTTCCGAATAAAACGAGAAAGTAGTCACCACCCGATATGTTGGTTGATGACTGTTACATTCATGTCAGAATGCACTCCCATATCACTAGTTAATTATAAAGGGTTTTTCTTAAAAAGAGGTAAAAAATCCAACGTAGCATTCTATGGCTAAAAATAAATTATTATTGTTATATAACTCGTAAAATTATACTTGCTCGAATGAATCAATCTTGTAGTTAGTGTGTTTGGAAAAAATTCCTTCTGATAAATAAATATCGATGTTACCCACACCTCCGCCCACTGGTGAGTTTGTAAAGCTGGTGATTTGCTATTCTATAACCACTTACACATCAAATATGTATATATGTTGGAATACCTCAAGAAATTTTAGAATTTGGAAATGCAAAAAGAGATTTTTTTTTCATTTTTGACACGCTGTAGCTTGACAACTGCTGCCACTAGAGCTCAGGATTATATGACATGATAACCTCATTTTTGACTATAGAATGTGTGTTTCTTAAGAAACACACTAAAGAAACTTGATCTTTATAACAGATTTTTTGAAGATGTTCCGATGGAATAAAATTACAGGGTCATATTCCAAAACTATCTATCAATACATGATACCATACTTATTACTCATAGCAACTTACTCTGGAATTCAAGAAGTACATACTTACTGAACAAAATTATTATTCAGATGGTGTTTCAAAACCAAACGGTGGAGTTCCGTTTTATCTTAGTTGATAAATTTTAGGATGAAGAAGTTCCGTCACATTCTTCCACATGTAAAGGACATCTTCCAGGTAGGTGGAGATTTCAATATTAAACGAGATGGAACCTACAGATCCTCCTGTTCTGAGATTCGCTCTGTGGAATTGAGAGTCACTTATCACCTCTCATAATATGTACATATTATCTCCGCAATAGCACAGTAAACTGGATTATCCCGGGTATCAAAGTTATATCGACTAGGGATCACGAAATCATGAATTTTGCTTCATTAGCTGTGAACATTTTCATAATATGTATTTATGGGGCACCTATTTGATAAAAACTGGGACCCAGAGACGTTACACGTGAACATTAAATGAAGATCATAACATATTCTATTTTGTTCGTTTCTATATCATGAAAACTGTCACTTTTTCTGATTTGTGGAAGGATTCGTGTGATTTTATTAGCTGTTTGTGCTGTGTATGTCCGCCGATGCACAGTTTGATTCGACATATAACATCAACAAACATAACTACCAATATGGGTCTGATAAATACAAATGAATTTAAATTCAGACTGTTCTTATTTCTCTAAACTGGAGGTAACTGTTCCATGTGCTATTGCCTTTTGAAGTACCCCAATTTTTGTTTGATGTGTTCTGAAAATCCATTTCTTCCTTTTAAAATATGATATCTTGAGTCTATTCATTCAATGATAATTTCCTCTTTTCCGTTTCCCGCTTCAAAATAATTTCCCGTGAAATTTGCTTTTTGGGATGATATGGGTGTAATTTCAGTTTCTTATCTGCATGTAACGCAGTAGATGATTTGGGAAATGGTTTTCGATGTTCCAGGCGATCCACAATATTTTTCGTTTCAGAAAAATGCTGAGGCCAATTCCTTTGACCTTGTCTCAAGTAATAACTAGTCAAATAACGATAGGCCAAATATCTGGCCACATTGTAAGTGCTCCATTGGAAGCTTTAATGGTTAATCTCGAGATTTTGAATGATCCTCTTATCATCGTGGATTGTGTCAAGGAAGAATTTTTGATGGTCTAAGAACTTTAAGTATATGATGCAAAAAATGTAAAGACAACATTGCCAGATTCCTTTCGAATAATTAGGGCGTGAGGTTTTCCCACGCTTGTATCTTTTTACACGGGAAATAGTGTAACAGATAACATTCATGTGCCAGCTCCAGCTGTTTCAGAGAAAACTGTTCGTATTTCATTCAATTAAGTATGGAGAGAAATGGGAAACTTGGATTATTGTTTTCTAGAATATAGAAATCTTGTACTCGTATTTGTGGCTATACCCTCTTCCTTATCAGTATTTGTTCCTCAGAAAGTATGAAACCTTGGTCAATAGTGTACTCACTTATTTTTAAGTTTTCTAACATTCAACTTGCTGAAATTCTATGATTTTACCCGTATTTCCGTTCAAGTCATATAAACCTGGGACCGAACCTCTTTTGAATTAAGAGTTTGGTGGAGAAGATTAACTACCTTCAAATCAATCTAGAGCTTTGAAATAAGAGTTTGGTGGAGAAGATTAACTACCTTCAAATCAATCTAGAGCTTTGAAAACTGAAATTCATTTGCATGGATATGAGAGCTGCTTTACAGGCACGTTTCCTGAATCAGTATTTATTCCTCAGAAAAGGATGAAACCTTGGTCAATAGTGTACTCACATATTTTAAAAATTTCTAATATTCAACTTGCTGGAATTCTACGATTTACCCTTATTCCCGTTCAAGTCATATAAACCTGGAACCAAACCTCTTTTGAATTAAGAGTTTGGTGAAGAAGATTAACTATCTTCAAATCAATCTATAGCTTCGAAAACTGAAATTCATTTGCATGGATATGAGAGCTGCTTTACAGGCACGTTTCCTGAAATTATGCCACGAACTTATAAAAGTATGCTGAGAAGCTTAAAAAGTTATTGATAGGGGCTGTTATCGACATCTGGCGCTCTGAAGTCTAGCTACAAGCACTTATGTAGTGTTGATTGCATTAGGGGTAGTTATGAAGCTTAACTTAATACTCCATTCTATTTCAATGCTCACAAATCGAGTGGTAATATTTGAATTATTAATGAACGCTCATAAGAATTTCAACGAGAACTGTAATTTTGTGATAACTGAGTTGCAGGATATCATGCAAAGCATATCAGTTACATTAGACGTGAGTTAAACCGAAATTCAGTAATCATCCGATATCATCTTACTGAACAACAACGTACAGATATGAATTTCATTCCATTTTGAACATTCTGAAAAATAGTAGCGCGGAAGATTCATATTTCATACCTTTTTAGAAGGTAAATGCGACTACCTCTCACTCTCTATGAATTCCCTGGGTTATGTAAAATCATGTGCCTAAATATTAATTACGAAAATCACATAATTCTCAATCTGACGATGAATTTGCATATCACAACATGATTCAATTCCTTTCTGAGACTCAATTCAATATAATATATACTATGACATAGCTAATTACTCAATTGTTAAGAATTAAGTGATATTTAGAATGGTGAAATAAAACAGAAATTGAGATTTACACGAACTGCTGACAATATTTCCATCAAGTAGAAGCGAGTTATCAACTAAATTATAAATAGAAATGTCATCCTTAAATAGAACAAAGTAACACTAGTAAATATGTGGAGGGTGGGACTATGGGCTGAAGGGGGGCTTATTTACAAAACTATTGATAAGAGGTTAGTTAGAGATATAAAGTTAGTGAATAAATATTGAATCACTATTTTCTTCGAGGCTTTCAAATTTCTTCGGATTTCAAAATATTTATGCTTTGACCTTCTCTTGATGGTGAGTAAAATTTTGGCTATAACATAATTTGATTCCTGGTTATAAGGCAAAAATGTTCGGGAAAACGTATTCCTCCCATTCGTCTCATACTTTAGTGGCACTACAATCATCACATTCCAGATTTTCCAATTTTGTCTTCTTAGATTGGATTTTCAATCATTTATATAGGAATTCAAGATATCCGACGTGTCAATAAATGCTACTTTTTCACTTTGATTTTTCAGGAATGTGTGTATCTTTTGAGAATGACCAGCTAGATATGTTGAACTTGCAGGATTAGTCTCCGTTTTTTTAAATTTTGGGCTGAGTCAGGTAACAGCCTTTTTGTCAAGTTTTTGTTTCAATACTCTTCCACTACGTCGATATTATAGTCACTATTTTCAACGGTATTCTTAATTTGGTTTAGTTCATTGTTGTATTCATCTTTGTTTAATGAAATTATCAGCAAATCGTCTTTGCAGGGTCTTTTTACCCTGGAATGATCTACCGGATGACACTGTTTCAAAACTCGCTATGACTCTTTCAGTGCCACATTGCCCCTGTCACTTGTGTGATACATGTGTTCTTTTCGGTATAGTGCGCGGTTTATTTGTTCGTTCTATTTGGGTGTTTTCGTAACTATTCATTTTATTGTACTTGCACTAATTTATTCTTTGTTTATGTCATTCACTTCACATTCTTTAGTTATAATTTTCTTAATTCCGCTTTTGTTCAATTTATTACTCCCATACCAATTTAGGTGAAGTATCCTGTATTGTTGACATGCTGTACATTTCGTATTTTGGGCATAATAGGTTCTTGAAGCTCCTGCCCTTTTGGAGCATGATAATAATAATAATAATGATCATATTTTTAAAAATCAATTTACATCAAGTAAACGCTGAATTCATAGAGATATAGGTAATTGTTAATTAATGACTTGTATTTGATTGCTTTGTAACCAACCCCTGGATATTGTTGGTGATGATTGATGACTACTCATGGGGTGATGGTGAACCAGTAATTCCGAGCGCTTTCTTGATCGGTATATCGAGCAGGTAACCTGGACAAAAATAACCCAAATTAGCACAAAGTTGAAAGGGTGCCCTTGCCCTGATGTGGGGGCTCCTGCCACAGTTGTAATACCGTTTCAAACGATTGTACACCACAAGTAAATCAGCAACTCCTAAGTAATCTTTTCCACAGCAGACTCAAGCCAGCCTCAATACACTTGTTGAATTTTCCACAACATAAACAGAAAGAAGGAACCCTCTATCACGATAGGGTTTTCCTTCCAATAAGACAAACTTTACTTCCCTCCACGACCAGTCACGTTGAAACTAAGTTTTAATGCCCTAAGGTGCATTAATTACTCAGTTAGTTCCAATTGTTCCAATCCAAATTGGTAATTGATGCCTTTACTTTCAACGGAAGAATATTCCCAGAAATTGGTTCCAAACACAAGCTTGGTATCACCTCCCTGTTGAAATAACCTAACACCGCACTTCCCACTTGAACGATTGACCAGAAGTAACGCCATTTTCTCTTCCTTTTCGGCGTCTCGATGTCTCACAGAACAACCTCGAAATAGAAGCGGTAACTACGGATCTGACACCGAACAACCATGACCCTTAGAATATACGGTCTAGCATAGCTGATGTCCCAGGAGTTAACCGATTGTACTACAGCGGCCATCTCTAAGCCGTTAGGTAGAATTTACACGTTACAGAGGTAATAATTGTGAATGTCAAACATGATCATTAAAAACCTTTAGCAATAATGGACCCATTTTCCAACTTCAGAATTTTTTCACGGTATTGTTGATCTAATTCACTTTGGTTAAATGAAATCTGTAGCCTGTAATTTCAATATTATCTCAAATGGACATTATCGCGTTATGCATTGAAGTCTGAAAATATACTACAATTTCAATCGAGTGAAAAATTCAATTTCAAATTCTTAAAAAGCTTCGCAACTTTTGATAAATAGAATTCACAACCACTTGTCAGTTGCAGTTTTTTTTTTGTACCACAGACGTTCAGGTTGATCTTTAGTTCAATATTCCGGTTCAGTTGATCGCTCAAAAATCGAAGTTCAACAGAAGTTCAGTAATTTCGCTTGCACAATAGTTATCAATTATTACTTCAAGTGATTATAATTTGCTTTTGTTAGAATTTAAAAAAATGGAAATAAATATGCTTACATCAACTTTTGGAAAATTTGCAGAATTAGTAGAATTGGTATTACATCCTAGAAATCCCCAAATATTTGCCGAGCGAGTGGGACGATGAAGAGCTTAGGAAAAGATTCAGGTTACCAATAGAAGTAGTCACATTTATAATTGAAGAAATATCGTAAAATATTGCAAACGTTTCGAATAAGAAAATTCCTAATAGATAATGTATCAGATTTCTTACATTCAATGTGTAATTTTAATATTATCTCAAATGGACATTATCGCGTTATGCATTGAAGTCTGAAAATATACTACAATTTCAATCGAGTGAAAAATTCAATTTCAAATTTTTAAAAAGCTTCGCAACTTTTTATAAATAGAATTCACAACCACTTGTCAGTTTTTTCTGACGAAATTTAATATAGTGACCATTCAGAAAACCATGAACAGGAAATTGCGAGCCAATTGTTTCTACAAGAAACACTGTTGATCGATCTGGTAGTTCTGAAGGATTTCTAAGATGTCAGTTCATCGTTTCTGTTCAGAAACAGAATTGTGTGCCTAAACGATGAAAAAAATGCAGATCTTCGAAGTGAAATGTGTGCGTTTTGGTCGTTGTATATGCTGTTCAGTCTGAATATTGCCTCACCAGTCACAACCGGGGAAAATTCGTTTGATCTTCTAGGAACTATAGATTGAACTGTACGAGGATCCTGGGATTGTAAGCCCCCTACCTGGTGATTGAATAATGTTTGTGATCCGATAATGCTATTTGAAACGCTTACTTGGAGATATTACAACGTATCTGTCACGGGATCTTAATTGAAGAGATCTGTAATGTCTATATACAATGTAAATGCGAACCAGAATTGTCCTTGATAAGTTCCTAAATCACCAGTATTTCGAGCAGATATTCCTAAAGCAGTACATTTTTGATTATCAGATTCCTTTTTCTTGCTTTGCCAGTGATTAGGCAGCATTATAGCCTTGTTATTATTAATTGTTGTAGTGTAGGTCCTTCTAGATCGATCAGTGACACCACAGTTGAATAGCTACAGACAGCCGTTTGTTTCATCAGTGGAACGAGTAGATTTTTAATGCTATAGCTATTTAGCTATCTAGCTCTAGCTATCTAGCTATCTAGTCATTTATCTAGAGAGACCTCTACTACCTTTATGAACTATAATAATTGTATTTCTACAGATGTATCTATTATTAGGATTGACTTTTGAACCATTTGAAAACATTATAAATGAAGAAGGTTACGCTTCATTTAGTTCTTTCATAACTCTGTATGAAAAAGAAATTATAAAATTATCCAGATTGCTTTTTTGAGAAACATCTTTATCGACCTCAGTGTTTTAAACATCAGCGTCCTGTAGGTAATAGATTGAATGAGTACAAATTAATTATATATAAGTTCTCGGGAAATAGGTCACACTAACACATTTGCTTTTATTTTCGTCTTCACGTACATTTTGGTATCACGACCATCATCAGAAGACGTATCAATGTCTAAGACGGGATTTCTTAAAACTCATTGTATCAAGCACAAAGCTTCCTTATCGCACCAATTTCAGCTAAAAATGCCCACGTCGCCGAAATGAACAGAAACACGAGTAATCGAAATTGTAACAGATTAATGTTTCAAGTATAGGAAGACGTATCAAGAATCCACTGCTTAGCAATTTTCTTACAGTATTCGAAGTCGTTACAAGCATTGTTTGAATTCGACTGAAACCAAAAAATGTAACGCTCATTTATTCATTTTCGAAACAGATATTGAAGATTTATGAGGTGTCTTCAATAGTAGACTTCCGCTGATAGCTATTCTTGAAAAATTTCGGTTTCCGGATGTTTTCCGCGTCACAATAGCATGACTTGATGCCGACGTTTCGCCAACCATTACAGGTTGCATCTTCAGGGTAGGCTTGAGGTTGAGCTGAAACTGCAGGGTCAGATGCCAGAATAGAATTAACCACCGAAATAAAGGCAGTGAACTGTGTAACTTGAACGTTTTTCACACAATAAATACCCCTACAGAAACCAGAAGAATCAGTTTCAGTTCAAGCCATCTGTAATGGTTGGCGAATCTTCGGCATCAATCTATTCGGAAATCAAGATTTTTCATTTATGAGGTAATAGAAAAAGTTTGTCAGACTTTATTAGGAATATTGCTATTTGAGCATTCTTCCTGAAATTTACTTTTATCATTATAAAGACGCCTGTGGGAACTTGCAAGGATTTTAGTTAATTAAATTAGTATAAATCTGACTTAATGATTGGACGTCTGCTCTATGATTTACAGACTTGGAGTCACGTTTTATGTGAATCATCTCCAGAATAGATCTTTTATAATAATTGGTTTCTTCAGGTAAATATTAATATTTTTGTAATCGAATTGACGATTATAAACGAAAAAATGTGTAGCAAGGGTGATGGAATTTTCTAAGTTTTTATTTCTAGTACTATACTTATGACCATACATTTTTCTTTGTAAATATTGTTCAGAGATTCCTGTTTAAGTCCTATCGCAATCTAAGCAATTCAAGTTGTGTACTGTATGGGTTTATTTATCTTTAGGTATTAAGAGTTCTAGATTTGAAAAAATTACCAACACAGTTAGTAGGTTTATCGCAATATTTATATCATACTTCTTGAAATATTTCTCAATTTTCCCTGAGAGAATCATAAACCGCCTTAGCTAAATATTGTCCTGATTATAAACATCAATTCAGTTACAAAAATACCTTAACTGAAGAAATCAATTATTATGAAAGATTTATTCTAGAGATAATTCATATAAAACACGACTCCAAGTCTGTGAATCTTAGAGCAGACGTTCAATCATTGCGTCAGATTTACACTAATTTAATTAATTAAAGCCCTTGCAAATTGCTACATGCGTCTTTATAATGTTAAAGGTATATTTTAGGTAGAATGATCAAATAGCAATATTTCTAATAAGGTCTGACAACTTTTTCCATTAGGTACCTCATATACCTCTCATACTTGAGAGTTATATTTGTTGGTTTCAGTCGTATCTGGGCAATGTTTGAAATTACTACGAATATTGAAAGAAAATTGCTAAGCAAGGGATTCTTGATACATATTCATATACACGAGAAATCTCGTTTTAGACATTCATACGTCTTATGATGATGGTCGTGAGACCGAAACGTACGTAAAGACGAGAACCATAAGCATGTGTGTTAGTGTGACTTATTTCTCGAGAATTTATATATAATTCATACCTGGGTCAAGAAGAATTATCAGTACAATTTAATTAAAATACGTTATTAGTTTAACAATTTCAATATAATTGTACAATAAGATATCATAGTTTCAGTAGATGGTTACATTCTCTTTTACGATAAAAGTTCAGGTTCAGTTATGAATTTCGAGGAGCTCTTGGCAAATACGTCTTAATTACATGACTCATTAATTAAGTTGTAGAAATAATTGTTCTGATATAAAGAAAGCGTATACGCATTCAGGAGCCTAGATAACAAACATTTATCCAGATATCTTGTAAAGGAAAAATTGTTTAATATTGACTCGAGATCGAAATCATTTGTTAATTCTTGAGATTAACATTATTTTCAGTATATTGGTGAATTATGCTGATGGAATCAAATAATAAAAGATAATACAACATTATATTATGAATTTTGATGTTTAAGTCTATTTACCTGAAGGGAAGTTTCATAGTAAATGTGAATAAGGAATAAATCTTTAAGAAATTTCTAATGTTTATCATTCTTTTCCCCCCAAAACATATTACACATGATTATAACTTGAATATTCTTTCGCTCCCCCAATGAAAAATGTAGATAAAAAAGAACTCGATTTGCTGGAAATCGATTACGTGACTTATTGAGAATTTTTTAAAGTGATATACGACAGCAAATTGATGCTCATCTATGCTGTCTAGGAAAAATCATCAGTATACCGGTATTAACACCCATTCTGTTTCAGCCGTAGGACTATCAGTACCTACCTATACATATTGAGTTTGAATCATCGGCTTATTGTGAGTTCGATCGAGTCAAAAATTGTACTGTTTCACAAGAGAAACAAGTAAAGTAGGCTGTATCTACCTTTTTCTAATTTGCCGAAAGAGAGAACATTAGAAAAGGATAAAACCACCGCTGCTCGCTTAGACCGGGCTGTACCAACGTCGTTCAACAAAAGATCAACGTTGATATGTAGTTTACGAATAAATCACGTTGTACCACAGACGTTCAGGTTGATCTTTAGTTCAATATTCCAGTTCAGTTGATCGCTCAAAAATCAAAGTTTAACAGAAGTTCAGTAATTTCGCATGCGCAATAATTATCAATTATTACTTCAAGTGATTATAAATTGCTTTTGTTAGAATTTAAAAAAATGGAAATAAATATGCTTACATCAACTTTTGAAGAATTTGCAGAATTAGTAGAATTGGTATTACATCCTAGAAATCCCCAAATATTTGCCGAGCGAGTGAGACGATGAAGAGCTTAGGAAAAGATTCAGGTTACCAATAGAAGCAGTCACGTTTATAATTGGAGAAATATCGTAAAATATTGCAAACGTTTCGAATAAGAAAATTCCTAATAGATAATGTACCAGATTTCTTACATTCAATCTTATATTTATACTTCTTCACCAAACCTATCAGAATTGTTTCTTCTCTCAGAACAATTCATCCTAACACCATTGAAGCAAGAATTGAACAGAATCAGGAACACCTCCAATATTACTGTGCATGCAACTACTGTTAGCATTGTCATTTATACAGGATGTCCCAGGTTTTAGTATCAGAACTTCAAGAGTCGATAGAAAATTTGATTTTGAGAAAGAAGTTCCGATTAACATATATGCACAGACGCTTAGTTTTTGAGATCCAGGGTAGGGTGTTGAAATTGAAAAAAAAATTTCGTTTTTTGCGAATATCTCCGGATTCGTTAATCGTACAGAAAATAGCTTTTGCGAGCATTTTTTTACTCATAGTAAGCTATGTTCTGTGTAAAAAAAATTTTTCTTTCAGTCATAATTGTTGAAGATTTTGAAGGGGTAGTTGATGTTTTTTCCCCAAACTACTACGCCACTGAGAAAAAAAAACGGTTTTGAGACAATCGTTTGAACCGCCAATGTTTTTTACACAAAAAGGTACTCGGTCATAAGCTCTAAAGTTGACCGTTTTCGAGAAAAATCAACTTTTATGTTGAAAAACATGGTCAATTTTTTGGTTTTGTTACTTTTTCTAACGTTTGAATAAATTTTGTATAATTAGTAGTTTTTCTAGTGGCGTAGAAGTTGGGGGAAAAAACACCCACCATCTCTTCAAAATCTTCACCAATTATGACTGAAAAAAAAATTTTTATCACACAGAACATAGCTTACTATGAGTAGAAAATGCTTGCAAAAGCTGTTTTCTGTACGATAAACGGTTTCGGAGATATTCGCGAAAAACGAAATTTTTTTTTCAATTTCAACACCCTGTATCTCAAAAACTAAGCGTCTGTGCATATATGTTAATAGGAACTTTTTTTCTCAAAATCAAATTTTCTATCGACTGTCGAAGTTCTGCTACTAAAACCTGAGACACCCTGTATACTCTGATATTATACAGAGAATAATAATAAATTCTAGAAAATGAATAAAATTGAGGAAATGCCACAGTAAGTTTATTCTCACAAGTTGTACGACAACCGAATTACAGAACGACACGAGAAATCGTAAATTAATTTGAAACTAGTTTCAGAAAATGTAACAAGTGACAGATAAATGACACTTCTTGGTTACCAGCATTGATGAATTTGCTTTCAACTGAACTATTTATTATTAACCTCGACTGGTACAACGTTTAATCCACTGAACCGAGTTCACGGGTGAACCGGAGTTCAGTTGAACTACGGATCAGTTAACTTTGGTACAACCCGGCATTAAACCTAGTCTAATTAATAACAATGCTCTTTTGGGCTTCGAGTACTCTATTCTTGATCTCCATAGTTGTATCTCACAATATGCGATGTAAGCAAGCCGACTGACACACTTCGCTTACAGCTGTAACTAGCAATAAAAGCACGGTTGTACATTCATTCGTGAATGCTTGATATCTGATAACTCCGTTCTATGAATAATAAAATAATTTCACAGTACCTACTTCAATTCAAGTCTACTTCTAGCAACTGCTTTAGATACTTATTTTATGCTCACCAGTCCAGAGAGCTAGGAAATTATTTGGATGCAACATGCATATGGTCTAGCTATACATCGGACAGGCGCGCTAAAATAGAACGCTCATTCATCCCCGTCTTTGTCTCATCTCACTCGAATTTATAAAATCACTATACGTGAAATTTAATCTGTATATGTACTTATGTACATAGTCAAAGTATACAGGTCTGCCGGAGCCTCCCTTCTACTCTTTTTAAAATTCGAGTGCAAGCTGATTGGTCTTTTATTTCGTTTAGTTAATGTTATTGACGACGATATAATATGATGCTGTTACGTGCCGGCGAAGTGATTGGAGGAGCTAGGTGACGTCACCTAGCGCGAGAAACGATGGAAGGGAGGCTCCGGCAGACCTGTATACTTTGACTATGATTATGTATATTGTATACGTCTTCAATTTGTAAAGCATGATAAACATAATATCCATGAAATATGAATAATAGAAGCAACTTTTACAACTTTCAACATCATAACGCTATGAAATACTATACAGGTTGAGAATATCTTTTTAGTTCCTCATTTAAAAATTTCTTATATGTAATTATAAAAAATTAATATTTGAAATACAGCTTCAAAATTCATCATATCTATGATAATAATGTGATGAATTTTAAGAACTTGAAGGCGAGGGAATTCTCATTACATTTGAATTTAACATATTATAATGTACAGGGTGAGCAAATTTCGATGCTTTTATAGTGTAATTCGGTAACTTCATGAGATAAAAAAGGAAAGTTACGTTCTCGTTCTATGATTTGAGACAAATTCAATGGAAGAAACAAAAAATTGCTATTGCCTTTTGTTTTCAAGTTGTGGCAAAAGTTCGATTTAGAAATTTTAAGAAAATTGTGAGTATTGTGAGTATTGTGCTTGTTTGTGAAGTTAGGAAAAATAACTTTTACAATCTTGAGGCAATTTTTTGCTGTATCATCCAGTGACGTTGATTGAGAAAGGGTGTGGCCTAAGCATGTATTTTTTCAAATGGGAATCGTTTAGTTAGAACGGATTTTTTCTCACTTTCTAACTATGTCTCATATATCGGGTCGCTTTTGATGTGTAAGTTTTTAATAGCGTGAATAGTATTCCACTATAGTGCTTTTTGCGTCTAAAAAAATTTAATCCAAGTAGGCGGGTGTCATCTACGAGAGTGTTTACTAGTTCAAGCAATAAACGACGGCCTGATGTTAAATTTGCAGGAATTGATACCTGGAAAAGAAATATGAGCGTATGAGAGATTAAATTTAACGGCGAGTTTCTGTTTCATGCAACTCGATCCTAAACATAACCTAAATAATTGGCAAAGTTGCAAAAAGCGGTTTTGCGAATTTTCTTTAATAAGTAAAAAACTGTAGCTCGAATCGAGAAAAATTAAACGAAAAAGTTGTAGGTATCAAATAGATCAATCGATTTGCTTTTTTGATAATTATAGATATCTTTCATACTTTTCGAGTTATATTGAATAAACCGTTAAAATTCGGAGTATCGAGAAGTCTCTAAGTATTAGGTTTTCATACTTATTTACTGTATGTATAGCCCATGGCAAGCTTAAAACGTTTTTTCTTTCAATTTGAAATATTGATTTTTTCGAGATATATCGATCTTTCGAAAAGAAGGCACTCTCATAACTTGGTTAGATCTTCTCAGCGGATGGTCCTAGAGTAACGATTCCGGGCTTATTTTGTTCTTGAAGAGTTGTGCTATAATGTTATTAAATGAAGCGAATTTTCAAATGTTAGGGTGAAAAAATTACTTTGAAAAACTTTCACTTTTTCGAACATGTTTTTGTCAGAAAGTCTTACATTTTTCATTTTAGGGCAATGTCTTTGACGGTAATTGCTTCCTGACATTTTTTCACGGATTACCAAAAAAAATTTTCATCTACGACCTTCTGGACCAGAGATAATTTTCTTATTTCAAAAAATCTGTAATACGCAATAATAAACATTTCACAGAGTTGAGCTTTAAGTTGAATTGATTTATAGTAATAGGAATTGATTAACAAAGTGAAACGTGCGTGGCTGCCGGAGTATGCGGCGAAGGAGGGGGTAACAAAAATCGTTTTGTACTTAATCTGGGGTAGCTCGAATATCGTATTCATTCTCGCCTCAGAAGCAGAGTAGACTTGGAAATATTATTTTTTGTACATGTCTAATTTGTTTCACTTTTTATATCATTCAAATTATCAATTATCATCAAAACGGTATTTTACGTGTAGTACCTCAAAGTTTTTGCTTAGTGAATCATATTGACGTTATGCTTGCGGATTTCTTTAACAGTCATTCAATTATTTCAGTAAATATTTTTTCGTTGGATTAAATAATTTTTTTTTTAATGAACTTGTTTTCATCTTGTTGAATGGTTCGGAATCGAATTATATAAATTAGATATTGAATAGCTGATTGAATGTTCGAATAGGTAGGTTGGATGCTTCGGTGGGACAATTATGGTTTAATGTCTCAGATTAAGATGTTGTTCAGAAGTACATTTTCTGATATAAATAGGGTAGTGTTTGATTTTGGATTATACTGTGATAAACACAACTAACCATTTTCAAGCTCCTCTATTATGAGGAACTTTCTTATGCCGACTGTGAGTCTCACACATGAATTTTCTTTTGTATTAAGGTAACCGCATCTACACCAAGGGAGTAAACAGCAAAAGAATAGTTAAAATTAGACAGAATCAAATCATGATATAGCAAATGATTTGTAGTTTTCCGAAAGGTAATTCCTATCTAACATTTTCAAACTTATTACTGCGTTCCAGATATAATTCGGTACCTTCAGTTTATATCGAAATATGTTATCCAATATTGATTCTAGCTTTTGAATGTTTTATTACTTGTATTGACACATTAATAATATAAATGTGAAATTGTTATGGAGTGATACTGTTGACATCTATTTTTTTACCGAAATATTGATTTTAGAGGATTGAGAAAAATATATGTTCATTTGCCATTATCTCAAATGAAGAAACCTTATGATTCATTCTCCAGATAGCTTCTTTCAGTTCTCTGAGAAAGAGAGAATAATTCGTTCGTGTTTTATCCGAGTATCTGTGCGATTTATAGTATTGTACGAGGGCATTGGGAAAAGGTCAAAACTTATTTTATTTCTCAACATAATCTCCTTGTAGCCCGATACAGTTCATTCAACGTTTTCCTAATTTTTCGAATTGTGGTAATCCTTCAAAATAGACGTTTATTTCAGCGATTAGCTCATCGTAGGAGTCAAGTCTCTTTCCGCCGAGTTTGGAAATTGCAAGGGGGCAAATCTAGAGAATATGGTGAATGACGAACCTTTGCTCACTTTTATTAGCCATTGAGACAATTCTTAGCGCAATTCATGGAATTTTGTCATTGCGACTGCGGACCCGTGCGCCAGTGCGTTGTTCTTGTGAAAGGGCACTTTTTTCTTTGCCAAATGCGGCCGCTTTCACTTCAAATCGGCGGCGAATCGATCCAACAGCTCTGCATGATATACGCTGGTGATTGTTTTGCCCTTTTCAAGGTAATCGATATGAACGATACCGTGTGCATTCTAAAAAACTATTGCCATAACTTTGTTGGCCGATAAACCCACTTTGGGGTTTTCGGCTTTGATTCGCCAAGACAAGTCCACTATTCCGACTGTTTTGGTATCTAGTGTGTTGTGATGGATCCATGTTTCATCATCGGTCACAAAACGGCGCAGAATGTTCTTTTATCGCGCTTGAACATCGCCAAACACACCTTAGAAGTTACTAAAAAAAATATTATTTCTGGATTAGTACAAGTAATAATTGTCTCCAAATCTTCATATTCAGTTGCTTCCGATACATTATTAATGCATGCCTCATATACGAAAACCGATGCCTATTAGTATACCGTATTAAATAATGTCATATATTCTTCCAGAAGTGCTTTTAATACCAACCAACACAGCCAAATAATTTCATTGATTGTTGAATCAAACTTAAATGTTGAATTGAATTCACTTTCATTAGTTCCATCCTCATAATAGTTTGAAATGTCAATTCAGAGGAGATTTTGTGTAGGTATACCATCCACATATATTATGAGAGTTATTCAAGTGATCTGGATATTACCTTTTTTAAATCATAATTGCTATGGTTTTCAGAGTCAGATATGAATTGATATAAGCTTTCTTCCCGTTTTTAATTGTACCGTCTGTATCATTTCATAATTGTTTGAAATATTCTCATTTTTTGCATTTGCATATAGCTTCGTTCGCACTTTTATCAATACTTATTGTGAAGGATCCAGGGAGCTTTTGGGTTCATTTTTCATTATTTTAGGTGGCATGTGCTTATCAAAAAATTTAGCGAACGAATTCAAATTTTTGATTAACACTATCTATTCTGTATAAATGGAATATTTATGTTTATAGCTAACATTTATTTGTTAAAAATCACAATAAGTACGCAATGGCTGAGTATAAGATACATTATTACCAGAATTCGTGATTGAAGATGGATCTGGAAAGATTGATAGATCAAATAATGTAGAAGATTTATCTGTAATTTTGGTTAATAATTAATTAATTAATTGAGTTAATTCGCACGACTTAAATAATTCAATTTAAGAAATCACGTCTCCGTTATCAATACTCAACACGTCAATATCAAAATCACCCAAACAATAAACATCTTCAGAAATGGTTGAACAATGTACAAATGTTTCCTCTCAAAGCATTTGGAAAAAGCTAATAGTTATATTTGGGAGGTCTATAAACAACACCTAATATAACCCATCCTTTGCTTTTGCAAAAATTAGTGTCATTTTCTCAAGGCCAGATTAATTCTACGTAAAAAAATGCCTCTTGTACTTTTCCGTTCTGATGCACCGTTTTCAAAATAAAAACTATTTTATTATGGAGATAATTTAGATAATTTACCATAGGATTATCAAGTATTATGAATAAACGTGAAGCATTGAACCATAGGCGAGATTCGAACCCTCATTCCTGGATCTCTAGTCCAGCGTGTTGACTAATTACACCACTTTGGTCCCGTCAGAATATCATATTTTTATAAATATAAACCTCTGAAAGAATAGTAGATCATTGATGAACACAATGCGATCCGATGCCACGTTATTGTTCACGCACATTCATCTGATCTTCAATCGTTTTGAATTGAGGAGTGTAGGTATGAGTATTACTATGAGTAGTAATCACTCTGATAGTACTCATTCAATGACAGCCTCCCGGCTCGCATATATTGCAAAGAAACCTTAAACTTGTTCATACTTACCCAAAACATTTATCAGTCAGTTCAACTGAAATACATAAGAACCTATGTATTTTCTTTAGAAAATGTGTGGCGCAAGTAATGTTGTGATTCGTTCAAGTGATTTTTGTTTTGTCATTTATTTGTTGTCCGAAAAATTTGTTAGATAATCATTATGTACTAAGCGCACCAGAATTTGTAGTAAGAAAGTTCTTGTAAAGAATAAAGTAAGTTGAATTTGATAGCTTAACCTCAAGCTAAGGGTGGTTCAACAGTAGAGTGAATATGGATAGAAAAAAGTAATCTGATCAGTGATTATATTCAGATACGTAGATTAGCGGAATCTAATATGATAATATGATAGTTTTGCTGAATTCAGATTCCTTCTGTTGGCTGTAAACTGGATTTCAATTCGGAATCTCATCCGAAAATGTGTTTTCTTAACCGAATGTACATACATGCTTTCAGGTTCAGGTTGAAAGCTATATACATTTATTCCGTGTATACACAATAACCATCCGTTGAAGTCTTGAAGTTTATTTTCATTCCCTTCCTTATTATTGTACGTAATATCGATCTTTCTACTCGAAGTTAATCAAAAAGAAAATCATCATTGGTCATCAATGATTGTGTATATCAATAATAACATAATATACCTATTACTGAAAGATGTGAATGGAGTTGGAGAAGTAGTTTCGAAAATAACATGAGTAGAATATATGTCATTTTGAATGGAAGTTGATTGTTTATATTGAATTTCTTTATCTTCTATATTTCTTCTATAATGCTTCAGTTTCTTTCGAAATAGATTCATTATCATGTCAAGCATTATGTTTGACATGTATCAACATTTTTATCTTGATATCCATAACTTGCTCTTGACATTTGACATTGACATATCATATCAAGATAATAATATTGATACTCAATACGATAAAATTTTAACAAGCCGAATAATCGTGGACCCTTTGGATTTTTGTTTGGATACATATGGAAATATGAAGAATAGTTTCAATCAAGTAGGATTACTTAATATGCTAACAATGATCTATCGATCTTATTAGTTCAAATAAACCATAGTTTGCCCCCATCAAAATTTGTAAGCAAGTGAAGTTTCTATGCGAAGGATTGTTACTCATGCTAGTCTGAGGTTGTCACACCAAACGTTGTTGTAATGATCTCAGAAATATCCACAAATCATTTTCATTAAATTATCCAAGTTGATCTTTAGAAATGCTGAAGTATGCGGGATTGAAGCGGAAGAATATTCACTAAGTAATTCATAAACACACTTTTGACTGTGAAATTTATGAATTTCAACATTTTAGTGTTTCACACAGTCATATTATCAGCATAGAGGAAATCAACTCTGTTGATGAATATAATCGATGACTATGATGCGAAGTGTTCTGTAGTTTTTATTGGATTTGATTACAGTAGTCGTCTGCAGACATTCCATTCTATTCTAAGTTACATGAAAACAGTATAAAAAATCATTTTTGATGAGGATATTAATAAAATATCAGAACATCAAAATGAAGATTCAATTTATTCCTAGATTCGAAATGGATAAAATGTTCTTTTGATTTTTACGTTCCGATATTGATATCTTTTTCAAAAATTGATTTGTTACAAATCGCTTAAATAGGGAAAAGGTTACGTATTATAGTAGTGATCAATGATTCATCCAGAAATCGAATCTAAACCACTTTATTTTAAAATTGTTTCCAAAAAACTGATATTAACGACTTTCTTTAATGGATCATATCTTTTCTTTTTGCAGGAATCTTCGAATTTCGAGATCATGTACATTACAATTTTTCACAAATAGTTACACATAGGAATTATATGCTATTTATTGGTTTTTTTCTGAAACAACTATAATTTTTAGGCACAATTAGAAACAAAAGAAAACCGAGGCTCTGCTGGGTTGAGATAAGCTAGCAGAGCCATAAAAAAATTCACGTTTGAGAAAAGTAATTCGGGTGCCAAAATTAGACGCACTTTATAGGCTATTCAATCATGACAAGAAAAATGCATTTTATCCTAGCAAACTGAGTGTTCCTCCTGTGGCCTCGGTTGAGATGAACTGTAGGTCGACATGAGCTCATAAAATTTGATAGAAATATATACAGTTACGTGAAAATTATGTTTTTTTTTCTGGACACAACTCCATATTTTCAGGCACAACTTCTTCAGGCCTAGGCTCTGTAGACAAGCTAGCAGCCACCTAAAAGGAAAGTAATTCGGGTGCTAAAATTATAGGCACAAGAAGTGATGTTACTGGAATAAAATGAATTTTCCTTGTAATAATTGAAGAGCCTATAAAGTGCCTATAATTATGGCACCCGAATTACTTTCCTCAAACGTAAATTTTCGGGTGCCTCAGCTAGCCTATTTTAAGCCAGCAGAGCCTTGTTTTTTTTTGTTTTTAATTGTGCCTAAAAATGTATAGTTGCTTCTGAAAAAAGCCTATAAATAGCCTATAATTATTAAGTATTTTTATTAAATTTTTTTGGAACGGCTCTGTTAGCTCTGGGGCGTCAATTTTTCACCGAATGCCCGTAACTCAACTCTAAATTTCACTTTTTGTTTTTTCATCAGGCTAATTTTTCGAAAGGGAGCCATCTTAGATTTTGATTTCGCTTGATAGAGCATTTCACGCTAATTTCAGTGAAATTAATATTGCAGTCTCTATGCGATCAAAATACAAGAATGATGAACGCGGCATGCAGGAAGAAACACATCCTGAAATTCACCAGCCACATTGTCTATTTTCAAAGTTGAATCAAAATATAAGAAATGTTGGTGAATTTCAAGAGCATCGCAGATTCAGAGATAATGCATGACTTTTGGCATGATTATCTATAAGAGGGCCATGGTTTGAATGGAGGGGATCAAAATCAAATTCATTTTGGCGTTAGATGTCTCGGCGGGAATATATAAGAATCTAGTATTTGGGGCACAGTTCCATGAGGAACATCTTAGTGGAAACAACTATCTGAATTTTAAATTATCTAATCCATGCTCAGAACTATGGAATGGATTGAAATCAGCTTCTTTCTCTATGCTTATCAAATACCAAACATTACTATTCTATGTTTACATTTCAATATATACCTACTTTATGTGTTACATATCTACTAAGAATTCATAAAAGACACAAACCAGTCTTTGCAAGTAATAAACGTTGGAACTTAAATCTTTTTCGATTCTATTGCGACCAATATTGAGATCACAATAAAGTCACCTGAGGCTTCCAGAGATTTTGAGCTTCATTTGCCTAGATACGAAAGGGGACGAGGAATAATATCACTCACATCCACGAGTGTGAGCTCTTGCAAACTTTCGAAAGTCGTGTATTTACGTTCGCCATCTGCTTCATAATTTGCAAAACAATTTCAATAACTTCCATTTACATTCGATTCTGACTAACTGCATAGAAAACATAAGAATGACATAAGTTACATGAGATCATTTCGGATTATCCATCATTTCAATTTATCTTGACTGTATGCCATTTTTCACTTAGTACCGGCTTATTGTGGCTCCTAAAGTAAATAACCAAGTCAACATTAAAATTATTAATGCAAAAATATGTTTCTATTTTATCATCCCATTGCGAATTTGTACATAATATGTCAATTGAAGGTAAAAGGTGGTCGGCATGAGATCCGTAGTATGAAGCGTAATATAAAGCTGAGAGTAAGGTGACGTCACCCGCCGGGATACGGCGGATCGATGTACTGCCCCTCCCTACACATCCAGACGGCCATGGATGCTGCTCTCCAGCAATTCTGACGGTTCGTCGCCGCTGACTGTGCTCCTGCACCACAAACCCACATAGGGCGAAACTTATCTTCTGCAGGGGTAAATGAATGCTTTGTCGATTCACCGGGCCACATCGCAATCTAGCACATCTGTTTATGCAAAATGCAGTTTCTAAACACTTGCAGACCCTTCGATTTATTCCAGCTGTTTTTAAATATTTGAGCGTTTTCGTAGCAGAATTCGAAAATATATCGCTGAGCCACACAATACGGTTATGATTCAATAATTTCCACCATCGTGAGAATATTGAAGCTAATTTTTCGAGGACGGCTTATTCCGCTATTATATTCTGGCGGAACTATTCACGAAGATTACAAGAGGTGCGAATGAGAATATTTCAAAATATCTCTTAGAAAACTTAGTCGGAATATGTTCCTATATCTCCGTTTATAAGATTCCTTCGGAGTATTGATTCAAGTTCGGATAAGAATTGTGATACGCTGAACAATTTGGAGTTGGGGGTTCAAATAAATTGGGGTGGACATTTTCCAACATGATATTGTGATTCAAAAACAATTAGAATGGAATTACAATCAGATACTTATCTGCACAGTTTCATTCATTCGGAATCCATATTGCCACGCCTCTCGCTTCTGACAGACCGGGTTAATGAATCGGCTGAATCTAACTAAGGCTGTTCTTTATTCTTGTAATGAATGATAATTAATATCCACAAATTAACGACATGTGATTGATTGTAAAAATCTCTCAGTTCAAATCGAAATGGGAGTTACTGCTTGTTCTCAAGTAATCACTACCTGCTTCAATAATTGTGTTTGCTGAGAATATTGAGTTGCAGTGGAAAATAAAAGTTGAATCATAATTCAAATACAGTGTTGGACACTGAAATCAATTCAGCAACAGAGAGCACATCGTTCAAATTGGATTTTTATGAATTAAAAGTGAATATTTCCTATTTAATTTTTACGTTATGATAATATCTAATATTCCTACCATTTTTAATTTGCCCGATATGTTTCTTAAGCTTCTCGATGCTCTTAACATTTTGTTGTATTAAATTAAGTTGAATGTAGATACATGATACATGATACGTCGACTGAAATAATTGGTGAATTTGGAAGTCACTACATCTCTTTCCCCTCTAATTCACCTATTTGGAAAACCTTAGTCGAGTTATTGATGAGCATCCAAAACGTCAGGTTGAATAAATGTCTTTCTGTTGGATCTAGCATCATCTAACGGCGAAATAGGTTATCCAAAATCAGGTGCCTCCAAAAAAAATTCAACAAATGAATGTTAACCCTATCACTGAAACACCAATTTGATTAGCTCATTTTTGTGAAGGGTGACTATAAATCTCCCTCATCCAACGGGTTCTTTCCGATCCAGTACTCTCAATTTTGCTAATTAACATAACTGCAGAAACAGAAATGTGTTTTAAAACTCTATGTTTTATCTATATTTCAAAATGAAACACTACTATGCTATCCGCGGATAGCTAAAAACGTGTAAAGACGTCAAATTATAGTATATGCCATGGAAAGTTTATTCGAATTGAGAGCATATGTGTTTTACAACCTCATGTTTTATCTATATCTCGAAATAAAACACTACTATATAGATATCACTTTTATTTGTAATTCCGTTAATCGAGTTTTTAATTTATACTTTGAATACACGAGAGGAAAATTCATAATGTTCGAGGAACATCGTGTGAGCCAGCGGAGGATGTTTGTGAGATGATTATTATTGTTTAATTTAAGTTGTGTCGGTATGTATGAGTTCACATATTAACTGTTATGTGATAATAAATTATTATAATATATTTCATTTTTATGCAATAAGAATCACATCAAAAAGATGTCAACATACTTATTTTAATTTAATCGAATCCTTATAAACTATTTGATATAAAATCTATTGATTGAATCAAAGGGGCCGCAAACATAACAAAATTGATAAACATTCATCAATTTTGGACACTTCTAAATAACAATTGGAGGAACTTTCGAAAATCCCTGAAAAATATCAAGTTTAGACACTCCTATAAAACCATCGGAAATTTTGCATTTCCCTAGAAAGCAGTTAGCTTGATATATGCTATTAACAGACCCAACGATTTTTATCTTAGTCATAATCTTATCTTCATCGGTGAATACTCACTAGGTATCCTTTCCCGTGGTGGCTTAATGAAATCAAGGTGACAATTGCTCAGTTTCATGAAAATTACCTTTTTTTGGTCTATATGTCCTGAGGCATGGTTTTTTCAAGCTGAGGCGCAATTTAATTTGGAAAGAGTCACCGATGAAAACACCAAATTCCCAACATTTAGTTATGTCATTACCGCAAGAAACGATGACTTCAGCTTAAGACATCTTGCAAAAACCCCCTCAACAAGTTGCCCATAGGATTCAAGAAAGAATAATTGATAGAGAGACATCCTTAGAGGAACAGAAGTTGGAGGAACTTTTATCTCCTACAGAGCAAAGGGACGTCGAACCTTCCATTTTCTGTCGAAACATGGCAATTTTAGCAGGAACTTCTTTTACGGTTGGCAAGGAGTTATCAAAAAGGTTATGGTTCAGAAAGTTATGTCCGGCTATGCGTATAGGATTAACGTCTTCTCGAAAAAATCACAATAATGGTATGGTAATTATTGCAGATAAAATTTGGGACGTGTTTCAATCGAACATGATCTATTCGATTTCAACAATTCCATTACATAATGATTGTACTATTTTTAAGTTAATTTCAGAATCAACTATTTCAGTACACGAATTGAGGAAAGACATTAATTAAATGAAAACGGTCTAGGTGTAAATCACCAAATTGAGTTTTCAAATATGAACCAATCGATCAATCAGTAGATCCATTTGGTTTGTATCGTTTAACTTACGGTTCAATAGCAAATCAATGCGTTAAACGATGAACATTCGATGGAAAACCATCAATTAAAAAGAACTAAATAGATCTAGCCTTACGACGATAAATGCTAGTGATTCAAAAAATCGTCGTCTTTTTATGAAGAATCATAATAATTTGAATGTTTTAATCGACACAGCTGCAGATGTTTCTGGCATTCTTTATTCTTTGGTCAGAAATAAGAAACAATCTGACTGCAAATTATCAGCAGTTAACGGATCTAATATTACAACTTTTGGTTCAAAATTACTGAAAATAAATGTAAAGTTGAAAAGAGGTTTTACTTTTCTTTTTGTTATAGTAACAGTAGATAAACCAATTATTGGTGCATATTTTTTCATACGAATTCGGCTTAACGATTCATATAAAAAACAAGAGATTAGTTATTCAATTACTAAACAATGAGAGGTATCGTGTTAACTCCTAATTTTTCTTCGCTAAAAATTTGTTCAATCGGAAATCAATTTCCAAAATTGTTAAAAGAGTTTCCATCATTGATAGATGAGCCGAATTATAACCTGCCAATCAAACATAACATCATTCACTATATCTCTACTTGTGAACGATTACTTTTTTCCAAACCCCGAAGGTTATATCTAGTGAAATTGAGAATTGTAGAAGCAGAATTTGAATATGGTAAATCAAGGGATTTGTCGATGTGCATCTTCACCGGTTTCATCACCACTGCATATGGTTCCCTTCAGTTTACGAAAAACTGGTCAAACATTTCAAAAGCCATACCATACATTCCGGAGATCTCAGAGAAAATTAAGAAATATTTGAAAAAGTATGATTTAAATGTTGCGCATAAACCTAATAGCTGTGTTGGGAAATATTTCTCAAATCTAAAACCTTTAATACCTAAAGATAAATAAACTCACACAGAATACAAATTAAATTGTTCCGATTGCAATGGGACTTATACTGGGATCTCTAAACAATATTTACAACAAAAAACTGTATGGCCATAAGTATAGCACAAGAAACAAAAACTTAGAAGATTCCACCACCCATCAATTTGATTACAAAAATGTAAAATTTTTCACTAAGGAAACCAATTATTATAAAAGGTCTATTCTGGAGATGATTCACATGAATCGTGACTCCAAATCTGTAAATCCTAGGACAGATATTCAGACATCAAGTCAGATTTATATTAGCTCAATTAATTAAAACTCTTGCAAATTCCTACATGCGTGTTCAAATATTGAAAGTATTATTTTCCAATAAGGTCTAACAACCTTTTTCTATCACCTAATAAATCTTAACAACTGGTTCAAAAGTAGATAATTGAACGTAATGTTTCAGTCGTTCATAGACTTTGTCGACATGTGTTTGTATTTTATGAGAATACTACTAAACAGTGGGTTACTGATATATTATACCTACTTATAACATTGATGTGTTACAATTTCGATTATTCGTGTTTCTGTTCGTTTCGGCGGCGTGGGCATTTTGAATTGGAATTGGTGCGATAAGGACGCTTTGTGCTAATACAATTAGTTTTAAGTAATCTTGTTTTAGACATAATGAGTCTTCTGATGATGGTCGTGAGACCGAAAAGTATGTAAAAACAAAAATAATAAGCATACCTGTATGTGTTAGTGTGACCTATTTCCCGAGAATTTACATATAATTCTTACCTGGATCAATGATGATTATTAGTACAAATTAATTGAAATACATTCTGTCCAATACCAAACACAGTAAGATATTCATAGCTTCAGTAGTTGGTAAGATTCTCTTTTACGTTAATATTCCAGATGCAGTTATGAATTGCGATGAGCTCTAGACAAATACGTCCTAATCACAAGACTCATTGATTCAGTTGTATACATAATTGTTCTGATATGAAGAAAGCGTATACGCATTCAGGAAGCTACGTAATATTCATTCATATCTCGTAAAGAAGAAATTGTTCAATATTGATTCTTGATCGAAATCATTTGTGAATTGTTGAGATTTAAATTATGGTTAGTGTAATGTTGAATTATGCGGATGAAATTGAATAATAAATAATAATAATAATAATAATAATAATAAATTACACGAATATATTACAATGGTTCTGATACAGAAACTCACGTAAAGACAAAAATAATAGACATTTGTATTAGTGTGACCTATTTTTCGAGAATTTACATAAAATTTGATTTCACAATACAGTCGAAATTTCATATCAAATAGCGGAGGGTTAAGCGATAAAGATTTTCTGTGTTTTATACTTGTTATTACTATATTTTGCTGTCATTTGAACTGTCAAATTCATTCACACACTCAGCCTTACTTCCATGTTATCACAGAGTTATTAATTGAAAGTAAGCAGATAGCAAATCTTAAAATAAGAATTTCTTACACGTTTATGGGTTTAATGATAGCAAATCTTAAAATAAGAATTTCTTACACGTTTATGGGTTTAATGATTCTCAGGAAATACTGTTGTCCTCATGATAGAAATTTTACTGTTGACTCCATTTAAAATTGAAGATGGATGCCAAATTAACCACTTGCAAGGGGGCTATCGTGCTTTGAAATAATGCAGTTCCTATTTTCACCACTCACCGATTTGCAAATTTTCAAATTCGTTCTACTAATAGGAACGGAGCAATCGTCTCCACAGTGGGTTACATATTATGCACATTTGAGTGCATTGAGAAAGGCTGAAAACGGATATATCCGCAAAAGTCGGATAATTTCTTTTAGATTAATTACTATTATACTCCCCTTACACTAAGTATAGGCGTTCGACGACTAGCGCGCAAAGCCTCTTAAAGCTGCTAGGGTCAGTATACGACTAGCGCGCGAGCTACCTGCGGTATACATATTTGTGCTTCAACAATAAATTCTTTTAACTCTCCGACGAATTCATAAATGTTTGGATGCGCACTGGAAAAGCATACGTTAAAGTGCGAATGAAATGATTCGCATGCATTTGTTGTTTCGCAATTCCAAATATTGTCTGTTGCCCATATCTATGGTGAATATTTTGCGTCGTTAGTCATGTAATTTGTCTTCAAATAACCGTCAAATCTTCCCGGTTGTGACAAATAACCAACGTACGGTTCCATGATACGATAGGCTTCTCGTACCTCGTCTGGTCGTAGAAAAGGTATGCCAAATGTTCATATGAGCCACATTCCAATTACAGATTGGTTATTCTTTTATTCTCGAACGAGACCAAATTCATGAATTTTCCTGAATCACGCCTGGATGAGGTGGAATAAACAGCCATGGTTTATCAACTCAGGCCAACGTGATCTCAACTAATTTCGAATTGACTATTCTAAATCCACAATAACCTTGTATGGAAAAAATATTCACGGATATTCCCAACATTTATCAATTATTGATTGAAATAAAATGTCGTAAGTTGTTTTTGACAAACAAAACAACAGCAGTATTCAGTTATTGTTTCACTCCATGGATGATAAAAAGTTGCTGGAAATGTTGGACACAATACTCAAATGTGCCATCCATATAGATCGTTCTCATTTGGCATAAAAACTGTAGACTTTGAATAGTTCCAAGCGCTATTTTTTGTTTGACAGGATCGTTGATAAGGATCATACTTTCAATGTCTGGAGTAGAAATCTGATCATTCTGGATCATCCAATCAATACGTTCATGAGTTTCTGCAATGTCACTTGGAATGGCTGAAAATTCGGATCTTCTTGTGTGAATGATTCGACGGCGACATTGCAACTTATATATACATACCTCCTATGTTGGCCTGCATTAATTGCACGGTCTTTTCTAGATCCATAGTTATCGATCACACGCAACCCTCTCCATTTTGCACTTAACATAGATAACATGGTTGAAAATTAGAATAGAAAAATTAAAATTAAATCTGAATAAAATATAAAAACGTTGACGGATAATTGAGAAAATAAGTTCAAATAGTAATTGATTGCATAACATATCATGATAATGGGCTTTTTTAAATCAAATCGTTTGTTTATAATTATCTAAATAACCCCCAAAAAAACACAAAGTAAAAATGTTGCAAAAGAATCTATCAGCCGTACCATATCTATGCTTATATTGAATACCAATGTATATTATGAGTTTGGTTCAAGTTAGAAAAAAAAATCAAAAAAGGCTAAGATCCTCTTTTTTTTAATTATTTGATGAATTAAAAAAAAATTATCTGCAAAAAAAAAGTGCATTTTAATTTTGTTTTGATCACATAAAAGAAGGTTACGGGTGCATGTATACTGCAGGTAGCTCGCGCGCTGGTCGTATACCGACCCCGCGCGCTAGTGGTATAAGAAGGGGATTATTTTTAATGAGCTGCGCACTAGTCGCAGATGCCCTAAGTATAGTGGGGAATTTGTAATAACCGAAGAATAATAGAACAATAACGTGATATGAGAAAAGGTAGAAGGACCATAAACATGGAAAATAGATACATACTATAATATTATGTGTATCTCATTTTATATTGTGAAGATCGGCAGGTTATGTCCTTTCATATAATAAGGGTACTTCTTAGCAGATATGGTTATAATAAAGCTCAAATAAACCATTTCGTTCAGGTAAACTTCTGTTCATAGAAATTTTGATTCAGCTTTCTGAGCTTATGTCTACGAGATATGATTGGGGTTGATGACTTGTTATTTTGAGTAATAAAGTTCCGACACATCTAAACAGTTTATGGCTTGTGAACAATACCAATGAGATAATTAGAATATGATGAAAAAACTTTCTTGCAATCACATTATCACTATAACACATGAAAATGATTAATAGACTGCGTAGTATTTTTTATATATTCCCCCAAAAATTATCCATGAAAATAATATGCTTTTGGAGAATATTATTCACAGTCTCAATATTTATCTTTAATTTCTACTACGGTTAGAATAGGCCCGTTGTTTGGGGAGAAACGAATGATGATATTTATATTTTACATAAAATTTTGTTGAAAACATATTGAAGTTGTTGATATTTAACGTAGAAATAGCATCCATGAATATATCACATTATCTAGAAATTTTCAATTGAAATTTTAAATAATTCTATGACCTCGATGAAAATTTACCTAATTTAGTGAGATCAACTGAACTCGTAGAGTATCAAGTAATACCAGAACAGTGGTTAAATTACTTTATCCTATTTATACGGCATACGGAGTAGAGTAGAACTTAGCTAGCATTGTTCTATTTTTACTTTTCATAATATGGAGCATATGGAATGTAGAATTACTGCGGATGTACGTTTTCAGAAGAGATACTGGAAATACACCCAAGTTACTTTGAGGATAACTTACCTAGTGTTCTCTTTTGTTTGGTTTCAGTGGTTTGGTGTTATTTTAACTGCAGGAATAAATTCGGTCACATGTGAGTCTTGGAATATCTAATAAAATAGAAAAATTATTCAACATCGTGCTTCTTACACTATTGTAATAATTCGTTATTCCTATGAAAAATTTCGTCATCAATGGAGCTGACATTCTACATTCCTATTTTTTTGTGATGCGATCCACAAAACCGTCTTTTTAGTTATTCGTTTCTGAACCATTTACCTTGATCCCAATTGTTGATGATGACGTACAACGTGAGTTAACTATCTGTTAACGATTCAATGAGAGATACATAGGATCCAGTATTTTAAACAAGTGATAAAGATTTCGGTTGAAGAATGAGCAGGATAAAACTATTCCCAGACATATACAAATACGATAGAGCTCAATGTTCGAGCGTAGTCCATTATAATGTTATTTATGAATTTTTTCCGTCAAGATGAAGACTTTAATCTTGTAATTTCTTTGAAAAACGCGCGGCGTTCTAGTTACAGCCCTTTTGAATATCAGGGGTGTGAAGAAACCTTAAGCAATAAGTGTCCCAAAAATATTTTAAAATGATGTTAGTTGTTGAAAAATGAATAGTTTTGGTATATACTCATGAAACAATTATTTCACAAGAAATATTGAGAGAAATTAATTTAAATATATGGCATTAGTAAAATATGTTCATCGTCAACATACATTCTTCAAAGTTAAAAATATTCATATGCTTATTGACGAAGGATTTATTTTATTAATGCCATAGAGATAATTGAAATTAATTGCTTAAAAACAGAATATAAGCCAAATAACAACATCCAAATCTTAAAGCACTTTCACTTATGATTTCTCGCTATCCCTTATTTTCAGAAGGGATGTAACTAGAAGGGCATGTATTTATCAATAATTTTTCAATGGAGCTGGAAAATCCATAGGTATTCAACATTTCTTCCCATTTTTACATTGTTTGTGGGTAGTCGAATTTTCCAATTTTAATGAGCCGTCATATTGGATAAACGGCTTAGAAGTTTCAAATTTTGATGATGGATTCTTAATCAGCAACCACAAAAACCCAATTATCATGAATTATATCAAGAACGGAACAATTTATTTTGATTTGGAAGATTTCAACTCTTAATCCCAATTGGCCGTACTTACAGGCGCGTACAAGTGACAATAACTCGACATACATGAGTTTTTTCTTAAGTTTCTGATGAAACGTGTTTATTTGGGATTAACCTATATGTTCAAGGCATTTTGAAAGGTTCAGGATTCACCCTTCCTTTCGTACCTTCTCAAACTTAACATGACAGTTCAATGGTTTATTCAGGAAAAGTTGGAAAATATTGTTTGGAAAAAATGTTTGAGACAAAAATTGTGTATTTTTCTAGCAAAATGATTTCTAACTATTTTGAAATATGATTCTAGGTTATTTGGTCTTCTGCATAGTATTTTAAAGTTCACTCTTTTCGCTCTATAAGGGCTGTAACTCGGAAGAGATGCATTCTTCTAATGAAAGAAGAAATGTGGGAGGAAAAGTCCAACAATATCATGTTTTTCCTATCTGATAATTTTTTTAGTGGGGCGTTCTGATTTGAGAGACGTACTTTCCCTTCAGGAATCCACACACCAAATTATATGAGAATCCATTTATTGGAAGTAAATTGATAGTGAAATGCTTCATTACAGCTATTAGTTGTAGAAACTGACTTAATGCATACATTCCGAATGATTGGAAAGAGCTGAAGGTATAGAAAGACGTCGAATTAAACTCTGTGACTTGAAATTTTATTGGAATTGATAAAGATATCTATGATATGAGGTGATCCATCAGGGACATTGTGTGGCTCCCTATTCATCAGATGTGTGTTGACATTTGAGATAATTCCTTGGGTCTGTTCCATCATGGCGGCGGTGTGTTGGAATCACATCTGCTACACAACACATTCATGGTTCCCATTTAGGGGACGGAATAATTTCGTATCATGGCTAGTGTTCACCATTGGCGATAACACGCTGTTCAGCATCATTTTTCTAGAAGTGTTTTCCGATGACACCAAATGCTAACTCAGTCAATGAGTTAGAAATGATTTTCATCGCTGAAAAACATTTTCCGATGAAGCTATGGATTAAGTAGCATTGGATTTCCAGCCCATTCGCCAAACACACTACCCAAACATTGGTTTGATCTTGTAAGGTATTAAACTAAGATTTGATGTGAAACTTTCAATGAAGTGGATGCACAGAGCTCCAATTATTGTTACGCACTGTGCCGAATAGAGGTGTCTGAATCTTCTTCGACAACTTGCTCCACAGCGTGGATATTTTCTTCAATCGGCACTGCGGGTGCGTAATTCATTTCTGGATCTAAGTATCATTTATTCGGATGGACGACTATGTTGATCGTGAACGGTAGCAGCCAGAGAGGGCAGGGGCGATACTATACGCTTCAGATTTTTTCACTTCATCATATCCGCCTTAAGTACATCCCCGCAAATATGATGATTTCATTTAGAATATCAACCGATCGCAAGATATTTTGTCGAAACTCTAGGGTAAGCAGTAGCCCCTGTCCCCCTAGGCGACGCCCGTAGTGGCCGAAACAGCCTACATTACTGGAACTGAACCAGTATCCATTGGGCTGCTTTATCTTCATGCGGAAATCAACGAGGTCGGGGAAGTGTTCTTCGGATTCATTGAGATGAAACTCTGGTTACGAACTGCATTGCACAGACGATAGATGAAGACTATGATACAGGGAAATGCATTGTTTTGAGATTTGACGGTTGTTTCACGATGTTCGGAAAAGAAAATGGTGTGCATATAACAAATAAAAGGTTCGTTGTTTCATCCTTCTTCGCTCAAACTGAATCCAGTGATCACAATAATCTACCTGGAATTCGAAACATTGTGGAAACCATCTAAGATATCATAAAATTTTTTGTGCAATCAATTTTGGTTTTCATACCTATTATTTGTGCGAAACAAGGTGGAATGAGATGCACATCAAAAGCAGAGTTTTTGAGGTGAATTTTGGTGTTATAATGGAGGCCTACGAAACCTTATGGCGAAAAGGTAATGGTTGCAGAAAGATTGTAGTAACTTAGAACTTCAGAATTGATTCATATCAGACATTCCTAATTTAACCTCCGATTTCAATTTATCAAAATAAGATATTTATTCTCCGATGAATATTATTCCTAATCTAGATATATCAAACAAAACAAGTACCGGCATCTTCCAATCACAAATTAGAAGATTTGGATTATGATTTCAAATTCAATGATGATCCAAATGAATCACTACAATTTACTGAATATGTTGATCTCATTGTGTCACCGAGACGGCAAACTGTATACAGAACAAACTAAATTCCATTATTTTGATTAATCATTAAACCTCATGAAATCCTGCCCACTTATACCGACTTGTTTAATTGGCAGGATGATAAGGACAAATTAACTTTTCGTTTTTGGAAATAAAAGGCCCAAAACCCTATTGTTATAGCCTTCTTAACAATTCGGACTTTCCATCTCCAAAGGCAGAAGTTAATTGAAGCAAATTTGAGACAACATTTTTGCCAGAGTGCTCTAGAATTTTTTTAAATATCACGGTAAACATGTGAAAATTCATATTGAAGAAATATATCGCCCTTTCGAAATTGATATGGCTAGCAAACAAGCCCTAGAACATTACTTATGGGACTTCGAGCATCCATAGGCTCCACTATAAGGTCTATGAACCCCCAAACTTCAAATGCAACTGAAAGTCCAATAATACGCGAAGAAAGGCCCGAAATTAAAATATTCATTATTCACTTAACTCGAAAATCAAATCATCAAAATTCTAGGAATTTCTCCGAACCAACACCAATGTCTAAATTCACTCAAGCTCAACCATCAAACATGAGACAAAATACTATCTTCCGTTCAAATCCTAATCAAACCCCTCATTTCGTATCTCAAAAATTAACAAATATGAACGAAGCTGATTGTACTTCACAATTTTACAAACACTCATACTTATAATTACCCCGAAAACTGTTACTCAGGAAATCCCGAGTTCTATTCTCAACATTCAGAGCTTAAAGAATATTTTGAAAAAAAAGTCAGTGCAGAAAATTGTGACGAAATTCAGCAAGCCTTCGCTCAACATAATTTACGTCTAATTTATATAGATCCCATAAATACTCCACTTTTAATCGATACTTTTTAGATCCTCATTTAGATCAAAAATATTATTCTAAATATATTCCACATGAACCCTTCACGTTAAGTGCTCTTCATCATGTTTCATTTACTAATAAAGAAATACTCAAAAATTTACCCATTTTTCAAGAATTCGATTGCTCACACCATGACATTCATCAAAATACCTATTTATTCGCAAGCATATAGATATTTATTTCATTATCGCGATGAAGCTAAGAGCTTTAGACAAAAAAATCTGCATGGTCTACCAGAATGACATGAGCATATTTTCAACAACACTCCTAGTGCATATTGTCAGATTGAAATAAGTTTTTGAGCGTCTGAGAATCGAAATTAGATCCACTTAGACAAATCTGAAATTTTGAAAAATGAAACACAATACTTAGGCCATATCATAACTACAGAAGGAATAAAACCGAACGCTAAAAAATTCAAGCCATCCCAAATTACCCCTTACCTAAGAACGAATCCAAAACAAGATCTTTTCTTGGTTTATTAGGATATTATCAAAAATTCATGAGAAATTTTTTCACAGTATCTTCCAAAAGAAAACAGAGTTGAACATACTCCCGAATTCATAAGTTGATTTATTCTGTGTAACAAACTTCTCACCAACTAACCCATTCTAAAATATCCCGATTTTAAACAGCCTTTTATATTGACGACTCATGAGTCCCAGGACTTGCTGGATGAAATGTAATATTCTACTTTCACACAACACACATTCCTCGAAAATCCTGTCCCAAGAATGCCGTGATAGGCATTCTTGAGACAGGATTTTCGATCTCTGAATAAATTAAAAGTACAAATTGATAAAGAAATTGTGGAACATTCCCCTTCGAAATCCAAAGTTATGTCTATATTTAAAAATAAACGTTTGCTAGTTCAACTCCCAGCAAACTACATCGAATCACAAACGATTAAATTATTTAAAGAACACATAGCAGAAAATAATACGGTTGACTTATACTTCAATTCCTCATGTCAAACCTTCAAAAATCGTATAATAACCATTCTACATGCAACATTCAAAAATAATTTGGTTAAAATTATTATTTACGCAATTAAATCACGAGACGCCACTGACCCAGATGAACTAACAAATGTGATCAGAAATTTTCACCGAGGAAATACCAATAACCGAGTTATACAAGAAACGAAATTGAAAATGAAACGTTTACATTACTGGCCAGATTTACAAAAATGAGTGCAAAATTATATTAATGATTATGATATTCGTCAAATATGTATAGGGTGGGTGTCGATCTAACACACGTAAACAAACTCACCATAAATCTGAATCCTACTAAACCTCTGAAATTGTCCTACTACATATTTCAAACTGGTATAGAATAGTTCATATTATATCGTTGACTTTCACTACAATAAACCTCATTGTGCTGGTCTCAACATCTTCAAATTGCAACAAATAGATGCAGGGTCGACTTCCAATTATACCAATATATTGATTCATTTTCAGTTTGAATTAAAAAGGCATTCTACACTAAATTTAAAATAATATTTTACTTTATCACTGAAGATGTAATAAGCGCAATAACAATTGATGTGGGTACAAGGAAAAATTTAACCATAATCAATTTTAGCAAATTAAGTCCATATTACATTATATTACAGGATCACTATTATCGTCCAAATCTAAACTTATTATATATTTAATGTGAGGGAAATATTACACTTCTCTCTATTTGATTCGACTTCGCGCCATATTAGTTAATTAAATTGAATACACAATACGAAAGAAAATCTGTGACTCTGAGTTTTACCATGAATATACTGAGGCAAATCCTTCATCTTCACTGAATTCTATATACATCACAAATATAGTCCAGGCAATAAGCCCGGAAAAAGACCATAATAAAAAAAAAATATGGTAAGCTAGAATTTCAAAATTTTTTTTGCATTTTGTTGCTAATACCTCATGGATCATTCATGACTATCAAGACCGCGGGGGTCTTCCTACCCCCTCAAAACGGGGTTTCAACCCCTCAGAAGAGCATTCTTATAAAAACAGTCCAAAATTAATGAATTAAAAGCTAGAAATGACCCCTAGTATGTTTTTTGAGTCGCTGATCACGATTCCGCAGTTAGTTTTCTCGGAAAACTCCCTCCAGATGGGAAATTTGGAAAATTTATATATAATATATAACTTATAATTTTGTTGCAAAAATGACCACTAGAAGATTTTCCGGGTCGCTGATCACGACTCCGCTGTAATTTTCCCCAAAAAAGTCTCTCCAGATGGAAAATTCGGGGAATTTGAGATTTTCTTGAGACGTTTGTGAATAATAAAGCATAATTTTGTTGCAAAAACTACCTCTAGTAGGTTTTTTGGGTCGCTGATCACGATTCCGCTGTAATTTTCCTCAAAAAAGGCTCTCCAGATGGAAAATTCGGGAAATTTGAGATTTTCCTGAAACGGTTATGAATAATGAAGTATAATTTTGTTGCAAAAATGACTGGAGGTCATGACTTCATTATTCATAACCGTCTCAGGAAAATATCAAATTTCCCGAATTTTCCATCTGGAGAGAGTTTTTTTGGAAAAATTACAGTGGAATCGTGATCAGCAACCCAAAAAACCTACTAGAGGTCATTTTTGCAACAAAATTATACTTTATTATTCACAAACGTCTCAGGAAAATCTAAAATTTCCCGAATTTTCCATCTGGAGAGACTTTCTTGGGGAAAATTACAGCGGAATCGTGATCAGCAACCCAAAAAACCTACTAGAAGTCATTTTTGCAAACAAAATAAACTTTATTATTCATAAACGTCACAGGAAAATCTCAAATTTCCCGAATTTTCCATCTGGAGAGAGTTTTTTGGAAAAAATAACAGCGGAATCTTGATCAGCGACCCAAAAAACCTACTATACATCATTTTTGCAACAAAATTATAAATTATGTATTATGTATAGTTTTCCAAATTTTCCATCTGGAGGGAGTTTTCCGAGAAAACTAACTGCGGATTCGTGATCAGCGACCCAAATAACATAGTAGGTGTCATTTTCGGCTCTTAATTCATTAATTTTGGACTGTTTGTATAAGAATGCTCCTCTGAGGGGTTGAAACCCCGTTTTGAGGAGGATGCAAGGTGGAACCCCACGGTTTTGATAGTCATGAATGATATATGGGATATTAGGAACAAAATGCAGCAAAAATTTTGGAATTCTACCTTACTATATATTTTTTTTATTTTCTGGTTCGTTGCCTGGACTAAAATAGTCTTTCACCATTCATGCATCCCGTAGATCAAATTCCCCCGTGGAGCATCAAACTTTATCAGGAAATATTCGTATTTTGCATGAAACTAACCCAGAAAGTAGTAATATAAACCAATTGAACTCATGACTAGAGCTAGTTAAGGGAATAATCTCGCTGTTCACTCCACCACAAAATTTAAAGCGATCCAAATTATAAATGGCCACATTGAAAATAACAACCCTTTTGATATAGACTAAGAACACAAATATTTGAATAATTATTTAACAAAACACATAGAGATAACAAAAACTCGTTATAAAAATATAAATCAAAAACTATCTGAACTAAAACTTAAACAAATCTCCAAAATCGACGAAGGTAGAAAATTACACTTAGAATACCCTGCAAATGCAGCCAATTATATCAAGACAAAAGCTAGAGATAAACGAAAACGCATAAAAACGAAACTGACTTGAACGATAAAGGTAATAAAGTAGAAACTACCAGACATAAAATAATTCATAAAAATAAACCAAACGCCCTGCAATAACGATTCGTCGATTGTTTTAGAATTTATCTACAGTTCGTGATTAAATCAACTACAACAGCTTCTCAACAATTTCCAATGAAGTTACCTTAATTGTAACTCAAAATTCTGAACTACTTTCCTATAAATCAGGTAATGAAGGATTCTGGCAAGTAATCATACATTCCTACATAATTTCGATCTTCAACCGGTTATTGATGCATTCGATAAATCAAACAGAATGTAAATACTTTAAACATGATTTTTAATCATATACGGGTTGAGGAATATAGAACAGAAACGCAGACATTCATGAGAACAACATTCTCCGACCAAACAAAATAGCCCAAATAATATTGAATTCAATCAACTATAATCATCTCTAGGGAGTTTAATAAAATATCTCACACGTAATCTTGTAAGTCACGATGTTAAAAGACGCAATAATATCCCTCTCATTTGGACTACTCCAGCGTATCTCATCATTTTAATCGGAGTAGTACGTGTTGTGCTGTATTTTACGAACTGAAAATCAAAAATTATTGTGGCACTTTAAATTTTGTGCGGTGCCTAAAAACCCATAAAATGACAAAATACTTGAAATATCTCTCAAAATTTAAAATTCAGAATTTCTTATAATAATTAACTTTATAATTGATTTCTTATATTGTAAAACGATCTGGATATATTCTATGAAATTTGTATATGCATAGATGCCAATGTGTGTTTCTAGTATCATATACAATCAAGCTAGTTAAGTGTTCAACATAGTCTAGGAGCTAGACCGATATTGATGGTCTGAATATTAACCCGATGGCACTATGGTTTATCGTTAGAGGACGTTTCAATGACCAATTCATCTCACAGACCGAATTTTCCCCGGCTGCTAGATCTCGAGATACGGGATCCGCATTTTTTTTTGACTGGAAGCTAACCCCTTCCAAGTTGCGGTTACTTGAAAAGCATGCCATTCTTATACACTTCCACCATGTGCCATCATTTTTTATCGTGTCCGTTTATCAGGCCGACCATTTAAAATTTAACCAAAAATGGACTGCAAGTTAACCCCCCCAATCCTGGTGGAAAATGTTCATTGGTGTTGGCAATTGTTAACATACCCTATGCCATCAAAAGTTTTCGGCCATTCCCGAGTAATTTGCCATTATTTAGACCAAAAATGTTTCTTTTTTTCATTTTGTGGATAAAACTTGCGGGATACAAGGTAACATGATGGCACCATGTTAAATAACTTTATTGGAGGTCAAATAAAGATTTAAAATTATTGTCATTACTCCTTGCCTATTTCAACCCCCTAAAACTCCCTAAAATCATCCAGCAGAATGAAAAAATAAAATAAAAAAGAGCTGTTTCGATTTTAGACCCAGCCAGAGTCTCAAAAATTGACTAATTTATCATAAAATTGGTCATATTATCATATGATTCATATTCTTTTGGGGGGGTGGTTTAGGGGGTTTTGGGGGTTGAAATAGGCAAGGAGTGATGGCAATCAGTTTAGATCTTTATTTGACCCCCAATGAAGTTATTTAACATGGTGCCATCATGTTGCCTTGTAACCCGCAAGTTTTATCCATAAAATGAAAAAATGAATCATTTTCGGTCCAAATAATAGCCAATTACTCGAAAATGGACCGATCACTTTTGATGGCATAGGGTATGTTAACAATTGTCAATACCAATGAACATTTCCCAGAAAGTTTGGGGGGGTTAACTTGCAGTCCATTTTTTGTCAAATTTCAACTGGTTGGCCTGATAAACGGACACGATGAAAAATGATGGCACATGGTGGAAGTGTATCAAAATTGCGTGCTTTTCAAATAACCGCAACTTGGAAAGGGTTAACCTCCAGTCAAAAAAAAAATGCGGATGCCGTATCTCGAGATCTAGCAGCCGGGGAAAATTCGGTCTGTGAGATGAATTGGTCATGAAAAATCTTGTCTTCCGGATGGATTCCGCGTCACAATAGCTCGACTTGATGCCGACGTTTCGCCAACCATTACAGGTGGCATCTTCAGGGCAGGCTTGAGGCTTGAACTGAAACTGTTTCAGTTTCATATATCTGTCTATATTTATATCTTACAAATTATTCTACAGAATATCAATTTCCAATCATACATAGGTATACATTTTTGATTACTTTCTAATATCACAATATTTTGAATATAAAATAACTTTGACTTGTCGTTTGATTTGAATTTCCAAAAATATTGACTAATATTTCCATCACCGTATTCATGAACTGACACACTCCTAAATGATGAAATTCAATGAGTTTTAATGAAAACTGTCCATCGATTCTCATCATCTGTTATTATATCGCGTATATATAAATTCATCAACTTTATCGTACAACCAATTTTATTTATGAAAACTCATTCACCTGTCCTAGAGATGGTCTAGACAACCACGACACCTTGGCCTCCAGGTATATTGTGGAATTTTTTCAATATCAGAATCGTGTTCAGCGACCTCGCAAATCTTAGAGTAAACATTTTCATTCTATTTCCGAGCAAATTTCGAAAAAACCTCGTAGATGACGCTCACAACAAAGACTTTCTGGTATCCAGGTACATCATATGGATTTTTCGACATCATATTCATCATTAGCTACCCCAAAAACCCCTGAGTGACCAAATTCGTTGCATTCACATAAAAAGTCGCGTAAATGTCTAGGAGATGACTTTGACAACCAGACCACCCTGGCCTCCAGGTAGATTGTGGAATTTTTTCAACATCAGAATCGTGTTCAGCGACCTCGAAAACCTCCGAGTAAACATGTTGGTTCAATTTCGAAGCAAATTTTGAGAAAACCTCGTGTGGACCAGAAAGTAAATTAAATGGTTTTTCTGACATCATATTCGTGTTCAGCGACACCAAAAATCCCCCGAGTAACAAATTTGGGTCGATTTCCACAATGTGTTACCGAATAATGAATTCTTTTTGTTTGCTTCAAAAATTGCAGGTGAAAAAATGCATTCGATACAAAAATGTAGTTTCTCATTTGTATACGATTTAAAAAGTGAACAGATGGAGTAATGCATCAAGGAATCGGATGCAAGAAACCGCATCTCGATCCATCTTACTGCACAGGTTTTCGGACCTTTGCCCTATTTCTGCGTTAATTTTCCTCAACTAAAAGGATTCATTGTATATCTTCGAATTTATCAAGCGCCAGTCAATGAAATTTAAAAATAAGTATACTTTTATTGCGCTGTATAAAGTAACGCCTATGAAAACCCTAATATATGTGTTGTTGGTATGGTCGCATTTGGCTAACTATTTGAAATTGAAGATAGAAAGTATGCAACATAAATTTCGTCATATTTGATATTCGTGTTGAACATGTACAATCCAAGTCCTAATCTTGATTATACAGAAATTGCGGTGTTGACAATCCGTTCATCTTTTATTAGAATATAATTAGTCCAGTAAATGAAGGTATTAATATTTAAATTTTTTTGTTATTAGCCGATTTTGATCAGTGAGGGCTCATTTTCTTCGTAATGATCTCTAGAACAAAGTGCGGAGGTTTATTTTTCCGACTAATTCTTTATATGGTTAATAAACAATAATTAGTGTTAAACAAATGCGTGTCTCAGAGCATTATAAGAAGAAATTAAAAAGTATAGGTCTTAAGCAAGTAATTGAATATTTTCAAACGTGAAAAGTAATAAACAAAGGTTCACAAAGCTTACTCAATGTTCATAAACAATTTGTTAATTAACAAATTAACGAACAAATGAAATTAGATGGTTATGCGATATTGGACTCGATTTCGGATGAACACGAATTCGGTAATATAATTGCAATGATTTGTTCATTTCATTTGTTAATAAACAATTTGTTAATTAACAAATAAACGAATAAATGAAATTAGGTCTGGCATAACCAGACCTAATTTCATTTTTTGTTTATTTGTTAAACAAATTGGTTAAGAACATTGAGTAAGCTTTGTGAACCTTTGTTTATTACTTTAACACTTCAAAATATCAAATTACTTGCTTAAAACCTGTACTTTTCAATTTTTTCTCATAATGCTCTGAGACACGCATTTGTTTAACACTAATTATTGTTTATTAACAATATAAACAATTAATCAGAAAAATAAACCCCCGCACTTTGTTCTAGACATCATTACGATAAAAATGAGCCCTCACAGATCAAAATCGGCTCATAACAAAAAAATTTAAATATTCAGGTCGATTTTGGACTTCATTTACTGGACTAAATCATGACTCGAATGATATTCTCTGATGGTGCGTGCAGACTTGCACATTTCATCCCGAATGGATATAACAAACAGGGCGAACAAACCAAATTTGCGTAGTGTGGACGTTTCCCCGAGCCTTTACTTGTCGGTAAAATTGGACTTCCAGACTTCAAACTCATTATTCGAATACCTACATAAATAATAGACTATATTGAAATGGAGTGGGATAGAGAAAATTGTCTAAAATCAATAGATATCTATCCTTTCGTTTGTTTTTTCTCTTTATAATAATTTTACAAACAATAAAATAGCACTAACCGTTAGGTCAGTATCCATGTTCATGTGAAACTCCGTATTATTTATTTGTACTTATGGATCAGTATTATTTCAATCGATAATAACTAAATTAGGCAATACGAACACTTTGAGCAAGGCGCAAATGGCTTGAACGCAACCTACTTCAGGCATATTAGACGAAAAAAGCTCATTTTACGGACTTCTCTGTACGGCGAGATTTTTTGATAGAGAAGTGTGGGCTTGGACATCTAGAAACCGATGTCACTGACGCGAAGGTTGGCGCGGGGGTGTGTTGTGATATATAGATTTATATCTATATATATGATTTACAGCCAATATCTAAAAACCCAAGCAACGTGTTGAAAAAAGTTCCCAACAAAAGTTGTAGAAAATGAAAATTCCCACAAAAAATCATTCATAACATTTTTTGATTTAACGTGCGGTTTCCGCGTAAAATGCGTTGAAAAAAATTAAGCTTTTTCTTGAAAAAAATTGTAAATAATAGTTATTCAAAATCAATTTCCCTTCAAAACGAACGTTATTATAACAGTCAGATTTTCAACGGAAAATCGGAAAATCGTATTTAGGCATATTTTTCGCTATTAGTCGATAATTTGGCAGACAGTACGCCTTAAAAAACAAATGTAGTACCTCGTTGATGTGTCCAGGGATATAACTGATTATACAAAATGAAAATTGTGAAAAATTCTTGAAAAATCATAGAATTTTTACTCTTATATCAGCGTCAAACGTGTCATTTTCTAGGTTTTCGTAGGTGTAGATTACAAATTTTACATCAGTTTTTTTTTTCAAATGATTGTAAACTTTATATTTCTCTTATTCAATTTTTTCTTTTTTTTTTTTAATACAGAACGTGTATTATAGATGACAAATTTTTTGATTTCTATTACATCAATACATTATCATTATTACATTATTAATATTCATTATAACTAATATTATTATAATTATTATCAGTATTATCATTATTATTATCATTATTTCTCATCATTATTATTGTTATTATTATGACAATTTTTTTTATTACACTATGTACGTCTATCCAAAATGATAACCGTTATTGTTTTGAGTATTTCATCTCTAACATTTTACGCGTGGATGGCATTACACTGTCATGGTTGAGCCCACACTCTAGATACTCACCTGTTCATATACTAAGAGACTCACAGCACGTTGGTATGATCTATATTTAATGTAGGCGGAAGATATATAATAACATATAGTATACTCTGTATACATATACCCAATGCATACTTATATTAAGATAACGTTTTCAAATTTGCAATCTACACCAAGGAAAACCTAGAAAATGACACGTTTTTCCAAGAATTATCCACAATTTTCATATTTTATACTCAATTATATCTCTGGACACATCAGCGAGGTATTACATTTCTTCTTTAAGGCGTACTGTCTGCCGAATTATCGACTAATTGCGAAAAATATGCCTAAACAATATTTTCCGATTTTCCGTGAATAATCTGACTTCTCTAATGACGTTCCTTTTGAAGGAAAATACATTTTGAACAACTTTTATTTGAAAAATTTTTCAAGAAAAAGTTTAATTTTTTTAACGCATTTTACGCTGAAACCGCGAGGAGAATCGAAAAATTTTATAAATGACTTTTGTGGGAATTTTTATTTCCTACAACTTTTATCCAAAACTTTTTTTGATACATTGCTTGGCTTCTGAGATATTGGCTATAAATCATATATATACATATATATATGAGAACAACTCATTTCAATCATCCAAACTTACTACGAAAACTTAAACGAGAGTTCAGTTCAGAATAGGAACATGCAACTCAATACCTGAAGAACAACATTTGTTTAGAAATTGGAGAAGTGAATTAATTTTTATTGGGAAAAGTCATCGAAACACACAGGCTTGTAAACAGAATGGTAGTGGCCGTATGAATGATATCGTTTTCATATCTAATTGTAAACGATTCAACAATTGTAAAAGATTTCCAATAAAATTTTTTTTTTTTTTGAAAAGAAACTAATGAATGAATCACACTGCACAGTGTTTGAAAAAAAATTCTGTATCATCCAAAACGCAAAAAATCGCAAATAATCTGTGCAACATAAAAAAATAGAAGGATTTATGAAACAAATTCTAATAAGAAGTCTTTGGGAACTCTCGGGGGTAATAGAGTTTTTCTTTATTGAATATGGGCATAAATCTACAAATTGCTGAATTAACTCTACGTATAGATTATAATGTAGAATAAATATAAATATGGAAACATATATATAGTCTTATCTATCTCAGTAATATTCATTATTAAGGAAAAACTATACTTGTATACGGCAGAAACAACTTGTACATAATAATCGGACAGCGATTCAACATATTCTAACAGCAAGGAATTAGGCAGTTGTGTAAACAGGAGTCCTTCACCATTTCACCATGTATTTGTAAACACAGTAAATAGCTAATATTAATATTATGCAACTTTCCAAATAATAATAATAACATCTAACACTTAAGAAATTCAAAATTTTTGACTTGACTATTATCCACCTGAATTCGTGAATTTACCCATTGTGCGCCGTATAGCACCTTTTTCATCCGACCGTAGCGACCCTGCGGCAATAGTTGTAAGTTCGCAGACTTGGGTTACGCTTTTAATATACGAGATGCATTATCATTATATTATATCGTGAACGCAACGAGCATTTGTTCGGACTATTTGTTCCGCTCTTACCAGCGCGCTCGGTTCGTTCTGTTCATCTGGACACTATCATTCGTTCATAAATCTAAGAAATATGGTTAACCGTGATGATATGTATCAATTTTTCGTACAGAATGAGAGACTTATGAGACGAGAAATAATATTTTGTATAAAGAAACAATGTCTCAGGAAAAGTATGGCTCAAATTGTGTACTAGTTATAAAGCTATAGCGATAGGTTTCTTTTATCAAGTAGACACATATTGCCGAATTTCATCAAAATAACAGGAATAAAGTCAACGTGTTAAGTTAGAAAAAACAAAAAAATTACTTCGGAGAGAAATGTATTCTCGCCGTAAGTGAATGAATAATAAGTAAATAAACTATAATCAAAATCTTAGAAAAATTAAGATGAGAATAATAATTAATTGTCGCATGTCTTGGCAGTTATTCAACTAAAACCATTCAACAACAGCATAATGCTTCTCATTGCATTGAACTACGTGCATTCTCTCGTCGTATGCAATGCTGCCGATTAGTTTTGTCATAAATCTTCGCCTAGAATTGCTATCACATTTCGATGAGAACCTAGTTCGATCGAATTATGTGGAAATACTGATAAAGGGAAACAGCGGAGGAACGCATTTGCGATTATCCAATCAGCAATATCGGCATGAATTGCTTCTGTCCGTGTTATAATTTATACGCACTCACGGAGTAATAGCAAGTACTACCCAGGTACGTAGTGATGAGTAGCCGGCTTTGATTATTCTGACAATATTTTGGAAAATTTCGCTTTTCAATTCAATATTCAATTAGTCATTAGAGAATGAGAATGACTGTAGATTCCATCAGAACTGATCACAAAAAGAGGTGTTTGATGGGGTTCAGGCAGATTTCTATCTATGTGCCCAACAAGCTTAATTCAATTATAGGACAAACAATATGAATAAAACGTAATATAAAGAGTAATGAAGGAATACAGGGAATATAATAAGCAATAGAGACAACGAAAATATCTTAATTGGTAACAAAAACGTCAGCTGGTCACACTAATGAGAGAATGAATATTCAATGGTGGAAGCCATCACTTTGTGATAATTTACCATATTGATATAATAAAATAAAACACTTTTACTTCGATTTTTATCACAAACATTACAGAAACAAATCATGACTGCAGTTTCGAAACTAGCGTGTCATCTTCAAACGATAGGTACATTGTTAAAATAGTATAATTGAAATTGGATAATGCGGTAGAGTTAATATAGTGATAAGGAAATTTTAATGGGTAGGTATATTAAGAAGGCACAAGAGGATTATGAGAAATTTAACTTTATTAAAACATCAAACAGAATGCTATAGTACACATCTAATTGATCGTTTAAAATTTTACTATCATTATTCTTAATACATTTGAAAATGTCTATTGATTCAAAAATATTTCTGATCGTAACCTGATAGTAAAAGTAAAAACACTATTAATATTACCAATCTAGAATTTAGTGATATAATCAATCAACTTCAAACGTCAATTTTTACAATTACACATGCTAAACATAGGACCTAAATATTCACCTCATATTGAAAATAACTCAAGTTTAGAAACAGCGATTGCCGAAATAGAAGTTGCTTTGAAGAATGTACCTTATTCAAATAATACTGAAACATATATAGATAAACACCTTCATTCTCATAAAAACAAACACTGATTGGTCCTCTGTGAAATCTATCAAACATAAAATAAAAACCAGGAATTTAATGCTTTCGAAATCCGATAAATCTAATATAACTATCATCCTAGATAAAATGGATTATGACGATAAAATGAATACATTTGTTGCTCAGATTTTTCATCTAGAAAGATCCTACAAATCAATTCCAATTAAAAATTAAACAATTTGTAGAATATAGCCTAGTTTTATTTAATAGTAAATTTCAAAAGAGTAGGTTGATTAACTGTAATTCATCTCCTCCTGAATTTTACGGCCTCATGAAGAATCACGAACAAAATGCCTCTATCCGCCCTGTAGTATCCGGTGTTAATAACTACACATGATCTACGGGAAAACCAAATTGAATTTCCAAAAATATAACTAATTTCAAGCCTGATTATGCTGAAAAACACTTTCAAAGTTAATAAATAGATTAACTTTCCCTAAAAATGGAATTTTGGTACCTTTCCATGTTTCAAATATGTTTTCAAATATTCCCCCTTCACTAATGTAAAATTTTAATATCAGAAATTCTGCAAAAGTCACATAACAATTCCGTATTAAAATACGAGATATAGAAGAAGCTTTTGATCTTTGCCTTAGCCAAAATTATTTTCAATTTAAGAACGAGTTTTCCACACAAAATAATGGATTAGCTATGGGATCCCCATTAGGTCCTCTTTTGGCAGATATTTTCAGGTCTTTTATTGAAGAAACTATAATGAGTTCCCTTCCAGCTGAAAAACATATTCATTGTTGGTTTAGATATGTAGATGATGTTTTATCCTTATTCAAAGGTACATCACGACAATTGAATGTTTTAGAAAATCCTTCATCAATAATATCTATCCTAACATTAAGTTCACTTCAGAAACTGAGAGAGATTACAAAAGGAATTTCCTAGACCTCACCTTCACGCGCCAAACTGATATTACATTACTTTCAAAATTTATAGAAAACCTACATTCCCAGACACAACTATTGCCAACTCATCTTTAGTCCCCATAGTCACAAATTAACAGCTTACAACCCTATGATACATAGGCCCTTTTCACTTCCTTTTTATCCTGTAAACCAGAATGAAGGATTGAATATAATCAAGGTTGTAGCCATTAACAATGGTTTCCAACTTCCAATTATATCCAAATTAATTGACAGGAGAGAGCAGAAATTAACTTACTCAAGTACCGATCCTTTTACAAAAATTCTGATTCTTTATCAAAATAAGTTTCTCTCACATTTTTTGGTTTCGTAAGTGAAGGAATTGCAGACATTTCATCGAAACATAACCTAAAAATTAGCTTCGAACCTCAAAATGAAACGTCCTATTTTTTGTTCAATGCTAAAACAAATAAGTTTAATAAACCTGGAGTATATAAATTAACCTGTTTAGAATTTGAAATCTTTTACATCGATAGATCTAGTCGTATTATAGAAATTAGATATAAGAAACATTTTAGATCTTTTAGATATAATGAAACCGGTTCAACTTTCTCGAACCATATTCTAGAAACAGGGCACAATCTTCCAAATTCAGCTGAAGTTAAAATTTTTGCATAACCAGAGTAGAGGTTTCAAATCAAACACTGTTCGGAAACACACTAGAATGAATATACATTTTCAAAGGTATCAAAAATAATGACTATAAAATTTTAAACTATAAATTACACGTGTACTACAGCATTCTGTTTAATGTCTTGATAAGGTAAAATTTCCCATAATCCTCTTGTGTCTTCCTAGTATACCTCCGCATTAAAATTTCCTTATCACAATATTAACTCTACCTCATTATCCAATTTCAATTATACTATTCTAACAATGTATTTTCTCAACCGGAACCCCACTTGTTACCTGAGTATCATATTGTACCATAAATAGCCAAGATTATTCATATTTCTATACATTAGTATCATTTGAAGATGACACGCTAATGTCGAATATACATTCACGATTTGTTTTTACAATATGTGTTATAAAAAACAAAATAAAAGTGTTTCATTTTCATATCTCAGAATGGATATTGTTGAAAAATAAGTCACATTGTGAACAAATAACATTGGAATTTGTTAGCATGACGAATATCGGACTTATTTTATATTTGTATTAGTAGACCTAAAATTGTAAAAAAAGAACAGCTAGGAGATAAAAGAAGTTATAATCAAATGTGCCTAATAAATAACTGCAGTCCATATTATTATTTAACAATTTTTTTTATAAAGAAATATTGCAGTCTGCATTCTTCTTTTTGGCTCAAGTGTATGATAAATAAATGTTGATAGTAATTCCTAAGTCTGAGATATTTCGAATCATTGGGTTTAATATTCTCAATTAATGTAATAATAATGTAATTGAATGTATACTGCCCAATGAGCTCAGCGCGTATTCCAGTATTAGAATAACCGATGTGCTAAATAGTGTTTGCATTATCTCTAAATTGTTGAAATACTTGGAATACTTAAATATGAAACCAAAACATCTTTCCCTTTAGCCCACATATCACTTATTGAGTATATCAACAGTGATCTGGTGTTCGTAAGAATGGATAAATTCGTTACTGTAGTTCTACGGGCAATAATTAATTCATCTATAGATTGATCGAAGGAAAAATAATGATCATCACGGTCGAAGCTTGACAACTTTTCCAACTCACTCTATTTTTAGCGCTCCAATCAATTATATTATTCAGATCATTTTGTACTGCCTAACCATCGCATATGGTCTTTGTTTCTAAACATATTTTGAAGTCTTGAGCAAAAATTATTCCCTAGCAAATGATGAATGAAATAAAAGAAATAATGAAGGAACAAAGTTTGATCCATGAGGTACACCAAATTTAGCGAAAAATATAATCAATCTCTGTTCATGAGTATATAGTATAGAAGTATGAGCTGAGAAATGATACTAGGGATTAACTATACCCAATAGATCTGAGCTTACTCAAAAGAATAGTACACAATTCATCAACTTATGATTCCTTGTCAAGAACGTCAGCAGTATCGTTGTTTAAACAATAAGATTTGCATTTGCATTAGAGGTAAGAAATCTACGATAGAGATTCTCAAGGAGAGTTTGAAAATTATTGGCTTCCGGATGGATTCCTAGTCACAATAGCACGACTTGATGCCGAAGTTTCGCCAACCATTACAGGTGGCACCTTCAGGGCAGACTTGAGGCTTGAACTGGAATAACACTAGTCGTGCTAGTGTGATGCGTAATCCAGCACGAAGCCAAGAATTTTCGAAATCAACAATCTGCGGAAGGCGGGTAAAGTTGAGCTGAAAGTTAGTTTTCATACGAATATATATCTCAAACACGTAAGCAACTCAATATCCTAGATACTATGATTACATCACACACGACAATATTATATTGTAGAGTTCCCTTTGGGACTATCTAACTTGTTGCATATGTCAGGAAATAAATGCCTCCAACACTGCTGCCTAAATGTCAATATTAGAAAGTAAGAAATCTATTGTTAACGTTGATGTTTTGGAGGAGAATAAGTAAAATTTAAACTATGAAGAAGTTTTTGTCATAGAACAATGTAGCATAAGCATCAGCTACCATGCTTATATTTCATGAGGTATCTCTGATTTTCAGGAAATAAAAGTTCTCGTGTCTAGAACATCTGGAAGATTTTGAGAATAATGAAGCAAACAATTTGAAATTTGGACTCAATTCACATAGAAATACACAGTGAGTGCAATCTGGTGAGATATTTAGGGGATTAAAATACGGAGCGACCAATATTTAACTGTAATGAAGTCTGTAAATGACCAGAAGCATATCAGTGACGGAGAATTTTAAGAGTATAAAATATTTAAAATATTCGTAATACACTCATATAGGGCGGTATAAGTTGGATTGACAGTAGCTTTGTCATCATGACCTACTTATAGTTCATCCAAGTATCAGTTTTTGGTTTATAGTCCAGTCAAAATTGTGAAAAACGTCTAAAATTTCATAAACCGCACGAAAATGTAAAATTCTGTTTACATCGTGTTTAGGATGGCTTACACAGGATAGCTTGGTCAGAAAAAGAGGGAGTTCGAGATTATTACTATTAATGAATAATTTTCAATTAACAAATGAAATGTCTTTTATTAAAATTGAATATCTCTGTCTTTTAAACCAAAGTTCCTGAAATTTGGTGTTCGCTGAACTCGAATCTGAAGTCTGAAAATGAAAAATCCGGCCCGTTTACTGGCAAACCCGGAAATTTTTTTGGACTGTGGTATTGAAATAATGAGATGCCGTAAAGTGTCTCGGTACAATTCTCACTGAAAGAAGGAAAATTCTGGAAAATTGGGCCGTTTTTCCTTCATATTCTTATCTCGCTCTTCGTCCATATGTTTCCGTAGTCGCTGAGTATTATTTTATGATTATAAATTCAAAACCGACCAGTTTTCCGGAAAACTCCGGAAAATGAAAATTTTACATTTATACACGACAAACAATTTTTTTTTTCGAAAAATGTTAGTCCGGTTATCGGAATAATAAGGATGGTTTCCGGTACAAATTTCACTAAAAGGAGGAAAATTCTGAAAAATTGTGGGAAATTGCTTCGTTATTCTTCATATTCCTGTCTTGGTCCTTGCCCAACGTGTCAAATTATAAGTTTTTGTGGTCGCTGTGTATTATTTCATGATTATAAAATCAAAAGCAGCCATAATTTTCTGGAAGACTCCGAAAAATGAAAATCTGACATATTTACAGACAATCTTTAATTGTTATCTTGTTTTTCGAAAAATTTATTAATGATACCTACTTTTTCACATTTTTGATTGAACTATTAGTAGCTATTATGCATCAGCACCCTCACACATTTGAGTACTTCTTAATATCCCCGACGAGATTTTGACCGGGCTAGATTCAGAAACAATACAATTCTAGGGGAAACTATGATAATTCATTGTGAAATTAGTGCAATCGACATATAAACTCAAATATTATTCAAATTTAGTATAGATATACTTCATATGTACCTCCAGCATTTTCTTATACCGCAATCGGATATAATGCCGTTTCTTTTTTTAAAGTGAAAGAAACAATAAAACTGGAAATTACAATTTCTACTGAGACAAGCATCAATCTGTAATATATTTATATTGCACTGAATATGATCTCTACTTCTAGTAGGTACATATACATGTTTTCTTCAACTGGAATGATTTATTGAGCTGCCGAATGAAAATTGTGAAATTGTGAAATTCATATGGTATTTATAATGGTGATATTTTGGAGATGCTTTTGTATTACATAGTAGAATGGACGTTGAGTTTCGATTATGTTTTGATCGGTTTTCTCTCATCGTAATAGACAAAATCAGTTTATATTTCTAGTCACACTGAATGGGAATTGGATTTACATGTTGAAATGAGTGTATTTATCGGAATATAAGAAATTTCCCGATGACCTATCTGGAAAACGTATCATTTCGCACCATGAAATAGCGTAGAACATTACGCATTTCCCACTAGTTCAAATATTTCAATTCGCACTGAAATGTGTGTGAAATGAAATATCTCGCAGTTACTCAATTATAGTCAGCTGTCACAATAACAAATCTACAATAAAATTCATGACATTATAGTGTCAGTGTGTTCCAGTGTGCTTCCAATTTTAAGTTAATTCAATTTATTGAGAAGATAACTACCTATAAGCTGTACAAAGTATGTCGGGGAAATATACAACTCGTGCGGAAACTGGCTGTTTCATACGAGTGTGACAAGATAATAAACCACTCGCCTACGACTCACACTCATATGAATTGTCCTATGTTTTGCACTAGTTGCACAACAATAATTGACTTCAAGCCGCATCCACATTATGCCGAGAAATGCCGATCGGCAAGGCCGATTGACAAAGCCAAAAGTGATGTGGACGCTTTGTCGGCACGTGCCGATGGGAACATTTGTGCCGCCTGGCATGCCGGGCCGAACCCGACGATTGTCGGTTTTTATCAAAGAAAACCGATCGGTAAATGTAGTGGGGATTTGCCGCTCGGCCTCAGTCTATTCCCAACCGTCGAAACTAGTATGTTGTCCTTAATCGACTTGTATCGAGATCGACCAGTTTTATGGTATTGCAAATTAGAAGTATATAAAGATCGCAATAAAAGGCATGATGCTTCTTTTGGAATTGGTGAAAATTTTGGCGTGTCGAAAGACGGATTGGAAAGAAAAATGAAAAATTTAATATCCCACTTTTTACGGGAAATTTTGAACCTGTACATCAATGAATGGTAGGAATCTCCTTTTGCTAGGAACATCAGTGTAACAGCAAGTCGTTCATGAGCTGGAATAGCGTTTCTGAAGCTAGTGTCCCTCTTGCTGATTATCGGCCCAATCAAATTGAGAAGAATCTCAAAATCACTGCTCGTCATTCGGAAAAAGTTCCGAAAACCACTTCCACATCTGTATTCAAGATTTAACTCGTCCACATCGTCCAAAATTAAATCCTTCATTAATTCACTTCTTCCATATCGAGCTCTACCTCTAAGGCTCGGACGTACCCAAAATCGTCGATTCCGTGGCTTATGAGTTTCTCGATCAATTACTATTACGGCTGTAAAAAGCAAGTCCTCGTCGGTATACATTTTGTGACTGAATGCAATTTCTGTGTGTGTATGTGGACGGAATGAATTATGTGCGACAGCGGCAACTGGCTTTGCCGATCGGCATTATGTGGATGCGGCTTAACTACATATTACTGAATATTTCGAAATTATCGCATGTGACTATTGACAGGGACCACGGTACCACACAAAAGAATGAAATAGTTACCATAATGAATAACAAGTGCAGGTAGATAACGTCTGTCAAAAAGTGTTTGTTGTATTAAAGATATCTTACACCAATCAGACATTTGTAAAACGAAAGCCTAAACATTCTTTGTACTATTATATAACAAGAATTAATTTGTTTCAAACAAATTCCGGGAAATTTATAATTGCGTGAGCAGTTAATTTGAAAATTGAAAAATATTTAAAGGTATTTGAATGCTCCTTCTACATAAATTGAATCTTATATCAATTAGAAGGATAATGAGAAATTTAGTAACAGTGGTAAAGTTACTCTAGAACGACCAGTGACAACATATTTCAACAGATTTAGACAGTTATTTCACCATCTCACGGCTCATGAGCAGGACGAGCAGGTTGAGCGTGGTATCAGATACCGTAGATGTTATTCTTCTAACGCCACCTATCTAAGAAATGGTAGATGTTGCACAGATAAATCATTGCAATGCAACGAATTGACTACAGATTCCTAGCACTTCGATAAAGCGACGGAGTGTTAGATTACTAGTCCACAAGGTAGTAACCGCAAACCGAAACGTAGATGTGCCAAAGATCTCTCGTTGAGTATGTACTTATTAGTTTGTCGAAGGTTTAATTTGGAATAGAAAATACTGAATTGAGCTTTGTGATATTCTATAATAACAATGAAACTAAGGTTACATCTTTAGCTATAATTGAATTCATATAATAAACTTTAATAGTCCAGTCGTCCTGCAATTGAGTTACACTTAGAATGACATTTTTTCCACTTCTCTATTTCATGATTGATATTTATGTTTTTTGAGTTGCTGATCACGAATATCGTACACCCATGGCGTTCCGAGATATTGGCCATTTTTGACCCGTCGTTTTTGGCGATTTAAAGGAAAACGACACATTTTATCGACTAAACTGTGGTGAGCAAAGTTGTAGAGAAATAATAAATGCGTCGAATGGCGATAAATAGAAGTCTCTAAGTTATTCGGGGTCTGATATAAGGCCCATTTTGTGTTTTTTTGCGGTAACATAAAAATTGAATTTCGTAATACAAGTTTCCGTACAAGAACTTCATTTTGTGCTCAATGGTAGTATTTTATGTGTACTTTTGAACCAGGTTTGGTTATTCGTCTACCCTTTTTTTTGGCGCCAAAATTAGCCATCTTATAAAAAATGGTTTTCTCTTTAAAACTTCGTCAAAAATGGGTCTTTTGACTCAAACTAAAATGTGAATTGAAGAATTTGATGTCTTCTATAACATATTCAGAATCCAAGCATTTTAAATAAAAATGGAGAAATGAGACTGTTTTAAAAAATCAAGATCCCAGAAAAAATTAATAATTTTTAGGTTGAAATACTTGTATGGAATTAAAATTGCACATGCAAATAGAAGATCATTCTGCGAGTATTTCAAGTTACCGTAGGTCTTTTTCGGATGAGTGAAACTTTAGATATCCTTCGATGTAGGTTTGGGTTCACAATGAGCCCAATTTTGACCCTAATCAACAAAATCTAAAAAAATTTCATAGAAGAGACTTCTGGCTATCTGAACCTGAATCGTCGACCTCCCAAATATCTTTAAAAAAATTATAGTGCGGGTTAAAAAAAACCCGGAGCAAACAAAATACCAACGCGGTCGAAATCCGAGCGTCCATAATGTAGTTATCAAAAAGAAATTCAAATTTTTGAATGTATCTTTTAGATGGAAAAATGAAATACTATCAATGTGATGATGAATTTGAGATTTATTATTAATAATTTTCATAATAATCAAAATAATAATATATTCTTTTTTTTAACGATAATGGTTTTTTTAAGGTACTATTTAATTGAAAAAATGAAATATAATCAATAAACTAATAATAAACATGGATTTCATTATTGACGAATTGAAAAATAATTATAATAATAATAATTTCTTTATTTTTTTTTGACAGGAAAATTTTGAAAAAATATATATATATTCAATTATGAGTGACATTGTTATATATACTATATATCGCTTCTTCCTCATTTGAAAAAAAATAAAGTTATCAATAATACATTTGTACATGGCAGATTTTATTATTTGAGATAAATAACAATTAATTCTTATCATTAAAAAAATAACAACCTATCAGGTGCAATGCTTTCTTCATCATCAGTCGTAGTAGAGTCTGATGATATCATATCCTCAGTTTCTTCATCACTTTCGTAGCAAGTTGCTGATGTGATATGATCATTATTGATACAGGTATTATCGTTATCATTTTCAAAATCACTTTCAGGTTCTTGATCATCATCATTTCCTTCTGATGAAGGAATTACGTTACTGTTATCATTATCGTTACGATCATCATCATCATCATCATCATCGACATCGTCATTTATTGCAAATTCATTATCATCTAATAATGTAACTTCCGGCGCAGCGCTATTTGCACAGTCTTTACCCTCGCAGTGTTTACATAGAATTGTGCATAGTATACCTACTTTCTCACAAGAACATTTGCCACTGCAACTGACTTTGCAACCACATGAAATTATTTTTAGCAAATTTTCAGGTGCAGCTTCTTCATACGTTTGAATAGGCTCATGACCATTTTCTGTATTTTTCCAACCACATTTGGTTGGGTCAATGGTATCATTGCCTATTCAAAGCTGTACCTGATGAGAAACACGTAGAATGTGTAATTTGGTTGCATCATCAGTTGGTTGCAAGTATTCAAGTTCACATGCCGACTTCTGAAATCTATTGGTATAAGAAGTAAAGCGTAAGTGGCCCAGGTTTTCAATAGTTTTTTTTTGTCATTCAGGAGCGATCATATATTTGATATAAAATATTTCTACCAGTTCTCAATAATTTCTCAACATCAGTTTTATAAAATTGATTTAAATCATTTGGTGAAAAATTGACAAGAGTATTTTGTGTCGCATCCACTGAAGGCATGAAAAAAAAAATAAAAGGTTTGATATGACTATAGATGAAGGAATTTTGATGATAATATTCCGCTGGTTTTGTTTCACCTTTGACGGTTTTCTCTGGTTTTTGAAAATAAATGGGTTTTGTAATATTTTTTGAATCTGTTAATTGAGTTAATCAAACAAGAACATCAGTATCCTCGGCCACTATAAGAATATTATTGTTCGTTTTTTTTTCACTTAAATCTATAGCCGTGTTTACAATTAATGCATCTCCATCACACAAAGCTCTAAGAATCTGATTACCATTTTCTGTTGAAAAAGTTATCAGTATGAATTGTTTCTTATTATTCACACTTGATAAAAATGCATCCTAAAATTCGAAAATTAGAATTTTTTTTTGAGCTCTACCTTACGCGTTTGTACTTTTTTTGCTACGGTTTTTTTTTAACTCGCGCTATAATTCCTTTGAAGATATGTGGGAGGTCGACGATCCAGGGTTAGATAGCCAAAAGCCTCTTTTGTAAGAATTTTTTTGATTTTTTTGATTAGGGTCAAAATTGGGCTCACTGGGAACTCAAACCTGCATTGAAAAATATCTCAAATTTTACCTCTCCAAAAAAGACCTACAAAGACTTGAAATACGTCTAGAACATAGCTCCGTTTGCATGTAAAATTTTAATTTCATACGAATATTCTAACCTGAAAATTATTAATTTTTTCTGGGACCTTGATTGCGGTCCTTTTTCTCCATTTTTCATTCAAAATGCTTGGGTTTTGGGTATGTTATAGAAGACATCAAATTCTTTGATTCGCGTTTTTGTTTGGGTCAAAAGACTCATTTTTGACGGAATTACAACAAGAAAACCATTTCTTCTAAGATGGCGAATTTTGGCGCCAAAAAAAGATAGATAAATAACCAAATTTTGTTCGAAAGTACACATAAAATAGCAGAATAGCAGAAAATGCAGTTCGTGGAGGGAAATTTGTATTACGAATTTCAATTTTTATTTTACAAAAAAAAAAACACGAAATGGGTTTTATATCAGGCCGCAAATAATTTAGAGACTTCTACTTATCACCATTCGACGCATTTTTCATTTCACTACAACTTTGCTCATCAACTGTTTAGTCGATAAAATGTGTTGTTTCCCTTTAAATCGCCAAAAACGACGCAAACTCGAAAAAACTATAATTTTTGGGTCAAAAATGGCCAATATCTTGGAACGCCATGGATCCACGATTTTTAACCCTCATATTCGTTATCAGCGATCCAAAAAACGTAAATATCAATCATAAAATAGGGATGTAGAAAATTTTCCAATCCAAATTGCAGGACGACTGGACTATAATTGCAACTCCGGACTTGATAAGTTAATTTTCAAAACAATTGTATGTTATTTTATGACTTTCAATATTTTCCATGATTTTATGCAAGACTCTTTCGTACTCATGGAAGTGGTATCTGAACATTTATGTATGCTCATCACAAAACTTTGAGATAATCATTTTATGTTATTTGGCATTCTTGATTCAGGTATGAATTATAACTAGATTCTCGGGAAATAGGTCGCACTAACACATATGTTTATTATTTTCGTCTTTACCTACGTTTCAGTCACAAGACCATCATCAGAAGACTCATTATGTCTAAAACGGGATTACTTGAAACTAAATGTATTAGCACAAAGCGTTTTACAATTTCGATTATCCGTGTTTCTGTTCGTTTCGGCGACGAGGGCATTTTAAATTTAAATTGGTGCGATAAGGACGCTTTGTGCTAATACAATCAGCTTTAAGTAATACCGTTTTAGTGTGACCTATTTCCTGAGAATTAATATATAATTAATTTTGGTATTGGAAGCAGCTTTCGTAGTTTCTCCGTTCACGTTCTATAGTTTTTCATTCTGGAGAAAGTTTTATTTTATAATTCATAGTGCTCTATATTCAGTTTTGATGTATTTGCAAGATTTGAAGGAAGCTTAAAGATTCACTAAGGGAATGTTTTCGAGAAAAGTAAAAACGGGATTACACTTGATAAACTTTGATATATTCAACTTCATAGCCTTCCAGGTTCTTTGGGATTCGTAGGGTTATAATTCATAACAGGATTTCTAACGCCATCTTTGATAGCACACTTTATACACTAAATTTACTCTTATAACTAGTAATGTAATAATTGAATGTCATATAACTGATCAAGACGAGAGTGACGTTAATTGAATTTTAGACTGCCTGACTACTCTAGAATGACTGTCCTACTTTAGCATCAATTATCTATCTATTGTTCTAAGTTATTCCTTACCATTGGGCAAGGTCGCTTATTATTCAATCTTATATTACGTCAATATTTGGAATGTGCATATTCAGCTACCTTGAAATAACATAAGTTATTCATCTAATTTAATATGTGACATCAATTATATGTTTATAGTTATATAGTAGAATTCCTTCTCGAATTTCGCATCAGTCGAGGGCTTCTTCGCGTTGCAACCTTCTGGTCTGGAAGCTCAGATAAATGCAGCAGAGCTAGATCTTATGTTCAGGCGGTACGTTGACAAGCCGATACACGGAATCATCGAAACGCTCGGCATGTCAACCAGACTGACCTTCATCTACTTAAGGTCAGCGGGGCCTACTCCCGAGCCCGAAAGATTTACCGTAGCTTACCAAGATGGCGTAATCAACACATTGGTCTATCGCCACAACGTGAAGGGTGTGCAGGTACCTGATGTCACATGCATGACGGATTAGGTATTCTGGCTTCTGGCGCTACTGCTGCGATGTCTTCGGAGCGCGCAGCAACCCCGTCCAAGAGTATATAGTGTTAAATTTTAAATATCACTTAGTTGTCTTTAATTCTTTATATAAAAGTAAATATCCGAACAAAACTTTGTGGTCTGAGGGTTTTTGAGTGTAGGAAAAATTGAAATAGGGGTACACTTTGGCTATAGTTCATAGAGGTGACTAGTTTTAGTACTTTGATGATAGAACTTGTTATACTTCAAGATATCTCATCTTTGGTAACAAATTATCATTTCCCAACTTTTTTCTCAGGAAAAGGTTCATTTGAAAGTCTCTATCTCTCATCGTTCTCGAGATATTTGAATTTAAAACTTCCAATGCTGATAGTTGAAATAATTAGAAAATTTTGGACGCAAGGTTTATTTATAATGTAATAAACAGTAAAATAAACACTAATATACGGAAATGTGTCTTTCTGACAACAACTGCTCAAAATGTTCGCCTGTAACTTCGGTTTATTTATCAACGCGGTTATTAAGATTTCCTTATTGAAGTAAAGGTTCTTATTACGACATAGTTCTTCCAGGGTGTTTATAGTTCCTCTGTTAGCAACTGATTCTATTTGAACCTAGAACCAAAAGTCCGTGAGGTTGAAGTCAGGGCTAGGAGAGGTCATGACATTCGACTCACACGACCTATTCAACGATACGGAAAAAGATGATCAAGATAATTCCGTACATGGACAGCAAAATGAGCGGGATCTCCATCTTACACGTAGAAAATTTATTGGTGAATCATTTAAGTAATCAACTATTTGGTGCTGCAGGAAAGCTGAATGCAATTTAATGTTCAAACTCGTAGGAATCTCAACTGGACACAGAAAGTAGTTTTCATTCTACGCCAAACAATTATCTTGAATTCTCTCTAATGAACTAACATAAGATAACGGACCAGTTAATTACAAGAATAAGTATTTAAATAAATCTGTCAGTAATGAATAGGATACAACGTACATGAGTCAAATCTTTAGTGGCGCTCGTAACAGACTGAAATGTAAATAAGAACTTTCAAAATGAATGGCATATAAATAGTAAGCCTAACTGTTATATATACAAAATAGTTTATAGTTGTAGCGTTTTATATGCAAGTTCAACGTACCATTCTATTTTCACACTTGCAATGCTATCTTGCATAGGTATTACGTGAGTATTTTCTTACTCCGGAAATTTTGATACTTTCATGATTATAACTTTGAATATAATCATTTCCCTCAATGAATTGTTATGAAGCTAAGAAATCTTTATTATTATTTAATGGGAAACACGTATATTGGTCATAAATTTTTATATAAGCATAGTCGAAATGTCTGATATAATAGAATTCATAGTGCTGAATAAGTAGCTATATTATTATATAGAAATATAGATACTACTGAGTGTAGACACCCGTGTAGTATAAAGGTCAGAAAGAGATGAGGATACCTTCATGTGCACACTGTGTAGTTCCTCGGAAGTAAGTGAAAGAATTTTTGATGAGTTGTTTACAGTTTGTGCATATGTGTAGTTCCCCGGAAGTAGGAACTGTGACTGGCCGAAGTATGAAAGGGCCTATGTAGTGTGGCTGCACGACGACAACAGTTTAGAATTATTCCGCTAGAAGAGACCGCGTACTAGCTTGGGACACATCTAAATCAGTGGCGGCTCGTGAATTTTTGAGAGAGGAGGCTGGACATAAAACGTTTTTGGGAAAATATACTCTATTCACAGCCTTTTAACCTTTGCACAGCGACCGTACCAGCTACTTCAGTGACAAAATTAATTGTTACCCAGCAAGAACCAACGTGGAGGTATAGAGGTATAGAGTTTCTCTTGGCAAAATATTTTTTTGTTCGTTTTTTGTCTTTTATTTTTTTTGGATCTTCAATATTCTTTCTTTTTTTTGGAATTTTTCATATTTGGTTTTTGTTTATTAATTTTATTAACTTTTTTTATATATTAACGGAATTCTACGGTCTCTAGTTTGCGAAAAATGATCAATAATATTATCAAAAAATGTATCATTTTGTTTTAAGTGTTTTACTAAATCTTTTTCAATAGATATTGAACTAACATTGTATAAACGATTTTGGACCATTGTATTTGCCATGAAGTTTTAATTCGTTTGAGAGTAGAAAATGATCTCTCCACCGATGCCAACGTGAGAGAAATGGTGACTGTCAAATAAAGTAGTTTATAAAACCGAGGTAAAACTTGTTGCAAATCATTGTCTATCATATATTTTATCATATCGGCGTGACTGTCATACTGGCCTAAAATATCTTTATCCGAGTATATAAAGCATAATTCATTGTGCCGTGCTATTTTATCAAAAAATTTATATTTTAGAACTAAGTTATCTTAAAGTGTATTGGGGAAATCTTTTGAAAGAGATTCGAAAAATCTTCTATTCGTCTAGTCAAAAAACTTCAATTCATGTAAATCGGAAAATCGAATCTCAATCTCATCAGTTGGAAAATTTTCAAATGAAATATTAAAATGAAGTTCTGTATTACGGAAACTTGAAATTTTTCCAATGAGATGTTTCAAACGATCTCTTGAATAAATTATATCAGTGATCTTATGTTGTAAAATTTGAAAAATAATATCAGTTTGTTCAAATATTAATTTAAAATTATCAAGAAGAAACAAAAATTCTCCATTTTCTAAATAAGATATTAAACCAACAGCAGCATTTAATGAAACCTGATCTGTTGAAAAGTCATCACTGTTTAATACAAAATCAAAAGTTTCAATTAATTTGTCTTCATTTTTATGGATGGTAAATACTGCACGTGATGTAAAATTCCATCGAGTTAGAGCATTACAATCAATGATTTTTTTCAAAACTTCGCCTTGTCAATACTACTATTAGTATTAACAATGATCGATTTTGATAGTTACCTGACATTATTAATCCTTTCTAATCCGGTAAAAGCCGTTTATTTAAAAGAAACACTTTTATCATATGTTAATTCACTGAATGGATTTTCTAAGAAGCAGCAACTAACTCACTAACACTCATTTTAAATTTACAACAGACAACAATTTAACCTTACTTCGGGTGGCGTGACAACACATAAAATAGCACTGACTGACCTACTCAGCAGTCGGCAGAACGCGCGTGTCGTATTTCATAGATTGCTAGCGGCTGCCGCAGGCTAGCCTCCAGGGGGTGTTGCCATTTTCGCTGATTTACCCAGTTGGCGTTCGGACTGGTCGGAAAAGCGGCAACTGCATTGAACAACACATGCTCAGCGTTTGAGATATATAGAGAGTCTAGCCTCAGGGCACTATTGCCAGATTAAAAATAACTACTGAGAACGGGGAATTAATTGTAAAATTTTAAAAATTATCAGAGAAACAGGAAATAAAATGGAGAATGATCATTAAGATAAATTGGTGAGGAGGCTGAGCCTCCTTAGCCTCCTTCGAGGAGCCGCCACTGATCTAAATTATGAGTAATCAATATGGTATGGTGGTATGCTGCGAGGTTAGTTTCAGATACCCAGAGCGGATTAAAAAGCGTTTTAATACGCTGTTTGCCATGCTTACATAGGCTGTAGATTGTTCACTACAGTATGATTGCCCACTCTTAAATATTTACTCAAGATTTATCATTCGTCGAAAAGTTTGCTTGGTTGAACATTTTTCTTCTTTTCCCTATTCTCGAGCTTCTTTGCATTCTTCCGGATCGTGTTATCATCGTCATTGTTGATAATTCAATAATTCTTCTTATTGTGCAATTACGAAAAATAAATTTATTATTGGAAATTCCATGTTTATTTGCGAGGAAGTGTAATTTCAGTGGAATCATTCAATTAGCCGAGAAGTAATCAAGCATAATTTTTTGCGAATCCGCTTCGTGGTGGGAACTCTAGCGGAAGTCCTCGAAGAGGAGTAAATCTTATCAAAAATTTGGCGCTCAAGAAATAAAAGTTTATTCCGTGGTGAGTATTTAGCGCAAACGTGACAAAGCACCTCACAGAGTATATGAAAATTTAGTGAAGTATTGAGAACCTCTACCCATTTTGGATAGGATGAACAGGACAATCAATGTAGCTTGGACTAGTGAAAAAGACGAATTTCTCTATCCATTTGGTTCATATTCAACAAGAAGAGGCACAAAAAACAGTTTCCTCAATATTCATATAATTATGTATTATCTATCAATGCAAAAATTTACTGGAACACAATAAAAAAAAAGACAATGTGTTATGTGAAGAGTTAAAAAAAAAACATTCAATTTCGTTGAATTATTACGCATGTAAGCTCGTGAGAAGAATGAACATTCTTCTATATTTTCTACTCCCAGAAAGTTTCATTTGCTAAAAAAGAACAGTATTCTGTGTTCTTCCCATTTCATCAAAGAAATCAGTGGAAGCGCGTTTGTTTGATTATAAGGTGTTCTTACATAAGAAAAAAGTCACATGAAGACTCTTATCAATGTAGTCAATATGAATAATTTCAATACAAAGGTATTGACATTGAATTGAAATTGTAATTGAATCGGTAACCGGAGTATTAGAACATCTTGTGAACAGAGACTTATATCTTCTATTCATATGCTCCAGCAGAAAAGCTCCTATGAACATATGTCGTAGAAGGCTTCGTTTTCGAGATACGGGTGTTGAAATTAAAAAAATTTGGTTTTTTGCGAATATCTCCGGAACTGTTTATCGTACAAGAGAAAGCTTTTGTAAGCATTTTCTACTCATAGTAAGCTATGTTCTGTGCGATAAAAAATTTTTTTTTACTCTTAACTGGTGAAGATTTTGAAGGGGTAGTGGGTGTTTTTCTCCCCAACTTCTACGCCATTGAAAAAAGTACGGTTTTGAGACAATCATTTGAACCGCCAATGTTTTCACAAAAAAGGTACTCCTGGTCATAAGCTCTAAAATTGACCATTTTCGCGAAAAATTAAATTTTATGTTGAAAAACATGGTCAATCCTTTGGTTTTTTTACTTGTTCTAACGTTTGAATAAATTTTGTTTAATTAGTAAGAATTGATCATGTTTTTCAACATAAAAGTTGATTTTTCTCGGAAACGGTCAACTTTATAGCTTATGACCAAGGGTACCTTTTTTGTGTAGAAAACATTGGCGGTTCAAATGGTTGTCTCAAAACTGTACTTTTTTCAGTAGCGTAGAAGTTGGGGAGAAAAACACCCATTACCCCTTCAAATCTTCACTAATTATGACTAAAAAAAAATTTACCGCACAGAACATAGCTTACTATGAGTAGAAAATGCTGATAAACATATGTCGTAGGAGGCCTCGTTTTTGAGATACAGGGTGTTGAAATTGGAAAAAAAATTTCGTTTTTTGCCAATATCTCCAGAACCGTTTATCGTACAGAAAATAACTTTTGTGGGCATTTTCTACTCATAGTAAGCTATGTTCTGTGCGGTGAAAAAATTTTTTTTACTCATAATTGGTGTAGGTTTTGAAGGGGTAGTGGGTGTTTTTCTCCGCAACTTCTACGCCACTGGAAAAAATACGGTTTTGAGACAACCGTTTGAACCGCCAATATTTTCTACACAAAAAAAATTGGTTGCCTGTAAAGTCGGTTCACTGACGATAGTTTAACGTGACAACGTCATAAGAAAATACTGATGGAATGGTTTCATTTTTCAAAAGAAAATTTTAATTTTATTTGTTTGATAGATATCTTGTATGGATATAGAGAAGGAGGTAAATGGAAATCACAATTGAATTGATCAAGTTACATTTATTTGTACGCATAAATACAATTATGTCAATTTAGCTTATAAAAAGCCCGCCTCAATGTGTTTGATATAGGAGAAAATTGTTCCCTTTGACGGCTGGCTGGTCCAACCTGTCATTTCAGACACGTTGTTATGGTATGTGGAAGATTAAACATTTATGTTTTAATTTTTTGAAATCATAGCTACGCTCGATAATTATTTCGATCGAATAGTAAAGCAATTGATTTTTTACTCATCGTGAAATAGTTCTGTTAACTTATTGCTATAGTTTCATCAACTATAGCATAACCTACAATCGCTGCACTAGGGGACCGATGCTATTTATTTTAATGATGAAAGCACGAATATCCGACAATATATCGCTTAACACATATTTAATATCGAAAGAATCATTATCTTCATCGCCGCAATTATCGTTGCTATAAACAATTGACACCACATTCACTTTTCACTGCACTTCATACTTGACGAAAACATGTAAATGTATTATTTTGTATAGCAGCTGTCCACGCGGACGCATCGCTCACTCAAGTAGGAGACGCTCTCGCTTGCACTTCAAGCCTTAAATGGAACGCCTTAGAGCGAGGTACGGCCGCATGCTTAAATGGAACGAATCGGAGCGAGGTAACGCCGCATGAGTCATGTTTTCTCGTGCGTGCAGCCGGCTCCATCGAATTATAAGACGTTGTCACGTCAAAAAGGTACTCCTGGTCATAAGCTCTAAAGTTGACCGTTTCCGAGGAAAGTCAAGTTTTATGTTGAAAAACATGGTCAATCCTTTGATTTTGTTACTTGTTCTAACGTTTGAATAAATTTTGTTTAATTAGTAAGAACTGACCATGTTTTTCAACATAAAAGTTGATTTTTCTCGAAAACGGTCAACTTCAAAGCTTATGACTATGAATACTTTTTTTGTGTAGAAAACATTGGCGGTTCAAATGGTTTTCTCAAAACAGTACTTTTTTCAGTGGCGTAGAAGTTGGGGAGAAAAACACCCACTACCCCTTCAAAATCTTCACCAATTATGAGTAAAAAAAATTTTTACCGCACAAAAGATAGCTCACTATGAGTAAAAAATGCTCACAAAAGCTGTTTTCTGTACAATAAAAGGTTCCGGAGATATTCGCGAAAAACGATTTTTTTTTTCAATTTCAACACCCTGTATCTCGAAAACGAAGCCTTCTACGACATATGTTTATACAAACTTTTCTCCTTAAAAACATCTGTTCTATCTCCTATTGAAGTTCATTCAGAGAGCAAATAGATGCGATTCTTAATTTTTTCAACAGGTTTCCACAAAATTTTTGCAATCTTTCCTTTTATGGTTGCGATACAGTATCTTTTATCTATTCGAATGAAATGAACACATCCCTTTTGTTACAATAGTTTGATAGTATGATGTTTCCAGCAAATTAACTTACCTCACTTTCTGGCGTTGACATCAACTTTACCATGTATTGAGAGCGCATGTTCGTTTAATAATTGCTCCTCTTGTCCAGTAAATTTTACTCAATGAACTTCATTCTGATAGTTGTACTTGAAATTGTTATCATGGTTCTAGCATAATTTTGATGATTTCCGCATCTCGAAACAGCTGGGGATTCTTATTGGTTCCGTTCTTTTCATGTTGTGATATGAGTTGTACTTTTTGGGAATTTGTTATATTTATCTCTATTCCGGGACTTAATTTAAGATACTTAACTTAGTTATGAAAAAGATTATGGTGACCATTAATGAATTTAGAGGATCATTACTATAGGATTACATGGTGAGTTTCGAAGCAATTAAAAATTTATATCTGACAACGGAGTATATTGCACAGACAAACGCAAATAATTTGTGGAATGACTACATTGAAGAGCTTCAAGTAATAGTGAAAAAATCAAATATGTTTAACCATATAGGAGAGAATTATTGTTTTCATATTTGTAAATTCCAAGTCTACAGCAAATTCAGTTTCGAACCTTCATGGGTGTATGTAAAACATGTAAGATGTCTATTCCAGAAAAGGAATGGATATTATCGAAAAAAAGATCTCCAAATGTGGAATCGATTTTCGGAAGTCTACACAGCATGGTTTCATGTTCATTAAACCTGATAAGAAAATAAACTCCAGATTATCGTCTTCCCATATATACTCTCTAATGTGCTTGTTTTTCTTTGATTCATATTCTTGAACCATTTATGTATGTTCTGTTTTCTTGGTATTTTGGTTGTTTATCATGACTATGAATAAAATGAAACTCTCTTTTTTGATGTTTCGATAATTTATTTTTATCTTTCCCAAAAATTGTTATGGTAATCAGTGTTTCCATGATTAATGAAATGTGTCTGTATATTCTATCCCTTGTGAAGATTGCGAAAAAGTATACATCGCTGAATCTTCTTGAATGCCCCTGGCCCCGGAACTATCGGAATTTCATCGGCCACCGGGCTCCACGTCCTCAAGGAGCTACTGGATAGACAGTGGCTCTCGGTCTGGCGCGGTGCCCTCTGTATGATGCAAGCGAAGCTCCTTATTAGGGAGTTCTCGCCTGAACTCTCTAAAACCCTACTCTGTATGAGCACGGAAGGCCTAAGACTGGTGACAGGACTCCTCACCGGACACTGTCATCTGAATAATCTACACACAATGGGCATTTTTGAAGACCTAGCTTGTAGTAGATGTGAAGAGGCGGATGGAACTGCCTCTCACAACCTGGCAGAATGTCCAACATTGGCTTATCTTAGACTACAGCACCTCGGCAGCACACATATGCTGCTTGAAGCCATAAGAGATATCAGTCCAAGCAAAATCTTAGCCTTCGGCACTGCCTTAGGCCTGCTGGACTGATTCTTGTACCAAGGGGCGCACATTCAACCCAATCAAGCGGTCTAAGTGTACCGGACTTGCTCGCCTCCGTTTTGATTGATGGATTGATTGAAGGACATGAACCATTCATCAGACTAAGACAACACAAATATTTCTAATATTGAAAAGAGTAATGGATAAACATTTGATATTAGAAAGTATCCATATTGAGAGAAACAATTGTGTTGATGATAAAATTGATTCTAATCTGTGAAAACTTCATAATAACCTGATTCAAACATAACCAAATTCAGATAATTTGAATTATCACTTCCTTTTATCTATTAAATTAAACCTCAAAAAGTATGTATCATCTGATATTGTTACGTTTCTGATAGTGACATTTTTAGAACTATGTTCCATAAAGTTATCTTAAACTCTATTTATTTATATTGTTGGTATGAGGAGGTGCTCCGGCTTATTATATTACGAAAAATATCTATGGAGTCCGTATATCAACCAACAAATACCAATGGACTTTGTTCTTACCGACCGTTTGAACGAATACTCTGGCTCTGGTAGGAATGGCATCATGTGGTCATCAGCTACTAGTTCCTATTCTGTTGATGCATAGCCGGAGAATTTAGCTCAAGCTATTGAAAGTCACACTGAACATTGAAGATATTCCGTGATTTCCACAATGACAATTCTTCGAAACTCGTGACGTCAATAACTTCAACGCGAGAAGGATTTTACAGGAGATTCCAATCCTTCGAATCCTAATAATAATCTCAAAAATATGTTAACCGAATTAAAAGAAAGGGATGAAAGTGTTTCAAATATTCATTTTAACGTTCGCTTAATGCTCGTTGTCACTGTAGAAAGTGACCTAAAACATGTAATTCTCAATGAAGATGTAACAAAATGTTCTAGATTTGGTATAAACCAGAGATTGACAATGAATCCTGCCCAATTAAACCTGTAAACACCCCAGTGGGCCACACCAGTATTGGGATTGAAGTCAAGCAGACATACGGTGCGAATGCATGGTCTGGCAGACGCGCTGAGCGCAGACCTTCTATAAGTGAGAGGAAAGTCAAATACAATGGCACCATAACGATTGCCCGAAACTTCTCTCTCACGCTAGCAATATAGGAATATTATGTTAAATGCTTAGCTCTCAGATAGGAGCGGTTCTGAACTATTGAAGATGAGGACAGACTGCTCAATAGACTGCGACTAAAACATATACTGACACACGTTTGGAACAGGTGACACCTAATATTCTTTTATAATTGATTTAAAAATGGATAAAGTGACACGAAATAAAGTGCTTTCTGCAAAATAAAGACCCAATCTAATTATGGGTGTCTGCAAACAGTTTTACAGAAACAGGTGTCGCTATTACACTAACAACGATAACTTCGGACGCGCTATTGAAGCTTTGCCACTAGCCTGTGAAATGTGTTTCTCGTATCGGTAGAGTCGATGGGAGTGGGATCTCCATTATTATGTGATGGCTTTCAATAGGCTCTCTTCTACATTGAAAATTCCTCATGATTTTGATAAATTGTATCAATTGTTGTTAGTTCGACAAGTAAGCCGTTAAATGCAAAACAATTTATAAACTTCTGATCAGCTGTTGGTCGCGAGCTATGTCCGCAGAAACAGTTAGTACCCGTAGAAACAGTTTCAAGACTTAGTGCATATTTCAAATGAGTAAGTTAAAGCCGTGGAAAGAAGAAGTAAAATTATACTCTACGTCATGTGGAAATTTGTTTGAATTGACAGGGATATCTACGTTATGAAATTGTATGTTAAGGACATGTGACTGTCAATGTTTCAGCTGCTTGTCTCACTGTTATTTATCTTTTTGATGGGTCTCATGTTGTCTGTCATAGATAGTCTCTTTTTTCTATACTTTGATTACACGAAAGGGAAACCTATAGTGTTCGAAGTACATCGTGTGAGCCAGCGGTGAAACGTTTGGCAGGTCCCGAGTTTCACAATGAAGGTGTGACTAGCTTGACCTCATCTAGTCCGCCTATCTCGAATCTCTCACGGTGGAACAACTGACGAGGTCTCTATACGCACCGATCATGGAAATATCTATAAAAACGGGAGAGATCATCATCAATCCGAAGAATAGCTCTCTACTGGACAGAATCCAAGAGCTGCAGTGTATGGTCGGAGCCAAACTCCAAACATGTGAATAGTACTTCAAGACAGGTAGAATCTGTGCTTTAATGATTAGGAGCTGCTGCTCAGTGAAGAAGCTCAGGCACGTAATAGAAAACCAAGTTTTTTGTCGAGTGATTTTCGCGATGAACCTCACACGATCATCCCATGACAGGGTGCTTTTGATGATGATTCCGAGCATGGATATGGAAAACTTCATAAGGATAGTTGACCCTGACAGCATCATATTAGGAAATGAGGGATCCGCCTCCTTTGAGGAGACGGAAGCTTGAGTTTTGGTTGCATTGAAATCTACTAGAGTATCAGATCACCATTTCAAAATAGTTGGCGGATCTCCATTAATTGCATTAACCTGTCTCTGTTTCGCTCCTCTGGCTTCATTGGAAGGTATATGGGCTCTAGATGAGAAAGTGGAACTGTACTATCATCTGCAAAGCTTGGACTGGACATGTGGTCACTTCCAGCAGAAACAAAGTTGGTCCCAAGACAACTCTCCGGAGAACATCAGCGATGATAGCACTTGTCAACCTCCACATGGAGAGGTCTTTCTGATGGAAATTTCCAAGGAAGGCTTTGGTGCCAGACTTGGTAATATCCTTTGAAGATATCCAATGGTACCGCTAGAGATTATTCAAGTGTTTCAATAAATTTCAGCCATATACGTATTACGTAGGCAAGTAGGTCTCCTGATTACGAAAGCCATACTGCCGATTATTCACGATTTTGGAGTTTTCCATGTATTGGATGAGCTCGAGGTTGATTACATCCTCCATTTTAGAGATCACAGATAATAATGCAATGAGTCTATTATCATTAGGAAGGGTCTTCTTTCTTTTTCTTGTACTCGATTGGACTGCAGAAAACTGGTCTTAATTCAGGCGCATATTCTTTGAGAACAACAGGTGGAGTTTCGTCTGGCCCAATAGACTTTTTGGTATTGAGATTTACCAGAATGCCTAATCGTGCGCCGACTAAACACAATTTCAGACATATGGCTATCGATGGTAGCAATATTAGGAGGGTTCTTCCCTTGTGGATCCAAAGTGTAATTTTCTGCATATATTTCAGCAAAGAGGTTGGCTTTTCCTTGTGGAATAGTAGTCATCATCTGTGGTTAGGGGAGGGAGTGAACTGGAAGTGAAATTGATACCAATTGCTTTGGCGAAAGTCCAAAACGAATGGAAACCATTTGATCATTCGAAACTGTGATGATGATCCATTCATATATGGAACTGTCCGTCATTTAAATTGTACATGATTATATTAGTTGCCAGAAACGTCAAATAAATCGAAAGCCTTTTACCCTGTTTGAGATCACGTTCCAGAAAATCCGTTCTTAATATGTGTCCACGTCTTATAAGGAACTTACCGGTCGTATTCAAGTCAGTTGAGTTCATAGTTTCGGAGATTTCCCCCACTATACGCAGTATGTAGTGCAAGGGAAGTATTGTATTCGAGCTGAAATTTTTTTCCGGATTTACGCAGATACATCCGCTTTGAGCATTTTTGAATGCTTCTAGACTATTTTTGACGTAATGTCGGTGTGGGTAACCCATTCTGGAGATGATTGCGCAGTTTCTATTGATCGTAACGAATTTGAAATTTTGCAGGCCACTTTAAAGTAGTGAAAATAAGAACTGTTTGTTTTTGGGCGTGTTAGGCCCGTTTTGAGAGATATTTTTGGAATTCATTCTCAGGTTTTTAATTGGAATTCCAAGATTTTATTCAACCATAATGACAACCTAGTTTTTCTGGTTACAAATTTGTATCACTCGTGTATATTATTCAACCTGCAGAAGTTCACGAAATTCTCAATTGATCACAGTTCGTTTTATATTATGACTACACGAGAGAAAAACCCATAGCGTATTTGCGTTTTATATAATTACTGGGTGTTGTTTACCGCCGCGATCTGAATTCCTAAGTTTCAAAAGTTAATACGCATACTTCAAATTTATAGGGACAGCTGAAAACGTGCGAAGACGTGAAATTATACCCTAACTCATGTGAAAACTCATCTGAATCGATAGGGATATACAGGGTGTCCCAATATTGCTGGGACACAGAGCTACCACGTATTCTAGAGGTCAAAATAAGTCGATTGAGCCCAATTTACCTGTATACCAAAATGTACCGTTTGTCCGTGAGAAGAGTTCAAAGTTTACTAAAAAAAATACATTTTTGTATGTTGTTCCGAAGTGCTTTATACAAATTTAATGAAATTTGGTAAATGTGTATTCTAGATGATTAGCTTACTTTTAGTAATCAAAAAAACCCAAAGAAAATTGTAGAGGGGTTGGAACCACCCTCACCCCTTGGCATTTTTTCCCCCATTTTTGTAGGGGTGGGAATACGGTTTTAAGACTTTTTTATCTGGAAGGCCTACTCATTATCTTCATTTTCTTACTCTTGTAAAAACTCCGTATTTTGCGTAGTTTTCAAGAAAAAAAATGTTTTCGCAAACACTGATAACCGATTTTCGGGTATAGGTTTAATAAAATTGTAATACAAAATTTAGTTGGCCGCGGACACAAAGACAAAACCAAATGTTATGATTTTGACAGGAAACATAGTTTATTGTTAACAGTAAATGTGTCAGTTATTTGTTCTCTTTTGCTTGTTTTTTTATTATTTCTTATTGTCATCACTGTTTTTGTTTAATTGTTATTGCTGTTGTTGCTGTTCCTTTGACGTCCCACAATTATGAATTTTCCTTTTAATGAACAGACCGACATGTTATTAGTTCTTGGATATTGTCAAGGTAACTGCCGCGAAAGTGTTCGCGTGTATCAAGAGAGGTATCCAAACCGGAGAATTCCAAACCATAAAACTTTTGCCCGAATCGAAAGACGTCTTCGAGAAACGGGGAGGTTGACCCCAGTAAGAGTTAACGCTGGAAGACCTCGACAAGCTCGAACACCTATTGCGGAAGAAGCTGTTCTTCAAATGATTGATAACAATCCTAATACCAGTACTAGAAGATTGCAACGAGAAGCTGGAATTCCAAAAAGCACTGTAAGTCGAATCATTAGAGATCAATTAATTCGGCCATTTCACATCCAGCCAGTGCAAGAATTGTTGCCACCTGACTACGAATTACGTTTAAGTTTTTTACAAACTATTCGGGAGCGCAGAGTAGTCGACAACGGATTCCATACTAAGATCTTGTTTACTGATGAGTCTTGTTTTACACGTCGCGGTATGACAAACCTACACAACGATCATGTTTATGCAGATGAAAATCCACATGCCATTAAAAGTAGACATTATCAACGTGAATTTAAAATTAATGTCTGGGTCGGAATTATTGGCGAATTTATAGTCGGACCGTTACGATTACCTGATCGTCTGAATGGCGATAGTTACCTCCGTTTCCTTCAACAAAATTTGCCAGAATTATTAGAAGACTTGCCTCTTAACTTGCGTAGAGATACGTTCTTCATGCATGATGGTGCACCACCTCATTTTGCACGTGCAGTAAGAGAATATCTTGGTGAACAATTTGGTGGCAGGTGGATAGGTAGGGGACAAGAAGCACCCATTCAATGGCCTCCGCGGTCTCCAGATTTAAACCCTTGTGACTTCTTCATCTGGGGAGAATTAAAAAGACAAGTGTACGAGGTTCAAATAAATAACATCGAACAACTGTGGAATAGAATTCAAAATGCTGTAAATGCGCTACGAGAAAATGACGATGTTTTAAGAAGAGTGCATTTCAATTTTTTACGTCGAATTGACCTCTGTATTAATGAAGGTGGAGGTCACATTGAACACTTGTTATAAAAATTATTGTTTGTCTTGTGTAAATGTATTGTGTAATTTGTGTCTAATAATTTTATTAAACCTATACCCGAAAATCGGTTATCAGTGTTTGCGAAAACATTTTTTTTCTTGAAAACTACGCAAAATACGGAGTTTTTACAAGAGTAAGAAAATGAAGATAATGAGTAGGCCTTCCAGATAAAAAAGTCTTAAAACCGTATTCCCACCCCTACAAAAATGGGGGAAAAAATGCCAAGGGGTGAGGGTGGTTCCAACCCCTCTACAATTTTCTTTGGGTTTTTTTGATTACTAAAAGTAAGCTAATCATCTAGAATACACATTTACCAAATTTCATTAAATTTGTATAAAGCACTTCGGAACAACATACAAAAATGTATTTTTTGTAGTAAACTTTGAACTCTTCTCACGGACAAACGGTACATTTTGGTATACAGGTAAATTGGGCTCAATCGACTTATTTTGACCTCTAGAATACGTGGTAGCTCTGTGTCCCAGCAATATTGGGACACCCTGTATATGTTATGAAAATGGTCTACCACGAACATTATATGATTATCAGTATATTATTTATTGCCTAGAATAGACCGTGTTAACTGTGATAATGATCCATTGATCTGTATAACTGTCTATAATATCAATGATAACGTCTAAATATATGGAGGCCTTTTTACCCCGTTTCTCAGCTGGTGCCTACGTCGTATTAGGAACATCTCTGCCAATTTTCTATGTCTTTATATTTCGGAGGTTTGGTGATGAGTGTGTTAGTGAGTAAGTCAGTGAGCGAGTGATATGTGCCTCTAATGTATGTTGGTATAGATGTATTCAATTTAGGTTGTCAGAGTTATGTCAGACGATAATTCCCCCAATAAACGACGCGAAAAAATTGACAGAGTTAATGAGATTGTTTGAATTATCATTATTTCCAAGTTATCGAGTACAAACCACTAGCGATAATCATAAGTAACTCCAATATCACAGTTAACAAGTTTACTGTTATGCAGATAGAGAAAAATTATACTGACAGTGAACAATAGCATTTGTACAACTAGGAGGCTTCCCTCAAAGCGGATCGATTTCAAATCGTAAGCAACTGTAGAACGTCAGTTGCATTGTCTCAGAGGTGGAAGAAAATCTATTGAGAAATCACGAAGATAATTAGAGTTTTCCCTATCGTGCATCGATTCCAAATCCTGAGTTATTCGGAGCAATCATAATGTTAAATAAAATAGCTATTAAGAGTTCGATTTTCACTAACACAGTAGCCCTACAAACAAATATTACAAAGTACTAGCTTAGTACAAAATAGCTACCTGATATATAACTTCAATGATAATTTTAGGATAGATGGTTATTGGAATTTTACCCAACTTGGTTTAAACCATTGGGGGATTGAACGATAAACTGGTAGGAAACGAATAATCTAATTATACATATTTAACAAGGAAAGAATTATTAAGTTTTTGTTGATCGTTCATTAGGATATCGGACTTCCTATATTTATCAATTTTTAAGGATGCCCGCAAATCTGATTTATCACTTTTATTCTTCTCTAAAACGTCTAAAATCTTCAAATCATCATTAAAGTTATGGTTCTCTATGATTAAATGTTCCGCAAAGATTGAATTCGATTTATTATGAATGAAACTACGCCTATGTTTTTTTATGAGGATTTTTGAAGGTACTCCTTATCTGACCAATGTATATTCAAGGGCAGGTCTCACATGTTAGTTTTAAACCCCACACTTGATAATTTATCTTTATTATTATTAATAAAATTGGCTGCATTTCATACGCTACTTAAATATCTAAATTACTGAGAAAATTTAAAACTTCAGTAGAGGGTGGCCTCATTGTGAGATACTAACGTAAGAATAGTTTTGTTTTTCTGTGGAAAACACTAAGTTGACAGCCAATAGCAATAAAACAAAACTATTCTTGTGTTAGTATTACATATATGGGTCATCCACTATTAATATTTCAAATTTTCTAAGTAATTTAGATATGCACGTAGCTTATAAATCGCAGAATAATTGTAGCCAATTTTATCAAAAATAATGAAGATACATTTTCGATGAAGACAAATGAAGGGCTTACAAGCTGACATGTGGGTGTTGCTCTATGATATACATTGGTCAGACAGGAGATACCTCCAAAAAAACGTAATAACATAAGTCTAAAGATCTATTGATGATTTAAATTTGCTGGAATCCCTAGAAACTAGTGAATATAAGTCCTATATCATATTGAACCAACAATAAATACTTAATAATTCTCCCTGGTTAAATTTGTATAATTAGGTTTTTTGTTTGCTACCAGTTTATCGTTGAACTCCTCAACGGGTTGAATCCAATCATGTACATTACAAATAATCATCTATCCTAACATTCTCATTAGGATTATATATTAGGTAGATATTTTGTAGTAAGTGAGTACTTTGTAATATATGTTTGTAGAACGTAACCTTATGAAATGCAGAATAGTTTAGCTAAGTTTATCAAGAATAATAAAGATACATTTTTCAATGAACACAAATGGGGGATTTACATGCTGATATTCAGGTCCTGCCTTAAGATATGTATTGGTCAGACAAAAAGGACCTTCAAAAAATGGACCAAAGAATATAGGCGTAGTTTCATTCATAATAATTATTATCCAACCTTTGCGGAATATTTAATTATAGAAGACCATGACACTAATTTCAAGATTCTAAATATTCAAAATTTGTTGAAATCCCTGGAAATTAATGAATTTACGAAGTCCGATATCCTATTGAACGATCAACAAATACTTAAAAATTTTCCCTCGTTAAATTTGTATGATAGATGATACGTTTGCTACCCGTTTATCGTTAATGTCTCAATTAAGTAAAATATCAATATAATCATCTATCCTAAGATTATTATTAAAGTTAAATATTAGTAAACCTTTTGTAGTAAGTTAGTAATTTCGAATATTTGTTTGAAGAACCTACTCTGTTACCGAAACTATATATAGTCACATATATTTATTATATTACGAAAATCCAACTTTCACTAGTTATTTCATCCAAGTTTTGAATGAGTTTTTATCACGTAATGGGTGATTCTATTGAATCAATCTTTATGTCTGCATCATCAACTTAATAGGTATCATGGAAAATTCGGAATTGCCGGAAAAATGGGGCAATAGTTTGTTTGAAGTAGATAGATTTACTGTCTTTAGGAACAATTCTTGTGTTGATGAGATCATAACAGCAGCCGTAACCCATTCGAAAAAAAACGTCTACCATGGTGAAAAAATCCTACTCGTACATAAAATACGTTGTCACAATTCAATGTCGATGCTGATCTTCAGAACTTTTCGGAACAATCGGAATCAATTTTTTTAGAGTTGCTCGCTTTCTTATGGTTGTATCATCTGATTTTATTGAAGAACAGAAAAAGAAATGATCGATGCAGGGTAGGGATAAATATATGATCAGATAGTATGGAGTGTGCATTATCTATATAACTAGCAACTGAGGCTTATAATACGTCTCTGTTCTCACAGAAGTGAGAAATAATCAATAATTTAATCGATTAACATTTCCCGGGAAGAAAATTATGATTAACGAGTGGTTTAGTATTCATTTTCTCCAATGAATCAAGCCTCACTCGACGAGTATCATCCAGTTTGCGTACTGTTTTGAAGCGCTGCATGATCCAACCAGAGATAAAAATGAATAATCTGGAATGTACTTATGATGATTTAAAAAAAAAACACGGCTACCGAATTCTTATTAGACCTGGGATTGATGTGTGATGCTTTTCAAGAACTTTGATCTCTAATATTAATGCGTTTTTGATTCTCCACGTGATCTTCGCTATCGAGGCGTGGTTTGAAATTCAAGAAAACATCTTTTGACCCAAGAACATTTCATAGAGAATAGAAATATACAATTAAAAAAAGATTCATCAATAGCAGATACGATGAGTTGACGAAGTGGTCGCATCAGCCTAAACGTACCAACATAACTGACGTTTGCAAATCTAAAAACTCTTTAAATTTTAATACACTCACAACAGAGGGATTGCATTCTTAAAAACTCAAGCCAGTAAGTAGAAATTACCACTCTCAAAAAAAATCTGCTCAATAACCCTTATATGAGAAGTTTAAACAACATGGAGTGATAATCCAGCGATATTTGATTCCTGTTATGACCGCCACAGGTGTCCGAAAATGAAGTTTTTTCTATACATTTGATGGAGAGTTTAAAATTATTTGTACAAACAACTTCCTATCTCTGAACTTCCTCTTTTGCAACTTCCTTTTTTACCATTGAGTTATATCCAAGCGAAACAGTAAGCTTTACTCGGAAGGGCAGTTTGATAAATTGTTAGATTGTATATATTAATCTTTCTGCTGTAGTACATTGGGGAAACTTCAGAAGATGAAATTTGCAAAACAAATTAAAAATCGAATGTTGCTGAAACAAAATCGGTGTCCTCACTAGCTTTCTTCTTTGACTTTTGCAACATAATTTTTTCTGTTGATGTAACCATTGTTTATACAGAGTGTTCTCATTAAAAAATGTTGACAACCTTTGATTTTTGTTTTATTTTTGTAAAAGTAGAATTTTTTAACATACGCTCTTTTGTGACTGTTTTCATTCTTCCTGGGTACACGTAATAAACAAATAGTATTTGCCGAGGTATTTGAATTTTACGGTAGCCAGCAGGAACAATTTGAACAAAAATTGCATAATACTCTTTGTTCTGTCAACTTTGCATCAAGTTCAGATTCCGGTTACTAAATGCGTTGTGTAGATTTTGAACTATATAGATGAGCCAAAACCTGAGGATGGAAATAATGCATATCTATAGCTTAATTCGGAAGATATGAACTGTTCCCTTAGTGTGATCATAAATTGCGAAAAATTCGTAAATTCTATAATTTACGTACATCTTTAATCTTTAGATATAATGAACTGAGATCAATTAATCACTGACTTTCCTCACTTTTGCTATCAAAATAACGAAAGCTATTATGCTACTTCTGCAGGGCACATGTATGTTTGTAGAAACAGAAAATATATTGGAAATTATTTACAGAGAGTTAATGAAAGAGATTGAATTACGCTATAATATGTTACATTAAAATTGTATTAAATGGTCTACATAAGTAATTTTCTCTACTATGTGTCTGTTCGAAGGTTCATTCGATACGCTCATTCTAAGGATTTCCAGTTTTTGAAGGCTGGCGTTACTAATTTTCGACTTCGACACTTCAACATGAACTACACTTTCGGATGAAATTTTTCATAATTGATATATACTGAATATTACCAACCTAAGAATAAAAAACACTAGTTTTATAGTTTTTACAGTCCTTGGGAGCGGCCTTGGATTCCCCACTTTTTCCGGTCATAGCTAATATCTTCATAGAAACTTTTGAGGAAAATGCTATTGACTCTGTTCTTAAGCCGAAATGTTGATTTAGACAATCTTCTTGTTATTTGGCAACATGGTCTCGAAAATCTTGTTCCCTTCCTCAATCATTCAAATTCATCAGATTCCAATATCCTTTTCACCATGAAAATTGAATCGAAAGGTTCACTCCCGTTCCTAGGTATATTAGTTAGTCGACAGACTGGACGGTACTTTGAGACATTCTGTCTATCGAAAACCGACTCACACCGGTAGATACCTCGATGGTCTTCCCCACCACCACGCTGCCCAGAATCAATCTGTCATAAGCTCCTTGATCCACAGAGCTGTCAGCTTAACTTAACCCCAATCCTTAATATCGGAATTAGAATAGCTTTCATCTGTCCTATTATCAAATAATTTCTCTCATTCTCTCAACCTGAGCCAACCCCCCCCCCCCCACTAAATTTTTTCAGATAGATTGTGTTCTGGCTGATTTTATTTTTCCTGGTGTATTCGAATAATTCAAACATTTGTTCATCTTATTATTGTTGATATTTTTTTTTCTATTTTTCCGTATTACATTTTCACCATCTACTTGCTGTTTCTTTGTCCTCAATTAAATCAGACAGAATGTTCTGAAGAACTTGATGTACCACAAACATCGGATTCTCGAAAACTCACATACGGTTCTGGACTTAAACAGACGATGTCAGCTGTACGATTTGATGTTTGACTTTGTAAGTTCGGGTTACTATTCAACTCGGAATTACCTCTTTTTGTGTTTTCTGGAGAACGAATATTATTATCATCATCGATCCAAATTCCTCTAGCAGCGTAAGCTCAGTATAAGTTTTCGATTCTTGATTGTTCTGATTCCAGTCTATCGAATTAAAAAACAACGATGAATGACGAAAGTTTGAGTATTGACTTAATAAAAATTACCTGGTGGCCCCGAACAACTACCAAGGGCCAGTTGCATTATTTGTTGACAGGATTGGAATACATTTTCAACAATTTCACTAGCAATGAACTCATTCGAACTTACGTGGAATAAACACAACATACAAACGCTCTGTTGTCATTTCAGGTTATGTCAAAGAATCAAAACTCACTAAGCCGTAACTTCAGCACAATAATAAATTTGGCAAGACTCATTAAGTGATTTAGTGAGATTTTGCTTTCTAGAATAGCAACATAATGACTTAGTGAGAAGAATTTTAATAATATTTTTATGATTTAAAATATTCTAAGAACTTAGTGAGATTTACCTAATGGTGAAGTGTGCTTGACTTAATGAGTTCTGAACAAATGAACAAAAAAAATATATAAATTTTAATTTAAAGAGTTTTGGCATGAAGCCCACGATTTCAGCTTATTATTGTGCATGAATTTACTCACGATATCCCGCTTATTATTATCTGTTCGGTTATGTCGTTTTCCCGGAATGCTCACTATAATATTCAGGGATGTTCACTGTTGCTGACAATTTGAGTTTGAATCCATTTCATCAGGAAAACTCACTGATCAAAATTTTATGGTTCTTGTTCATTGTATCCCGGATGTGCTGAACTTGAATATGGTGTCACAATTCACCCAGGAGTCCCGCGCTTGTAGGTATTGGCCAATGTTAGATGTCCAAAATCACCCGAATTGATGTTTTTTCGATATTTAAAAAAGAAAATGAGCTTATTAAGCAATCATGAGTCAAGAAAAGCTGTGGAGCATCATTTCAAGCAAAATGACGACAGTTAGAGGTTTTCTGAAGGTAATGACTCCAATATAGGGCCCATTTTGTCCATTTTAACATGAAAATCAAATGTTTGGTTGATTGTAATCAAATCGACGAATTTATGCTTGATCATGTTGTTTTTCATATGGATCGGTAGTATTTTCGATGCTCTTTAATATGCGTTTTTAATTTTTCCGATATTTGATAAGGGTGCGTTGCCATCTTTTGTCTCAAACCAAGATGCAAATTAAAGCTCCTGATGCCCTCCAACCATTTCTGAAAGAAACAAGCATTATGATTGATATGGGGTCATCATTATTAGCACTGCAATCGCGAAATTACGATTTTTACAAAATGTCCGATGCAGCGTTCCCTTGTCAAATATCAGAAAAAATCAAGCATTTAAAAATGCATAAAAAATACTATCGATTCATATGAGAAATAACATGATAGAGCGTAAATTCGTCGATTTAATTACAATTAACCAAACATTTGATTTTTATGAAAAAATTGACAAAATGGACCCTGCCTTTGGAAAACCTCTTACCAGCGTCATTTTGCATCAAATATTGCCTCACAACTTTTTTCCCGCCTCATAGTAGCCCATTGAGCTTATTTTTCTCTTTTAATATCGGAAAAACGTCAATTCGGGGGAATTTGGACATCTAACATTGCCCAATACCTACAAGGGCGGGATTCCTAGGTGAATTGTGACACCATATTCGTGTTCAACACACTCGAAAACATGAACATGAACCATGCAATTCTGGTTCATGTATTTGACCCAAAAAGGAGTGAAAAATTGCAAAGTGACTGAATTAAATTAGGATATTCTTTGTTCATCACCTTTGTCAATATCTGCTCAGTAATTTAACAAATTCAAGAAGCTGCTATACAGTAGGACGTGTAACTAATGATGAATAATCACCGGGGGAGTCTTTCTTGTAACTCAGGATCTCAAAGTTCCGCGTATCTTAAGTAAAGTATATGGCTCCCTATTGGTGGGATGTCACGATGAAAACAGTTGAACTTTCCAACGTACTATGTGTATTTAGGATCAGCTTTGAAATTCTGGTTTATTAGATTATAATGCCTATTATATCAATACTTCATGAGGTTCTCGATTACCAACATATTGTTGTTTTATTTTGTTTTATGAAAAAAATAGAAGAGCATAATATCAAAGAAAGATATTGAGCAACAAAATCATGAGAATATTTCATATTTTGTTATTCTTTTTACTTTCTTAGGAGTCATATGAGGAGCCTTCCAAATTTCAAGTTTGCTGGGTTTATAGCTCCAGTATTGCGGAGAATTATTGAGTCACTTAATGATTCCGATTGGCAATGTAATCACCGATTTGCAAATTTGATTTCCTAAAAATGTATTGGTCTTAGAATTTGATTCATTTCAAATTAACATTGAGCTCAATCAATAATTGAATGTCTGATCTCTTAGATCGAATAATTTATATTTGCTTTTAGTATATTTCAGTCTCATAGAGGTCGAATCAGTTTGCAGTTGTCTCTATACAGGCTGTCTCCGTTTTTACTTCTGTAAACATTGAAAATATAAAAATAATATCTCATAAATTCTTCTTCTGAATCTAATCGTTCTCGTGATGGAAGGTATTGCAGTTTACAAAATATATTATATTTTCTTCATTATTTTCCAAGCAAAAAAAAATGTCTAGCTCAGTTTTGGTACACTCTAATTATACCGAATAAGTAATTTTCCGCGTAGGTTCCTGAGACAAATACAGTGGCGTAGTATTGAGGTTTTGTACGTATTTAAACTCACTAAACTTCTATACCAATGGTTTGAAAATTTGAAAACTGCCTTCTATAAATTTCGTAGGAGGCTTCTCATTCAAGATATATTGATATTTCTAATCGACGTTATCTTGTACAATTTTTTTTGAAAAAAAATATTTGTGTGAGGTTCGGGCCACATTTAAACAGTGTACGGTAGAGAGTGGGTGGCGGTTTCTCAGATTATATTCGAACTAAAAGACGTTCGCAACAAAGATGAACTATTATACTAGCAAATGATCACTGACTTCCCTTGATTTTGTTAGAAGAATATATGTCGAAACTATTGCGGATCACAATTGCAGGAACAGAAAATATGTAGAAATAGCTTATGAAAGATGATAAATTATACTATGTTACATTGAAATTTTATTAAAATTGTGTACATAATGTATTTTACAACTTTTCTATCATCTGCTGACTCATGAACTATCAAAATTTGACACAGATAAAAAACATACAATAGACAAATGGATGACGTAAGTTTAATCTCAAAATGGGTATTTCGGATAATTCTGTGGAATAAATATATGCTAGTGATATTTTTTCAAAACAGGAAAGGTACTGTTGTCATAATGGTTCCATAAAATATTATAATTCCATCAAAAACTGAAGATGGATGTCAAAAATATCACTTGAAACGGGGTTAGAGCAACAAAAAACAATGAAGTTCCTATTTCGACCATTGAGAGCGATTTGCAAAATTTCCCATCCACTGCTTTGTTTATTTACATAACAACAGTTAACACGTTTTATTCTTGAGAGTCAAATTGAGTCACATATTAGTTTTAAAAATGAGTTTTGCTACTGAAAACACAATAGATTTTTCGTTCACTATAATCACAGTAAGTGCACAATACAACCAGTTGGCATCAATAGTTTTAAAGTTGCAGAACTTTTAAAACTACCAAATTCATCTAAAAGGCGTGGAGGATGGGTGTCAACTAGGACCTTTGAAGGGTATATTGAAAAAAGAATCGCCAATAAGTTGAAAATTTCAACATTAGAATTGACCAAATTTTGTAACAAACGACAAAATGTGGTTGATAAATTGAGATGCTGAAAAAATAATTATGTGAATGACCTTATCCGCGATAATTCATCACACAATTTCAAATAACAACCATGAGAAAGATTTGTGGTGGTTTTTCAGACATCAATGATATAGTGACTGCAAAGCTGTTCCTATTCAGAAAATTCTTCGATTGAAGAATACTTCGTTAGTTATGATTATACACAGAAACCCATGTATTGTTTCAGGTATCGCTTGTTTTCATAACTATTTGAATTCTATCTATCTGTCCAACCTTTAGGGGGTAGGGGGATTACATTCAGTGAGTATAATAATAGTCTTATATTACTCATAAGGTTTGAATCAAATTTCAGCAAATGTATACAAGAATATTTGTTTCCTGTTTAACGCTCTCTGAAGAACTTAGGTGAGGTCAGGATTTTCTGCTTTAATATATAGACAAGTTATCTTTAAGGAAAAAGAAAAATTACAAGGTATGAGTGAAGTGAGAATTGTGCGTTCTATTGTTTGAATCACCATTACACATAGACGAAAGAATTAGAAAATTGGTATTCTCAAATAATATCTGAAAAAAATCGCTCTAAACTCAATGGTTATAGCTTGTGGCAAGAAGGTTAAAAAAATTAAACCTCATTCTAAAACAACCTACAAATTTGAATAATTATTGTACCTTTAATTTATAAACAACAGTGTTTCCAATATTTGATTAAGTCAAACAGTGTTTAATTAACACCGACATTACTATATAGTAAAGTGACGTTTACATGTGGTAAAGGACCAGTTCAATAAACGATCTTGAATTCAATGAAACAGCACATTATCAAACAAAATGAGAAAAAACTATGAACATTCAAACTATCTAACAATTTGAATGATTTTACCTTGCATAGAAGAAATTTTTCTACTTTTTGCGCCGTGATATACATTTCCGACGACGCGCACAGTTTGAAGGACGGTAACTCGGAGACGATTCCGAGCAATTATATTGTTTAAGCCGATGTTCCCACATTATCTCAAGCGGTACAACAAATTACGAATTTTCCCAAAGAAATATTACCATGGGGCTAGAATAGCGGAATTCTGATTTTTGGGAACTTTGACGCCCTCTACCGTCCAAAATTCCAAATTCTCGGTTTCACGCTAGTCACCAAAAATGTGTAGAATTTTATTCCAACATTTTTATCATCATTTTTTCCGGTGCGACCGATAGATCGCGAGATAAACAATTAAAATTTTTTCAAGATGATGGCTTTTTTAGTTTTAGGCTTACCTAGTGACCCTGAACCGTTGCGTTAGAAGAATCGTCGCGACTATTTTTTCAGAGTGAAATGACAATTTTACGGTACAGATACGAATTTCCAAAGATCCCTCTTATCTGAGGTATTATTTTCTACAATTCCCACAAATTACGTCCGTAGTCTTGAGATCTGAAAATTAGTTGTAAAGGCGAGAAGTAAGGTGACAATCAGATCTGATTTGTAAATCTTGAAGCCACTGAGGATGATGAACTCCATCATTCTCATTGCGTCTGAAAGATCTGTTCTGTTCAATTTGGTTTGATTTATACATACAAAAGTGTAGGCGAAAGTTTCTTGATAGTTTAATATAGAGATAATTTTCATGATAGCCTAATATGCTTTTAAAATATACATTCGAGCTAAAATTCTAATAAATTTCGAGTTAAAACTACGAATTTCATGAAATTATCAGTATTAAAAGAATAAAACAGAAATTTTGAAACAGTTGCCCTTTCTGATACCCATTATTATTCACGCTATATCAAACACAACCTTTTTCAGGATAAAATTGAATTATAAACAGTGATTTCTATTGCGAAACTCCGCTGACAGGATGTTGTAATCGGTATTATATCCGCCGAATATCAATAAGAGTAATTTTTTTTTGATACGGACTGTATGATTGTTATCTATTACAGCACAAGCACAAGACGGTGCATCAGAGGTCCCAGTCATTGAACCGCGGAGCACGAGGACAATGGGGCTCTAGAGGGCCCGAGGTTGGAGGCGATATGTGGTGACAACGGGGGCAGTGTCAGTGCCCCGCAGCCATGGGTAACAAATTGAGTTGTTCGTGTGCTCCTCTCATTAGGAAGGCGTATAGGTATGAAGATTCGCCATGGCAAACGTCTAGGCGAAGGGATGGACATTTGTTGAGGTACGTTTATATTAATTTATGCTAAGAACAGATAACCTTCTTCCGATCAGATTAAATACCAGAATACTATACACGGCGTTCCAAAGAAAACTTGGCTCCTCCTGTAAGTCAGAAACGAACGTGTGATCAGAAATTTCAGGGAATACATCAATTTCTGTTTCTAGGGGTTCAATTTTTTTTTATATGGAATTCATACCCGAAACTTCACCACCTTGCGGTCAGCAGCTACCCGCTCCATCTTTTTTCCAATGACATGAGGGGCGGAGTGATTTGGAAGGTCTCTGGTCCCTCCATTACCTCCGTATTTTTTTCGAAATTGGTTTATTCGTTATCGAGAAATTCGATGTTGGACGTTTTATTCAAGAAAAAACTAAAAATTCGGTGTCGTTTCTTTTATTGAGGAAATCGACAACAAACAATATCAATGGGAACAAATTTAAAAAATAAATTGCTCAGAATGACCTCCACCTACTTCCATACAATAATACAGTCGATTTTCGAAACCTTTCCTTACATTATTCAAGATGTCCGGAGTCAGCAATCGGCATTCCCGAACAATTCTCTGCCGCAGCTCTGCTTGATTTGTAGGCTTAGTAGCGTAAATTTTCGACTTCAGGTGTCCCCACAGAAAGAAATCCAACGGTGTGAGATCAGGTGATTTAGCTGGCCACTCTACTGGACACCTTCTGTCGATCCAAGGCATTGGAAAACGTTCGTCCAAAACCTGTCTCACGCGAACATTGGAATGTGGCGTGCACCATCCCGCTGGAACGTTATTTCGTTTTCTAATAAATTGTCATCATTTTCTAAAATTTGCGTAAACATAGGATCTAGACATTCTTTTGATAGATTAAGTATGTGTCTCCATTGAGATTACCTTCAATGAAGAATGGTCCAACAATATGATTATCAAGAATACCGGCCCATACATTCAATTTTAGTGGAGTTTGTGAATGTGTTCCCATTACCAAATGAGTATTCACATCGCTCCAGTAACGACAATTATGTCTATTTTATTGAATATTAAAGTACACTCATTAGTACGTTGTATTTAGGCCGATTTTCCCAAAACTTAGAAAAAACGTTACGTGGATCTATAGAGCTTAGCGGTTTTTTACATTCTCTCACGGAAGGTATTTGTAAACTTTGTTACTTATGCTTGACCGGGGGATTTGATGCACACATTTTTTAAATGCATTTCGGTGCACTTTTTAATGAACTTCATGAATATTGCTTGTAAGTGCTTGAAAACTTGTAGTTAGAGGGTTTCAAGGTCCCTGATTGTGAATCTGACATCAATATTCAAGTACTTACAAGCAATATTCAGGAAGTTCATTAAAAAGTGCACTAAAATGCATTTAAAAAAGAATTTGTGCATCAAATCCTACGGTCGAGCATAAATAACAAAGTCACAATCTGAAGTTGACGATCAGGATCATCTCCGGTTAATTCGTGAACTAGCCCTATTTTGAAAGAATGGAATTTGTGGGCTTTCAAAATCCGAAAAACACTAGTAGCTGAAACACCAGACGCTCGAGCTACTGGTCTGATAGATTCTCGATTATCCATTTGTACATGTCCTAAAGCTGTGTAACTTCAACTGCTTCATTTCTGACAGAACAGAATACTTTATGTTTTCTGTTGCGAATAAAACCTGAAGTTCTGAATTTATCCATTAACTGTTTAACGTATTGATGGCTCACGTTGTGGTCTGGATGATTCGTATTATAAATTCTTGCATCAGCTTTAGCACATTCATTATATCGATAGTAGGTTGCAACAATTTCTATTCTCTCTTCAGTACAAGAAATCATGTTGGAACGTGGTTACTTTGTATACTAGGTAAATAAATAATAATTCGTGACGAAGTGACAGTGTCCAAGTATTTACTTTTCGTTCTGCGAAAACTAGCTCCAACAAAAACTACCATTGCAGAAAAATCTAACAGTGTCGTCCATTTCGAAACATTTACAGGGCAGCCACTCATTAAGTGATTTCAAAGCTTTTCCGCATGCCAAAATAATTCTGCGTTTCAAGATTTTTCTAGTTTACATGTTTTTGTGTACGTTCTACAAATCTAGAAGAGCTGCGACAGAGAATTGTTCTGGAATACCGATTTCTGACCCCGGACATCTTCAATAATGTAAAGAAAGGTTTCAATAGTCGACTGTATTATTGTATGGAAGTAGGTGGAGGTCATTTTGAGCAATTTATCCATCAATTGTGTTCACATCGATAATATTTGTTGTTGATTTCTTCAATAAAACAAACGACAGCGAATTTTTAGTTTTTTCTCAAATAAAACGCTCAACATCGAATTTCTCGATAACAAATGAGCTAATTCCAAAAAAATACAGAGGTAATAGATGGACGAGGGACCTCTCAAATGATGTATTACTCGGCCTCCATGCGATTGGAAAAATATGAGATGTAGCTGCTGACCGTAAGGGGGTGAAGTTCCGAGTATGAATTTCATATCAAAATTTGATACCTAGAAACACAAATTGAAGGGTACTTTGATATTTCTGAACACCTGTTCGTTTCTGACTCACAGGGGGGTCAAGTTTTCTTTAGAACTTCCTGTATTAATAAAAATATTATTTTTGACTTTTGACACTATCTACTTTGATTTCTTGCACTAGTGCAAAGAATACTTTGCTACATATGGATGACTTCTGACAGTAACAATTTCTGTAATTGATTTCGATACTTCTTGTAATTTAAAATACTCTTCAATAAAATTTGAAATAAAACAAATTTAATTCTAAAGTAGAAGAAATGCGTGTGTACAACATGTGAAGAAAGTATATTACAACATCGTGTGAGCCAGTGGTGGAATATTGGGAGAGCAGATAGCTATTCCAATTTTCTTTGAAGGTTTGGAGGTTATAAGCATAGGGAAAGACCTCACTAGCCAAAGAGTTCCATAAGTTAGCTGCTAGATAAAAAAATTAGGTCTGGTAGGATGAAGTTCGGCAGGTCTCGAGCTTGATAATGGAGGGGTGACTAGCTTGAGCTCGTCCAGTTCAACTATCTGGAATCTCTCATGGTGTAAGAGAGATCGCCCACATTTCTAGGATGTCTAGAGAGGTCGATGAATTCGTAAGTGTGACATCATTAAACAGACGAACAACTCTCTTCTGGATAATCTAAAAGCTTCAGCGTACGTCTGGGAGCCGAACTCTAGGACAGGTCGAATTTGTGCTTTGTAGATTATGAAGAGCTGCTGCAATGTGAAGTAGCTCTTGGCATGGAATAGAACGTTTTTATGGAGCGGTTTTCTTAATGGACCTCACATAATCATCACATGAGACGGTGCTGTTGGTGGTTAGGCCGAACATGTATATGGAAGAATTCATAGGAATAGTTGTACCTGATATAATGATATTAGGGATTGTGGGATTCGCCTTCCTGGAGAAGCCTCCCTGAGTTTTGATTGAATTAAACTCTACTAGATCAGATTCCCATTTCAAATCTTCGTCAGATCTTCATTAATTGCGTCAACATGTCACTATCTTGCTCCTCTGGCCTCAAAGGATTGTATAGAGGCTCTAGATGACAAGGCGGTATGAAGTGTATCATCATCTGCAAAGCCGGCAAACAACAGGGGGTCACGCCCAATAGATTGTTCCTATGAGTAGAAACAAAGTTGGTGCCAAGACATGTCCCTGTAGAACACCAGCGTTGATAGCCATTGTATCGGAGGATAATTCAGCAACCACATGGAGTGATCTATTTGAGAGAAAACTCGATAGTGATCGACAATGTTGAGGCGGCAAACCATATGACGGAAGTTTCCCAAGAAGGCTTTGGTGCCAGACTTGGTCAAATGCTTTGGATCTATTCAATGCTACAGCTGAAGATTTTCCATGTTTTCCAATAGATTTCTTCAATTTGTGTAACTAGTGCAAACAGTGTATATTTCTTACACTCAGCATGACTTCAAACTTCATGCATCGTGCTACAAATATACACTTTTCGAACTAGTTACACGAATAACTATTGTTAGACTATATGTCATGATGTTCGTTTTCTCGATCCTCTGGAGAGGTAGAAATACTGTCTCGATATATCGGCACTTTTTGTTTTACAAAAATGACTTTCTATTGTCTTTCAATGACCTACTCTTTCGAAGTTCTACTTTCCGTTTTAGATTCATGACAAACTAGAAGAAATTAGTACACCTTGCTCATTTTATGAGCAATCGGGCGTACCTTAAGTATCAGTGATTAATCTATACTTGTTTAATTTATTCATAAATCACTCCAAATCTGCCTCATCATAAGGGGATTTGGCTGATCATCTGAGTGGTTCAAATGTTCTGAAACGGTAGGAATCTATAACATAGTATCACTAAATGCACTGTGATATTTTTCACTACAATAATAATGAATGAATACATATGTAATTGCCAATAGTTCTTATTCGTGGTACCCATTTCTAATCCTATATTGCTCTGGTTCTTACAAAATGCTTGGCTCCATCATCCGCAATTGTTGCCAATTTACTTACAGAAAATCAATAATAATGATATTCCCTGTGTTTGATTTGTTTTTCCATTTAATCGTGATGATGAATTACAATAGAGTACCAAAGATTTTTTGAATTCATATGTCTCATCTGACTGTATGAAAATAATGGAACATAAAACAATAATTGAGGTTAACTTGACATTTTAATGAATTTTTAAAAGATTAATCCGTAGCCGTAGATCATCTATTGATTTCCTTGGACGTTGTTTCTTCATTCACAAATAATCCAGTCATTTTGGAATCGAGTAGCATAAAAAAACGTTGTGCGGAGATTGAAAATCATACACTTCTTGATCATTCTGAATTTATAGATGCAGTAAAGTTTTTTTAAAATGCACTTATTTTCAATACGGTGAGCAATATTTTGGGCAAATATTCGGCACAGCAATGGGATCTTCTATTTGAGCTACTATTGCTAAGCTAGTTATGGAATGCCTAGACGAATCTGTAATAAATTCATTATATTTTCAACCCGTATTCTTCAAACGGTATGTAGATGATTGCTTAATGCGTGTCCCCAAGGATAAGATTCAGTACATGATAAGTAAATACAACAATTTCCATTGTGAACAATTTACTTGTGAATCGGAAGTGAAGGGAAACATAAATTTCCTAGATATGAATATCAGGCATGAAGCAGATGGAAAATTAAAATCTTCTTGGTTTACTAACGAGTAGTGTTGCCCAAATGCAAGAGCAAGACGAGACTTACCCAGTCTTGGTCTTGCGCCAATACACCTGATCTTGGTCTTGGTCTTGGTATTGCGCTCTCAGTCTTGGTCTTGGTCTTGGTCTTGCAGCAAGAGTCTCGCAAGTCTCGCAATTACCTATTAGTGTTTCTGTTTTTCATTTTTATTTAACCTTTTTATGTTGGCACAATTTACACAAAGCACTTTGGGATGCATGAATTATTCCGAAAAACTTATCAAATTTGCTTTTAGGTCTTTTAGATCTATAACTCCAACTCTCACTACTCCGACTAGAACTATTTGAATCTTCGTCACTCATGTCAAATTGTAAACGTGATAAGTTTTCCGAAAACAACAAGGATTAGAGTAAAATCAATTATTATATTAGACTCGAAGCAGAGCTCAATTGGGAATGACTGGAATTGAAATAAATACTATTACTTACAGTCCATTCGCTTAGATAGTGTCGCTTTGTACCGCGCCGCCTTGGCACGTGCCGGCTCTCATTAAAGGATGCCGTCGCAAATCAAAGAATGTTGCATGCGGCGTACAGACGCATGACATTGTAGCGTCCTACTTTTCGCTCTTATATCTACCTTATTATTATAAGTTAGATTTCAAATTAGTTTGTAAGATCTCTTTTTCGGCCTGTAACTTTTGAAATATTAAGAAAATAAACATTTTCTAGGTAACATACCACATATAATTTTATTACGCTTTATTCTATATAGTTTCTATGTTAAATATATATTTTTTTTTATTTACTTATTCGGACTGCGTAAATTCACCCTTCAACGAAAATGCACTGATAGTCATTTATATCTGTACTTTACGTTTCCCTATTTTCTGCCTATTTTCTTCTTCAAAATTGTATGTACTAGTACTTTCCTTTATTTTGATTCGTTTGTTTTCTATGTGTCAATTTCTTGTATCATAAATTAAGCCTGTACGCTCCCTGAAACGACACTCAGTCTTAGCTGCAAGACGCAAGAGTCTCGCAGGTTTAGTCTTGTTCTTGCTCAAATCTTGCACGGTCAGTCTTGGTCTTGGTCTTGCTGAAATTACGCGGTCTGGGTCTTGCAAAAATGCAAGAACAAGACTAAGACTGCAAGACCAAGACCGATTTAGGGGCAACACTACTAAAGAGGTTTGGTCTCAACGTCATCTTCACTTCAATTTCGTTGCACCAACAAGTTATAAAAAAGTGTTATAAACATCCTTACAGATGGCGCGGTAAAATTGTCCCACGCAGAGGACCGACATTAAAATTAAAAAATTGTTCGTGATACACTGGAAATTAATGGCTACCCAAAAACATTTTTCAGTCTCATTATTAAAGGAAGAATAAACAAAATCTATAATGGGTCATACATGAATAACATAAACAGTATACAGATAATTTTATAATATTACCATACATTCCGGAGAGAGAATTGAGAAAGAATATGATATAAATGTTGCGCATGAACCTACAAACTGTGTTGAGAAATATTTTTCAAATCTAAAACCTTTGATACCTGAAGACAAACAAACCCATACAGTACACAAATTGAATTGTTCACATTGCGATTAGACTTATACAGGAATCTCTAACCAATATTTACGAAACATGGTTATGAGTATAATACAAGAAACAACTCCACCGCCCTTGCTGAGCACTGCTTTGATTAGAACCATCAACTCGATTACAAAAATGCTAATATCTTAACTAAGGAAACCAATTATTATGGAAGGTTCATCCTGGAGATGATTCTCATAAAACGTGACTCCAAGTCTGTCAATCATAGAACAGATATTCAGTCATTAAGCCAGACTTATACTTATTTCATTAATTGAAACCCTTGCAAATTCCTATATTCGTCTTTATAATGTTGAAAGTATATTTTAGGTGGAATGCTCATTACTTCTAATAAGGCCTGAAGACTTTCTTCTATTATCTCATAAATCTTTAACTTCTGGTTCGAAAGTGAATACTTGAGCATTATATTTTGGTCTAAGTCTTACTCAAACATTGCTCAAGATGATTTCGAATATTATAAGTAGATTGCTATACAGTGAATTCTCGATATATATTAATAAGCTAAGTACTAGAATTCGCCCATCGTTATAGATTCCCTCGTCATGGAATAGAAAAATGTAGTTGCTGTCATCAACATATATTATATGTGGAAACTTAAGAGGATAGGCATATATCCATATTCCATATATATGCCCATATCTCGAAATATCACATCATATGATCCTGCAGTCATTAAGGCTATATGGAAAATGTTTAAAAGTTACTTTTCAGTATTAATTTGTCGTTCAGTTTATATGTTCCTCTCCCAGTGGCAAATCAATCGAGAATGAAGTGTTTGAAATTGGATCTGCCAATTGGATTTGTTTCAGCTACATCTATCAGTTTCACTAAAAACATTAACAAATTTTCAAATTCAATTGCTTTTGTCAACATCCATTACACGACTCGTTTGGATTGTTGAGTTGATTGCCTATATAAAACCATCTTATCACAAATCTCTGCAGTTTAATTCAATTACAATAGATAACTATGGGATCAAACTAAAATGTCAGATCTGAAAATCGGAAACACATGCTTTCAAGATACGCATATATTAATTATCTATCATCCGAAATTTCAATCACGAAATATTAATTTCCATCCACGTATGAAACATCTTTTTCCCATAACGACTACTAGAACCAAAGTTGTATATAGGCTGTATCATCATGAATTGATAGCCGGTACTATCTTGAACATATGAGCAAAACTTCCAAGTAATTTTAGTATTTGATAACGAATGAGTGGTTGTTATTATTATCTACACAGTGATAGATATGATTTCCTTATTGTTATTTACAATTTAGTTGTTTGAATATATTGTTGAATAAATAAATAGGAAAGCATAGAATAAAGAAGAAATAGAGCTGTGGGATACTTTTCTTGGTATTTCATTGAGTTTCTGAAATCTTATCCATATCTAAGAATCAAACTAATGAAGAAGTATTTGTGGGCTCTATTCCATGGTAGGCTTGACATTCTAACTGATACGTTTCTATTATGAACATTTGGTTCCATAATGTTGAAGCCCGATATATCCCAAAATATCTTGTGGTATTGACATAACCATGTCCTGAAAAAATTAGGATCAAATGTTCAGATATATTCGAACAAAGCATGTAAATTTACGATAACGTTAAATTCACACAGTACAATCTTAGTCATTGAACCTTTTATTATATTTCATATTGAACATAGTTCGCACTTTTCTCATAGAATCATCGTTATTTCGATACAGAATTTATGTATGTTACTAGTGATTTCATCGGTAACACATCAATAATGCTGAAAAACTACAAACAAATACAAATTGCCACATTTACGATTGCAAAAATTCCAAAATGATAGATGGTCCGGAAATGGAATGGTCCAAAAAATTATGAAAGATTATAATCCCAAAGCATATCAAACATTCTATTAGCTTATAAAAGTTATGGAAATAAAATCACTAATTTACACTTAATAAACATTGAATGTTCTTATTTATCCACTATTGCTTACTTATGTTTCAACACACATTGTCATCATCTGAGCTAAGTTATAAAATGAAGTACTTATTATGTGGAGGGGAATACCACTGGTTACAGAACATTTGAAGAACTACTAAGGAAGTCATTAATAATTGGAGAATGACAAATGTCCAATTGATCACTTAAGACTACATTATTTTTGTCTTTAACATGTTTGACATTTTCCAATGATTCTAATATATTCTTTTTGAGCCCTTCCGTTCGATATGTAAGATTTCTGGATTGTGAGTGAAATTACGGTAATGTTCGATTAGATGATTAGCATACGTTGAATCGATCTTTCCCAATCTGTGGTTCCTCATATGTTCTTGAAATCTCCGGTAAAAGCTGCGACCTGTTGGGCCAATATACAAACTATTACATTCAGCACATATAACTCATAAACTCCAGATTTTTTATATTTATCTCTATTTGATACAGAATTATTTATGGATTTGTGCAAATTATTATACGTTTTATAAGCTACTGTTTTATTTTGTTTCGATAAGAATTTTGAAGTCTTGTTTGCTGATTGCCCGATATATGTTAAACTGACATATTGACGTTCAGTTTCGATTTTTTGTTGAGGATAGTTAACATGTGTTTGTTCAATTTCTGTTTTAAAATGTTGTCTACTGTTGAAGTATTGTTACCATTGTTGACGGCAATTTGTTTTATTCTCTTGAGTTCTGTGTTGTGGTTTGTTGCATTTTGGTGGAAATTGATTGATCGATGGATCATTGAGTGGAAGGCGAGTTATCCAAAACTTCTGTATTTTCAGAGATATTGAATCAGGAATCCATTCTTCATAATTTGCAATTTATTATACTCAGTCCCTATATCTGCGTGTTGTAACTAATTTATCAATGTATTTAATGCCATGAACTGCAAAATTATAAAAAATAAATCTTGAAGTTCCGAACATTCTGAAGAGATCAAAATATCCAGCCCGCGCTTATACTGTCAAATATATGCAATATAGAACACACGTTTTTGAAAAATTGAATAGAATCAGCCATTATGTGGTGGAAATCCATTCTAAACTTGAATAAAATATTTATGTATGTTCGATTTGCTTTACAGTTCCGCCAATATCGTAGCTTCTTCATACAAATATCACAAAGTACAAGTAACTTATCACACTAGTTTGACATTTTCAAGAAAGGTCTGAATGTGAGAATCAGTAGACTTTCTCGTAAAATAATTTTCTAATTCCAATGAAATATAAGTGATTGAATTTTTCAAATCAACTATAGCCTGATACATGTGAATAGCATTTTTCGAAACACCTTTTATATATAAAATCGCTAATTCGTATAATAAATTGATTTTTTATTGATAATATTATACCATGATGTCAACTTACAAATTTAAAGTTTGACTTCATCAACATGATGTCTTATGCAATAGATAACATTTTTTCTTGGATGTCTTATACAATATTGAGAAAAAAAGTTATCTGGTATCATTTTGGAACTATTATCAGAACCTTCCAAATATAAAGATAAACAAGGTATTTCGAAGTCATTCTACTTTTTCTGTCAATTAAAAGAATTCTGAGTTTCATTACTTACACAATTTCTAAGATAAAAGGTAATCAGGTATCATTTTCGAAACATTATCAGAACCCCCAAATATGTAGAGATAAAACAAGGAATCTGAAAGTTTTTGTACTTATTTTCATTTTGTTAAGTGCCTAAAATACAAATAATAAGACTGATTACTATTTTTTTACAAGGAACCTACATGTACCCCATTTATAATTTCTTTATTTATATTCAGCAAATTTATTTTTTTGTATCCAACTCCTACATTCAATTTTGAAAGTAGCTATTTTGAATACAGTAAAATCTACATCTTTTTACTATCTCGAAGTAACATGAAAACATGAAATGATAATAGATAAGGTTTGCCAATGTGTTTTGATTTTGTACAGGTTATGGGCGGAAGTGTTCCACGTCTCAGCTAGTGGTGCTGGAACTGTGAAATGGCAACAAGTTAGTGAAGATTTGGTTCCGGTTAATATAACGTGCATCCAGGATTCTCCGGAATGCGTTTTTCACATAACGGCCTACAATTCGCAGGTCGACAAAATATTGGATGTGCGGCTCGTTCAACCAGGTATGACTCAATTCATGTTTACCTCATGTTGAAGACCAAAAACTTCATTGTTTTTTTTTGTGATCGCTTCCCAAAAATAAATCAGAGGTTAGAAGCTTCTTCAAACTCTTATCGCATTGGAGACTATTCTAACGATACATTCCTTCAACAGGGATTGCTATCCTGGAGAACAAATTTATTGAAGTGGACTCAAATTTTTGACGAAATTTATTATGAAGAAATCAGCAAACGTGGCTTTGTATTGATAAACAAATGCTTTTTTGGAATAAGAATATTAAAATAATAATAAATACCTACATAATTCATAGATCTATTTTCTCAGTTACTTAGTATCTGCAATATAAATTTGTTGTTGATATAAATTAGCACCTTGTAAATGTGTTCAATTGACGCCTTTCATCGAATCATATCGTTTTTGACTTCCAGGGCGAGAACCTGATCTCTGAACAGGAATGTGAATTTTTAGGTACCTTTATTGACGAGCATATGTCATGGGTTAGGAATATAGATTATATTGTATCCAGACTAAACTCACATTTTTATTTGTTATCAAATCTAGAGAACGTTCTCAGTACAGACTGCCTAATGTCTGTTTATTATGGAAACATTATTCGATACTGACTTATCATATTATAGTGTGGGGACAGTCTTGTGATTCCGGAAGAGCCTTTAAATTACAGAAACGAATTATAAGATTAATTTTCAATCTTGAGTTTCGCAACACATGCAGACGCACATTTAAAAAACACAATATCTTACCTCTCCCTTCCATATATCTGCTAAAGATCCTTATATTCATTCATGCTAGACATGACCATTTATCGAAGGTGGGTGACAATCATAATAATTCTACACGATACAGAAATAATTTAGCATTACCATGCACTACAAGAGTGTCTATTGAAAAAACGCCTCATTATGCAAGTTCACATCTGTATAATATGTTACCAAAATGTCTAACAGCACAAAACACAATTAATTTCAAAGAGCAATTAAAAGACATCCTACACAAAAAAAATTTTATTCTATTCAATATCTATTCAATCATTCGACATGTTTATTTATTCATTTATCCATTTATTTGTTAACATTTATTCATTTATGTGAATTCATGTTCATTCTTTATCAATTTATAAATACAATATTTTCATATTTTAACTCTTTATCGTCATTGTGTGTTAATTAATGAATTTTAATTCTACTTACATGTTAGACTTAACGTTAATGTACTTTAATATGTATTTAACAAATGGTCAATGAACTCAATCTATCTCAATCTATCTATCATATGTATAATTATCAATATAAATTTTATAGATGAAATGAAATACTTCTTACTCCCGGTTTTATCACTTATAACATAAAAATAAGAGGACAAGGTGGAAAGTTCCTGAAAAAAGAATAGATGACGCCACAACCAGAAATCTCATGTTACATTTATGGTGTACCATCTTTAACTAGAACGCATCAAAATTTTCAGACTGATATGTCATTCAGTTCTGTTTTGACACCCATCGAAAGCAAGCAGCCTTGAAGATTTTTGAAAACATGAGAAAAAGTGAATTTCGCGTCTTGATTAAACATTATTTCTTGCGTGAGAAAAAACATTATGCAAACCAAAGCATCACTTGTTAAACATCATGGGAACTCATCACCATCGATTGGAACGATTCACAACTGTTCCGCTGATTTTGTTGTGGTAGTATGACCACGGAGGATGTCTAACGTTCTGGTCGTCCAATTAAGGTTGCAACGCCAGAAATCATCGATAAAATCTATAGTATGATATTGGATCATCGACGAGTTATAGTGCACGAGATTGCTGAAGTTATGAACATCTCAACCGAATGGGTACGGAACATTCAGCATAAATTTCTGAATATGAGAGAGCTATCTGCCAGATGGGTGCCGCATTTGGTCTCTGTTGACGGCAAGCGCGACCGTGTGACAACTTCATAGGAGTGTTTGGCGGAGTTCAAGCTCGAACAAAAGGACTTTTTGCGCCGTTTCGTAACCGTGGACGAATCATGGATCCATCACAACATACCAGAGACCAAAAAACAGTCGAAACAGTGTCCTGATGAATCGAATCCGAAAAAGGCCAAAGTGGGTTTATCGGACAACAAAGTCATGGCGACAGTTTTTTGAGATGCACAAGATATCGTTCATATCGATAACCTTGAATAGGGCAAAAGTATCACAGGCTTATATTATGCAGAGCTGTAGGATCGATTCGACGCTGATTTGAGGAGGAAGCTGCCGCATTTGGCGAAGAAAAATGTGCCCTTCCACCAAGACAACGCACCAGCGCACAGATTCGCAGTCGCAATGGTAAAGTTGCATGAATTGCGCTACGAATGGTTCGTCATTCACCATATTCTCCAGATTTGGTCCTCTGCGATTTTTATCTATTTCGAAACTTGAAGAAATGGCTCGGCGTGAAGAGAATCGGCTCCAACGATGAAAAAAACCTCTATTTTGAAGGATTGTCAAAATCGTATTATTAGAAAGGTATCGAAAAATTGGAATGTAAAATAAGTTTTGCCCAAAATCATTTCTTGTTTAATTTTTCAGGGACTTTTCACCTTGCCCTCGTACTAACGTGACTATAAGTTCAACAACTAGCGTGTCATCTACATAACAGTACTAGTACATACGGTTAGTATCGTTTTGAATATCATACCCCAGTTGACGGAACCATATCAGTCACGTTAGTGTCTCCACAATCAATTTTTTATAAATTTTATATTTATTATTATATATTTGAATATGAAGTACTTATTGTGGACGATAGTTTCGAATGTAGCGTGTCTGAATTGAGAATGCCCTATGTGGCAAATATATTCACTACCAAAATGTCGAATTTAGTGTCGAATTCAGATTCAGAAATGTACTTTTTTCTTAAGTTTTACTTTTTAAATATATTCAATAATTTCCTGGTGTAAATAGCTATCATGATTTTCAAAAAACATTCCAAACCATTTTAATTTTGCAAACATTATCAGTGATAATTTACATCTTATCATTATTTATCGGGCCTAAGTGACCTCAAGATGTCGGAATTATGTACGTTTACCTTACTTGAAATTGTTGTTGGGAAATATTTGGAATATATTCCACTTACAAGTTACGAATATTCTCTAGCTAAGATAACACTCTTTTAAAAGTTTCAGAAAATCGGATCATACTATACTCTGATAGATGCTTATCAATATATTTTAGTCTCAAATAATAGTTTCGAATTATAATGCAATCAAATGAGTATAAAAATAGGTCAAACCCGTATATCCTTGAAAAGTGGATCGATTTTGATGGGACAAAAAGCATTCTCTCCAAAATGTCATCAGCAAAAAAGTTGACTACAAATAAAGTTGTGCAAATTGTTTATATCGCTTATAAACAATAAATAAACAATTGAATTGGCTCATTTTTGAGATTACATGAGAATTTCTAAAAATATGCAAAATTTTACCGTTTTTCATTGGATGAAGAATATTTTCTGTTATAAACAATTTATGTATAAGCAAAATAGATGAATTTGATCAAAATATCGAGTATATAGTTGTTTTCGCATAATTTACGACGATGTACGATGTACGATTTCATTGTTATTATGGTCTTTATATGCATACATAAATTTTTGGATTGTTACAAACAAATTATCTATTGATTAGTGAAGGGAAAAATCTTCTACATTATATGCAGTCAGAACTTTTTTTGACAAAATTGATGAAATGTATTAAGTTTTAATATAATAAAAAAATGATGAGCCACTAATCTCAAATAATTGTTTTCCCTTCCGTAACAACTCTCCCATACCTCCTCAAAAAATTAATATGTTTAATTTTATACATATTCATTGCTTCTTTGTCATACTAAAACATCGCTTCTAATTCGCTTTTGAAAATATCCATAGCAATAAAATCGTACTCAAGAAGTCAACATTATTCAACGACTATAAGCTCGACATTTTGGTCAGATTCGTATATTTAATAATAAATATAATTCGTTTAAATAACAAATTAGAAAATTTTTGGGTATACATTCGACTTTATTGACGATAAAATCTAACTCAGAATATCAAAATTATAAAATTATCCGAAAACGACCCTGAAGTCGAAGTTTTGGTCGAATTCATCTATTTTGTTAATAAATGAATTGTTTTTCAGTAGCATTTGAATGGCTTGAGTCTCACATTTCGATAAAAGCTAAACAAATTCTAAGGCTAGTTCAGTTTTATCGGTGCTGAACAAAAAGTTTTGAATATCGATGAGCTTTTTACAAATTTCACCCATATCTTCAATGCTTGATGTTCCAGGTTCTTCATTCCAATTTTCACTGTCAGAATCTGTTTCACCTGTGCATGATTGATCATGATTTCTTGACTACCGAAACTGGGGATTGTAGGCAATACACTTCGATCAATAGATGCAAAGAATGTTCTCATCTCTGTCGAAAATGTCCTCATGTTCAACAACGTCTAAGAATCCCGCCTTCACAAAAGATCTTGAAATTATAGTACGAGAAACATTTTCCCAAGCTGCTGATATTCATACTAAAGCACTTGTTAAGTAGATACTTTTTTATACTTCTTGTTAAGTATTTCCGCTGCTGGTAAAAGTCAGAAGTCTTCTTGAGATATGTTTATTTTTTATGCTTGTATCCTTTCAGCACCAAATTTTTCAACAAGTATGTCAGTTTTGTTTTTTATATACATTATATTTTCACTGACATGATATTATGTTGTGATAACTGCAATAATTGTGAACCGTGTGATGCAAACGGCCGACGCGACGGTAGAATAGAAACTAAATAATTCGAAAATTGTGTAGGGGAAACTTATACATAAGATCCTTTCCACGATAAATGATACCGACTTAACGACAGCAATAAAACTATCTGAGAAAATCCCATTGTGTGACAAACTAATACTAATACTGTTTATTTACGAGCAGCCATTTTATTACCATGAACCGTTTGATCACCGGTAATGGGAGGTGTAATTACAAGTAGTTTTCTGAGCAATAGGTACCGGCTTTGGCGACCGTTGCCGCACTATGGGGAAGCCGCTATTAGGAAGGTCATTTTAATGAGCATTCTCATATAACTGGAATTAGGAATTCGAAAATTGACCTCTTTTCTAGGTGACTGTTTTCAAGAAGTAGCCGAAAATAGAGGTTTTACCTATAATTAAACATAATATTGTTCATTGTCGGAATGGTTGAAATGATTTGATTACTTACTCGGACATTTTAAGTTTTTTGTGGTGGACACACACGAGATTAGGATACAACTGATGACTTTTTACCAAGAATAGCTGCATAAATCTTGTTCTCATTTTATTTGGAGTTCTCAATATATCTTTCCGCTCTGTTTCTTGAAAACACTCATGGAAATATTAGAAATAGTAACTTATGAACGGAAAATTACTTTATTGGTATTCAACGTCCATTTGTGGTAAAGTGAAATGTTCCATTTCATACTGTTCTACTAAATTTCGTCCTGTGATATCCGAATTTCATCAACTCGCTTTTGAATAGTCGCCAATAGTAAGAGCTATACTGCATCTTGTTTGGGCGAGGTAAACAGAGAAGAGATTGAATATAAAAGTACCAGAGCAAAGGTGAAATTGATTTCAATAAAATTCATATAGAGGTACGACGAAAAATTATAAATATACGTGAGATGCCTTGTGAAAGATGTAGGAGTCCGGAAAGTGTTGCTAGGTAACATATTCCGGTCTAGTGAGTAGTTATGTTCCACTTTAGAGCCCCAAATTTATGGCGTGAAGTTGAATTTTCCAGACAGTATGAAATGACTAATATTATCATGACGGGAATATGAACAACCCGTGAACAACATCTTGGATGCGTCATAGCATCTATGGTTAGTTGGAACTAATTATTACCGAGGAGGTTCTAAAAGCAACAGAAATTCAGTTTGAATTTACACCAGAAGAATAGAATGTTGTATGTAATTCGGAGGGTAGACGATCATTATGACATACGGTTGCCGCTTCGTTCGATGATACAGCTAGTACCATAATGATTATTATTATTTTTCATTCTACGTATAATTCGCAAAAAAATGTTAGCACTTTCCTCGTGTTTCATTCAATAGATCCCTATGAATTTAATTATATCCACGGTAAACATATAATATATACGATGTATGGAAAGTTCGTTTATGATGCTATGACATAATAACATTAATGAATTATAGGTAGTAATGAATGTTGTAGTCAGTTCCTGAACATTCTTGGTTTTTAAAATTTTGTGCTTAGTCAATATATGAATATTTGCATTGCATCCAAAATTTCGTAAATCAATGCAATTTCAGCAAGTATTCGATTTATAATTATCAGGATCTCGTAAATACATGTGATCGATCGCTACTTGTCTCATTCGGATGATTTAAAGCAGAAACTTTTCTCTGGATACTGGTTCTTTCCCCCAGCCACATCGCAGGAATTACTGCTTTTCACCTTTGTTAAAAGCTTGAAGATAAGTGAGAAAATTCATCATTTCCACTTAGAATAATGAAGTAGCTTTCCTGCTTCTAAGTCCACATGCAATTCACCAGCTGCAAAAACGCCACAATCAAACAAGGATCATCAGTCATCATTATGGTGGAGGCGAAACAAGAAAATTGTATCCAGATAGGAAATGGAATAGTCGCAACGAGTCCGTATTGACGGAACTAAAATGTTCCCAAAAGTTGACTCAGAATGGGAAGAGTCGTTTCTAATTCAACGATAACGGACAATTTCATTTTTATTTGCAATAATCTGATTTGTGCAGTAAGTTTCGTCTATTCATCTACGAATTTAGTGATCAAACTAGATCGATGAAAAGAGCAGTATTGTGGTTACAAAAGAATTATCAGTTTCATTGTTCCGGTTTCCCTAATGGATCGGGAAAGTTTTCGAATTATAATTCATTTCAGAGACGTTAATGAAAATTTGTACAATAAATGTGTGATAACGCTTTATTAACGCTTTTATGCGATTGCTTAACTCATCCTACACTCTCGTGCAAATTTCGCATGCGTGCGTTCATAAAGCTCATATCAAACTTACAAAATCTCAGAAACTATGAGGCTAATGGATCTGAAACTTGGCAAATATGTTCCTTATATGACACAAACACCCGCTAAGAACGGATTTTCCGAAACTCAATACCAAACGGGGTGGAAGGAATTCGATATATCTTGACATTTGTGACAACTAATATAATCGTACAATTTACATGACATACTTATACATAGATTAACGGTTCATTATCACAGTTCAGGCTTTCTATTCTATGATCGACAACACAACAACAACACAGGTAACGTTTTAATGATAGACAGCTGATAAACTGATAGTCAATATCCGTGACAGAGTATTCCACATCATAGGTATCCCTGTCAATTCAAATGAGCTTTCACATAACATAATGCATAATTTCACGTCTCTACACTCCCTTATCTGTTTCTACTCATTAGAAGTATCCTTATTAAGTATTAAAGTTAGGGCAATGATATCACGGCAGCGCAGCCGACGTTCAGTTCTACGGGTATTAGCTGTTTCTGTAGCTCGCGGACGACAGCTAGTCTATACATATGAAAGGTAAATAACACTCACTCACTCACACTTCACGAAATCTCTGAAACTATGAAGCGGAACTACTTGAAACTTGGCATATATATTCTTTCTACGACGTGGATACCCGCTTAGAACGGATTTTCCGAAACTCAAATATAAACAGTTTTCTTATCACAACAGCATAGAAAATTCGAATAGACTTCCAAGTAGTGAGACTTATCTGTCGATAAGCTGGACCTACCTATATTGGTAGTGCACGGCAAGGTTCTTATTCTCATGTTTTCAACGATACTAGGATGATGTTCATTGCTTATAGTCTAGGAGCTAGACCGATTTTGTTTGACTGAACATTAATCCGATGGCACTATGGTTTATCGTTAGAGGACGTTTCAATGACCAATTCATCTCACAGACCGAATTTTCACCGGCTGCTAGATCTCGAGATACGGCATCTGCATTTTTTTTTTTTTGACTGGAGGTTAACCCCTTCCAAGTTGCGGTTACTCGAAAAGCATGCGATTCTTATACACTTCCACCATGTGCCATCATTTTTTATCGTGTCCGTTTATCAGGCCAACCAGTTGAAATTGAACAAAAAATGGACTGCAAGTTAACCCCCCCAAACTTGGTGGGAAATGTTCATTGGTGTTGACAATTGTTAACATACCCTATGCCTTCAAAATTATCGGCCCATTTCCGAGTAATTGGCCATTATTTAGACCAAAAATGTTTCTTTTTTTCATTTTGTGGATAAAACTTGTGGGTTACAAGGTAACATGATGGCATCGTGTTCAATAACTTTATTGGAGATCAAATAGAGATTTGAAACTATAGCCATCACTCCTTGCTTATTGGAACCCCCCAAAACTCCCTAAAATCATCCACGAAAATGAAAATGAATTAAAAAGAGCCGTTTCGATTTTAAACCCAGCCAGAGTCGCAATAATTTACTAATTTATCATAAAATTGGCCATAATATCCATATTTTTCATATTTATGGTTTATGTTACCCCCTACGACAATTTATCATACCCTCCTCACGCTGAATTAACGCCAAACATACAACTGTGATTGAGCATGTTTTTTTTACAGAATTATAACGATACATTAATGTACCCCTACCTCCACTATTCATTAATTCACCCCCTCTCAAGTACATCATCATCCCTTTTTAAACAACCCCTATGCAGAACAATATTAAAAAATCGGTATTCTTAAGCTTTTTCATTACAACATTATATAACTGTTTTATTCCTCATTACAGCACTAAGCACATCATTAAAAGTAGATTATTTTCTTCAAAAAAAATAGAAAAAATATATATGGGTGATTCTTTCTGAAATCGGCCACCCTATCTTGCCCATTTTTTTTCTACGTTTCAATAAATGAAAATGTACATCCGTGAAGCTTGGACGGTCTACTTTCGGATACTATTTGGACTTTTTGAATACAGCGCGTTCCAGCATGACACCTCCAGATATCGATTCTTAGCTTATATTGCAAGATTATAAAAAAATCATAAGAACAAAAAGTTCTTATTTTTTCATGTAGAAAACGATTATATAGTTCAAATTGTCATTTTGCAAACAATCAAAAGTCAATCAGGAGTTATTATTAAAATGAATGAGGCACCACGTCTCAAGTACATCATCATCCCCTTTTTAAACAACCCTATGCAGAACAATATTAAAAAATCGGTATTCTTAAGCTTTTTCATTACAACATTATATAACAGTTTTATTCCTCATTACAGCACTAAGCATATCATTAAAAGTAGATTATTTTCTCAAAAAAAAATTGAAAAAATATATATGGGTGATTCTTTCTGAAATCGGCCACCCTATCTTGCCCATTTTTTTCCTACGTTTCAATAAATGAAAATGTACATCCGTGAAGCTTGGACGGTCTACTTTTGGATACTATTTGGCCTTTTTGAATACAGCGCGTTCCAGCATGACACTTCCAGACATCGATTCTTAGCTTATATTGCAAGATTATAAAAAAATCATAAGAACAAAAAGTTCTTATTTTTTCATGTAGAAAACGATTATATAGTTCAAATTGTCATTTTGCAAATAATCAAAAGTCAATCAAGAGTTATTATTAAAATGAATGAGGAAGTAAGTAAGATTGCATAAGCAATCACTTCTTAATGTGTTGAAAATATTTTTTTCCAAAATAATTACATTGGAAACATGAAATTACAGCTATATTTTTTCAAATGTGAAGATTCATAAAAATATTTTTGCTTTACAGTTGTAGAAAACCCACCCATTTTTGAAATAATAGAACAGTCTTTGAAAGAGAGTGGGAAAATTGTGAGATTGTGAAATAAATTCCGTTTTGTTAACAAATAAATTGATACTCATTATGTACTTCCTACGTATTGTAGTTATTTCTACTTCTTTATTCTATCAATAAAAAGCAGAATCACAGCTCCAGTTTCCCTCCACCTCCCATATATCTTACTGTATCATCACCACGACTTAAGACGAGAGCATCAATTTTTTATGAATTTAGATGCATATTCTAATCATATTGATAGGCAAAATGAAAATGCAATTCTTATTTTTTTTTCAGATTCGTTATTTAACTATATAATCGTTTTCTACATGAAAAAATAAGAACTTTTTGTTGTTATGATTTTTTTATAATCTTGCAATATAAGCTGAGAATCGATATCTGAAGGTGTAGAAATTGATTTTGTTTCAATTGAAAATAACATCAAAAGGAAGCAATATATCAAAATATTTTCCGAATGAAAATTGTTGTATTTCCTTTAAAAAATACAACTGAAGAGTCGTCAAATTTCAATTCGTTAGTCTGCAGTTTTTTATGAATTTTTTTAATTCATGTTCATCCCTTGTTTCATGCCTCCCATCGCTGGAACGCGCTGTATTCAAAAAGGCGAAGTAGTATCCGAAAGTAGACCGTTCAAGCTTCACGGATATACATTTTTATTCATTGAAACGTAGAAAAAAAATGGGCAGGATAGGGTGGCCGATTTCAGAAAGAATCACCCATATATATATTTTTTCTATTTTTTTTTGAGAAAATAATCTACTCTTAGTGATATGCTTAGTGCTGTAATGAGGAATAAAACAGTTATATAATGTTGTAATGAAAAAGCTTAAGAATACCAATTTTTTAATATTGTTCTGCATAGGGGTTGTTTAGAAGGGGGATGATGATGTACTTGAGAGGGAGTGAAATAATGAATCGCGGAGGTAGGGGTACATTAATGTATCGTAATAATTTTGTAAAAAAAAACATGCTCAATTACAGTTGTATGTTTGGCGTTAATTCATCGTGAGGAGGGTATGATAAATTGTCGTAGGGGGTAACATAAACCATAAATATGAAAAATATGGATATTATGGCCAATTTTATGATAAATTAGTAAATCACTGCGACTCTGGCTGGGTTTAAAATCAAAACGGCTCTTTTTAATTTATTTTCATTTTCGTGGATGATTTTAGGGAGTTTTGGGGGGTTCAAATAAGCAAGGAGTGATGGCAATAGTTTTAAATCTTTATTTGATCTCCAATAAAGTGATTTAACATGGTGCCATCATGTTACCTTGTAACTCGCAACTTTTATCCACAAAATGAAAAAAAGAAAAATTTTTGGTCTAAATAATGGCCAATTACTCGGAAATGGGCCGACAACTTTTGATGGTATAAGGTATGTTAACAATTGCCAACACCAATGAACATTCCCCACCAGGTTTGGGGGGTAACTTGCAGTACATTTTTGGTTAAATCTTAACTGGTCCGCCTGATAAACAGACACGAAAAAAAATTATGGCACATGGTGGAAGTGTATAAGAATGGCATGCTTTTCAAGTAACCGTAACTTGGAAGGGGTTAACCTCCAGTCAGAAAAAAAAATGCGGATGCCGTATCTCGAGATCTAGCAGCCGGGGAAAATTCGGTCTGTGAGATGAATTGTTCATTGTAACGTCCTCTAACGATAAACCGTAGTGCCATCGGGTTAATGTTCAGTCACACAAAATCGGTCTAGCTCCTAGACTATTAAGTTAGGTTAGGTCTTGGGTATGGTTTGAGAGACTGACGTGAAGAATGACCAGTAATTTGAATAACTTCTTGTAAGTTGGCTCGAGATTTTGTTAAATCGCTTCAGGAAAGATTTGAATGCATGGTTATTTTAACCTTCTTGATATCAATCCCAATACTTTTCGCGCCTACATGTTCACCCACTGAGTTGGTTAATACTTATTTGACAATTTTTGTACCAAATACCTGTCTTCTTTCAATCCGGATTTTGAGTTGAGAATAATTTGGTGTTCTTTTGCTTCATATCTTCTGTAGTAGACATTTGTCAGTTATTAAATCCTGGCTCTAGATTGAAACTATTATTCATTGTTTTTGTTTTGTTGGACCAACCGAAAAACTGAAGTGATTAAGTTAGGTCGTCAAGGATTTATTCGTTTATCTATACATGATAACTATGTGAAATGTGATTGCTATTGACCTACTTTATGATGCATTATAGAATCACGTACAGTTCACATGATAGACAGATCCATAGATTAATGGATCATTATCACAATTCAGACTGTCTGTAACCTATCAAGAAGATATGTAACATTCAAATGACAGACAGCTGGTAGCTTGACAAACCATTCCATATTATAGATATCTCCGTCAATGCAAATAAACTTTCACAGCCCTCGGACAATAGTTAGTAATTATCGTAGTCACGACATAGAAAAAGTTTCATTCTGACATATTATCGTCATCATTGATGATATTTCATTTCCATTTCAATAGTTCCAGAGCTCAAGATATTCATGGAATTGTATACCCTTGCTACTATCGCGTCATAGATGCAACATTGGTAAGGCCCATGAACTTATTGAAACATACAACAGACAATTTAATAATTCTCGAGAAAACATGAATACGATCATATATCTAACACTATCTAAGGCTGATGCAGTGTTTCACATTGTGTCTGATGGGAAGCACTATTTTAATTACGGCTGTGAAGTTTTGAGAAAACTGCACATGAGCTAGAACATTCGTTGTTTACATTCGTTTTCGTATTTATTCACTTTGATTTTTATGCGCCGAACGCCGTGATATATTTTTTAGATGTGTTTGCTTTTGTGAAAGTAGTAATTATTTTTTGTTGTGATTTTGTTGTTATTTGTGCGATTTAGGGTTCTTTAGGAACTTTGTTTTGTTGTGAATATTGTTTTTAGATACTGTTTCGTCTTGTAGACATAAGCAAACGAAAGGAGTGCCTTACATAGAAAAGAAGCTAATTATACCCTGATATGTATATTACACAAGTTCATAATTGTCATAATACTGGGTTTTTAAATAGTATCTTGATCAATTTTTATAAACGAAATGAAGATGAATATTTTAAATATTTATTATCATATTGTATTCTGGTTCCCATGAGTTGATTGTCATACACCGGAATGTGTCGTTCCTCGTACATCTTTCGAATTTGAACTTGACATTTCATGGCAAGAAATTCATATTTTGAGCGACTTGCGTATTTCACCCAAAATTCTACAACTGGGAAAGCTATCGCTTTGATACGGATAATTTCCTTTGTAGAAAGGAATAGTACATCAACCAAATAACCATATAGTCTCATTGGATATATGATTACGATATTATAAAGCATACCTTATAATCAATAACTGTTCTAGATTCCATTTTTTTCCATCTCAACATCCTAGGTCTCCATAAAGGAAGTTAAATTGTCAGATCTGGATATCTATTTTCTAAAACTGAATCTTTCACTCACTATCTTAGTAATAAAATACCGGTCAATTGTTAGAAAATGATACCTTGAATAACAAACTAGAGAATTGTATGTCCAAGACTATTGCGAAAATTTTGACTATGGACCAATACTGAGATTACATGTTGTTCTTCATTTTGAGAACTAATGTATTTCTTAAGATTTGTGAGGGATGTTTTGAAGAAAGTTGGAGATACTTTTATCTCAAGCAACGGGATATTAGTAACAATTATTTGAGAAGAAACGAAATCCATGAAAGCCATCCCATAGTTTTCGGGGTCGCTGAGATGGATAATGACACTCTTGATGCCGTTTGAGTTAGAATTGAGTCCTGAGAGTACTAGGGTCGGGAGGAGGTAAAATGTAAGAATTAAAAAAATCTTCGATCCTCTAGCACAAGCACCATGTATTTACTAATAATGTTCATCAGCATTGCGTTCGCCTCGATTCAAATTTGGCGGTCTCAAGAATAGTACATACCAATATTCACATTCATATCGTCCACAATTTATTGACCTCATTTATTATTAATTCAATTCATATTTTCAATTTGGAGTTGAACGTGAAAATATCATTTCAGCGAATGAAAATTACGTAGCATTGAGTTTTTTAATCACTTATTTTATTATTATTATTATTAATATTTGCTGGTAAGAGCTGAAGCAAATGCCTGTGAAGCTCAATAAAAATTACATAAAATGAATATTCATTAATGAACAGTGAGAAATGTTAAAGAGGGGTCAACCAAATGTCTATTTTTTCTTCAAACAAGTTTACTGTCCACCTCTTCACATAAACTCGTCCACCGATTCAACATTCTACATGACCAGAAAAGTTGTTAATGTTTATAATTATTTTCTGTATTAGGTACAAGAATAGGACAAGCATCGGAGTGTTTTGTATATTGGAAAGATCCTATGACCAACGATACGTGGGGATTGAACTTCACTTCTCCAATTGATGCCAAACAATTCAGGGAGTGTTGTGTAAGTATCATATCTATCTTATGTCCTTCCCTGATTTCAATCAAAATGAGTGTTATGAGATATGACTACGGTTATTGCCACTACGGAGCAAACAATATCCACAGCAAATATATAAGATCTATCTTTCACCCCGACATTCACGTAAATGGAGTGAATGCACTACAGAAGAATTCGATCCTACTCTGGAACGAGTGTAGCAAGGAAAGCAAACTCTATCACCCCTAGCTTAGGCAGGAACAAAACATCTTCTCTCGGAGGGAAACAGGCAATTTGCCATCTCACTTATTGGTGAGGCCGTGTGAACTATTAACCAATACAGGAGTAATGAATGGAGAGAGAGAATGGTTCCAAACCTAAAGTGGAAACTAATGCGGGCATACTAAACCTATCCCTAAAGAAATATGCAACAGTACATCGATAAGAAATATATGCTGTCAACCATGGAGTGGAGGAAATTCCGAACCACAAAAATATTATACATTTAAATTCATATTTTTCTCCCAAATGATTCTAATATTTACAAATCTGGTTTTCACCAATAACATAATTCAATTATCTTTCCACTTTTATGTATAAATAATTCATATCCTATATGAACTTTATAGTTCTAACAACACATGTCATTAGATGTATTGATAATAATAATAATAATAATAATATGCACACACTAGATTGAAATGGAACATGTAATATTAATATGATTGGATCAATTGCACATTCTCAACCGAATTTATATCATATTCAGCTGTATATTCATATATTGTTTCAATGAAAAATACACCTGTTATAAATTTTCACAATCTTCGTTTTTATTAAAAAAAACGTGACATGTTTCACCACATGGTGGCTCCATCAAACAATAGTTGATTCCTTAGATATTAAAATAAAGATTAAGGAGGGAATGTGTGAGGTAAGGAGAATTGGTAAAGTCTCTCTGATCATTTGAAAGGTTCCTTGTATTTCCAAACTTATCAATTTCAATTTCCTCTAAGTTGTTTCATACTTTACGTTTGGAGAATCCCAAAATCATGTTTGAATTTCTACAATATGGTTTATGACTTTCGAATCTCCTCTGTTTAAATTAAAATGTTCTTTCATTCTAGTTTGGAAGATTTTCCTGTCTGGCCTATACAGAATTTACCACGATCTTCACACTCTACCTTGTATACTCCTGATTCTTGATCCTTATTATTCTTATCTTTGTTGTTTTTAATATATTTGCCTACCGTATCATTTAGTCTGAAAGATGTGGTAACATTGTGATTTTCAAGTAAATTGTATACATTAACGGAAAGCTTACCTTCATAAATTATCTTTAATTATGAGTCTTAACTGTACTAGGGCAAAATAAAATCATTGTTTCGTTATAATCTTTTCTCCTAAGTAAATTAATCACATTTTTTCTTTATAGCTGTTATTAGTTGCTATCTGTTTTATTATATATAAAATTCTCGGGAAATAGGTCACAATAACACTTTGTTTTAAATATTCGTCTTTACGTACGTTTCGGTCTCACGACCATCATCAGAAGACTCACTATGTCTAAAAAGGGGGTTTATTAACTAATTATAGCACAAGCGTCCAAATCGCACAATTTAACTTCAATCAAAAGAGCCCACGCCGTCGAAACGAACAGAACTACGAATAATCGAAATTGTATCTTCAGAATTAAAGTATAAAAAATTTTTTTGTAGTAAGAATCCGCTATTCAGTAATATTATTAAAATATATGAGTGCATATTGATTGGTATTCTCACAACAAATGAGAAGAACGAAGTTATTTGTCAAGTATCTACTTTCGAAACCAGATGTGCAGGATTTATGACTAGGTACTTAAGAAAGGTTTCAGACCTGTACTGGGAAATAACTATTACGAATTCTTCCTGAAAACATTTTCAACACTTATAAAGACGTATGTAAGAATTTGCAAGAGATTATTTAATCAAATTAGTATAAATATGACTTAGATTTTGTGTGTCTACCCTATGATTTACAGATTTGGGGTCCCGTTTTATGTGAATCATCTCCAGGATAGATCTTTTATAATAATTGGTTTCCTTAGTTAAGATATTAACATTTTTGTAATCAAATTGATGGTTATAATCAAAACAATGCTTAGCAAGGGCGGTGGAATTTTCTAAGTTGTTATTTCTTGGGCTATATTTATGGCCGTACATTCTTTTTTGTAAATATTGTTTAGAGATTCCAGTATAGGTTCCATCACAATCTAAACAATTCAATTTATACACTGTGTGGATTTGTTTATCTTTGGGTATTAAAGGTTTTAGATTTGAGAAATATTTCCCAACACAGTTAGTAGGTTCATGCGCAACATTTATATCATACTTTTTCAAACATTTTTTGATTTTCTCTGAGGTCTCCGGAATGTAAGGTAGAGTTATAAAATTGTCTGTATTACCTTTTATGTTATTTTTATTAGACGAACCATTATAGATTTTGTTTATTCTTTCTTTAATGATAGATAGGATTGAAAAAAGTTTTTGGGTAGCCATTCAATTCTAGTGTATTACGAACAATTTTTAAATTTTTGGGGCGGTCATCCGCGTGGGACAATTTTATCGCGCGATCTGTAAGGCTGTTTATGACACTTTTTTTAAAGATAACGTTGAGACCATACTTCTTTAGTAAACCAAGAGGTTTTTATTTTTCCATCTGCATCATGCCTAATGTTCATATCTAGGAAATTTATGTTATTGTTTAATTCTATTTCACAAGTGAATTGAAGTTTACAGTGAAAATTGTTAAATTTATCAATTACATATTGAATTTTATCGTTGGGAACACACATAAGGCAATCGTCTACATACCGTTTAAAGAATACAGGCCGAAAATCTAATGAACTCATAACAGATTCCTATTGGCACTCCATAACGAGGTTAGCAATGGTAGCTGAAATAGGAGATCCCATTGCTGTGCCGAATATTTGTCCAAAAAATTGCTCACCATACTGAAAGTATGTGCATTCTAAACAAAATTTTACAGCATTTATAAATTCCGATTGATCTGCCCAACGTTTTTTGATGCTATTCAATGCCAAAACAACAGATATATTTGTAAATAAAGAAACAACGTCCAAGGAAATCAGTTGATGGTTTACGTTGTTTCTTTATTTACAAATATACCTGTTGTTTTGGCATTGAATAGCATCAAAAAACGTTGGGCAGAGATTAAAAACCACACACCTCTAGATCAATCGGAATTTATAAATGCTGTAAAATTTTGTTTAGAATGCACATACTTTCAGTATGGCGAGCAATTTTTTGGACAAATATTCGGCACAGCAATGGGATCTCCTATTTCAGCTACCATTGCTAACCTCGTTATGGAGTGCCTAGAGGAATCTGTTATGAGTTCATTAGATTTTCGGGCTGTATTCTTTAAACGGTATGTGGACGATTGCCTTATGTGTGTTCCCAACGATAAAATTCAATATGTAATTGATAAGTTTAACAATTTTCACTGTAAACTTCAATTCACTTGTGAAATAGAATTAAACAATAACATAAATTTCCTAGATATGAGCATTAGGCATGATGCAGATGGAAAAATAAAAACCTCTTGGTTTACTAAAGAAGTATGGTCTCAACGTTATCTTCACTTCAATTCCGTTGCACCAGCTTGTTATAAAAAAGTGTCATAAACAGCCTTACAGATCGCGCGATAAAATTGTCCCACGCGGATGACCGCCCCAAAAATTTAAAAATTGTTCGTAATACACTAGAATTGAATGGCTACCCAGAGACTTTTTTCAATCCTATCATTAAAGAAAGAATAAACAAAATCTATAATGGTTCGTCTAATAAAAATAACATAAAAGGTAATACAGAAAATTTTATAACTCTACCTTACATTCCGGAGACCTCAGAGAAAATCAAAAAATGTTTGAAAAAGTATGATATAAATGTTGCGCATAAACCTACTAACTGTGTTGGGAAATATTTCTCAAATCTAAAACCTTTAATACCCAAAGATAAACAAACCCACACAGTGTATAAATTGAATTGTTTAGATTGTGATGGAACCTATACTGGAATCTCTAAACAATATTTACAAAAAAAAATGTACGGCCATAAATATAGCACAAGAAATAACAACTTAGAAAATTCCACCGCCCTTGCTAAGCATTTTGATTATAACCATCAATTTGATTACAAAAATGTTAATATCTTAACTAAGGAAACCAATTATTATAAAAGATCTATCCTGGAGATGATTCGCATAAAACGGGACCCCAAATCTGTAAATCATAGGGTAGACACACAAAATCTAAGTCATATTTATACTAATTTGATTAAATAATCTCTTGCGAATTCTTACATACGTCTTTATGAGTGTTGAAAATGTTTTTAGGAAGAATTCGTAATAGTAATTTCCCAGTACAGGTCTGAAACCTTTCTTAAGTACCTAGTCATAAATCCTACATATCTGGTTTCGAAAGTAGATACTTGACAAATAACTTCGTTCTTCTCATTTGTTGTGAGAATACCAATCAATATGCACTCATATATTTCAATAATATTACTGAATAGCGGATTCTTACTACAAAAAATTTTTTTATACTTCAATTCTGACGATACTATTTCGATTATTCGTAGTTCTGTTCGTTTCGACGGCGTGGGCTGTTTTGATTGAAGTTAAATTGTGCGATTTGGACGCTTGTGCTATAATTAGTTAATAAACCCCCTTTTTAGACATAGTGAGTCTTTTGATGATGGTCGTGAGACCGAAACGTACGTAAAGACGAATATTTAACACAAAGTGTTATTGTGACCTATTTCCCGAGAATTTTATATATAATTCATACTTGGTCAAGAATCTTATTATTATCTGTTTTATGATAGAAAATTCTCGTGATAATTGAATTCTGATTATAATGAAGCAATGAAGCTAGTTCACCCAAGTACAGTTAAGACTCATAATTATAGATCAGTAATGTATATAGGTAAACGTTCTGGTAATTTATGCAATTTACTTAAGAAACATATTCTTAGAACAAATAATGTGGCAGGCAAATATATTAAAAACAACAAATATGAGATAAACTGAGATCGAAAATCAGGAGTATACAAGGTAGAGTGTGAATATTGTGATAAATTCTATGGCCTTACAGGAAGATCTTTCAAAACTATAATTGAAGAACATTTTAATTTGAACAAAGTAGATTCAAGAGTTGTAAACCATATTAAAGAAACTGATGAAAGATGAATTTGAGATTCTCCATAAGTCAGATAAAATTAAAGTTTTAAACAACTCAGAGAAAATTAAAATTATCAAGTTTGAAAATACAGGAAACATTTTGAATGATCAGGAAGACTTTACCAATTCTCCATTATTAAATTTATTTGTGAGTAACTCTTATCCCACTGTACACGTACCTCACTCATCCCCACTTTGTTAATCTGAATTTCAATATTTAAGGAATGAATCATGTTTTGTGAAACCATTGTTTGATAGAGCCACCGTGTGATGAAACACGTTTTGCTTAATAAAAACGAAGTTTGTGAAAATTCATTAAAAGTTTAAAACCATCCTATAAAAAATGTTTATACAGATAAAAGAAAGTATTTTCTCCTCAAATGTTAACATATAAACTCACGACTTCCAACATTTTTTAGACTCACTATTTGTATTGAAAAAAATGTTTGAAATATTAGGCTTTGGTCTGAAAGCATTTAACTTTTGTTTCTCAAAGACATTCGAGATTCTATCAGATATTGGTCCGAACTACGTCAAGGTAACATATTGTTTTCAGTTTTTTTTGCACGTTGAGATGAATTTGATTAATAGATAATTCTATAGATTTTTTCTCAATTAAATTATTTATTAGCGATACAGAATAGCCGTTATGTATCACAATATTTCTTACAGTGTTTAATTCAATCGAAAGCACTGATTTTCTAATGGTATGAAAGAAGGTCTATGAATCATAGATTGGAATGCTGCCATTCCATATGTAAATTGTAAAAATCAGCGCTTTTGACATAGTTAGACACTATAAGAAACACATGATAGTCTACGAGCCAGAGCGATATTGATGGTCTGAACATCAACCCGATGGCACTATGGTTCATCGTTAGAGCACGGTTCAATGAACAATTCATCTCACAGACCAAATTTTCCCCGGCTGCTAGATCTCGAGATGCAGCATCCGCATTTTTTTTTTGAATGAAGGTTTACCCTTTCCAAGTTGCGGTTTCTTGAAAAGCATGCCATTCTTATACACTTCCACCATGTGCCGTCATTTTTTATCGTGTTCGTTTATCAGGCCGATCAGTTAAAATTGAATCAAAAATGGACTGCAAGTTAGCCCCCCTAAACCTGGTGGAAAATGTTCATTGGTATTGGCAATTGTTAACATACCCTATGCCATCAAAAGTTATCGGTCCATTTCCGAGTACTTGGCCATTATTTGGACCAAAAATGTTTCTTTTTTTCATTTTGTGGATAAAACTTGCGGTTACAAGGTAACATGATGGCACCATGTTGAATAACTTTATTGAATGTCAAATAAAGATTTAAACCTATTGCCATCACCTCTTGCCTATTTCAACCCCCCAAAACCACCCCCTAAAAAATATAAATCGTATGATAATATGACCAATTTTATGATAAATTAGTCAATTATTGAGACTCTGGCTGGGTTTAAAATCTAAACGGCTCTTTTTTATTTATTTTTTTCATTCTGCCGGATAATTTTGTGGAGTTTTGGGGGATTGAAATAGGCAACGAGTGATGACAATAATTTTAAATCTTCATTTGACCCCCAATAAAGTTATTTAACATGGTGCCATCATGTTACCTTGTAACCCGCAAATTTTCCCCGGCTGCTAGATCTCGAGATGCAGCATCCGCATTTTTTTTTTCAATGAAGGTTTACCCTTTCCAAGTTGCGGTTTCTTGAAAAGCATGCCATTCTTATACACTTCCACCATGTGCCATCATTTTTTATCGTGTTCGTTTATCAGGCCGATCAGTTAAAATTGAATCAAAAATGGACTGCAAGTTAGCCCCCCTAAACCTGGTGGAAAATGTTCATTGGTGTTGGCAATTGTTAGCATACCCTATGCCATCAATAGTTATCGATCCATTTCCGAGGAATTGGCCATTATTTGGACCAAAAATGTTCCTTTTTTCATTTTGTGGATAAAATTTGCGGGTTACAAGGTAACATGATGGCACCATGTTAAATAACTTTATTGGGGGTCAAATGAAGATTTAAAATTATTGTCATCACTCGTTGCCTATTTCAATCCCCCAAAACTCCACAAAATTATCCGGCAGAATGAAAAAAATAAATAAAAAAGAGCCGTTTAGATTTTAAACCCAGCCAGAGTCTCAATAATTGACTAATTTATCATAAAATTGGTCATATTATCATACGATTTATATTTTTTAGGGGGTGGTTTTGGAGGGTTTTGGGGGGTTGAAATAGGCAAGAGGTGATGGCAATAGGTTTAAATCTTTATTTGACATTCAATAAAGTTATTCAACATGGTGCCATCATGTTACCTTGTAACCGCAAGTTTTATCCACAAAATGAAAAAAAGAAACATTTTTGGTCCAAATAATGGCCAAGTACTCGGAAATGGACCGATAACTTTTGATGGCATAGGGTATGTTAACAATTGCCAATACCAATGAACATTTTCCACCAGGTTTGGGGGGTTAACTTGCAGTCCATTTTCGGTTCAATTTTAACTGGTCGGCCTGATAAACGAACACGATAAAAATGATAGCACATGATGTAAGTGTATGAGAATGGCATGCTACTCAAGTAACTGCAACTTGAAAAGGGTTAACCTCCAGTCAAAAAAAAGAAAAAATGCGGATGCTGTAACTCGAGATCTGGCAGCCGGGAAAAATTCTGTCTGTGAGATGAATTGATCATCGAACTGTCCTCTAACGATAAACCATAGTGCCATCGAGTTAATGTTCAGACCATCAATATCGCTCTGGCTCCTGGACGATAACGACTGTATCGCTAATTAAATAATTCAATCAAAATAAAATCTTCAAAATTAACTAATAATCAAATTTATCCCAATGTGCAATAGAAAACTGAGATGAAATATGTTACCTTGACGTTTTTTGGGCGAATATCTGATAAAATGTCGAATATCTTTCGGAAACAAAAGTTAAATTTAGTTGTCAGACAAAGCCATAAACCTTCAAACATATTTTTTAATGCCAAAACTAAATCTAGTACATTTCGGAAGTCAGGAGTTTATCAGTTAACTTGTTAGGAATGTAATGCCCTATACATTGATCAAACAGCTGGATAGTTTGAAGTTAGATATAAGGAACATTTTAAGTCATTTCAATTGGATAAAAGGATTCCAAATCTTTCAAACCACTGTATAGAAACCAAACACCGTTTTCCACCACCAGAAAACTCAAATATTTCACATGTAATTATGAAGGGTAGAAAACTTAATCTATTAGAATCTATAGAAATATTATTTAAAAACAATAATCCCATTCCATTTGCTATCTCAAATAATTAACCGTAGTAGTTATGTGTATCATTGTATCTAAAAATCGATTCACTTCATTCTAAATTTCATATAAATACTATTATGTTTCAGTGTTTCCTCATTGTATGTTTTGATCATGAACTGTAAAGTTCGAAATTACAGTCGATTCTCTCTCTTTTGAATAAAGTGATATTTAATAAAATAAAGTGTCTTTCTTGTCTTTGTAAAAATTCAATATCACAACGTGACGGACAGCTCCATTCGAATTCGAAATATTTACGAGTATAAATATCTTATTTCAGTATTTAAAATGATGCAACAGCTATCGATATCTGTCTCAAAATTAGCGAACCTGCCGAATATTGTTGACTAGAGGAGAGTTCACAGAACTCGTGTGGATGCGGAAGTTGAATTGGCGCGAATGAACAAAGTACTTTTATTATTATTATATTATAGAAATATTATTTAAAAACAATAATCCCATTCCATTTGCTATCTCAAATAATTAACCGTAGTAGTTATGTGTATCATTGTATCTAAAAATCGATTCACTTCATTCTAAATTTCATATAAATACTATTATGTTTCAGTGTTTCCTCATTGTATGTTTTGATCATGAACTGTAAAGTTCGAAATTACAGTCGATTCTCTCTCTTTTGAATAAAGTGATATTTAATAAAATAAAGTGTCTTTCTTGTCTTTGTAAAAATTCAATATCACAACGTGACGGACAGCTCCATTCGAATTCGAAATATTTATAAATATCTTATTTCAGTATTTAAAATGATGCAACAGCTATCGATATCTGTCTCAAAATTAGCGAACCTGCCGAATATTGTTGACTAGAGGAGAGTTCACAGAACTCGTGTGGATGCGGAAGTTGAATTGGCGCGAATGAACAAAGTACTTTTATTAGCTCCTATGAACAGTGCATCGAAAGATCATAGCCAAAAGACTGCAATTGATCCTCTCGTAATCTTTCAAAACTACGGCATCATCGGGGAGTCAATCAGGCTTTGTAAATTGTTTTCAATACGAATTAGCTCCATATCTATTCCATTGTCCTTTCTGACGAGTTTGAGAATGTGAGAAACTGAAAATATCAACATTATGTGAATTATCACTCCTTCAAGTATCAACATAAATTCCAATTTTAACAACTGCACTGTTATCGTGGATGGTGGTTTCCACCCATATAGTATTAAAGGGGGATCAAATGTAGCATTATCAGTAGTTTGCAATGCTCATGTCAGGAAAATCAGAAGGTGTTGTGGCAGTGACAATTGCGCTGTGATCTTCGATGGTTTCTTCAGCTCTAACAACATATCATTTGGGAAACATCATTGTATTGCAAGAGATATTCTTGTGTAATTCTCGTAAACAAAATTAGACTGTTATAGAATATAGTTCACTTCGAAAATGTGGGTACAGGATTCTGCCAAAGTGATGATTATACTGACCTTGTAATTGTTAACATAGGTTTAGAAAAATTATCATCCCGCGATTACTTCGTAATTACAGTTGAAGACATGATCTTCTTCATTACAAATAGCATTGAATTAACAGCATACATTTTCCTTTTGCCAAATCAGGCCTCGGAAAGTTGTCGATTAGCGGTCGGATTACACAATAATACAATAAATTTTTTCCTTAAGCTGCTCACCATTGATAAGAACTAATTTGAAACTTATTATTCATGTTGAATTGTTTCTTTCCTGTTCTCAACGCTTTTGTTATCTGACTCATTGTTTGATAATAGTATATAAGCAACGATAAATTTCACAATAAGTGAAAATTCTTTTTTTGAAGGATATAAGTGATAAATGTTGATTAAGTTGTTGTTGCTGATATATTTTTATTATTTTAAATAATGCAATATTTTATATTTATTATTATTATTATTTTAATTCAATACCTTTCCTAATTAACTTATAAGTTTCTGTTTTATTATGATATTGAACCGTTTGTATTTACTTTCAAGCATTTAAATTTATGATTCTGTAAAATTTATTTTGTTTCTTCACAGCATATTGAAATTTATATATCGTCTGTTTCATTCAATTTCATTATTATTATTGAAAAAAAAATTATTATTATGATGGCATCCATTCGATAATGATGACAAATATTCGAGAGATTCAAATTTTCAAGCTTGAGTTGATATTACGACCTGTTATCAGTTGTCACATTCCTATATCATCAGTATTTCTGAACCTTCATCCTTATTTCCTTATCATTTAAAAGTAGTGTATCTAAAGATGCTTATTAAACGTAGTGTGATTTGTTGCAGTCACCATCATTCAAGTTTTCAAGAAAAGCATCCTCCTCTTACTCGCTCAAATTAGAACCTCCAAATAAGCAGAAATTTAAGACGAAGAGAAAACCGGTGAGCACCCCAGCTTCTCCGAATCGGGCCCGAGAACCCCAATGCACTTGCATGACTGCTGAACAATATGCCAGACTTAGGGCCCAGGATCCCAGATACAGGGGTGAGTATTATCAAGATGCCTATCCAAATCTTGGAATAATAGTTGGGTTAGATAGTGAAATATATTTCTGAATTTTGAGTTTTATTCGAGACATCTTCAAACTGTTATGTACTTGGTTAAGTCAATGAGATGTTAGGATACTCCAGGCCTGAATCCAATCGACTGAATCGGTTGAAGCTAGCACTGAACTCATCCCTAAAGTAAAGTCCTCAATAGGATGCTCTTGGGATATTCCAAACTGACGCCACAGAAATGTTAGCACATTGCCACATTGGCTTTGATTACAAACTTTGTAGTTCGCATAAATATAAACTGTGTCTTAATTCGATAGTAACAATATGACGTTCATTTTGTTCTCCGTCATCACTGAGTATTGCATCAATAAAACAGCTGAAAAACATGATAGACTTCAGTTCTTCTATAACTCCTATCGTAATGGACCAAAACCACAAAAGCTGGAAATTCCTCCTTCGCTTCATTTGGTATCACCAGCTTGCGCATTTCGGGGGGGGGGGGGCTTTAGTCCGGTCAACTTAGACATTCGAAGGTGCATAAAATCCCAACAAGCTGAAAATCAGTAAAATTGTTCAAAACATAATTATAAATAATATTTAAAAGTTCCCCATCATTCCCGTGTATGGAAAAAACTTTATTCAAGGTCAAAGGTCAAGAAAATGAGTTTTTCGCGATTTTCAGCAAAACAACTACCTTAGACAAAAATTGTAGATCATAAAATTATCTATAAAAAATGTATCAATACTTTTTTCCTACGAGCCACCGTTTCTGAGATATAACGATTCAAAAAGTTATAAAAGTTGTTATCGTCATAATATGCACACGTTTCCACGCCACCTATGAGGTAGTGTACTTAGCGCGTTTTTTTTAACGTGGTTTCCCCAGTAGGCCTACTCCACGGGTCAGTTGTGATCCTGTTTAATGTGAAACTATTGCAAAATAACGGAAATTTTCAAAGATTGGAGAAGATGAAAGCGATGTAAATTTAAAAAAAGTGGTGAAGTTCATTCGCCTGATTCGTAAGTTTCAAATTCTTCTTGTTCTTCTTCTTGATCTTCTTCTTGTTCTTCTTCTTGTTCTTCTTCTTCTTCTTCTCCTGCTTCTTCTTCATCTTCATTTTGGATGCAAGTAATATGCGTCAATAGCGATGTATCGCAAGGCACTTCGTCGGAATCAAACGAATCCTCCATTGTTTGTGATTCAACATTAGAGCACGACCGGCCTTGATAATTTGTGCATACCAGAGAACAAAACAGTCCGACTTTTTTGCAACCACATTCAGCACTGCATCCCTTTTTGCAGTTGCAGAAAATTGTGTTCAGCAGTTTTTCCGGCGCAGGTGGGAGTAAAGTTTGAATTGGCTCTAACATATTGTTGACCAACTTCCAACCCCAGTCTGTAGGGTCTAGCTGATAACCAAGCCACACTTAAACTTGGTAATATACCCGAAAAAGATGTTGATGAGCAGCAACTGAGGATGGAGGAAGACAAGCTAATTGAACTTGTTTTCTATTTTTAGTAGGTATTCTTAACGAAACATGCATATCGATGCTTATCTAAACAGGTAGTTCTTTTAGGAGCTCCGTACATAGGAAGAAGAAAGCGGATGCCGTTGGTGATAACTTCTTGTTGAGTTGAATTACTCTTTTTAAAAATTTCAGCACATTGAACTAAATCTTGTTTTTCAAACATTTTGAAATCTGCTGTTTTACCCCTCCTGTAAAATGCAGATGTCGTATCACAGCCAGTTATTGCGTGTAAAAATAGTACCTACATGATTTTGACACTTTACAAAAGTAGATAAACTTTTTGATGAATATATATCTGATTGATGTTGAGCTTTTCCTGGTTTTAAGAAAAAAATAGTTTTTTCAGTTGGCGTTCGAGCAGTGAGTAATACGAGTAAGTCTACATCTTCACCAACAACAATTTCTCTATTGCTGTTTCAATAATCAATACATCAGCATCATTATTAGCTTGTTATACCAATACATTTTTAGCAGTAATTTTTTCTTTCAACATTGAAATGAACCGAGACTTGTGAGTATTTGTAAGAAATATCTGTTGACTGGGTGGAACTGTCATGAGTTCATCAAATAAAATATCAGAAGATGAAGATGTTGCTAAAGTTCGACGACGTTGTTCTGCAGCTTTGATATTTCTCGTGCAATCATCATAGCCATCAAATACAACAGTAACTCTGGAACCAAAATGTCGACGTACATATTGAACGTATTTTTCTAAGATAACGTTGAATGTTTCTTCGCTATCCCACACAACGCGGTATAGTAAGTATCCTCCGTCAATGATGTATGTCGCATTAGTGTTGTTAATATCAATATTTACCTTTTCAAAACAATCGTAAATGGCAGACTCCTGTGTTTTACGCATCTCGTTGTCATCAAATAACGATAAAGGGTAGGGAGCTAATTCATATATATATATTGTAACATATATATATATTATAATATATAATATATAACAACTCTAGAGATGTATATACGTGGCGTACTCATGCATATTATGACGATAACAACTTTTATAACTTTTTGAATCGGTATATCTCAGAAACGGTGGCTCGTAGGAAAAAAAGTATTGATACATTTTTTATTGATAATTTTATGATCTATAATTTTTGTACGTGGTACTTTTATGATAAAACTTACCGTTTTGTTGAAAATTGCATAAAAACTCATTTTTTTGGCCTTTGACCTTGAATAGAATTTTTTCCATACACGGGAATGATGGGGAACTTTCAAATATTATTTATAATTATGTTTTGAACAATTTTACTGATTTTCAGCTTGTTGGGATTTTATGTACCTTCACTATAATTTTTTGGTCTAGATTGACCGGACTACTTATATTTACTGGGGAAAAGTGCCCAGCTGAAGTGAAAAATGCTACGTATCGACATGCGCACGGGTGCGTTGAATCCTTGACTGCATCACTGCACACTTTTCCTCCACTAAATATAAAGCTGGATATTTTTTTCTATTGACTTATTCAGTTTACTATCATTTCAGTTCTTGCTGTATGATAGCTATGGTTTTTTCATGAAACACACCGCGTCCATGCAGCTTTGGATGATATATACGTATAACTTTTCTGCTCCAAAAGAGAATAATTCAAAAAATTTTATTAATATTTGTTTAATAAAAACATACTTGAAATAAAAATAAACATACATAGTGTACTAATATGTCAAACGTAATGAAATAATATATTAACAAATCTTTCAAATTTCGTGTTCTTCGGATTCATTTAGAAACATATCTAAATAATAACGTATCAAAAGACATAGAATTTTAATGCAAATCGAATTATCAATTATAAAAAAATGTACATGCTATATATAATTGTTATAAGTATTATTTAGTTCTATTTTTGAATTAAAATTATATAGATAGATTAAAAAGAGAATAATCGAAAACGTACATAGAAATAATGAAAAAAAAATTGAATGAGATAGAAATATATCAGTATTATTCTAACCTGCAGTACTTTTTTGGTCATCATCGATAGATATATCTCACCGTAGAACCATTTGAAATAAAATTTTCTCTCCTTTTCTTCCCAGCCAAAATCAGTCGGATATAATTTCGTTGGGACCCGAAAACGAGCGTGTGCTCAAATATTTGCTATATTCGTTGTCCGCAGCAAATGTTGGTGCAACTCAATTTTGCAGGGAGGTACAGCTGTTTCGTCGATATTATTTTTTGGTAAACGGAACTTCTTTGTTGATTTTTTTGAATCCATACATATTACACATATATTCTTCAATGATATCAAACATACTCTGCAACTCGTCGTCAGGTGCGTTGCTTGATTTGATGAAACTATCGATATATATTTCTGAACTGTGTAAAATTTTATACGGCCGGCTTTTTCCTTTCTTGTAAAATGACGGGTTATAGTCGCAACCTGTCAGGGCATGAAACGCCGGGTGCGCTGCGCTCAATTTAGGGCCTAACGTTTCAAATAGTTTGGTAATGTTAATAAAGCGCTGATTATTACAGACTCTGGCTTCCGTTAAAACTTTAGCATTATAACCGTCATCTCAGTATTGGAGCATCTTATCGTGACATGCGGGCCCGTGCGCATATCGAAGTGCAGCATCTTACACTGCATCAGCTGGACATTTTCCCCACTAAGTATGTAGCTGGATGTTTTTTTCGTTTAAGTTATCAACCTAAATAGTAGCTCACCAAATTTCAGCTTTTGCGGTATCAGTTTCAGCGTATATTTTTCACTTCTTTACGTGAAAAGCTGGGGCATAATCCCCTACTCTACATTCGGCTGAATCCGTTTTTTCATTTCCTTATAACATAATCAATATGTTAAGAAAGTTTCAGCTTTCATGGTATTAGTTTTTTCTTATTATTATTCTACGTGTGTGGGAGTCTGCTACACCACTCGGAAGTGCGCAAGCTGGTGGTCCATTTACTTACTAGTGATACCAAATAAAGCATAGGAAAAATTTTCAGCTTTTGTGAAATGACTAACTCTAAACTTGAAATAGAGGAAAATTAGATAGAACTCGATTTCAGTAATCAGGGTAGGTCGTCTAAAAAATTTGAGGGTAGGATTTCTCATGTCTTCTCATAGAATTTTTTTTATATGAACATGGGGTCTAGTGTGCTTCCTTTCCGGTCTACAGGGTGTTAAGAAAATAGAGTTTCTCCTAATATGTCGAAAACCATTGTGGATATTTTCCTCCAATTTCGGTTTGTGGTATCTAAGTTGGAGGCATACTTGTTTCATTAACAATTGTTTCTGTACTCAAACCAGTGGCATCAATACGTAAACGCCACTGAATTATTTGTCCAAAATAAATGGTACGCCATTGATTTTTTTAAACAACTTTCTAATAATTTTCCAACCTTTCTCAACAGAATTGGTCTCCCGAGTTTTTCTTATATATAGAACAGTTTTCGGAAAAATGTTAAATCAACTTCATCACATATCCCAAAACGCTACAAAGCGGACTGCAATCTACATTCCAAATGAATGTCAAGGTGTGCTTTGAAAATGTGTATTTTATAACACATCGACTTTACCAAATGTCAAAGGGACAATGCAGTTACTGTTAATGGAGAACGGTCGCTCTTTTTAGAGACATTTTCTCTGCCAGGCTGCTCTCAAAAAATGGAGATTTGAGTAGCCGCCTTATTCCCGTGATTTTTTCTTGTGGGGATACTTTGAAAAAATGATATCTACATCAATTGCCCACAAACGTAAAATACTTGAATTAAAATAATAGAGAAGAAATTGCGCAAATTCCAGCTGAAATATTACCCAAAATTATGCTACACGCTCAAAATAGTGTTGGTCTCTGTCTGACTTGTTGTAGCGGTCATTTTCTTGATATAGTTCTTCATAAATAATTTCACATGTTTTAATAACTAGTTTTCATTGGAAAAAAATAGGAAAAATTGTTTTCATATCCAAAGAATATCCAAAATTCAACAATTTATCATGTTCTAGTCCGTACATTTTTCCTAAAGCTTTTTCTCATCTGCCGATTAAAAGTTGGTACTCGTATATTGCATAATTTGATTGGATTTTGAATTCAGTCAATTATTCCTAATCCATTCAGATAATGTGAACCGAATCTAATAGATAACGGAATGGTCTAGAACTGTCAACTGGATGATGATACACAATACTTGACTTGTTATGTATGGCAAAATTTTGATTGGCTTCGCTATTGAGTACATTATTGTCACTTGTAATACATAATATTTTGTATCCAATTTGTTCTAATTTCAAAATAATTGAAAAAATATAAACTTACTGCGGTACCACTATGGGAATCAGTTTCTGTTAATGTTTTCACCATGAAATCTTCCACAGGGGTTGCGGATATCCATTGTTTTCGTATTTATCTTTAAGAAAACTTACCATTCGAACTTTTGTCCCATTTTTGTAATTTCCCTTGCAGCCTGGAGGACAACATTTATTCGGCATATGTAATCAACTAAAAACTTCAATAAACTGTACGTAAGACACAAAACGCGAGAAGAACCAACATAAACATTCACTCAGGAAGATATATTGCAACCCACTTTATTCATGATCATAATAACACTCATATACACGCTAATTTACAGGTAAAAATACGTCCTAATAATGCAACAGGTGCAACATATAATTTTTTCACATGAAATAGATAAAACTTTGTTGAATTGGAATACATATCCATCACATGTTACAGTCAATACCGGCTGCGCGCCAATAATGCTAAACGATACTGTCGTAAGCTCCGTGAGTCTCTTGTTGATGATGTTACACTGACTTTTGTATTCAGCGTATAGGCCTTGTACTATGAGGGTATTGGTACTGTTCAAGTTCAGTTTATTCATATGCTGAAAAGATCTGATATAAACAGAATGATCCTAGTATCCTCCGAATCCATTGCAACATTTAACTAGTCAAGCTGGAGAAGTATCTCGAAGTAGTCTATATTCAAAGTATAGTTTTAAGTCTCTGACATGGAGATGAATCTACCGTCTCCTAGAACTCGAGTGGAATAAGATTAGTTATGAGCCCTGCTTACATTGGATTTTATAGAGTAATATAGGTACCAACTGTAAACCTTTTATATTCTTGAGTAAAAACTTCAAGAATGATGTCTGTATTAAACTGTAATATCAAGTTTATATAGAAGTAATTTATAACAGGATAGAACAAAGTGGTGAATACATGAAGGTAATTTCCACGAAATGGGACTATACGGACGTGACTGAATGAATCACGTAAACAGTGCCATGTTTCCCAATCAGCAAGGGGTGCTGAAGATAAATCATATCAATAGATTCTGTTCGGCAAGAAAATTTCTTATAATTTTTTTTTAACACTGACATTCCATTGCTATATTTTATATGAATTCCATAATGGATTAGTTCATTTAAGTAGGTACATTATATTTATCAGTTTTTTTCATTCATTCTTTTATGTATGTTTTTGTTCATACTTCATACTGAAGTTATAAGTATAGGTAAAACAAGACATATTCATCATTTAGCATATTCAGCATATTGCTTCGTTCCTAATCAAACTAGTTTACTGTTTTGTAATTATTGACATTCATACACTAAAAGAGTTCACAACTGAAGATACACTATAACACTAATAATAAGGAAATAATCACCCACATCTACTAAGAATACTATCCAAGTTTATACCTCTCAGCTTTCAAGTAGCCATCATCAAGTTGCCATCATCAGAGGATAAACTAGATTAGAAAACAAAATGTACCTGTTTGAATACTATTTGGGGTAATACTGCAAACAACCCTCAGCTGGAGATAAATCTGAATTCAATACATTGCTTTTTCGCTTATACATACCCATCCCTTCTGAATCTTCTAAAACCTAGATATTTGTCCGTTCTATGTTTAACAAGTGATAAAGTTCCTTGAGCAATGGTGTGGACCTGTATTTGAAATGTGTCCTGCTAATGCTGATTTTTCACTAGTATTCTTCTTTATTCTAATTTGAACACGACCCACAATCAATTTTGCAAATTCCAGATTTGTCGAAATCGGAAACTTCATAGGAGGTACTGCCTAAGCGGTATTTATTTGGAGAACAAATTAAGTAATTTATTGATAACTGAGGGGTGAAACCTTTGAATTTCATCGACATGTTTTTGATTGCGTTTAATTCACTGTTTTGGTTAGGAATTAACTTATTTATCAAAGATTTGTCGTAACTATTATTTACTGAAGTTTCTCAACTCCGTTGTTGTAATTTTGTTAGCTCAAAGGAGAATTTAATAATCTGTAAACAAGACTATTGAATGAAGCTAACAATCTGCTTACCATCTTTTATAATATTAATGTCAAGAAAAAAAAGCTGGTGAATGATTTCTAATGCTACAGAGAATTCAATTGAATCAAGTTCTTCATTAAGCGTGAATCACTCAGAATTTCGACAATAGCATCGACATATCTGTGCCAAGCTTTTTGGAACTGATTTGATTTTGATTTTAAGAAGGTTTCAAGTTGGCCTAGAAAAATTTTCACCTGAAAAGTGGACAATGGATCCCTTGCACATCCGATTATTTGCTTGCAAAAATTTGTATTGGAAATAAAATAAATACTTTTGCTTCATATTCATACATAAAGATGTGAGGATCAAATATTCTCAACAGTTCATATCGGGGATATTATTATTTGGAAGCCGTTTCTCTAGAATGTTTATTGACTCAGGAATGAGGACAATGAACTATTATCTAATGGAACTGGGATATCAGCAGCTTCAAGTTTGATAGCTTCCAATTTTGAAACTATTGTCAAAGAACTTTTCACAGAATAACTTGATGGGGATTGGATGCTGCTTCACTAACCATCTTGCTATTTTATACCCGGGATAATTAATGTTTGAAATTATTAGTGTTATGGAATTACCCGGCTAACTGTATTGTTTACCTAACAACATTATATTATTAATTTTCGCACCCGACTATCAATTTCTTTTCCTCGCTGGGATATCAGAGTCAGCTGTCAGGGATACAAATCCTTGGTACATTTAGGAATTCAGGTTTAGAAACCTTCAGACCATCAATCAGTCAAAACGCCAGTGCCTCTAGACAGCTTGATTGGGTACAATGTGTTTCGCATCAACTACAACATGGATCATCATTCATCAACAATGCCCCTTAGTGTAAAAGTCTCTTCAGGTGACAGTGGGCTGTGACGAGGCCTGTTACCAGCTCCACACCTTTTCTGTCTATGAAGTGGAGGGTTTTAAATCATGTTGGTGAGAACATTCGAACCTAAAGCTTAACTTGCCTCATACCAGGGACAAAATGAGCCTAGAAGTCGTCCTACAGATGCAAAGCACTCTCATGACCACTCGGCTGTCGGTGCAGATATAAATCTACCTACCTCGGTGTCTTTTGTCTCAGGTTCTCCAGGACACAGATCCAGATTGCACAGACCTCGTTCCGGAAAATCAGAATGCATGCCTCCAGATCCACCAGCATTTTCCGTGTCTGCGGACCACACGAAAGATTTAGGAACCTAGTTATATCTAGTTTGAGAAACCACTGATTCTCCCAACAATTAAGAGAACTCGGTCTATATTCACACAGCTTGTGGTCTATCGATGCTGAGTAATTCCTTCAGAAACTTTTGGTATCTGTAAATCCTTCAACCGAAGCTTATGAATGAAACTGGTAATATTTTAATTACTCGGTTTAATCACGTTCGATACGATACATTATGATTCCTATACGACATAGGACACTCTATTTCAATAATATTCATGCGAACGAACACCTTAAACACACAGATGTTCACATGAAAAAACTCATCGTGAATTAGATACACTACATTCTACTGCATCAATAGTGAAGAACAAAATCATTGATCTCATGCATATTAATATACAGTGAATTAGAGGCTAAGCCTATCAGCTACAATTACTATCAGGAATTCATCCATCTGATGTGCTGTGCATTTCGGAACCTTGGCTTACATGTGAAGAAATAAAATATCTAAACTTGGATAACTATGTACTAGTTAATAATTTCTGCAGAAAGTTTCATAAACATGGTGGTGCTTATGTCTTTACGAAAAATCACCTACATGTGAAAGCGTTCTTTTTCAATAAATCACTAAAAAAAGATTTTGAAGTCACCATCGTAACAGGAAAAATTGAAAAATTTATTTATATTATCTGTATATAGCTCACCAAACTGTAAAATATAGGATTTTATAGAAGGAAGTATGATCTCACGTGCAGTATCTTTCAACCTAATAACAGTTTCATCGTTTCTGATATGAACATTGATTCACTAGTAATTAGTAATAATCATACTCATTTATTGAAAACGTTCTCTGAATTCAATATGAAAAACAATGTAACCGTACTCACACGCGTTACAAGTACATCATCTACTAGCATATATGTAATTCATTCCAATTTTACTGCCGTTTCAACGTATAGTCTAGTGAAGATACGACTTTCACTTCGAAATTTTCCTGCTATTGATGGATTTGGACGTTTTTGGGCTCAAAATGTTCGGGAGAGAGGTACGAGTCAGAAGACACCATTTTAAACCTGCGCATTTCATTTTCCGATTTGTTAACTAACAATTATGCCTTTTTTAATTGTTAATTTGGACCGATAATAATTAATAAATATATTTCATCGAACAATATATGAGGAAATTGGCTGTAAATGGTTAATCGGAGGTTTTAAAGGTCGCTGATCACGAATCTAACATCAGAATTGGGAAATTCGACACTCTTGGCCGGGAAACTCGATATTTTCATGGAAATTACCAAAATCTGTAAATGTTGAATGATGGACGTAAGACAATTCACTCGAGGGTCTTAGAGGTCGCTGATCATGAATCCGATATCAGAATCGGAAAATTTTATACTGTTGACCGGAAAACTCGACATTTTCATGGGAATTACCTAAATCTGTAAATATTGAATTAAGGACGTCAAAAAATTCACTAGCGGGTTTTGGAGGTCGCTGATCATGAATCCGATATCAGAATCGGAAAATTCGACACTCGTGGCCGAAAACTCGACATTTTCATGGAAATTAACAAAATCTGTAAATGTTGAATTAAGGACGTAAAAAAATTCACTCGGGGCTTTTCGAGGTCGCTGATCATGAATCCGATATAAGAATCGGAAAATTCGACACTCGTGGCCGGAAAACTCGACATTTCCATGGAAATTATTAAAATCTGTAAATGTTGAATAAGGGACGTCAAAAAATTCACTCGGGGGTTTTCGAGGTCGCTGATCATGAATCCGATATCAGAATCGGAAAATTTTATACTGTTGACCGGAAAACTCGACGTTTTCATGGGAATTACCTAAATCTGTAAATATTGAATTAAGGACGTCAAAAAATTCACTCGCGGGTTCTGGAGGTCGCTGATCATGAATCCGATATCAGAATCGGAAAATTCGACACTCGTGGCCGAAAACTCGACATTTTCATGGAAATTAACAAAATCTGTAAATGTTGAATTAAGGACGTCAAAAAATTCACTCGGGGGTTTTCGAGGTCGCTGATCATGAATCCGATATCAGAATCGGAAAATTCGACACTCGTGGCCGAAAACTCGACATTTCCATGGAGATTACCGAAATCTGTAAATGTTGATTTGAGGACGTCAAAAAATTCACTCGGGGGTTTTCGAGGTCGCTGATCACGAATCCGATATCAGAATCGGAAAAATCGACACTCGTGGCCGGAAAACTCGACATTTTCATGGAAATTAACAAAATCTGTAAATATTGAATTAATGACGTCAAAAAATTCACTCGGGGGTTTTGGAGGTCGCTGATCATGAATCCGATATCAGAATCGGAAAATTCGACACTCGTGGCCGGAAAACTCGACATTTTCATGGAAATTAACAAAATCTGTAAATGTTGAATTAAGGACGTCAAAAAATTCACTCGAGGGTTTTCGAGGTCGCTGATCATGAATCCGATATCAGAATCGGAAAATTCGACACTCGTGACCGGAAAACTCGACATTTCCATGGAAATTATTGAAATCTGTAAATGTTGAATTAACGACGTCAAAAAATTCACTCGGAGGTTTTCGAGGTCGCTGATCATGAATCCGATATCAGAATCGGAAAATTCGACACTCGTGGCCGGAAAACTCGACATTTCCATGGAAATTAACAAAATCTGTAAATGTTGAATTAAGGACGTAAAAAAATTCACTCGGGGCTTTTCGAGGTCGCTGATCATGAATCCGATATCAGAATCGGAAAATTCGACACTCGTGGCCGAAAAACTCGACATTTCCATGGAAATTATCAAAATCTGTAAATGTTGAATTAAGGACGTAAAAAAATTCACTCGGGGCTTTTCGAGGTCGCTGATCATGAATCCGATATCAGAATCGGAAAAATTCATACTGTTGACCGGAAAACTCGACATTTTCATGGGAATTACCTAAATCTGTAAATATTGAATTAAGGACGTCAAAAAATTCACTCGGGGGTTTTCGAGGTCGCTGATCATGAATCCGATATCAGAATCGGAAAATTCGACACTCGTGGCCGAAAACTCGACATTTCCATGGAGATTACCGAAATCTGTAAATGTTGATTTGAGGACGTCAAAAAATTCACTCGGGGGTTTTCGAGGTCGCTGATCACGAATCCGATATCAGAATCGGAAAAATCGACACTCGTGGCCGGAAAACTCGACATTTTCATGGAAATTATCAAAATCTGTAAATATTGAATTAATGACGTCAAAAAATTCACTCGGGGGTTTTGGAGGTCGCTGATCATGAATCCGATATCAGAATCGGAAAATTCGACACTCGTGGCCGGAAAACTCGACATTTTCATGGAAATTAACAAAATCTGTAAATGTTGAATTAAGGACGTCAAAAAATTCACTCGGGGGTTTTCGAGGTCGCTGATCATGAATCCGATATCAGAATCGGAAAATTCGACACTCGTGACCGGAAAACTCGACATTTCCATGGAAATTATTGAAATCTGTAAATGTTGAATTAACGACGTCAAAAAATTCACTCGGAGGTTTTCGAGGTCGCTGATCATGAATCCGATATCAGAATCGGAAAATTCGACACTCGTGGCCGGAAAACTCGACATTTCCATGGAAATTAACAAAATCTGTAAATGTTGAATTAAGGACGTAAAAAAATTCACTCGGGGCTTTTCGAGGTCGCTGATCATGAATCCGATATCAGAATCGGAAAATTCGACACTCGTGGCCGAAAAACTCGACATTTCCATGGAAATTATCAAAATCTGTAAATGTTGAATTAAGGACGTAAAAAAATTCACTCGGGGCTTTTCGAGGTCGCTGATCATGAATCCGATATCAGAATCGGAAAAATTTATACTGTTGACCGGAAAACTCGACATTTTCATGGGAATTACCTAAATCTGTAAATATTGAATTAAGGACGTCAAAAAATTCACTCGCGGGTTTTGGAGGTAAAATATAGGATTTTATAGAAGGAAGTATGATCTCACGTGCAGTATCTTTCAACCTAATAACAGTTTCATCGTTTCTGATATGAACATTGATTCACTAGTAATTAGTAATAATCATACTCATTTATTGAAAACGTTCTCTGAATTCAATATGAAAAACAATGTTACCGTACTCACACGCGTTACAAGTACATCATCTACTAGCATATATGTAATTCATTCCAATTTTACTGCCGTTTCAACGTATAGTCTAGTGAAGATACGACTTTCACTTCGAAATTTTCCTGCTATTGATGGATTTGGACGTTTTTGGGCTCAAAATGTTCGGGAGAGAGGTACGAGTCAGAAGACACCATTTTAAACCTGCGCATTTCATTTTCCGATTTGTTAACTAACAATTATGCCTTTTTTAATTGTTAATTTGGACCGATAATAATTAATAAATATATTTCATCGAACAATATATGAGGAAATTGGCTGTAAATGGTTAATCGGAGGTTTTAAAGGTCGCTGATCACGAATCTAACATCAGAATTGGGAAATTCGACACTCTTGGCCGGGAAACTCGATATTTTCATGGAAATTACCAAAATCTGTAAATGTTGAATCATGGACGTAAGACAATTCACTCGAGGGTCTTAGAGGTCGCTGATCATGAATCCGATATCAGAATCGGAAAATTTTATACTGTTGACCGGAAAACTCGACATTTTCATGGGAATTACCTAAATCTGTAAATATTGAATTAAGGACGTCAAAAAATTCACTAGCGGGTTTTGGAGGTCGCTGATCATGAATCCGATATCAGAATCGGAAAATTCGACACTCGTGGCCGAAAACTCGACATTTTCATGGAAATTATCAAAATCTGTAAATGTTGAATTAAGGACGTAAAAAAATTCACTCGGGGCTTTTCGAGGTCGCTGATCATGAATCCGATATCAGAATCGGAAAAATTCATACTGTTGACCGGAAAACTCGACATTTTCATGGGAATTACCTAAATCTGTAAATATTGAATTAAGGACGTCAAAAAATTCACTCGGGGGTTTTCGAGGTCGCTGATCATGAATCCGATATCAGAATCGGAAAATTCGACACTCGTGGCCGAAAACTCGACATTTCCATGGAGATTACCGAAATCTGTAAATGTTGATTTGAGGACGTCAAAAAATTCACTCGGGGGTTTTCGAGGTCGCTGATCACGAATCCGATATCAGAATCGGAAAAATCGACACTCGTGGCCGGAAAACTCGACATTTTCATGGAAATTATCAAAATCTGTAAATATTGAATTAATGACGTCAAAAAATTCACTCGGGGGTTTTGGAGGTCGCTGATCATGAATCCGATATCAGAATCGGAAAATTCGACACTCGTGGCCGGAAAACTCGACATTTTCATGGAAATTAACAAAATCTGTAAATGTTGAATTAAGGACGTCAAAAAATTCACTCGGGGGTTTTCGAGGTCGCTGATCATGAATCCGATATCAGAATCGGAAAATTCGACACTCGTGACCGGAAAACTCGACATTTCCATGGAAATTATTGAAATCTGTAAATGTTGAATTAACGACGTCAAAAAATTCACTCGGAGGTTTTCGAGGTCGCTGATCATGAATCCGATATCAGAATCGGAAAATTCGACACTCGTGGCCGGAAAACTCGACATTTCCATGGAAATTAACAAAATCTGTAAATGTTGAATTAAGGACGTAAAAAAATTCACTCGGGGCTTTTCGAGGTCGCTGATCATGAATCCGATATCAGAATCGGAAAATTCGACACTCGTGGCCGAAAAACTCGACATTTCCATGGAAATTATCAAAATCTGTAAATGTTGAATTAAGGACGTAAAAAAATTCACTCGGGGCTTTTCGAGGTCGCTGATCATGAATCCGATATCAGAATCGGAAAAATTTATACTGTTGACCGGAAAACTCGACATTTTCATGGGAATTACCTAAATCTGTAAATATTGAATTAAGGACGTCAAAAAATTCACTCGCGGGTTTTGGAGGTAAAATATAGGATTTTATAGAAGGAAGTATGATCTCACGTGCAGTATCTTTCAACCTAATAACAGTTTCATCGTTTCTGATATGAACATTGATTCACTAGTAATTAGTAATAATCATACTCATTTATTGAAAACGTTCTCTGAATTCAATATGAAAAACAATGTTACCGTACTCACACGCGTTACAAGTACATCATCTACTAGCATATATGTAATTCATTCCAATTTTACTGCCGTTTCAACGTATAGTCTAGTGAAGATACGACTTTCACTTCGAAATTTTCCTGCTATTGATGGATTTGGACGTTTTTGGGCTCAAAATGTTCGGGAGAGAGGTACGAGTCAGAAGACACCATTTTAAACCTGCGCATTTCATTTTCCGATTTGTTAACTAACAATTATGCCTTTTTTAATTGTTAATTTGGACCGATAATAATTAATAAATATATTTCATCGAACAATATATGAGGAAATTGGCTGTAAATGGTTAATCGGAGGTTTTAAAGGTCGCTGATCACGAATCTAACATCAGAATTGGGAAATTCGACACTCTTGGCCGGGAAACTCGATATTTTCATGGAAATTACCAAAATCTGTAAATGTTGAATCATGGACGTAAGACAATTCACTCGAGGGTCTTAGAGGTCGCTGATCATGAATCCGATATCAGAATCGGAAAATTTTATACTGTTGACCGGAAAACTCGACATTTTCATGGGAATTACCTAAATCTGTAAATATTGAATTAAGGACGTCAAAAAATTCACTAGCGGGTTTTGGAGGTCGCTGATCATGAATCCGATATCAGAATCGGAAAATTCGACACTCGTGGCCGAAAACTCGACATTTTCATGGAAATTAACAAAATCTGTAAATGTTGAATTAAGGACGTAAAAAAATTCACTCGGGGCTTTTCGAGGTCGCTGATCATGAATCCGATATAAGAATCGGAAAATTCGACACTCGTTCCCGGAAAACTCGACATTTCCATGGAAATTATTAAAATCTGTAAATGTTGAATAAGGGACGTCAAAAAATTCACTCGGGGGTTTTCGAGGTCGCTGATCATGAATCCGATATCAGAATCGGAAAATTTTATACTGTTGACCGGAAAACTCGACGTTTTCATGGGAACTACCTAAATCTGTAAATATTGAATTAAGGACGTCAAAAAATTCACTCGCGGGTTCTGGAGGTCGCTGATCATGAATCCGATATCAGAATCGGAAAATTCGACACTCGTGGCCGAAAACTCGACATTTTCATGGAAATTAACAAAATCTGTAAATGTTGAATTAAGGACGTCAAAAAATTCACTCGGGGGTTTTCGAGGTCGCTGATCATGAATCCGATATCAGAATCGGAAAATTCGACACTCGTGGCCGAAAACTCGACATTTCCATGGAGATTACCGAAATCTGTAAATGTTGATTTGAGGACGTCAAAAAATTCACTCGGGGGTTTTCGAGGTCGCTGATCACGAATCCGATATCAGAATCGGAAAAATCGACACTCGTGGCCGGAAAACTCGACATTTTCATGGAAATTAACAAAATCTGTAAATATTGAATTAATGACGTCAAAAAATTCACTCGGGGGTTTTGGAGGTCGCTGATCATGAATCCGATATCAGAATCGGAAAATTCGACACTCGTGGCCGGAAAACTCGACATTTTCATGGAAATTAACAAAATCTGTAAATGTTGAATTAAGGACGTCAAAAAATTCACTCGGGGGTTTTCGAGGTCGCTGATCATGAATCCGATATCAGAATCGGAAAATTCGACACTCGTGACCGGAAAACTCGACATTTCCATGGAAATTATTGAAATCTGTAAATGTTGAATTAACGACGTCAAAAAATTCACTCGGAGGTTTTCGAGGTCGCTGATCATGAATCCGATATCAGAATCGGAAAATTCGACACTCGTGGCCGGAAAACTCGACATTTCCATGGAAATTAACAAAATCTGTAAATGTTGAATTAAGGACGTAAAAAAATTCACTCGGGGCTTTTCGAGGTCGCTGATCATGAATCCGATATCAGAATCGGAAAATTCGACACTCGTGGCCGAAAAACTCGACATTTCCATGGAAATTATCAAAATCTGTAAATGTTGAATTAAGGACGTAAAAAAATTCACTCGGGGCTTTTCGAGGTCGCTGATCATGAATCCGATATCAGAATCGGAAAAATTTATACTGTTGACCGGAAAACTCGACATTTTCATGGGAATTACCTAAATCTGTAAATATTGAATTAAGGACGTCAAAAAATTCACTCGCGGGTTTTGGAGGTCGCTGATCATGAATCCGATATCAGAATCGGAAAATTCGACACTCGTGGCCGAAAACTCGACATTTTCATGGAAATTATTAAAATCTGTAAATGTTGAATAAGGGACGTCAAAAAATTCACTCGGGGGTTTTCGAGGTCGCTGATCATGAATCCGATATCAGAATCGGAAAATTTTATACTGTTGACCGGAAAACTCGACGTTTTCATGGGAATTACCTAAATCTGTAAATATTGAATTAAGGACGTCAAAAAATTCACTCGCGGGTTCTGGAGGTCGCTGATCATGAATCCGATATCAGAATCGGAAAATTCGACACTCGTGGCCGAAAACTCGACATTTTCATGGAAATTAACAAAATCTGTAAATGTTGAATTAAGGACGTCAAAAAATTCACTCGGGGGTTTTCGAGGTCGCTGATCATGAATCCGATATCAGAATCGGAAAATTCGACACTCGTGGCCGAAAACTCGACATTTCCATGGAGATTACCGAAATCTGTAAATGTTGAATTGAGGACGTCAAAAAATTCACTCGGGGGTTTTCGAGGTCGCTGATCACGAATCCGATATCAGAATCGGAAAAATCGACACTCGTGGCCGGAAAACTCGACATTTTCATGGAAATTAACAAAATCTGTAAATATTGAATTAATGACGTCAAAAAATTCACTCGGGGGTTTTGGAGGTCGCTGATCATGAATCCGATATCAGAATCGGAAAATTCGACACTCGTGGCCGGAAAATTCGACATTTTCATGGAAATTAACAAAATCTGTAAATGTTGAATTAAGGACGTCAAAAAATTCACTCGGGGGTTTTCGAGGTCGCTGATCATGAATCCGATATCAGAATCGGAAAATTCGACACTCGTGACCGGAAAACTCGACATTTCCATGGAAATTATTAAAATCTGTAAATGTTGAATAAGGGACGTCAAAAAATTCACTCGGGGGTTTTCGAGGTCGCTGATCATGAATCCGATATCAGAATCGGAAAATTTTATACTGTTGACCGGAAAACTCGACGTTTTCATGGGAACTACCTAAATCTGTAAATATTGAATTAAGGACGTCAAAAAATTCACTCGCGGGTTCTGGAGGTCGCTGATCATGAATCCGATATCAGAATCGGAAAATTCGACACTCGTGGCCGAAAACTCGACATTTTCATGGAAATTAACAAAATCTGTAAATGTTGAATTAAGGACTGTAATAATCCGGGGGATTATTATTTTTTTTTTACGATTGAATCAAAGTAGCGTAAGCATGAGCAAACTCCCGAAAATTAAGCCACTCTAAGTAAACCAGGAATACTTGACACATGAGAGTACAACTCAAATCATTCCGTAGAGTGTAGTTCCGTTTTTACGGGCATTTCAAATCTAAAATTTCTAAATTCCTGACAGGAACAGACTATACATATACATTCTATATTCAACAATTAGAGTTTTATTCAGATTGAAATAATGGAATTCCTGTCTGGCGCCAGAGATACGCCATCTAATACCTTTTACAAGTTGTACGTGATTTTTAAGAATTAGAGCCTTCGAGGCGCTATTCCGCGGACCTTGCACTTTCTACGCATACGGAGTTAATTACTTAGTCAGCAGGGTTTGGAGAAATCATTTTTTGTGGTCACTCACTGCCCCTCGATGTGGGAATACAGGCAACTCTAAATACAGATTTGTGTATTAGTGCAAGGTGCAACGGGATACAACCAACTTCATTGGTCCGTTTGAATTTTATGTTAGCGAATCAGGAAGCCAATTCCGGGGGGGAGACAAATTATAAAAATGAAAACTCTTTTACAGTTCCAGTTCTTTTTTTTCGTGCCTTGTTGGGTAAGCTAGTTCATTGTACATATAGCTCAGTCTCTCTCTCAAAGTCAGATCCTTTAATTCTTTTAATTAATATTTTTTAACGTAGTCAATTGATTGTTTTTGTTGTATTACAAGTTACAAGATTTCTAATTTTTGCAACTATATTACTCTTTCGTTATTACTCAAAGTAAATTAAGTCATTCAAATCAATTTGTATCATTCTTATAGTTTATTTTCATTCACCTTAAATCATTTCAAGTACCAGTTCAAGAGAACTTACATTTTACTTTAATATCATTTGCTATTTAGGGAATATTATTTGGTAACTAGAATCTGTAATAACCTATAAAAGAAATTGTGGAGAACGTCATTAGTAACTTGATGATAGAAGTCTATAGTAATTTGATATTTTGGAGAATTTGTTGCCTTTAACGTTTAGATAATTTTGATCTGGGTGCGAGAGAGAACTAGCTTCGTGGTGTAATTTATAAAATTAACAAAAAGACGCCGCGTAATACATTTTGTGTAAGCCGTGAAGTGTAAGCTCAAGTGTCTAAGTTACCCTGTGGATTAAGGATTAAGTACTAAGTCAGGGTAAGTCTTTAGAGAAAGCTGTTTAGTCTGTGTTCAAGCTAAAAAATTCTGAGGTCACCACCCCGGTAATTGTAAGCATTAATAGGGTATTTTGACTTGCTAGAAGCGTAGCGATCCATCTGCGAATTTCTCATATTTTATAGTGTATTTAAGGGACCTACTTAGGATAGGTATAATTGGAATCAGTGTTACCGTAATTGTAGGGTCAAAGATATAATTATTTGGGGATAGCTCACTATTCAAAAGTTGCTACAAGGGTAGTTATTATTATTATTAATTTTTATCTGGAAGTTCAAGGGGTCTAAAAACCCCTATTGAGACCCTGATCTTTAAGGACAGGGAGAGTTAGCCATCAGCGGCTAATTTGACAGAAAGTGTTTGAGTTCATCGGGACAACTAGAGTTTCATTGTATTGATTATTTGTTGTGTAATTCACTCGATCTACCGATACATAACGAACCAGGTAGCTGTGGATAAAAACAACAGGGGATCTATTTAGAGAGTCACCCTTCGGGGATCTCAATCTCACTATCAGTGGCCCCTCTGGTTCACTTTATAACCATAGTTACTCCATCAGAGTGGTAGATCCATTTCAGAATTAAGGTTAGCCCCCAAAGAAACAACTCCCTGGCTTCGTTACATCAGGCAAATCAATAATTCACTGATTGATCGGTCTCGATAAAGTCTTATGCAATTTATTATATATTGTTTTTTTTATATACTATTCAGATATCTAGCATCAAAATTAAATTGGCTTAATTTAAATTCATTGTTTGTTCTTGTTGGTTATATGACATATTTTTCCCTTTAAGTTTATATGTATGGGACTTAGTATATATACTTATATATACATCCGTGTAATCTTTATTGTTTTATTTTGTATACAATTAACTTTTCTCCAATATACAACTTATACTGTTCTCATTGTTCTTCATTGAAACACCATCCCTTAGATAACCTTGTAGTGGAGGTGAACAATCCTGTCGTGTTTGTCACTCCGAACATCTTCAGCAACGTGAAGCTGTCATACTAGCCTAGTGTATAAATCGGCCAGGAAGGGCCCCGCTACTAAACTATTTATACCAAGTGCTACTGGAGAGGAACTCCTTCGAGTCTAGTTCCGTTCCCTGAACTATTCTCTAAAACATCTGTAAAAGGGGACTGGTGGCAGCTAATTTTAAACCATACTACCAACGACAGGGCACTTCTCGTAGTGTACCCTGCATTCTACTATCTCTGCAACCCTCGAGTTGCATAGAAGGGTAGCTATCATAGCAATAGTTACAATAAGGTTTTCACTCTCCGTAGCCTCATTGGATCCCATAGGGCTTTGACCTGAGGGAACAATAAAAATACATAACCTAGTAATATCTGAGCTGAATTTGGTTTACCTGGCTTGTGTGCAATAACCATATAAATAAGTTTATTCAATTGCTCCCAAATACCAGCTTTTCAGATTATTACAGGACGTCAAAAAATTCACTCGGGGGTTTTCGAGGTCGCTGATCATGAATCCGATATCAGAATCGGAAAATTCGACACTCGTGGCCGAAAACTCGACATTTCCATGGAGATTACCGAAATCTGTAAATGTTGATTTGAGGACGTCAAAAAATTCACTCGGGGGTTTTCGAGGTCGCTGATCACGAATCCGATATCAGAATCGGAAAAATCGACACTCGTGGCCGGAAAACTCGACATTTTCATGGAAATTAACAAAATCTGTAAATATTGAATTAATGACGTCAAAAAATTCACTCGGGGGTTTTGGAGGTCGCTGATCATGAATCCGATATCAGAATCGGAAAATTCGACACTCGTGGCCGGAAAACTCGACATTTTCATGGAAATTAACAAAATCTGTAAATGTTGAATTAAGGACGTCAAAAAATTCACTCGGGGGTTTTCGAGGTCGCTGATCATGAATCCGATATCAGAATCGGAAAATTCGACACTCGTGACCGGAAAACTCGACATTTCCATGGAAATTATTGAAATCTGTAAATGTTGAATTAACGACGTCAAAAAATTCACTCGGAGGTTTTCGAGGTCGCTGATCATGAATCCGATATCAGAATCGGAAAATTCGACACTCGTGGCCGGAAAACTCGACATTTCCATGGAAATTAACAAAATCTGTAAATGTTGAATTAAGGACGTAAAAAAATTCACTCGGGGCTTTTCGAGGTCGCTGATCATGAATCCGATATCAGAATCGGAAAATTCGACACTTGTGGCCGAAAAACTCGACATTTCCATGGAAATTATCAAAATCTGTAAATGTTGAATTAAGGACGTAAAAAAATTCACTCGGGGCTTTTCGAGGTCGCTGATCATGAATCCGATATCAGAATCGGAAAAATTTATACTGTTGACCGGAAAACTCGACATTTTCATGGGAATTACCTAAATCTGTAAATATTGAATTAAGGACGTCAAAAAATTCACTCGCGGGTTTTGGAGGTCGCTGATCATGAATCCGATATCAGAATCGGAAAATTCGACACTCGTGGCCGAAAACTCGACATTTTCATGGAAATTATTAAAATCTGTAAATGTTGAATAAGGGACGTCAAAAAATTCACTCGGGGGTTTTCGAGGTCGCTGATCATGAATCCGATATCAGAATCGGAAAATTTTATACTGTTGACCGGAAAACTCGACGTTTTCATGGGAATTACCTAAATCTGTAAATATTGAATTAAGGACGTCAAAAAATTCACTCGCGGGTTCTGGAGGTCGCTGATCATGAATCCGATATCAGAATCGGAAAATTCGACACTCGTGGCCGAAAACTCGACATTTTCATGAAAATTAACAAAATCTGTAAATGTTGAATTAAGGACGTCAAAAAATTCACTCGGGGGTTTTCGAGGTCGCTGATCATGAATCCGATATCAGAATCGGAAAATTCGACACTCGTGGCCGAAAACTCGACATTTCCATGGAGATTACCGAAATCTGTAAATGTTGAATTGAGGACGTCAAAAAATTCACTCGGGGGTTTTCGAGGTCGCTGATCACGAATCCGATATCAGAATCGGAAAAATCGACACTCGTGGCCGGAAAACTCGACATTTTCATGGAAATTAACAAAATCTGTAAATATTGAATTAATGACGTCAAAAAATTCACTCGGGGGTTTTGGAGGTCGCTGATCATGAATCCGATATCAGAATCGGAAAATTCGACACTCGTGGCCGGAAAACTCGACATTTTCATGGAAATTAACAAAATCTGTAAATGTTGAATTAAGGACGTCAAAAAATTCACTCGGGGGTTTTCGAGGTCGCTGATCATGAATCCGATATCAGAATCGGAAAATTCGACACTCGTGACCGGAAAACTCGACATTTCCATGGAAATTATTAAAATCTGTAAATGTTGAATTAACGACGTCAAAAAATTCACTCGGAGGTTTTCGAGGTCGCTGATCATGAATCCGATATCAGAATCGGAAAATTCGACACTCGTGGCCGGAAAACTCGACATTTCCATGGAAATTAACAAAATCTGTAAATGTTGAATTAAGGACGTAAAAAAATTCACTCGGGGCTTTTCGAGGTCGCTGATCATGAATCCGATATCAGAATCGGAAAATTCGACACTCGTGGCCGAAAAACACGACATTTCCATGGAAATTATCAAAATCTGTAAATGTTGAATTAAGGACGTAAAAAAATTCACTCGGGGCTTTTCGAGGTCGCTGATCATGAATCCGATATCAGAATCGGAAAATTTTATATTGTTGACCGGAAAACTCGACATTTTCATGGGAATTACCTAAATCTGTAAATATTGAATTAAGGACGTCAAAAAATTCACTCGCGGGTTTTGGAGGTCGCTGATCATGAATCCGATATCAGTTGTTGACCGGAAAACTCGACGTTTTCATGGGAATTACCTAAATCTGTAAATATTGAATTAAGGACGTCAAAAAATTCACTCGCGGGTTTTGGAGGTCGCTGATCATGAATCCGATATCAGAATCGGAAAATTCGACACTCGTGGCCGGAAAACTCGACATTTTCATGGAAATTAACAAAATCTGTGAATGTTGAATTAAGGACGTCAAAAAATTCACTCGGGGGTTTTCGAGGTCGCTGATCATGAATCCGATATCAGAATCGGAAAATTCGACACTCGTGGCCGGAAAACTCGACATTTCCATGGAAATTATTAAAATCTGTAAATGTTGAATTAACGACGTCAAAAAATTCACTCGGAGGTTTTCGAGGTCGCTGATCATGAATCCGATATCAGAATCGGAAAATTCGACACTCGTGGCCGGAAAACTCGACATTTCCATGGAAATTATTAAAATCTGTAAATGTTGAATTAAGGACGTCAAAAAATTCACTCGGGGGTTTTCGAGGTCGCTGATCACGAATCCGATATCAGAATTGGAAAAATCGACACTCGTGGCCATAAAACTCGATATTTTCATGGGAATTACCGAAATCTGTAAATGTTGAATTAGGGACGTCACAAAATTCACCCGGAGTTTTCGAGGTCGCTGATTACGAATCCGATATCAGAATCGGAAAATTCTATACTGTTGACCAGAAAACTCGACATTTTCATGGAAAAATAGAACCCAAATCTTTGAAATAATTACGAATTTTTAAAATAAATTATGAATTACTAATAAGTGAATCGAATGAATGAATTATGAATTTCCAATGAATGACTGAATGAATTATGAATTTTTCAAAAAAAAATTTTGAATGACTAATAAATGAATCGATGAAAGAATTACTGAATGAATTCTGAATCTCTTGAAATAAATTTTTGTTATTTTTATTAGAGAAAAATAAATATATATATACAAATCAGCTTATCATTACTACTCTTATCATACATTATAAATTATTATAGCATACTATGAAAATTTCAGTCATTAGCATCATGATCAGTGTCATTATCACTAACTTTTTCTTGGCTGATATCCATACATTCATGGACCAAATCCAAAGGTTCATCAAAATCTGTTGGATAGGGTCATAATTGGCTGCTTGTCTTTCTGATATCTCTATTGGGCAATTTGAACAATCCATCCCCGAGCAATGTATACAAGCCGCACTACAGCGCAACCCAACCTTCAAACAACTACAATTTTTTGTGCATCCTGTCTTGCACGAACGAAAAATTATTTTTATCAGTTCATCTGGTATAAATAGGCATCAGACATTTTCTTTGATCATCATATTTCCAACCCCAGTCAGTTGAATTCAACTCATTGCACAATTTTGGACTTGTAAGTAAACTCTTCTTATATGAAATTAATTGCAGCCACCTCGAGTGAATGGTTTGTAAGCTCCTAATTCAACACTTACAGATTTTGAAAATGTCAAGTTCACCAGCAAACAATGTCGAATTCCTTTAAATACTTTAACTGGGGTCAATAGATATTCTCTTACAATATTCCCGATATTTAAAAGATTTAATCGTACAGTAAATCAAGTTTTAATTGTGAGAAACCCGAGTCTCATAAAGCACCACCTACCGACGATAATGTCAAACATATTTACCAAAATAAGTCTCAAAAAATCCATCGAACATATTAATCTCAAAAACGGATGTTGATCAGAGACCCCAAAAACCCATATAGAAACATATTACTCACAATAAATGAACAAAGTAGTTTTGCAACACTAAAGTTGCCACTTGTAGTGATATTATGCGCCCCCAAATGCTTCGTAAGAAATTTTAAACTTCATGATTCATGGTCAGCGACCTCGAAAACCCTCGAGTGTATTTTTTGACGTCCTTAATTCAACATTTACAGATTTTGGTAATTTCCGTGCAAAGGTCGAGTTTTCTGGCCAAGAGTGTCGAATTTTCCGATTCTGATATCGGATTCGTGATCAGCGACCTCGAAAACCCCCGAGTGAATTTTCTTACGTCCATGATTCAACATTTACAGATTTTGGTAATTTCCATGAAAATAACGAGTTTTCAGGTCAAGACTGTCGAATTTTTCGATTCTGATGTTAGATTCGTGATCAGCGACCTTGAAAACCTCCGAGTAACCATTTTCAGCCACTTTCCTCATATATTGTTTCATGAAATTATATTTGTTAATTATCGGTCCAAATTAACAATTAAAAAAGGCTTAATTGTTAGTTAACAAATCGGAAAATGAGAAGCCCAGGTTCAAAATGGGGTCTTCTGACTCGTATCGCTTTCCCGAACATTTTGAGCCCAAAAACTTCCAAATCCATCAATAGCAGCAAAATTTCTTCATTTTTCATTTACTTGGCTTATTTTGACTAGACTAGTACCCACCTATTTCAGACCATAAATTCCAGACATGTACATTTTCAGTATCAAATCAAGCATACATCTTCAATATTATCCACTACAAAAGTGATCATAGAGAATCTAATTGGAATAGCCTTTCGTAATTTACTGTTACAGGATGAATGGGCTGATACATTTCAATCAAAAGACGTTCGATGAATCCTTTACTTTATTCTTTAGTACTTTCAACACTCACTTTGATAAGATGGGACAGAAAGATACTACAAGACCTAGGTTTGATACTAAACTCACCGAACTGCATCATTCATTATGCGATTTTACTAAAGTAGCAAATACCAAAAATAATATAGAAGTCGAGGATAGGCATAGGGGATTAAAATCATTATATAAACATGAGATCCTGCTTGTAAAACGACATTGTAATGATAATAGATTGAATAGAGCCCCTAATATTAGTGAATAAATTCGGAATATAGTTATTGAAGTAAGAAATGATAATACTAATAATTCTTCAATTAAATTAAACATAAATAACTCGACAATATGTAACGAACAACAAATATACAATGAATTTAACCGTTTCTGAACCTAATTTCAATATCCGTGATATTCCCCCTCTTATTGACGAAACATTCTTTCCACATCTGATTCTGCTACAACATGTGAATGACATTATTAAAAGAATAGTGAAAAAAACAGCAGCAGGAATAGATGATATACATGGAATCTCCTTAAGAGCGGTAAATGATATTATCTGTACTACTTCAGCTCAAGTAATCAATAATTCATTCTGTAGTGGGAAGTATCCCACTAAACTCAAAATATCGAAGTCGCTACTAATTATCAAAAACAAAGAATCCGCTACAGATATTAATAACTGTGGAAATATTACTGTGCAGTCAAAGTTTGCAAAAATTTATGAGAGCTTCTTTAACATACAGATGGCAAGATTCCTAGAACAGAGCCATCATCTTTTCCGCAACATCCAACATGAGTTTAGGGGTGGTAGATCGACTGTAGCAGCAATGAATATACTATGTTCAACCTTGTATGAGTGCATGAACAATAAAAAAATTCCAGTTGCTATCTTGATCTGACCCGAACTTTTGATTCAGTTAATCATAAGTTATTACTGAATAAACTGCAAATTGTAGTATATGATTTATATAAATCTAATCAATTGGAGATAAATATAGGTGTGCCACAAGGATCAATATTGGGTGCAATATTGTTTACAGTTCTTATGTCTGATTTAGAGTAGTCATGTGGTGATGCATACAAAACTATACTATATACCGACGTTACAATCGAAATCACTGCCGAAGAAAAATTAAATAGCTCCATACCGGGAGCAAAATAGCTGTGCTAATAGTTTCCATTGCTGGAGTCTGAACAATGGATTAACAGTTAATGAAAAGAAAACTTCGTTCATACTATATTCAAAGAGCAGAACATAAGCTATAATTTCAGTCCACTCATCAGAGTAAATCATACAACAAATGAGGATATATATGAAACTGAATTCTTTGTAATGATTATAGATCACATAAATAGACATCAGAAGCACAATGTAACAGCATCATAAGCAAACTAAGTAGCAAATGTTATATGATAAAAATGCTAAGAAACACGGTCTCTTCGAAAGTGTTGAATATGTTATACTACGGTCACATTCATTCCATTCTACGGTCTTCTATTATGGGGTAATTCTTCCCACATGGGCAGGATATTTATTGCTAAGAAGAATATTGTCCGATGTTGAATGATAAATCAAGTTGTCATTGCAAACCACTTTTTATAAAACTCAAATTTTTGACTCTTGCAAGTATGTACATCTATCTATGGGTGTTGAATAATAGAGAATCAAGAACACTCGTTAGAAATGTTATATTCCACAGATATGGAACCAGTATAAATGATAATATTCAAGTAGCATTCTCACGTTTATCGATTGGACAACATTGTCATATTTATCAAGGTATAATCTGCTATAATTAATTTATGAACAAATATGGCAATCATCCATTGAACATGTTTAGAAATTTACTGTACACATATTTATCAAGACATGCATTCTATTCCGTTAAGGAGTTCCTCAATACATACTTTCTAGTTCACATTGTACTGTGTTTTATAAGCCAATAAATTGAAATTGTAGGAAAACCTCCCATCCAATCTGTATTATCCAAAAAGCACTGATTCATGAAAGGTCCAAAATAATGAATATGTAACCTTTCGAATATTCACATGATCATTTCCATATATACAAGGTAACTTTAGGTGGCCTTGGTTCATTCATCATTCAACTCTCACATTGTTTAGCTAATAATTTGATTTCATTATTCATTCCATACCTGTAAAAAAAATTCCAGCTATTTCCTTCATTTCCACCACTCCTAAGTAGTTTTCATGTGATTCTTCTGATAAATACTTTTTTTCACAACAATATAAATAATTTTCAATTGTAATTTGATGTCTAATAGAATGATCTCATTTTTGAATATTTTGAATTTTGTCTCTTTTGGCCAACAATTAACCACATAATCTTCAGTTTTCAATAAAGAATCTTCTTTTATAGTTTGGAAATGAACAAAATTTAAGTCACTCTATTTAAAATCTAAATGACTCCTTGTTTGACTGTCGCAATAGCTTAGATATCCTTTGATACGCATGACTGAAAATACAAGTATGTATTGGAATATCCATATGAATGATAGATACCAAACATAATTCCAGCCATTACAGGTTTGTTCTACGGTATAATAATTGACCAAATCGTTTTCGAGATAATGAAGTTTTAAATTTTAGTTGAGAAGAAATATCTATATTATCAAGCTCTAGCTTGAATGCAATGTTTCAATGTCACTTATCCCATTAAATATACAGGATAGGCACATGCTAAATATAGATCATTTCCAGGTTCATCTACATTGCCACGGGCACAAACGAGAGCTACAGATACAGAGGGAAGATCTGAAAAAGTTACTGCAGCTACATCTTCAACTAGCCTTTATGACAACGTTGGTGCTAATCAGACTAGCTCTACTCAAGGTAGTAAATTATTGCCTAAAACAATACTTATTAGGTGTGTTTTGATAGGAGACCATTTCAATTGTGCTGTTGAAAACATGAGATTCGTTCTAGTAGTTTCATCTGTTCTACGGATTTCTTGCTCCTTGAATAATTTAGTTTCCAAAATTTCAATACAATTCACATTACAACCAAACTTGATAATACAGCCAAGATATATTCATTCATTTCTCAATTTCGTTAATCATTTTTCAGAAATATTGAATTGAATGAAAGATCTACTACATTAATTCGACTTTTCAATGAGAAATTCAGAGGTGAATAAGATGGAAGTATAGCAAACTACTTTCTAATTGATTATGGAGCTAGAAATTTGTTCGTCTAGCTCGGATATACTATCGAATAGATGTTATCACATTCAAAAACTGACGAGATCTAGAATATGCACATGAAAATCGGATAGACAGTCTAAAGACTGGAATTGCTAATACATAAGATGATAAACAGTCAATTTTATGCAATCTGATTAGAACATAGTGCATATGAATTGAAGTTACACTGTAATACTCAGCATAGCGGAAATATTCATGACTTACTTCATCTTAGATATCCATTTCTGTGATTTCATCCAATTATTCATGAAATACATCACAATATGGAAATTAGAGACAATTGTAGTTCTATTACTGTGAACTATGGAACTTATTATATCCGAATTAAGAATTCGTCGAAGAGGAGAACATAAAAAAAACAGTCCTACATAGTAACACCTGATTGATAACCATCGATATTCCTTTGTGACTTCTCTGTAGATAGATAGATCGATAGATAGAAAGATGGACACACTTTGTATTAATACAATACATAGAGTTATTGATAATAGTAGTAAAATATCATACATAGTCATTAGTCATCAATAAAGGAAATAAGAAAAATGCGTTAACAACAATCTTAAATTGGAGAAGGAGCAACCAAATTTCTGAACATTTAACTTGTCTCAAATACAAAGAATGAAGATTAATTTATACTGTACACTTCAATATTTTCAAGCAAATGTGAGAAGAGCGGAAGTGAAAAATTAAACTATGTAAGAGTAAACTGATTATTTCTTACATTGTATTATTCAGTGTAGTGTTCATTTTAATGGTTACTTAGAAGTAAAAATTCATTATGATCTGATATTTTTTCTGGATCTCCAAATCATCTTGTTGTATTTCTTTTGTATTCTGGACATTTTGTCATATATGGTGCACATAATTTCTGCTTTTAACATCTGATAGTTATCTATTTTTGTAATTGGCATATCTGACGCTTACTACTTATCTTTTTTTGAGGAACGTTCTTGTATATTGCATTGAATTCATTGATATGTCTTCTCAACTCCAAAACCTACTTTCAAATTCTCAATTCATCATTGTTGTTTTCAGGGAAAGATTGATAAGAATGGTTAAAATATATTTAGTAGTCGTCTTTTATTAAAATGTTTAGAAAACTTCCCTTATTAGTCGATGAAAGAATCTTTCTCGATGAGATTTGATAATGTTTTGTTACGGCTAACATTAACCTGTAACATAAAATAACTCATTTTGAACCGTTCATAACTTGCCAAGGAAAAAGTTTGCGAATCCCTTCCAACGACTGATTTTGTTTATCCAGGAAAAACTGCACGATGATTGCATATCATACTCACAAAGTGTGTCAACTGCTGTCTGAAAATGGTGCATCCTATGATTAACAAAATATTAATTCATACTATCTTACGTCATAATTATGTGTTTTCAAATGGCATGTGAATAGATTCAGGTTCCATGTGAACATAAGGGTTAATTCATATTTAGCTTTTTGAATTAATGTGCTTTTTCCATAAAAAATGGCAGGTCATCTCTTTTGACAAAAAAGATGAAAGAATTATGAAAATTTTATAAGAGCACTTTGATTGAGTAGAATAGTGCCTGACAATTTGCTTCCTATTGTACCCGCCCCTGGTAAAAATCTCCCAGGGTCTATTCTATTAAATAATTCTATTTTGAAGTTTCACTAGCTGAAAACACTTCCTCAACCTCATTTATAATTTGAGTCAATGAACTTTCTAATTTCTGCAGAATTACATCAGTATTACTGATATGATAAGATATAAATGAGTTCATACTGTGGAGACTATAACACTATGAATAAGAAATAATCACTTTTATCCACTAAAAATGCTGTTTAAGTACTGAGAACCATTTAGCTATCAAGTAGCCATTATCATAGTAAACTAAATTAGAATTCAAGATATGCTTGATTAAACAGCTGTCTAACCTCAGCTGGCGATGAATCAGGAAAAGCAATTTATCAAATTCCGATTTATCTACAGCTGAGGGTAACCCCTTAATGCAATAATGATCAAACTAGTATATAAACAGCCACATTTTGATTCCCAATTTAGTTTACTCTGATGATGACTACTTGGTAGGTGAAAGGTCCTTAGTATATTAACAGTATTTTTAGTGGATAAGGACGATTATTTCTCATTTATAGTGTTACCGTCTGTATTTTGTGATAACAATAGAGTTTCGGTTACAATCTTGCATTCAAACTGTCCACTCAGTAAAATCTACATTTTATTGTGAATTTTATTTACAGGTACAAAAGGGACACAAAGAGAGGGAAGTCAAACTAGACAAACGCGCGATCGTGGAGTTCAACAACAATCTCAAGAAACGAGTACTATGACTTCAAACACTGCAACTGGACCAAAGACTGTAACTGCTTCAGTTGGAACTCAAAACAATGTCAGCTCACAGGTGTGTATTCAATTACATGTTCAGATATGATGACCATAATACTCAAATTTCAGTAATCCCTGGTTCATTTAATTGGTAGGATCTTGACAATGTTCAAGTTAAAAAGTTGTTTCATGAAAAGCCTAGGAATACGTTGTTCAGGTCAAAGGCTGTTGTTATTCCAGAATTCAATATGCTGTGAATTCATTGTATGAATTCATCAAAAAACTGAAAAAAACAATTAATGAATATGGAAAATACTTACAACCAGAATCATCTAAAGTTTGAAGAATTTCAAACACATATAATGAAAAATCCAACAATTTCGCTACCACCTTTCTTCTCCCCCCTTAGAACCATTATAGACGGATATGTAGATGCGTTTTGACTTGCCTAGTCGCATATTTTCATATAGGCTCATATGTTCGTGGACACTGCCCACAGAATTTACTATTAATATTGAATTGATGTATCCATTTTCATTTCCATCATACCTAATCATACTCAGTAATTATTAAAAAAATCTATAGTTCCACCCTTTATGTAAAATGAAATTTCATCCATATTGTAAAATTATCCATTAATATATTTGAACACTTTTATTTGTAACTTCCGTTACTCCAGGTCACTGAGTAATGGGCATACTGAATACTATAAATTACCGAATAAGACCTCGATATATACTGCAGAAGCAATAGCAATACTGAAGGCACTCGAATGAGCAAACAAAACTAACACGAGTAACTTAATAACTGCATCAGATTTCATATCTGTACTTAATTCAATAAAATGCAAAAACTCTTAGACACTATAAACATGAAACTGTGACCGATATCCTAATGAGACTTATATATTCGAGATGTCAATAATAATTTTGCATGGATAAAAAGACATGCTAGAATCGAAGGAAATTTCTTAGTAGACAGTGCAGCTAAAAAACGCTATAAATTCAGGGACCACCATAGATGTAGTCACACTAAATGACTGTCTCAGTCTAGCCAAACGCTGTAGTGGCGACAAATAAAAGGAAGGCTGAGTAAACTTTCTAGAAGCTTCAAGAAACCCACATACACTTTTATATTCAGATTATCCAAAAATCGCTACATAATATTGAATGCGGGTGGATATAGCAGGAAATATCAAACTATAATAACCAGACTTAAATTAAACCATGGAAGTTCTCCTCACATGTAGCCAAAATTGGTATAAAAAAGAATTCAAACTGCTCTTTGATAACACATTGGAGATCCTAATCACTCATTTTTTGGCTGTCATCTTTACGGAAATGAAAGACACACTTTCAATAAAAAATTATAAGAGCTAGGCGTCATATTTCCAATCAACATCGCAAAAGGATGGACTTCTCTCGAACACTTAAACCCTGTAATATAGATAATACGAGCAACACCTTGGCCATAAGTTCGAAGGACAAATAACTAAATCAGCAGGAATAATCAAAATAATCCCACAACTGATTATGCTATCCTCCCAAATTACATCTTGAAAAGAACTAGTGAAATATAATATTAAAATCTGAAAGAGAATATTATATTAGAATAATTATATAAGAAAAATAGTAGTTTTGGAAAAAATGAGTGAGTTAATTTAAAAATTTGCAAGAGAACAATTAGATAATTGTTTGCGGAGTATAGTAGACTGACATTATGCTCGTAGATTTTAAATGAATGATCTGTTAAAAAGCAATATCAGATGATTTACTCTGTGATCCCAAGAAGCAGTTAATGAGAATTTCAGCTTTATTTAAGTTCAATCAGGTCAATAATTATTCCGTTATCAGACTAGCCTAAAGAGACATATCCATTGCCAATTTTGATAAGGAAGGTTAAAGAGGGGAGATAAGGAATACCACGCTGTCTGTTCTGTTCTAAAAGATTGTGAAGCATTCACAAGTTTGAAGCTTTCAAAATACTTTTTCATTCACTTATAAGCAATAAACTCGGAAATGCGAGTATTATTTGGTGCCTTTATCATGATAAATATTAACACTTGTGTGTTGTGTGTGAAGAAGTAGAAGAGATTTTTATGTTCTGTGATTCTTTATTCATTATGTAGGGTATTCATATTTGTTCAATTTGTATATTCCACTATCTTGTCCAATTTATTCAGTGAATTGGACTGTACCAATAAGAATAATGATTATGATTACAGGTTATAAATGAAATGAATAAGTGACTACAAGGAATATTTAACTCTACCTATGCTACGTGGAGTGTATGAGGCTCTCATATTCGATGTTTGAATGTTGATCATCTGATCAGTATCTCAAGTTATTCATTCTTTATTATTTTGATATTCCCTATGATAATTTGGTATGATCTGTTTTGTCATCTAAGTAATTCGAATAATTTCCAGGTGATGCAAACTGAAACACAATCTCAGACGCAGACAAACGAATCTTCCAAATCAGAAGGAACTCAAGCTGGTGGCACTCTTCAGTCGAACACGAAAACATCCTCAACATCTACAAGACCGCCTTTGCGAGACAACTTCCATCACATGCTAACAAATACTAAATCGGTGGATTACTCAGAATTAGATATGGTTAGAGAAGCAGAGCTCCGCGCAACACACCATCATAATGTTCTCAACAACAATTTGACGAATAGGAGGAACAAATCCAAGAGCACGGAAGACATGAATCGTGAAAATGGACTGAGTTTAGATAGCAATACTCTGAAACGAATGTTGAAACCTATGCCAAGTGCTGAGAGTCCTGTGACATCACCAGAAATGGGTAGGAAACGATACAACTATTATAACACACATCACCATCGACATCCTAATAACAATGGAAGACATTCAGAACCGGAATCTGGTCATCCACATCCAAGATCTGCAATATCACAGAATTCGAGATTTTCGGGTTCCAGGTGAGAAATTGCTTTTAATTTTTTAATCACGTTCTTTACGAAATACAAAATAAGATATAATGTGGAACCCAATGATGAATAACAAATTGGAAATTTGTCGGTTGAAAGCAAGATTATGTTAATTCAATATTATTTTGGAGAACAGGGAAATAAAGAGTAATTTTATAAATACTCAATTACTCCTATATCTTTCACCACTGGCTTTTGACTCTGTGTCTTCGGGTGTACTTGTACACACAACAAAAAGTGATTGTCGACCACTTCTGCGTCGTTTAATTCATAATAAACTTGAAGTAGTTAGACATCAGATGAGTGAGTAAAGGAAGTGTTCCTGAGGAACTATGATTATAATGTGATTACACTCGACGTTTAATATGTTCCCAAATTTGTATCGAAACTAGAACTGGAATGAGTTGTGACTCTTATCCTGAGTTTGATAGATATTCAAAGCAGCTTTATGTTGATATGGAATTTTTATATAATTACTTTGCCAAGAAATATTCCTATTTGTTGTGATAGAAATGCCTAATGAGTTTTGTGAATCGACAGAAATATTTCACAAGTATTTTATACAAAAAAAATTGATTTCACCATGGTTACATGAATTACATATCTCCAATAAATATTTGTAAATGGCCTGTAAACAAGTACAGTTCTTGTGTTCAAAGTAGCCTCCCAGAATAATCAGAAGTGTTACATCATAAAATCCTCAAAATTTCACAGCATGAACTCAACTAAATCATGGTAATGTATCTTGAATGTCACTATAAAATCTCACTGCGTTGATTAGTTTGGTCAGTTATTTACACTCATTATTTCTAAAACCAAATGTGGTTTCGAAAGAAAGCTCTTTCAACCGGTTTTCATGCCGTAAAAGCAGGAAAGTGGGCGACAACTGTAATTTTATCGTGTGGCGTGAGTTTTCGAAAAAGAAATACCCACTCACCCCAATTTTAGGAAAATTGCCTAAAATTTTTGAATATCAAGTTGAGTTATTTAAAAAATCTACATATTTCAGGGATGATTTATGAAGCAGTGCACATTTAAATTTAAGAATCTAAAACAACTAAGAAAGAAAGTAAAATATCGAACCTGTTCACCTCTCCAAGAAACTGAAACGGGTTTGCTCCTAAATGAAACACAAAAGAAATAAGCTTTTATTCAGAAATTCTCAAGTTTGAACTTTCCGGCTACAAAATCTGGGACTGTCAAAAATTAGTAGGTATCAAGGTTAATAGCCATTGTTAACTTAAAAGGCTTTCGAAGTGTAAAAGTCTCAATTCTGCCTATTTTCTGGATGAATAATATTCTTAATCCACTACAAAACTTATTATTAGGAAAATCCAAATCAAACAAAAGTCGTTTGTGGCTATTTTGAACTTGAAGACACAAGAAAACTTATGAAATTACATTTATGTACACGTGTTAACTTGACAAGGATTTGTTTATTTTGGGTTATGAAAGTAATCTGATGGGGTGTGGAAACACGACAAGCAAACTTATAGCAAATAATGTTGAACATGTATACTAATGTAATGGGACGTGAATAACCGTAGAGTGAATCTCTCAATTAGAGAGACACATTCTTTAAAATCCCAGTTATCCATTTTTGTGTACATGGTTGAATGGACGTTCCTTAAATATCAAATTGTGATGAACGACAACCTCAACATTATTCGTTGAGGTTGTCGTTTGACTTTGTTCAACATATCTTGCTCGTCGAAACCCAATAACCAGCTATAATCAAATTTTGCTTTTATACCCGCTGAGTTACATTGGATTGAAAACATTTTAACAGGTACTTTGATTCAAATCAGATTTTATTACACAAGCTTGAAATTGTTCCTTGGCAAATTGCAAAATCCAAAATGATATCAGGAGAATAAAGACAAAATATCATTATTTACACAAAAATGTGTGTCTGTTTGTGATTTCAAATTGGATTAAAAAATTTTAATCGTGATTTTTGGTAGTCCTAACTATTATGTGTATGCTCAGATATTTTTTAGCGAGATGGATGTATTATCCAGAAGATTTTACATTCAATGTATTTCGAAAATTGGAAAACTTAAATTGTTTGGCTTCAATAATATAGCGGAGAAGTATGTTAGTGGAATGTTATTAGAACAAACAAATTATGGCAATAAACTAAGAAAAATGTTGCATTCTCAATTTTTCCCTATAAAGTTATAGCTTCATAGATTATATTATAGATTTCAAATGAATTAAAAAAAAATAACAACCTCTACACTCTCTCCATCTGCTTGAACTTTAAGAAGATTGAAAGACCTTCAAAATGTTTGTTTGGATGATTTTTAGCGTTAATTGCTATGAAATCTCACAATGTATTATTTATAAAGGAATAATTATAATTTTTATACTTTTTCATATTCGCTCACATTTCTCATGTCTCAGTTGATTATTGATTTTTTGACTATAGGGGTTTTTACCATCTTCGTGGTAATGGCAATAGTTTTTACTATTAGGATACATGTTTTACGACTTAAAATACCCAAACTGGTGAAAAATTATATCTGCTTTTTTCATTGTAACCCTGTCATTAGGCAATATCAATCTTGATATTTGAGAGTCAGTATTGGAATTTGGAATTCAGGGGGTCTTTTTCACTCTCTTAGAGGTAAGAAGCATATCTATTCCTTTTTAGTATCCGAAGTTGATACCCTATAGACCGATGTTTGGGTACTTATTGAAACCAAGTGTACTATTATGCAATCAAGTAAGCTTGTTAACTTTCGTAAATGGTGATGAATATGAAGGACGAACGGTAAACTGAATTTTGAATAAACATATAGTTAAGAATGAAAGACTTCAAACGAATATGATGATCAGAGTCTTGAAGTATATCTTAGCACAAGTATTTTAACTTCATAATGACTATATTTTATCAAACTATAAAGTATCAAAGTATCATGTATGCATTCATCTGATGATGTCGTAAGTGCGAATATCTGTGAAAGACAAGACAAATTTCGAAATTGTAGATATAGTAACAACTTGTGTTCCATAATTTCCGATAGATATACTGGTGATAATGACCATGATTGAGCGGTTTTGAATGAAAATAAACCTATTGCGTTACCTCCAACCCACAACCAACGATCAAGTACCAACTTTCGATAAAAGTCATGACTGTGTAGAATTCTGCATGTGGTGGAACAATTTTATAGGGTTAAAGTATTTGAAAATAAGACATTTCAAAACTTGGATGTTTTCATTTGAGATGGAAAAATTGTTGAAGTTGAGAATAAAATATTGGAAATTATTTATGCTGTAGATATCAGAAGCTTAGAAATGCAATTGAATAGTAAGAGAATAACATCAGATTAAGTTCTCGGATGAGCAGAATATAATCAGTGCTGGTACATTCTTAGGGAGAAGAAGGTTCATATTCCAAGTTTAGATGTATGAATCTGGAAAAATACAGCTAAATAAAATTCGTAGGTATATTTTTATATGCAAGCATCGAATTCTCAAAAGCAGTCAGTTCCCTTTTAAACGTTGTTCTTCAATTCACCTTTCCTACTAATATGAATAGTCATTATCAACTATCTAAAATTAAAGGATTCTGATGAAAATTCCATTTACAGATCATCTCATGAAATTGGAAGGGGTTATCCAGGTAGGGGACTGTACTTAGAACTGGAGAGGGGTGCATGTGGTGACTTATCACCTCCTTCCGATAACGTTTTGTTCGATAACCAATGTTATGCTACAACACCAAGCTCGAGTAATGGTAATTCAGATCCAGAACAACCTAGTCACCATTACGGAAGGTCGAGGCATATACATCATCAGGTAATATTGTATTCAATCTTACATTACATTAGAACCATTCTTTTGTTTTCATACTACTTTTGATAACAACATGGAAACGTTACATTAATAATGATTCTTAACCCAGGTATGAATCTGATCTTTAATTGAAATTGGTGCCATAAGGATGCTTTGTGCTGATACAATTAGTTTTGAGAAATCCCGGTTCACACATTTATACTTCTGATGATGGTCGTGAGACCGGAACGTACGTAAAGACGGAAATAATAAGCAAATTTGTTATTGTGAGAATTTATATGTAATGAAAACATTGGTACCATTCCAACACCGAAGTGCCATTATCAAACAGATACAAAATGTACATAATTTTGTATCTATTTGATAATGGCACTTTGGTGCTAACGTTTTCATGTTATTATTAAGAGTCATATGAAAAAAAGTAATTGTTCTTTAATTTAATCATAAATTGCCATAAAGAAACGGCTTCTACAATCGTATTTTTTTCCATCACTTATCTCAACTGTACATGTCTCAAAGAAAATTGATAAGGTGGCATAACGAATGTACTGTCTATCTGTGTCTTTCGATATTATGATTACCTGAGTATCTGGAGTTTCGGAGGATTTTCGTACAATGTATAATGTTCCATTGGCTTTTTGACCTATTCCATTCATATGTTCTGACCAAGATAGTTGGTTGTTTATAGTGATTCCAAGATCTACGTGACCTGCTATTAACCTGCAGTCATCGAAATTCGAAGGTATTTCCCAATTACTGCACCATTCCCCCTATGATTAAATAACCTGTTGTAGCCCCAGCCTTTTGTGGATGAGGTTATAAGAAACTTTGCTGTCATCGGCAAAAAAAGCACTATTTAGGGCGGAGGTATATTATATGCAAGGAAGGGCCAAAACATTGCCCTGTGGAACACCAGAAGCCACCTTGCTTTTATATGAAGAAGAACTACCAGTCTATACAGTTTCTATCATCTATCTAAATGTTTTTATCCAATCTAGTAACATCCCACTAACACTGGAATGATTCAATTTGGCCAATAATCTAATTTTGTAAACCCCGTCAATAGCTTTGGAAAAATCGAAGTAGAGTATATCGATTGCTTGACGTTTGTCAATATTTGCTGTCCAAATATCCAAACAATTGAGAGGGTTGGTGGTGAATGATCGACCAGTCATTCGATGATAAATTTAACCACTTTATCTGCAATATTGGAATAAGACTTATAGGTCTATAGTTACCGGTATCTGATTTGTCACCTTTTTTGAACATGTAATATTACATACCGACATTACATTTCAAAGACTTCGTATATCAGGTACTGGACTTATGGTTTCTTGAGTGTATACGGATTGAAACTGGCTGCCGAGAACATCAGCTGCGTCTGTTTCACTTGTGGAAATAGGATTGCCTGGTTCATGAATACGTGGAACTCTAATATTATATGATTAGAGAGCGAGTGTATTTGAAGTCTACCTTGGATTCTTTATGAAATAGCAGTTTCGTAGCTTTTTCTAGCGGAAAGTTTATCAAAGAATCACGGCAAGCAGAGAGAAAGCTTCAGCAGTTTGGGTACACTTTTACGACCTTACACACATACTATCTTCATCCGCGTCTTTCAGTAACACAACAATCTTACCAAGCTTCCACTCCTTAGGAACCTTACTTCCACTAAAACAAGAATCATACATCGCTTTCATATATAATCGACATATCTGCCAAACGCTCTTAGCACATTCGCCTCTGAATCCATCCAAACCTGGAGTCTTCCTTTCTCAAATTTCATTTACAGCCATACCTATCTCTTCCTAGTCAAACTCCTCTTGCGTTTTATTCTCTTCATTCACCATCAATCTCTCACCTGCCTCTCGCGGAAAGAACTCCTGTTACATGGAATCCATAGTTTCCTCCTAACCTATCGTTAATGATCCATCTACTCTTGTAACACTACTCAAAACATTCCTTAATTTCCATTCTCTCCTTAGTTCAGTCACTCCCATCGTATCCATGCTTTCATCATTCAAACAATAGCCAGTTTATTAGCACTCACTACTCTCATATCTCCAAGCAGTCCACGTTATTTACCCCCATTCATACGGCTCTTGGAGCACTCCAACCTTATACTCCTCCTCTCTCATCATCACTCCAACGTCATTCGTTACCGTTTCATACCTCCTACAATTTAATCGTAGGCACTCATTTCATTCAACATTCAATCTCCTTCTCATTCTTCCAAGCACCCTTTTATACAGTGGACAATCCTTGCTCATCACTACACGACGATCGTCCACTTTCACTCCCGCTCTTGTGCAGTTCACACAAACATTCTGTAACGTACTCTTGAATACTCTTCCCAGGTTACCTTCCTCACCACATTTTCTACATCTCGCATTCTCCTTGCATTCTCTAATCACATGCCGCAGTCCTAAGCATTTGTAGCACCTCAAAACTTGCTCGAATCTTTTGATTCTCAGACACCCAAATCCCATATACACTATTCCTTATTCAAGCCATACTCTCGCAATTACTTCATCTAACTCCAGTAACACGTTACCTAGTCAATCATTCGGACCTCTCATTTTGTTAACCACTCTTACACCCACGAATACGTCAGGCTCCAAGCCTAACGCATTCCTTTCATAATGTTCCCTCTTTATCTTTTCTTCCGTTCATTCAAGAGGCACGTCATACATTAGGATTCTGGGTCTGAGACATCATCTACTCTCATTCAAATCTATTTCTCAGCCAAAGAACATCATGCAGGCAACTGTTTATTGAGTTATCTATTTTAATAGTACCGTCCTTACATATATCAGACTATTTTAAATGTAAAAAACCAATTATAAGAATTGGCGAAAAACGGCTCTCATCATAATTACAATACTCGAGGAGCAGAAAACTTATATCAACCATTTTCGAAGCTAACTATTGTCCAAAATTCCTATATGTATGAAGGTATCTCATTTCATAACCACTTCAAAAACAGGCTGAGCAATGAAAATAAGTTCAATGACTATAAATGCTTCGAATCTTTGTTACACAAATTTTTGATAAAAAGGTCATTCTACTCGGCGAAAGAGTTTCTACAACGTTGAAAATGCTCACAGTTTCTTCTTTCCTTTTGTTTCATAATAATCTTTCATCTTTAATAACCTCTTTGAGGTACATCAATGTAAAAATGTTGATCTAAGAAAAGTCATTGTGTAATTGAATGTTTGACACGATTTAAATGCTTTTTACAAAAAATATAAATGTATAAATGTATGATTGTCATGTAAATGCTATACATTAGGTAGCTGTAGTAAGTCTGTACTTTGTAATATTTGTTTGAAGAAGCTATAGTGTTAGTAAAATTATGTTTACATTTATAATTAGTTATACAGGGTGTCCTCGAACTGCGTGGCCAAAATAAAACCGAAGATTCTTTGATTTGAAAAAAAGTTGATGAGCCTTTTTACTTTTGCCTCAAGTGTCTTGTTTACCCGGTAGAGGGCTTCAAAATTGCAAAAATAATTTGGTTTTTTCGGTATAACTTGAGAACGTGATGAAGAACTTTTACAATATTTAGCAGGTGAGTTACTGTTAATAATGGCCATTTTTGAGAGTGGAGTACAGAGCCTTAGAGACCATAGAAATGGCTCAAACTTGAGGATGTAACGGGAAAAGTGTTCAGAACTTTTTTGTGGTCAATGTAATTCACTCGATATTTCTTATGTAGATAGCTTATCTAATTTGAAAACTGTCCTTACTCCTAGAAAATTTTGATGAAATCAACGGATTAGCTTGAAAAAATTGATTTTCGAGTCTCTGCAATTTTGGCTTACTAATTTTACTTGATTAAAATACCTTAGTTGCCTTTGCTTTTCTAATGTCATTTTGGCATTTGAAGAATTTATTATCAAAACTGTCAGTTTTTACTTTGCTTTCCGTAAAAATTTTTATGAAATTATGGCTCAAAATTTCACTAACACTGAAATGGTTGATATGTTATTGATTTATGGACTTTGTCGTTGCAATGGCTGGAGAAGGGAAAGATATCCGCATTGCAGAATTCCAAATCGGCAAACCTTCGCGAAACTGGCAAATTTGGAGCAAATCGCAGAGAAACTGGACGCAGACGGACAAGAAGGACGTTAGAGCTCGAAGAATCGATACTGGAAGCGGTTGAAACTGAACCTGGGATAAGCACACTACGTTTGGGACTTCGTATTGGAGCCTCAAAATCATTAGTTCATAATGTACTGAAAGAAGAACTGTTGTATCCCTATCATATTCAAGTCTTATTGCCCATGGATCCAGGTCATCGGCTAGATTTCTGTCGGCTTATTGTCCAAAGACAAAACGCAAACCCCAATTTTTGTAGAAGAATTCTGTTCACGGACGAAGATACTTTCACGAGATGTGGTCTTTTTAACCTCCATAATGAAGATTTCTATGCTGATGAAAATCCTCATGAAACGGAAGTTACATATTTTCAGAATTAAACTAAAATCAATGTTTGGGTTGGAATTGTGGATAACTTTATTATTGGCCCTACCGTTATACCCGATCGATTGAACGGGGAGAACTACTTGAACTTTTTGGAACAAAGGTTACTTGAACTGTTGGAAGACTTGCCCTTACACATTCGTCGTGGCCTGGTTCATCCATGATGGTGCACCTCCTCATTTCACATTAGCTGTGAGGCGACATTTGAATGCGGAATATCCAGATCGCTGGATAGGTAGAGGACACGATGCACCAGTGAACTGGCCGGCCCGCTCCCCTGATTTGACGCCCTGCGACTTCTTTCTATGGGGCGCTTTGAAGTCGAAAGTTTATGCAGCTCCAGTAAACACACGAGAGGAATTGTTGCAACGAATTAATCATGAAGCGGATTTATTGAAGAATGATCCTGATGTACTAGCCAGAGTTCAATCCAATTTCTCGGAACGAATTAATTTGTGTATTCAGGAAAATGGGCAACATTTCGAACAATTGATGTTTTGTTGTTTCTTTTAATTCAGCATTTGTTTTTCCTAAATAATCACATCGTTTCCTCATTTCTATTGTTTTTATTATTCGTGTTTTACCGAGATATTAACCATTTCAGTGTTAGTGAAATTTTGAGCCATAATTTTATAAAATTTTCACGGAAAGCAAAGTAAAAACTGACAGTTTTGAGAATGAATTCTCCAAATGCTAAAATGACATTAGAAATGCAAAGGCAACTAAGGTATTTTAATCAAGTAAAATTAGTAAGCCAAAATTGCAGAGACTCGAAAATTTTTTTTTTCAAGCTAATCCGTTGATTTTATCAAAATTTTTCATGAGTAGAAAAAGTTTTCAAATTAGCTAAGCTATCTACATAAAAAATATAGAGTGAATTACATTGACCACAAAAAAGTTCTGGTCACTTTTCTCGTTACATCCTCAAGTTTGAGCCATTTCTATGGTCTCTAAGGCTCTATGCTCCGCTCTCAAAAACGGCTATTATTGACAGTAACTCACTTGCCAAATATTGTAGAAGTCCTCCATCACGTTCTCAAGTTATACCGAAAAAACAAAATTATTTTTGCAACTTTGAAGCCCTCTACCGGCTAAACAAGACACTTGAGGCAAAAGTAAAAAGGCTCATCAAATTTTTTTCGAATCAAAGAATCTTCGGTTCTATTTTAGCCACGCAGTTCGAGGAGATCCTGTACATAAATTCTCGTGAAATAGCTCACATTAACACTTACGCTTTAAATTTTCTCGTCTTAAGAGAGAGAAAATATAACGCGTAAGTGTTAATGTAACCTATTTCCCGAGAATTTATATATAATTTATACCTAGGTCAAGAATTTTTATTATATTTATAATTAGTGAAAATCGAACTTTTCGTATTTATTTTATTTGTTCACATATAATCATTCATATTCAGTCTCAATACATGTCAACAAAATATGTGGTTTATTTTACAGAATGCAAATAACACACCTACGCCTGGTTCTCCAACGAGTAGGCTACTATTAGAATATGAAATGCATCTCAGGAATACTTTGGCAAAAGGAATGGATGCTGAGAGTTACAGCTTGCATACATTCGAAGCCTTACTCACACAAAGTATGGAAAATTTAGGTATAGTATCAGACATTTCACCACATCATTATACTCGACTCACTTACACAACACACATTCCATAACATTCTGAATTTAGGTGTTTATGTGCAGTATATTATATATAAGTTAATTCACTTAGTTTCTACAAAAATGTCATAACGTAGAAGGTTCAACAGCTACTTCTCTGGATTAATATACCTGAAAATATTAAGCCATTTATTAAATAAACAAAATGAGGGAAATCAACTTCAAGATTAATTGGTGTTCTGCATCAAGAATAACTCTAGAGTACTGATTGCCGAAAATAATCAAAATCGACGGTACACATTTCATGTCTTGGGCCGCCGGAGTAGGGACTAAGACGTTAATAAAATGACTAAATTGGAAATACATCTAGCTTAGGCACAACGGAAGGCCGGTCTGGGTCGTGGTTGGCATTGCAAATCTTGTACTTTCATCTTATTTGGTGTCTGGCAAACCATTATTTGGATTTTCACAGCTGGCAATGCGACAATAGACTGATAGTTCTGCCCGTGGTATGTTTATCACTGATATCAGAAGCATCGTTCACCTACTCCTGCGAATTAAGTTTTATTTTATTCTATTCATGGATATTATTTGTGTTCAAATATATCTTCGAGGGAAGAAGCTGTCTAGGTATTATTTACAGTGATGACAGTAGAATCTAGATAATCAAATTAACCTGCTTATGTATACAATATAGTCATTTAGTCCGTTGAATCTTTACCTCTACGTCACAAATAGGTGAAGAGAAGATAGATCAGACCAATGTATGTCATACATTCCTCATTCTAAGAACTTCAATGAGCACAGGCAAGAAATAACGTATACGTATTCTTCAACCTGCAACATATGTATTCAGTCAGTGCTTGAGACAGAATATACAGGTTTTACGTTCATAAAATGACAAATGACAAATGGACGTACAACATTACTCGAGTTCACTCTTTTGTCTTCTCAGTAGTTCTCTATTGAATTAAACTCTACAATTCACCGTTCCTGTCAGTTCACATTTCTTGCGTCTTTTTGATATAATTCAGTAGAGAATATACTAAATATCTGTTCCTCTAATAGCGTACTAACACATACTCTTATTTGACGCAGAATCATCGATTCGATTCATACTGATATTTTAATGACATAGAGGTGAAGATCTCACCTATCAAATGTATTAATTCTACCTAGTAAATGATTTGTTTAAGTCGTGTTGCATATCATACAAGAGATTTCGATAGATCAAAATATATATCATTAATATTATTATTATTATTATTATCATTATTATAATGTGTGTGTACGAATATATGTAGGGGTGTGTGGAATACGATCAATTTAACAGCATGAAATATTGATGAATATTAAGAAAAAGCAAATGACAAAATGTCTAATTAATGTAATTAATTAAAAGTTTAAGTAAAGAGGAGATGATGTTAAGAATATGAAACAAATTGTCAGCATCGCCGATGTAAGTATTCAGGCTAACGATACGTAAGGAGTGAAATGCAATTTTCCGTAATTTCAAAATGTTCGAAAAACATTTCCCGGAACTTGAGGCTTGTTCCAAAATGTCAGGAAAGTTAATTTTTTGCGAGTTTGGGGTACTAGGTTTCTATTTCCTGTTGATAACAGACCAAAAAATAGGCAAGAGCATGATCTCGGGGAGAAAGGTGAACATAGTTGGTGCGAACATTCTCTACCACTCTTTCATAAATGCTGACAAAAACAAAAAAAAGACGGGACGGAAATCAGTGACTATGTGGAAAGAGACTTCAGGAAAAGCAACACTTGAAATACGGTTTATTATTAAGTTGATATAAGTACAGATAAAGTGAATAATTTTGTGTTATTGTTAATGTGCTGTAACGAAGCTTAAATTTTGAAAGATTATTTAATTTAGATCAGGCAATAAATACGGATGTTACATGTAATTTCAGTTTGAACATTTCATTATTTCAATAGATATGAATGAATTCCGAATGTGTATTCCGTGATTATCACTTGTATAAATCTCCGTAATTTCGAATAAGTATAATTATTCAAATAGATGAATCAAATTCATGTCCGTTCAAAATTGCATTTCATTCCGATAAAATATGTTGCAAAAACAGGGATCTGGCCAGTTAAGACACCAAACTTTGAACAGCCTTATGTATAAAAAAGGCGAACAACCAAAAAACTCCGATAACACTTGTTTAGTCCGCCGGGAGGAACTGGTGTGATATCATGAGCGCGAATTTTAGATCTAAAAAGTAGCGTCACTTTTAATCATTGTTCGGGGCATAAGTAAAAAATCCTAGGCACAAAATAAGGAATTGGTGGAGCAGACCTGTCCAGAACCTCGGGAAACATATAAAAGCTGTGACAGACAAAAGATCGCTCTCTTTTGTGATTTTGCATTTCAATAAATACAGTTACTCTTTAGTGCTCTTTTTGGTTATTGTGATTTTCCAAGCCGTACAATATCTCTTGTGTTTTGATTTTCAATGAGTGTAGTAGCTCTCGTGTGTTTTTGAATTTATTCGAGTTTGAGTCAGATTTAAAGGCTGTGAAGTAACAATAGTATTCCGTTTGTGTTCGTGAATTTTACAAAAAGGTAAATGATAGCCAATAGTTTATATTTTTGAGCATTACGATATATTGATTTCCGTAATTTATGATTGTTATTGTAATTGGTAAACGTTTGTACGATACCGGAGTCCAGTTGTATTCAGTAATTTGGATTGGTGAATTTGAGTTTATCCCGTCATAGGGCGAATCGCGCACGATTTGAATTCGCGCGTGAATTAAAATATTCAAGTAATTGTGTGGTGCGTACAGAGTGTGTATGTTTGAACGACAGGGGCGTCTTTGGTATATTTGTGCACACTGTGTCACTCCAGAAGTATAAGCTGGGGGTGGTTGTGTGATTGAGAATCGTAATAATTCCCTTAATACAATGAGAAGTCCTCGGCCGTGGATATAGGGGTTATTGCAGATGTGATAGTTAGGGTTTGTACACACTGTGTCACCCCGGAAGTATAAACCCTAATTGTCTAGATTCTGAATCCATAAAGTGTATAAAATCTAACACTGTCACACAATTACCGGGTACTCCGTGAAAGTTAGTACAAGGGTGGGTGAGGTGACAGAATAAACTCAATTAGAGAAATTACCCGAAAATAGTGAAATCTGATATCGTACAATCGGAAAACTAGGGGAAACAATATTTTCCAAACCAACCGAATTTATAACCGAATATATCGTAGTGTGATTTGAACATTTCATTTATTAGTGCTGCTATCTAAAATTTACCGAATACCGTTCATTAAGCTAGGACCTGTTTGATTCGTACTTTTCCGCAAATTGATCATTCTGAATCATTTATCAACCGATCCCGTACTGCTGAATTGAATTTAGTTACCGAACTTATCGTAGAGTAGATATCTTGAAAGAGTTTTTATTTACCGTTTGAGCTTCATTACATTTTCCGTCTGGGTGTAATTTTGTGAAATAATACCGTTCAATTGCATTTATATTGATTATTCTGAAAGTGTACTTGTTATATTTATTATATATTTTATTATTTAGAATTCCCCGTTTTATTGAATCATTTCTGCTCCATCTTCGAACGAGCTAAGTTATAATCAGGTATCAATTTATTGTAATTAAAGCCTACAATTTCGATACTGTTTTCTGTCCATTGGACTCTGGTTATACTTCACTGTAGCTACCCTAGGGACAAGGCTATCCATAGATAGCATAGTGACAAGCCTTGTGGTGAAGACCCTAGCAGAAGTCTTCAAAAAGGTGTTAACCTTTAGAAAAATCTGGCGCTCGAGGATTAGAAGCTTACCGCAGTAAGCACTTTATCGCAAAGTCGCAAGGTACACGTTATAGTGCCATATTTTGAAGATCTTCAGACTTTGGAGCAATCAAGTTATATTTGTTATTGTAATTGGGTTGTGCAATAGTCTTAGGCAATAATAGCAAAATTAATAATGATATCGATTTAAAGCTATACGGTTCCTTTTTTCTTTACAATAGTTTTTCCTACCAGTTTTTAAAACTTTTAGTTGCCAGAATAGTTTTATTTCTATATCTATTAATAATCTGTGGCTTTATGGAAAAGGGATCGCCATATAATAAATATTCCGTGATTGCTTCGTGCCAAGTTCTATATAGGTTGTGATTCATGATGGTATGGTAAGATGCAAATTACACCATATCGGCTTATTGGAAAATACTTACACATATAGATAACGGTTCATAACTAAGAACTGATTCATCACTGGTTAATCATGATTTATGATTTTTTAACTTCTAACAATTAATTCTAATTCTAATTGCTCCTAATGAATCTATCCTGATCTATAAAAACTTCATCTTCCTCATCCTTATGCATTGATATCATTTCCTAACATTCATTCATATCGATGTTCATATGGATGATATATCAACAATAAAGTATTCTTGCTTAGGTTGCATTATGGTCCACTGTATGTTATATCAACCTCATTACATAACTTGTTAATATAACATGTAAGCAATTAATAGAGTAATTTTCGAAATTTTCCTAATTTAGGACTTTACTTACTTACTTTACTTTACTTTATTTCCAACTTTTTCTCCATAGATTCATTGAATCACGAGATCTGTTTGCTCAATGCATGACATTATGAATAGAATTATTAGTGGCACATCTGCTTTCCGGCAGATTGTATTGGAACATCTACCTTCTCCAAACATTTTTTATTGGGGTAATAATATCTCTGCAGGAGATGCTTCACCAGTTATTTCATCATCTGGCACTTTCCACTGATGAGCCAAAGAGAAGAGCGGAACAGCTGTTTGGAACTAATAGACATGTTGTCACTGTTCAAACTGGAGAAATAAAAGACTTTGTTTAACTATATAATGTTTGAAATATACCGTTTCACATATTTGTTACAGTTTCAACTCATTCATATAGTAAACGAACAAAGAATTCACAGTAAGAATGGAAGGATGAACATGTTCTGATTTCGACGTTGTACTTGAAATTTGAGAGCGAATACAAAACGAATATGACGTTGATTTGAAGGTTAGAATGGCGGAAATGAAATATTATGGAATATACCCATCCTGTTCTTTAAGATACAAAACAAATACCGGAATGTTATATACCATTTTCAATAAATGAAACTTTTGTGATGTTGCCAATTGGCGAATTCTTTTTCGAAGTAGATATTGCCCCTTGAGTTATATCGCATATCTTTCTATTTCAGAATTCGCCGAAAGTCTCCCTGGTTCGAACCAAAGGAGTCCTTATCCGTCTAGAAAACGTAAGTTTGCATAGATTTAGTAATCGCTAATAATTGCAAACGTGGGAAGATGAATATTTGATTTGGAGTTTGATTAGTATTCTTCATACCCTCTAGTAATTGATTTGCATCAAAAGTAGGGTTTGCTTTCTGCCCGATCACCCCATATAAACCCTATATCGCGAAAACTTGTTCAATCTTTTCTTCGAAATTGAATTATGATATAAACTCATTGATGTGTCACCCCTTTTTCATTCCCTATTCGACTTTATTTGAAGCAAAAGATAAACATCTATCTAGAAATTGTTGATTCGAGTCACGTTATATATTTCCGCATTTGGTCTTTGATATGATATGTATCATTGTACCTGTACTTAAGGTTATTGCTCCATGATAGTGTCCTTCAATTCCGTAATTCCTATCAATAATGAAAAATATATTGAATGGTGGAATAAGAACCGAATTCAAGTTTATTGAACCTGTGAAGTTTGATTGCTGGCAATTATTGTTTCGGCATACAGTAACATCTTCAAAACGAGTTTTCAACTGAATTACATAGACGAATCTCATCCTCAAATTGAATTAATCTACAATAGTAAAATGTAGAGAGGGATTGTCAACTCTTAAAATTGAGTTTTCGAGATTCAATGGAAAAAAATCGGTTCTAGCTGATCGAATCTTGCTTTCTAGAATATTTTATATTTGAGTATACAACTAAAGTGATTTTTGAAAAATCGCAGTACTGTACACTCTACACTGGAGCTTATAATTCAATTACTTAATGATCAAAGATGAGATACAAAAGATGGAAATGGAAACATAATAAAAGAATTAAATATGTTGAACAATAAAATGGGAGAGTTTTTCTCAAATAGTTTTATTCTTAAATGAATATTGATTCAGTGGCTTGACGCATTCTAGAAAATTGTCGTCAGTTCAAGTTTCATCATAGAGGGGAAATCTTACGACAGAGCGTTTGACGCCGGAATCGACGCAATTTATTGAAATACTTAAATTAAATTCATTAAGTTTTCATCCCTAGTGAGAAGCTCATGACATTGCTTGAGAGGAGTGATTGGTATCATAGCTTATTTTCTCTAATTTAAATACAAAATACTCCTTTCACCCGACGAAACTCTGCATACAACTGATCCATATCATTGTCACTCTCGCTTATGGACATTTTGTACAAAACATGCAATCAAATGATCAAAACTAACCTCGTTTTTCGAATCAAACAAGTTTATTATAGTTGATTCGTTGTTTTCTCTGAAATAAATGATACATTTTTCATCACTTGGATACCTAAATAAGAAAAAAATTATGAATCTTTTTCAAAATGTTTTCAGGTTAGTTTGTTTCGTGAATTATCAATTAATAATAACATATCTACGGTCCAAATTTGAGCAATACCTACATTAATTTCTAAGATGCAACAACTTGTCTCTCCACAGCTTCCTTCATACGGCAACTAGCCAGGATATGACTTTGACATGTTTTGTGGAATTCAATTTTGAGTCTATGATAAGAATGTACTTTTAGATACCACTAGGTTTGATGATTTAAAACTATGGTAAGACAGCTAGTCGAAATAACGTTTCTTTTTACCACCAACCTGAAATTAAAATACATTATAGACTATCCCAGGTGGTTCATTCCTTCATTTCGATGTAATTATTAGCTGTTCATTGCGTAACTGTGAATATTGGGAGAGTTGTGACAAACAAACCCTGACAAAAATTATCTTCTGTTTTATAAAGTCAGCTTCTGAAAAATTATAACTAAATAACTGAATAATATAAATGTAACAATAGTTTCACTATAGTTACATTCATATTAAACTAGCGAAGAAATTGGTGAATGTTATTAATAATCATTCACGACCTAGGTATGAATTATATATTAATTCTTGGGAATTAGGTCGTACTAAGCACTTTTGTGTATTAATTTTGTGTTTACGTGCTTTTCGGTCTCACAAGCATCATCAGAAGACGTATCAATGTCTAAAACGAGATTTCTTAGGACTAATTGTATCAAGTACAAATCGTCCTTATCGCATTAATTTCAATTAAAAATTAATGCCCACGTTGCCGAAACGAAGATTTTCAAAGCTCTTGTTATTAGTAGTAGTAGTAAGGTCAGAAGTATTACTAGAAGCAATAACTCATAGAATTCCACCGCCTTTGCTAAAAATTGTTTTGATTATAACCATTCCACCATTCCAATTCGATTAATATTCCAACTGAAGAAACGAATTATTATAAAAGATCTATCCTGGAGATGTTATACATAAAACGTGACTCTAAGTCTGTAAATCATAGAACAGACGTTCAATCATTACTATAATCAGAGAATGGCAATCTCAGTGGAATAATTCTCAATCTAAATTATTTCAAGTGAAAAAACATGTCACCCCATGGAAATCAAACCCCGCCAGTAGAATGCACCAAATCATTCTCTCCACATTAAGAATTGGCCATACCCAAATAACACATAGTTACCTCCTTTCAAGAAGTAACCCACCAACGTGTGAAGTATGCCAAAGTCAGCTCTCCGTCCAACACATCCTAGAAGAATGCCCAATGTACTATAACCAGCGACGCGTACACCACATTCCTCCATCAATTGAAGCAATACTGAACTCCAGATGTGATATGAAAAAACTAATAGCGTTTCTAACAGATATCAATATTACTAACGAAATATAATTATTGTAAATATTATTCATTGTATATATGTATTCATTGTGTCATACATTTCTGTGTCTCATAAATTTTAAGGGTTGATGAGACTATTATTTAAATAAAAAAAAAATCATTACGTCAAATTTACACTAATTAAGCTAATTAGAACCCGTGGCAAAACACATGAGTTTTTATAATATTGAAAGTGTATTTCAGGTAGAATTCTGAAATAGCAATATTCGTAGTAAGGTCTGAAAACCTTTTCGTATTACCTCACGAATCTTTAACATCTGGTTCAAAAGTGGATCCTTGAGCGTATTATAGTTTAGTTTCAGACTTCTCCAAAAATTGCATGGGATAACTTCGTATATTGGAAGTAGATTGCTATGTAGTGACTTCCTGATACATATTCAAATTAAAACATCAATGTGTGACAATTTCGATTACTCGTGTTTCTGTTCGTTTCGGCGGCTTGAGTAGTTTCAATTGAAATTAATGCATAAGGCCTTTTTGTACTTGAAACAATTAATTTTGAGGAATCCCATTTTAGACATTGATATGTCTTCCAATGATGGTCTTGACACCAAAATGTACGTTAAAACGAAAATAATAAGCATATGTGTTAGTGTGACCTATTTCACTAAAATTTGTTTATAGTATATGTTATTTCAAAATATTCAAATTCCAAATCAAAATTGTAGCACCAAGAATTCATTGTAAATTGTAGATAATATTAGAGAGGAAGAACTGAATCAAAATAGTAAGCTTGTGCCATTTTGTTGTTAAAATCTTTTTCCAAGAATCCCAACACAATTCACTTGCATTCAAAAAATTTTGGAATTAATTCACATCAATAAGTAAAGACCGAATCCATAGCATATCAATAACCAATAATGTTCAATCACGTTCAACTGATTCCATAAACTTCATTACAATCAGTGTTTCCAGTATTGTATAAAATACATTGTTTTCTGTAAACCTCAATTCACCACTTCGTTGGCACATTTTAAAATAAGAAAGTATACTTCATGTACTCTCACTGCATTATTTCGACAATTTGTGATATGATTTTATGGATACTGAGGTGGTTGTTTCTCTTTTACATAGTTTCATTCCAAATATAATAGCGTTCACTTCCGTCATATTCAATTAAACACTAGTTCGATTCCTGTTCTTCTACAAACATCCTTCCATTTTGGATGTGAATGTGATCGATATGACATTTCATATGAATCAGTAGTCTGTTCCTACATTGATGTGCTACTTTTTGAATAATATTGTTAAAATTCTATGATATGAACATCTCTTTTTTTTATATGTCTCAATGGATCTATCTTAATTCATACATAGATATTCTTCATAATACGCTTAGTCTCACTAATGATGAATGAAATAACCCCTAGTTGGGATGCATAAAGAATTTGCACAGTTTTATTTATTGGAGTTTGATATTCTGATTTTCAAGATAGGTATCCGAACTACTCCGGAATATTCATGTGGAGGAAGGTTCAAAATGTTACCATTCTATCCATGAAATTCGCGATTTGGGTGGATTTAGAATACAGAAATACGATTCAGATGATTCTTTGGAGCTAGCAGATAATTTATTATAAATACCACCTGGAAAATATCATTATCATCCCTGATACTGGATAGAATCAAATAGGATCGTATTATATGACTTTGTTCGAACATAGTAGTGTTCTTAGAATCAATGAAAATCATCTCATTGAAATTGAAATGCTAGAAAATTTTGTTTTGGATTCAGTAATTATTGAATCTGTTCCAGGACCTTCTTCGAATATGGCTATGAACAAATCCTCAACATTGCCTTTATCACATAGATTGAACACCATCGTACGTGAAAGAGATAGAGAACGCGATGGTTATTACAGTGATAGAAATGAGTTACTCAGGGAAAGAGAAAAGGAGCGAGAAAGGGAACGAGGATACTTGAGTGATCATAATTCTAGGTAAGGGTCTGAATAATTCCAAACAACAAATTCACTTCTACTTCCTCCGATGGTAGGTATTCGAGAGAATATCACAATGTAATCTTGTTGTGATGGAAGTCGTTTAGATAAACAGTAACAGATCAAAAACACATTACAACAAAAAGTGACTTTCGAATTGAATAGTAAGAAAGTCAGAAAGATAAATTTATGAAAATCGAAATAAAATTATTAATGAAACTTGTATAATGGGCAGTTTGATTATGTTTCAACTAGTCGAGTCAAATAGGTACTAAAACAGGCCGACTTACGAGAATCGAAAGATATGGACCGATTTTGATGTAACAAAGTGCATTCGATTCGGGATGACGTCTAGAAAAAAGTTTACCGGTTATTTTTTTGTGCAAATTTGTTATTTTTTTTTAAACGAAAAATTGACCAATTCTCTGGCTAATTATTGGGAATATTTAGTCAGGGGTTTTCGTGGTCGCTGATTACGATTCTGAACCAAAATCGAACTCCCCAGCTCGTAATTGGCCACTTTAATTCGACAAAGTGATAATTTTTTTAAAATTTCATCAATAATAGCCAGGAAAAATCACTCGAGGGTTTTTGGGGTCGCTGATTATGATTCTGAACTCAGATTGGCCAAAATCGATCTTCCCAGCTGGTAATTGGCCAGTTTAATTGGACAAAATTGATCATTTTTTCTTAATTTCATCGCAAATAGACGGGAAAATTACTCGGGGATTCCCGGAGTCGCTGAGTACGATTCTGAAGTCAAATTGTCCAAAATCGAACTCCTCAGCTTGTGATTGGCAGGTTTAATAGGACAAAATTGACCAAATTCCAAAATTTCATCAAAACTAACCAGAAATCCTCAGTTAGGGGTTGTGGAGGTTGTTGTTCTATGTTAAATGTTCAAAAATTTGTTAAAAGGGGGTCGTTACTAATTTAAATCATTAACAAAATCGAATTCTAATTTTTTAATTTTTTAATTTGAAATAAATTCCCGCTCATCTAAAAATTGTCTCTATCTTCTCTACTCAGTCTTTTTATATTCCACACAGCATCTTTTACATAAACTATGGACATATACGTCCATTCAATATTAGAGCTTTTTTTGCGATGAAATTAAGAAAAAATGATCAATTTTGTCCAATTAAACTGGCCAATTACCAGCCGGAAAGATCGATTTTGGCCAATCAAACCCCATAATCGTGATCAGTGACTCCGAAAACCCCCGAGTAATTTTTCCTGTCTGTTTACGATGAAATTAAGAAAGAAGGATCAATTTTGTCCAATTAAACTGGCCAATTACCAGTTGGGAAGATCGATTTTGGCCAATCTGAGTTCAGAATCGTAATCAGCGACCTCAAAAACCCACGAGTGATTTTTCCTGGCTATTTCCGAAAACCCCCGAGTAATTTTTCCTGTCTGTTTGCGATGAAATTAAGAAAGAAGGATCAATTTTGTCCAATTAAACTGGCCAATTACCAGTTGGGAAGATCGATTTTGGCCAATCTGAGTTCAGAATCGTAATCAGCGACCTCAAAAACCCACGAGTGATTTTTCCTGGCTATTTTGGATGAAATTTAAAAAAATGGTCACTTTGTCCAATTAAAGTGGCCAATTACCAGCTGGGGAGTTCGATTTTGGCCAATCTGAGTTCAGAATCGTAATCAGCGACGCCGAAAACCCCCTACTAAATTTTCCCAATAATTAGCCATGAAATTGGTCAATTTTTCGTTTAAAAAAATGATAACAAATTTGCACAAAAAACTAACCGGTAAGCTTTTTCTAGACGTCATCCCGAATCGAATGCACTTTGTTTCATCAAAATCGGTCCATATCTTTCGATTTTCGTAATGAAATACCTATTTGACTCGACTAAACGTGTTATAGTAAAATTATCAATATGATCTCTGAAGAAGAACTAGCTATGATCAATTATCATTCTAATTTTGTTCAGATATTTTGTTGTAGGACAAACTTTCCGAATTACATATATTTTAAAACCGTCAAACCCACAGGTGACGAATGGAAAATGTCGATACTTAACATTAGGGCTTACTATTAGGAACTAAATGCTTATAACATCAAAATTGGAGCTTATGCTTGGTACCTTCACATGGTGTTCAGTGAAAAATGATCTTTCAAGAATAGATCCTTTTACGAAAATAAAGCGACTTACTTCAGTACAAGTTCCTTTCATTTCTTGAGATTTTCTTTATTCCTTTGTTTCACTATAATTTATTCAATTCCTGCACAAGTGCAATAAAATTTTGAGAAATAGAAGGTTTGATTTCTATGGAAAAAAATCATCATTCTAGAGAAACCCGGGTTTAATAAAGTTAGTCCTAAAAACGTATGTACTACTATTTCAGTCATTCTACGAATTCTAATCTTATTTTCCACTAGTTATATTTTATGGTTGATATATACTCTACTATGGTACGCTGAATACGATAGTGGATGGAAAATTTGTCAAAAGTCATGGCTTCAGAAGAAATTCGGTTCCGAGAAACTTTCCAGATACAATTTATAGTTAAAACGAACATGCGTTGTTTGAAACCAATGGAAGATTATTTGAAGATTCGCGGCCTAGATATTGTGCTTTCTTCGAAACAAAAAATTTGTTATTTCTCGTATTTACTACTCGTATACTTTGTTCCTAAGAAAAGTAGAATGTTAAGTCCACTTTTGAAATTTTTGGCAGGTAACAGTTGATAAATTATGAAAGGGTGCTTGGAATGGGAACATTTGTAAATAGTTGAAGCTGTTACCTGCCAAAAACATTTTAATGAGCTTACTACCGTTAATTGGTTCTTGACTATTTTCCACATATCTTCTGTACGATGGCAAGTTTCAAGAGCAGTCCTCGAGAGCTACTATGGGTTCGCCACTTTCTCCGGTCATAGCTAATATTTTCATCGAAGTCATCGAAGTCAGTCGCGAATCGTAGCCCTCGCCTTCGGCTCGGGACTACAAACTTACGCTTGTGTTGAATATGAGCCATCCCAAACTTAATGTATAATATTCTATTCTTGAATCAGAAACAACTTCATTCATGTATCATTCACTCAAGATATTATCTAACCACATCTGTAATCTAATATAAAACCGGAAAGGGTTGAAAAATCACTGACTAAACATTTGAAGGAATGTTATGAAGTATCACTTATAAAACGTCCATTCTTAGGCCGAAATCACAGAATTTTCGGATGTTTCTAACACAGCATATTATGATGTAGGTATCATAAAGACTGAATAATACAGGACCTGATTAGATTTGTTCTGTAATGACTCTCATATGTTATAAGACTTCAATTTTTTTATCCTAATTGGATATATTCGATTTACAGTTGGATATAAGCAAGGTTATATTTCGAAAGTCAGCCTGACAGTGGTGACAATATAAGACATAGAGTTGTAAAATGCATTGTAATTTCAATGTGACTTAGAGTTTAATATAGTGTGTTCCATTAGCAGTTTCTAAATCATTACAGGCTTTCATTTAACTTGCCTCGTTCATCTATCGATCTATCATGTTTGTATGTTCGGGTGGAATTTTGCAATCGAATTTTGACCAAATTCTAGCCTTCCGATTAACTTGAAATTTGGCAAGTATTCATCACTTGGGTGACAATGTATTATGACATATTCACAAGAGGAAAAAACATTTAAGATGACGGACGGGTTTTGTGATTATTGTTTCATTATTTCCTTTTCAAAATTGGTATTTTGGAGTTTTTGGGGTCGGAGTTCTTGGTCGAAATCTAGAAATTCAATATGGAGGCTATGATGATTGACGAGTTTTGAGATTATTGTCCGCTTCTATTCAAAATCGGTATATGAGCAATTTTTAGGTAGGAGATCATAATTTTTCAGTCACAATTCAAACATTCAAGAGGGTGGACGAGTTTTGTGTTTATGGTCCCATAATTTTCGAAATTGGTGTATGTGAGTTTTTGGGGTCGAATATCATGATTTTAATATTAATACACCTTAAAATAGTAGCTTTCCTCAAAAAAATCTTTTATCTTTCAATTTTATTTTTCGATATATTTTCTGTTCCTACAATCAAATACTTCCGATCTGCAGGAGTGTCCGAAAGTTAGTTAGCTAACAGATCTGAGAGAAGTCATGTGATCAATTGATCACAGCTCCTTCCACCAATTTCTTTAAAAAACAAGGTTCCGATCAAAAAAAATTTTAAACTGAGGTTCATATTTGTTTCGATATCGTATTCAATATAGTCCTGACCAGATTCAATTTTTCTCTACATCTTCCTTTTTTTCGTCAAACCATCACTGTCTCTAGATATTAGATAAGTTTGATGTTGATACCTTTCTCCAGTACTTTATAAATCACAGGTAGTATTGGAATGTATCTATAGTTATTAGGAAGGGTCTTCTCCCATTTTTTGGAATTGGTTGAATTCCATCTGAAAGAAGCTGTATTATAGATATACTTGCGCTATATCTCATTCAAAAGTACTATATCACTCAGTTTGAGTGAGTCTGCTATGATTACCTGAATTGTTCCTTCAGTTATTACTCCAGATTTGAATTTTGAATTATATGGAACCAAAACTATTGAAACATATTTGCCAAGTATCTTTTTCAAATTTGAGATTGTAAATAATGAATCCCCCATGACCACAACTCTGAATTGTTCGATTGATATAAGTGTTATAGGTTTGCTTGAGAATCTCACATATTCTGTATTATATCTGGTATGAGACGATGATACATGATATAACCAAATGATGAAAACAAAATATACGCGTGTATAGTAAGAGGTGGATGTAATGCAAATACCGGGATATCAAAAATTATCTCGGTCAAGTGTGGTTGTGGAATCTAAAACGTGTGTCTTACTTTACGTTTGAAATAATTATGTCACTGTCACACTGTCATCATCAATAACCTACAAATTTCATATATATTTATTTCAGTTGTGAAACAATAATGAACTACAAATTAAAAATTATCTTGGTCAAGGGTGGTTGTGGAATGTAAAACGTTTGTCTTACTTAAAATTTTTTTATATGTTTTGTTGTGTCAGAATCTGTTAAGTCATTGTGCTGAAGTTTTTGAATCATGCCTCTTACCACACAGCACAAAATTTTCAGTTAAACGATGATGAACTTCGGTACGGTTATTTCCAGCATGACGGTGCAACAGCACATACTACACGAGAAAATATTGCCTTTCTCCGCGAGTTTTTTGATGACCGGCTAATAAGTTTGCACACAGAAGTTGAGTTTCCTCCGAGATCTCCTTGTTTGACAATTATGGACTATTTTATATTTCCTTACTCAAAAAACAAGATTTTCGCAACTCCGGTGAATAATTTGCAAGAACTTCAACAAAGAATAGTTCAGCAATGTGCAACCATAACGCCAGAAATGCTGCAAAACTGTTTTCACAGCATGAGGATGCGCGTCAACTTGTGCATCGAACAAAACGGGGGACATTTCCAACAATTACTGTAATTTTGTTTTTCTTGTTACTAAAACCGTTATTTTATAATTTGTAGTTCATTATTGTTTTACAACTGAAATGAATAGGTATGAAATTTGTAGGTTATTGATGATGTCAGTGTGACAGTGACATCATTATTTCATACGTAAAGTAAGACACACGTTTTAGATTCCACAACTACTCTTGACCAAGATAATTTTTGATTTTCCGGTATAACTTTGTATAATTGAACGTCAATACTCTGGACTTATGAATTTGAACGTCAATAACATTATCACCCCATACTAGATTTCCTTATTACACGACGATGTGATTTCACTAATGAATGTGTAGTCCCTGTTGTGACGATTCATTACCGTTATTCTGGAAAATCATAATTCAATTAATATTAATAAGAAACAACTTCAAACAATATCATGAAAGAAGAAAATCATGCATATAGCATTTATTTACATCATGACTCATGTATATCAGTAGCCTTTAAATTGATTCTCCTCAGCTGACTGATTAATAAAAAGTTACTTTTAATAACGGATGTGAAATGTTCATTCGAGAACATGAAAGAGGAGCAAAAGTAGTAGTAGGACATTCCTAAGATCTACGATTTTCGCTCTAGATTTATTGGCGATATTTCATTTACAGTTTCAGTTCACGTTGTGCTTCCTGTATCGGAGAATCAAGTCGTGCGCAATGGTTCCGGCATTCTGATGGCTGGAGATCAGGTAGTTCTACATTCAGTTCGAGTCAAGGAGCTCCCCAGGGTCACAAGAGATCTCCCTGGGATTCGTTGCCCTCCCTCAGACAAGATAGCAGTCTCAATGATAGTGGATACAAGAGTAACAGAGCTGACAGTTTCGAACAACGGTAAGACTGATTTATTATCTTAGAATAGACAGTTCTCATTTTCACGGTTAATCTCGCAAACCTAGGAATTTCGATGACTATGTGATGCCGTAGATGATATTCAGCTGTTCAAAATAGTTAATAATTTCATTAGCAAAACTCAAGGTATATAGTTTTCTTCGGTTTGTGTAGGTGTTTTCTTCAGATAACCACACTCAATGTTTCCTCAGTGCGTTGACTTACGAGGATATTCTGCTGAAGGTAAGCTAATTAGTGCGGTACAGCGGATTTTATAAAATCTTAAGCAATATCCCGAGCTACAACTTCAGAAATTCCAATTTCATCAATATTATCTTGGGTAATGAAGAAAAAATAGAAAGTTTATGGTGTCTTTGAAATTTATGTTTTGCTCCAATTGTTAAGATTCGACCTCAAGGCCATGAAATGTTTGATTCCTGTTATGTACCGAGAGGTGGAAGCTCAACTTTGAGGAAACTGTGAAGTTGATTTTAGCATCGTAGTAGAACGAGCGAACGATTGAAGAATTTCCTAATTCTATCAGTTATAGTTTCGACATAAGGCAATTGATGGAGAAAATCGATTTATAAGTCAGAAAAGATCAAAAGAGAAAAGATTAAGCTGACTACTGTTGGAACAGGCCGTCATAGTATGATTAAAATGAGTAAATTTCACTAAACAAAGCAAAATCTTGGGGTTACAACATTCATAATGGAGGTTATTTTTTGCTTAAAAACTGTTTGAGGTTAGAAAACAGTAGAAATATGTCATTTAAGCAAATGGCTTTTTTATTTTCAATAATAAAATGAAATTTTATCATGGAAGTTGTTTGTCATATTAAAACAAAAATTTTTTGCTCCTACAATTATTTTCGAAAAATTAGTATTCTCTGACTTTTCAATGAAATTCTATTTTAACACAAGATCACCTGCAAACTACCCAAAAAATGTGCAAATTTCTAGGAACGAAATTGTATAACAACCTTTCTGAACAATATTAAAATCAAGAACACTTTAAAATCAAAATCAATGCTGACTGAAAGTGTAATTTGACTTTCTAAAATACGTGTTTTGAATTCCAATTGTTACCTAGTAGATCTTCACCTACTAGATTATTATCAATTTAATATTTAATAATTTGTCATTCTTCATTTGCTAAATCAAAATGAGTACATATACCTACCTACTACCCAAGGTTAGCTTTAAATATTAGTAAGTCTCAAAATTTTGAAATTTTTTAACTTTTCAAATATAGTTTGTGATATACACCTACCTACTACCCAAGGTTAGCTTTAAATATTAGTAAGTCTCAAAATTTTGAAATTTTTTAACTTTTCAAATATAGTTTGTGATATACCTTGTGAATGATTGGAGGGGAATGAGCTTCAGTATACTATACTATACTATATTATGAGCGGCTCAAGAACTCCCTGATAATAAATTTCATTGAAATCAGATTGATAAAAAGGGAGTTTTAGCTATTTGTAGAAACCTGATTCCAGATGGCCGCTTAAAAATTGTTCATATATCGGATGATACGCATTTTAGGAATTTTATAATTTTATGAAAAATGTTTATTTAGGTAGTATTATCTATGAACTCCAATTTTTGTGGATGAAATTCCCTTCCTATGTTCAAACAAAACGTGTTTTTCTGGTTTTTTCGAAAACCTTCGGAGAATATTGATTTTTGTAAAAAACTTGTATGAAAAATATTCTTTATTTAGACATGACAAACCACTTTCAAGCATAAAATTTCGAAATTGGACATTTTTGCCCAATAACTCGGCGTAACAGAGCGCGATCTTGTACTTCCCACATAATCATCACCTACTCATCAAGTTTCATAAAATTCTGAATCCTTCGCTCGATTGGAACTGAAAATGCTCCTTTCACTGAACTGTAGGGGATGTTCTTACTAGATAAGATTCCAAGTGTTCAGTTGACCAGACTATCATTTCACAATGGCGAGTTATATGTTAAGTAATCCTTATTACTTTATAATATAAGTTGATATTTATATCGATGTTATCAAATAATTTTTATTAATAGTCATAATCAATAATAAGTGAAAATAGTATTTTGCGATGTAAACAAATAAATTTTTCCTTTCTACGAAAACTCATATTGTTCAAACTGAACTTTCATTTTGAACACGTGTCGCAACTCCACTCCGTATCTAGTACCTTCATCGTGGTTTAATAGTTCCCAGCACTAATGCCTCAAAAGCAGTTTTCTTATGTATCTCGCATATCAATTCACCCAACTTGACGGATAAATTGCTTCATTGAAAACAATACAAACCCATATCCTTCGTATTCTCTGTAATGTATTTTCGAGGTGAACCTTAAGTGTAATGTTAATGCATAACTGAATCAATATGATATTGTTATTATCTATATGCTTTCATAAGGTTTCGAATTGTCATGAAAGTATGGATATTATAAACATGTATCATATTAACAGAAGAATCGCAATGAAAAACTAAATATTCTTATTAAAATGTGAATTTTCAATTCCATATTTAATTACAGTGGCATGTTGGATCGTCAAGACAGCCTCCGATCAGATTACATGAGTGATAGAGAGTCTTCCAGATATGGTATAGTACAACAAGCTTCCATCGAGAGTGCAGATTCCCGGCTCTGCTACCTTACATCCTCCGAGGTAGGTTTTATGTTAAAAAGTGTTTCATAAATAACTTCTTAATGACGCCTTCAACCGGGTAGTGTATCATCTATTATTGAAAAATGATGGCACAGACAATACAGAATATTTCACAAGGTAAGTTCAACGATTGGATAACTTATGAGAATCTGTTCAAATGTCTTTCTTCAATTGGATGTCCTTCAAGAAGCTCACAATATTACTAGTTGGCAAAGTTTGACTTCTGGTCTGCTTTGAGATGGTTTCGTTGACGGGCTTCGAAATATTGTGGACATTCGGATAGTATTTGTTTCACTATGAGACAAGTATTGATACAGTGGTCACAATACGGTGCGTTTCCAACATAACAGTCATAGTCATGTTATACGAGTATGTCCAATTCCCAATCCCATCATTATAGTTTTTTCTCTTCTATTCATTATTTGTATGTAGCCCGAAACGATTGTATTATAGTGAGTTCCATGTTGAACTTGTTCGTTTCGAAGAATTTTTGAGATCTTCTTGCAGCTGTGTCTTCTAAGCGCAAGCTAGTGGTTACTTCAGCTATTGAGTCGGTTTTTCATTGTTGGTGATTCCAACGCGCGAAGGTATCCAGACAACATTAACAGAGATACCTTGATCGACAAATAAGTGGCAGGTTTTATGGATTTCTCGAACCAGAGGGCTTTGTGTTTGGATGTTCTTGATAGAGTGTTTAGTATCACCGAATCTCCTTCTGTCTTTGTCTTCAGATCCATTACAATTACGTAGAGCTCGGCAGTTTGTACACTGCAATGAATGAGGAACAATAATATCTTGCTACCGTTCTGCTTGTAGTCGTAACTGAATAGCTATGGTCACTGTCAGTTTAGGATGCATCAGTATAAAGGAGATTTTTTTCCGATCACTAATTGTAAGAAGGCTTGAGTGGAAACGAACCTGAGAGTTTTTGTTTTTATTGTATGTGGATAATGATAAATGGGGTGAAACGTGACGTTTTAATCTTATGCGGTATTGTTAATTTTGCATTTATGATTGTTTTGATGAGTTGAATGTTCTGTAGTAATGATATTAGAATTTATGAGATTGAATATTGCGTCTGAATCCAGATTGTACTTGGTTCAGAAGCTTGTGTCGTTCAAGATACCAGAGAAGCTGCTTGTTAACCATCTCTATATTCGGAAATGCTGAAACACGGAGTGATCCGAATGTCATCTAACATATGATAAGCGTCCTACTGAAAGAATCATTCACAATTTAACGCATTGATATGTGGGTTTGAAAGAAACGACGGGATGGTATTGGATATTCATTGCATCGTTTCCAATCTACCGCAACCTGGCTACTATATGTCCAACACTATCCCCGTCATTAATTGAGACACGTGCGATCTTTTAATAAATGCATTAGGTTGTGACTGACCCCCACTGGGTTGTCTATCTTTTGGCAAATAGTGTTTGGAATAGTTGACGCTTTAGCATTTGGGAAGAGTTTTCTGTACCTCAGGTGGAGATGATCGAATAGTGACTTCATCGTTTTGGTCATTCCACTGATTAGCTTATTCAAATTCTTACTTGAAGGACTACATTGATCATTTTTTCACTTCCCTATTGGCCACGTAGTGTGTATCTTTCATAATTCATTTGCATGTATAACAAACACATCAGTTCTCTACCAGCAATCCACGTCGTTTCTTTGAAACTTGTGAGAACTCGGAAGCAACGGATTGCATTCTGAATGATTCTTTCAGTGGAACATCTATATTCTGGTACATGACTCTAGCTTTCTGAATGTGGTTGCAATATCTCTAGCGAAAATGGCCAAATAGTGACACTTATGAGCTCATAAGAGAGCGAAACGTGCTGTCACTGTTCGATCTAGTCTTGAATCTGTATATTGTATAAATTTGTGTCTTATTCTCAGTTCATTAGCCAATTGAGCAGAAGTGATAATAAGTAATAACTATAGAATAACATTCTATGTAAATTTAGAATTAATGCAAGATCATTTTATGTTACGGGAACTGAGTATTTTCCTCTCATCGTCAGGATGTGTTCGACTTCAATGGCGGACCCAAACTAAAACATGTTCCAAGAATGAAACGTTAGATCAAGAAGGAAATCAAACACAAGTATCAACACGACTCATCATAAAAGTTATACCATCATTCTCATAATAGAACGAAAATAGCGTTCTACTATCGAGTATATATTTCAATGAAGTTTGGTAATCCTCCTGGAGAGAATTAGAATATTTCGCGTTTATTTTAGATTCTCGTTCCCACAAAATGAGATTTCACTAAGCAGCTTAGTGAAAACTCATTTTTGGAACATCAAGGCTGAATTTTTTTGGGTAATTGACTAGAAAGGATGAATTTCTTCACGTGTCAATTACAAAATTGAAATTAAAATGCTTGCATGAAACCGCCCATTGTCCCTTGAATTCTCAGTGTCAGTTTCAATGAAGATAATTCTCGTTATGGTGCATACGTGACTCATTGATTTATGAAATCTGGAAGAGTTAATGAAAAATTGAACGGAAATGTAGAAAATTTAAATAATTTGATCTCGTAGTATCCCAAAATCTTGACGTATCTTGATGTTCATTATTTATTGTCTTGATATGTGATTCTCATTGACGATGGTGCAAATTTATGCATGTACACTCCCTATTTTGATTGAAACAATTAGGAATATAATATGTCCCGAGTGTTCAACTTTTTCGAGAGCTCCATAGAACGTTTCAATCTACGCAACATCATCTTAGAAATGAGGTATCTACTTGGTAGTTCAATTCAATTGTCTCACCATTTTTGATGAGAATCTTCGTATTACGAAAGGAGCGGAAATTAACCACCTTACGTCATTCTACTCTGGAACATAATCTCAAAAACAAAAGGTCTTGATACGACTAATAAATTTGATTCTTTTTCTTTCCCACAATTTCATATACTTCCAGACACGAGTAGAAACATTTTCGAAGTGAATTCATTTCATAATAATTATATATTATAATGACATGAATTCAAATCAAGTCGCCATGCTCTCTCAACAAATGAAAACTTAAGGGAGTTGTGGAAGTGTTTGCCAGAAATGTCAGTGTAGTTGTGAATATTTGACCAATATGATGATATAAGTCAAATAGTTCACGTTTTTTGCGACTGAATGTCTGTTATAAATCTATAAATAACGCCGATCCCACCCCATCTCCATCGCACTTATTAAATCTTAATACACAGCTCTCTGAACGCAACCTATATTCGGATTTCTTAAAGAACAACAACAATATATTCCAATACGATTATTATCATGATATTATAATGATGAGAATTCAAAATATGAAAATTCTATGCCTCAGAGATTTTACTATAGTACACAGCGATTGCATAAGAATAATTATATGTATAAGACTAATAAGAATGAAATAATCACCGTTATCCACAAAAAATAATATCAAAGTACTCAGAACATTTTATCCGACAAGTAACCATTATCAGAGTAAACTGAAGTACGAAACAAAATGTACCTGTTTGAAGACTATTTGAGGTTAGTGATAGAAACAACCGGTTACCCTCAGCTGGAGATAAATATGAATTTAATAAATTGCTTTTTACCTTACACATTTCCATCTCTTTCAAATTACCTAGATATTCGTCTGTATTGTGTTTTAGAGAGCGATGAACTGTCTTGATAAATGGTGTGACCTGTATTTAAGATATGTTTTTGCTTAGGAATTAAAGATTTGTCGTAACCATTATCAGTCGTTATTTGCTGAATTTTCTCAAATCCATTGTTATAATTTTTCTGGCTCAAAAGAACGTTTATCAATCTATGAAGAAAACTATTGTTCATGGATTATTGAACGTTCTTTTGAGCCGGAAAAATAATACAACGAAGTTGAGAAACTTCAGCAAATAGGAGGAGTGAAAGTTACGACCAATCTTGTATGAATTTCTAACCAAAAACGGAAAATGGAACGCAATCAACTTACTAAATTACTTTCACATAATTCAATGGAATTGAAATGTTCCACTTGTCATCGTTCAGTCATCGGTTAATTCCCTTATTTGTTTTCTAAACAAGCGATAAAACCCGTCTATAGATGCTAGAACAAGCTAAAGAATTGTTCAGGCAATACCATTGATGAAGTTCACGATTTCTACAAATCTGGAATTTACAAGATTGATTATGAGTCGTGTTCAAAATGCTATCACGGTTAAACTAGAAGAAACATTTAACTAGTTTTCAGGAACATTTTGCCCGTATAAAGATGAATAATAGTGAACAATAAGCATTAGCTTTAAATACAGTCACACCAATTTTCAAGAAATGTATAAGCGGAAAAGCAAATGATTGAATTCAGAGTTATCTCGAGCTAAGGATCACCATTTGTTTGCATTATTTTAACCCCGAATAGTATTTGAACAGATAATTTTTTTTTCAGTTTAGTTCACTGTGATGATAGCTACTTGGTAGCTGGAAGGTCCTTAGTAACTTGATAGTAATTTAAGTGGACAATAGTGATTATTTCGTACTTATTAGTACTATAAGGTATTCACAGTTGTGAAGTACTTTAGTATATTACATCTATAAGATTGAGTTAGAAAATATATAGGTATAGGTAACATGTATAGGTAAAATCAATATGATCTTGAGCTACATTGATGAGAACATCTAGATATGTTCGGACAGTCAAGCGGCACTCAACGCACTGAAAAGCTCGACTGTGTCCTCGAGTCAGGAATAATAGGGATATCCTTAACAGGCTAACCGGTGAAAACGGGCTCAAACTGACCTGGATTCCGGGTCACCCAGGTCGGAATGTGAATAAGAGAGCGGACGAACTAGTCAGAGATGGGGCGAGATTGGACGGTCCTCGGGGCTCCCTTGCTGATGTAGTCCTCTACAACAGGAATATACAGATTTTGCGGAACCATCAGATCAACATTCCTCAGATTCGAGAAGTATTTTCGGCTGGCGAGCTGCCAAAGCGCTGCTTGGCAATCGGGATTATCTCGGAGATCTTCACAGGTCTCGGGGATCTGCTGAAATTTAAACATACAGTAGGTAAAGCGACACTCCCTTCTGTATGAGATTCGAGTGAAAGAAGTTGGAGTCGACAACTCACTTTCTTTGTGAATGTCCTGCGCTCATTCGAACCAGGTTTACCTGGCTAGGTCCGGGGATCATAACGGCCGATGACATAAAGAATCTAAGCGTAAAACAGATCTTATGATACTGTCGAGCAGCGAGGTATCCAAATACCTCCTGAAAAACGTAGAAAGGGATAGTGCACAAGGGTCTTGGACTTAGTACACTGAATATCCTATTAAATCCGTTACCATCTCAACCAATATCACCAATACCACCAATACGAAGCTACATTGGAAAATTGAGATATCAATAACACTTTTGAAAGAATTATCTGAGGTAAACTGCAACCAAACATTAACTGGGTTCCACCATTCAAACACGCGATTACGTAAACAGTTTTGTCTACTAATAGTTTAGTCGGGTCAAATTAGACGTAAAAAGTACCACAGGTCTTGTTTTGAGCGAGTACCACTTATCGACTTGAGGTTTTTTGCAAATCGTTCCTGAACGTATTTAAAAAAACCGAAAATCAAGTAATACGTGCTTTTCCATTTTTCAATTGCTTTACCAGAAATTGGCCAATTCCATGGCCCAATAATTAGAAAATTTCCAAAATTTTGAAATCTTGCCAAAAATAGCTAGAAATGTCTAGTCGGGGGTTTTCGAGGTCGCTAACCACGATTCTACAGTCAGATTTATTACCTTATTTCACTATAGTGTATTGATATGGCTGGGTGTCATTTTTAAAAGAAATTGAACATAAGTATCCTATAGTTTTCGAGGTTGCTGATAATGATTCTGTTTTTGAGTATGTTACCGACAAATTAGCTATATTTCCGCAAAAATATGATAAAATATTTACTTTCAAATGTTATTGAAAATTTACAATTTGGACTTTTTGATGCTATTGGCCGTATATTCGACCATCTCAAAATAATTGCATTCAATACTAATAAATAACTGATTGAGATCTAGTAACTTTTAGTCTAGTTTCGTGAAAATACTGTAATTATGGAATGTTTTTTTTATTAAGACCAAATAATTAGAAACAATGAAATTTTGTAATTTAATCAATTATGCTTAAAGCGTAATACCAATAATAATACAGTTTTGATAAATGAATCTGCAAATGAAATAACATGGATAGTGTAGAAAAAAAATTTTAAGCAAATCTTACATTCATTATCAATATTATTTATTATTAATTTGGTAATATAAAAATATTTTACATTTTTAAATTTTTTATTAACCTAAACATATGAAATTGGCCAATTTCTGGTATAACAATTGAAAAATGGAAAAGCACATATTACTTGATTTTCGGAATACGTTCAGGAACGATTTGCAAAAAACCGCAAGTCTATAAGTGGTGCTCGCTCGGAATAAGACCTTTTTTGCCAATGTGACCCGACTAGCTATGAGGTTTTCATGTTTAGTCCCAAGGAATGATCTCGCTAGCGTGCACCAGTGTTCAATACAAAATTATGAATCAACTCTACACAACTAATGTTGAGAAAGTTATTCAAAATATTCCTAGCATATTACAAATCATATCGAAGGAAGGCTAGCTATTGTGGGCCATATTGTGATAACGAATAATCATAATTTTAGGGAACATGAGGTAGTCTCTAAAATTATGATTTTCCAAGATATCCTACTGAACAAAAATTGAATAGATAACTGGAATTTATAAGCCGCTTGCAAACTTAGTTTCTCAATCATATTTCTGATGACACAAGATATCTACACTAATGGACATTGTTGATGACTCAGGTTGTAATAGATGTGGAGAGGCGGACGAAAGACGAAACCGTCTCTAATATCTCAGTAGAATGCTAGCACTGGCTTCTCTTAGGCGACAATATCTCGGCAGCGCTTCATCTGTCGGCGTTATCTTAGACCTGCTGTATCAATGGGCTGAAAATGGTGCTCAGGACCCGCCCCCGCTTAGGTTCATTGAACGATTGATGATACACGTTTCGTATGAAGTATTAACTTTTGAGTAATTTAGTGTTCATCATAAACAATTTTCAGTGCTAATTTCATTAATTATTCAAATATATTCATACTAGAGATAACGAAGCAGTATCAAAATAAAGCTTCGTTAATAAATTTTCAATAGTACTTTGCTTAACAAATGATGAATATACACTGATTATGGATCATGTTTGACCGAACTGTTTCCAACATTCGTTAATTCGTGTATTGAAACATGTCACACGATTGTAGCCTTCAAATTTCATAGTGATTAATTATTCACAATTCAGTAGCTCGTGAATTTAATACGGGAGATATTGGTGCTGTTTCATTTCTAAATGAAAAATAAAATGCATGACATTAAATAGAACATCAAATAATATTTCTCGTTGAGAGCATAGATCGGAATTAATCATAAAAGCTGCAATCAATTGTTCACGTGACTTCCCTCACTTTTGTTATCAAAATAGCTTTCGGACACTGCTGCGAGTCAAATTTACATGATTATAGGAATAGAAAACATACAGGAAATGATCTAGAAACCTCTGATGAAAGATGTTAAATTATATTCTATGACACATTGAAATGTTATCCAAATAATCTACATGATGTATTCCATAATTATTCACACTATAATATGACATTGTTTTATACTAATACTTGCTCTCACATGAACTATCAAAATGTACCACAGAATAAAGACATGAAATAGAATTACGTCACTTCTGCAGGTTGGATTTATATGTGTGATATATTCACAAACAGACAAACACGGTCATCCTTATGATTTAATAAAATACCACGATTCCTCTTGAAATAAAGAAGGCGGATGTATGAAATGCCAATAGAAACGGGGCTATCTCGCTCATAACCGATAAAGTTCCTACCTTCACCACTTTAAAACGATATGAAAAATTTCACTCCCATACGACCAGTAGGAATGGCGCAAGCGTCTTCACGACTTCATACACACAGACATCATGTCAAAAATAGTCTGCATCGATTCAGTGATGATCAAAACGGAAAATCCCGAAAAATGTTTTTACCCCCGATTACAAAACTTCTACACTTTCACTTATTGTGAGGGAAGTAAAAATCATCTAATCAGATTTCGGATTCAGGAGGAATGCATTGATGCATCGTATTGAGGTTCAGAATTTTGGAGTATTGATGGGAAAGTTCAAAACATGTCGATATTATGAAATGAAATGGTTAACACTGAAACTTAGTTCCAGCGCAACACCATTTTCATGTGCGTATGACTAAGAAGACCGGTTGTCAATTCAATTGCCAAATTAACATATGTAAGAAAACAAATGATAGAAATGCTAGATTGATTGAATTCTACATTCTCTATCAGAAAACGTTATTCAATATTTTTTATTCTTCAGTTCTGAAGAATAAATATAGTTAGTTTATCCATATCCATAGATTTTCACCCTCCATTCATTAACACAAGTTTTCTGCATGTTAAATGTATGATTCTAATTTATTCACCAGCTTTCTCAATGAGTAACATGATGAATGGGAGTTAAAAACTTATTCTCCATGTCATGGCATTGGAAGATCATTTGAATTAACACCATATGTGTTTCAAAACTATGTATCGTTTTCTAATATATCATGCAAATATTTTGCCATTAGGTGAACTGTCAAAATTATTGACTAGGTATTGCCCACCTTTCTGTGATGATACCACAGAGTAATTAATTTAATGTAACATTATTTTAAAGTAGTTGTGGTGCATCATCTGAAGTATCTAGAATTATCTCTACGGCGAGGACTACAGAATAGAAACGCCACTAGTTCGATGTTGTCTTTCTTAAATAATTGGTATCACCCAATTGTGAGTCCATATTTATATTTAAATTTGGATATGGTTCAATTCTGAAGATCCATTTGAATCGGTACTACTAGATTTTGAAGTCAAATGTTACACCTCATCTTCAGGCATCTTCTTAATACTTTAACAACACGAAAGGGGAGCCTATAATGTGCGAAGAACATCGTGTGAGCCAGCAATGGAATATAGGGAGAGGAGATAGGCATTCGTATTTTTCTTGAACGTTTGGAGGTTATAGGCATAAGGGAAGAAAGACACAACTAGGTGAAGAGTTCTACAACTTCGCTGTTTGATAAGAAAATTAAGTCTGATAGGAAGAAGTTCGGCAGGTTTCTAGTTTGACAGTGAAGTGATGACTATTCTGAGCTCCTCTAGTCCGCTTATACGGAGTCTCTCGTGGTGAAACAACAAACGAGATTTCTGATGACCACAGACCATGGAAAGAAGGAGGGAAAATTGTATCAAAATTTGTATAAAAACTGTAAAATTTATTAGAATTTGTTCAAATCGATATATTTTGATTTGTAAAATCATTACAATATTGTATTTACTTACAAAATGTTCAAAAATAAAAATTGTATGCCACTGAGATTCAATATATAGGTAATTACCACATCTTATGGTTTTTTCAAATATTTTCAAGTGTATGGGAATATGTATTCATTGTGTGTGTTGTGATAATGAATATGTTCATCTTTAGAAATTCAGGAAGCTATGAAATAATAACTCTAACTACCATGAATGTGTAACTTTAGATAACGAAATTAATGAAAAAGTAATGAAAAATATTATTGTTAAAAATATGCTCAAAACGTTTGAATCTATATGATTACTACGAACGAGTATGCTTCATTCCAAAAAGAAAGATACAAGTCGTCGGAATATATTGAAAATTTACCACTGGAAATAAGAATTTGCAAATGACAAAGTGAAAACAAGCCGAATACAAACAGGGTATGTGAGTTATTTAGACCAGAATGTTTCATATAGTTACGATGCTGTCCAGAGAACGTCACATTTTGAAATCTTCATACATGATTCAACGATTTTCAATAACAATGCTGGAGATACTTGTCCGCTAGGTGTTACATCTTATACGTTATAAGTTATGGAATAATTCTAAGATTTCAACTTAAGAACTCCTCCAAGAGTTCGTAATGTTATTTGGAGAAGTGAAGATTTCAACTGCAGCTTGAAAAAGTTTCTCTAACAATCGAGATCAAAAGTTTCAATGGAACGCTACAATATTGTCGAGAAACTAGGCTTGTAAAGTAATGTTGATTCTGACTGAATATTTCATCCGAGATACAAAACGAAATGGACATATTGGCACGATGGGATCTATATATTATTTTTCATGGAGAGAATATATTATTTTATTGCCTATTTGGCAAAAGGAAGTTGTGAAATGACACAAAAAATTACGGATTTTCAGTTCCGTATAATAATGAAATTTCTGCATATCTCAGCAATATGGAGATAGTTGAGTCTAGTTTCCTTTGAAAAATGTGAATCTGTCTGTAAATGTATCCACGTGAGTGAAGTCACTCTCAAACTATATTATGGGATTGGATGAGACCTTGATCAAAAAATGTCTTCGTGAATTCGATATGTTGATCATATTTTGACTGGAATAAATATTATTGTAGTAACATTCAGAGGACACTTCGGGGCCCTAGGCCACATTAGTTTTACAGACCCTGAAATGAAAATATGCAAGTCACTGCGAGTGAAGTAAGTTTCTTTGTTCAAAAAGGGGCGTGGCTTTGTACAATGAATTTCCCGCATTATCAGGAAATTGCATGTGGAATGTTTTCAGTTTACCAATTTGAGTTAAAAAACTCAGATTGATAATATATCATACATTAGAACGAGAATCAAATACGTACATATACATCTAAAATTTTAAATAGGCACTTTTCTGCACTTTTGTGCGGAAAATTCTTTGCCTCCAATGAACAGAAATGTTCTGTTAATTTTGACTGTCCTAGACTACTCCTCAAACAGTTCTCCGTTTTTTTAAGAGCAGAAAAACTTCTTCATCGCCGGCATTACCGAGTCAAAAATATTATGAGAAGTATTTCAATGTTATGTTATATGATCTTGCGTCGATCTTGAAATAGTAGATTCTGTCATTTCTGAGGGAAGATATTGAGAGTGCAGCTATTCGTCAATACGCGCGCCGCCGTACTGGGCCATAATAATTTCAATTAATTATTATAAGCCAATTATTAATTTTTTTTTCAATTTTCGAATATTTTCTTTTAGTGCTCACGGACCCTTATTTGAAGCAGGCCTTAGGCCTCGACCTTGTGGTCCTATCGGTGTGAAACTTCACTGCCAATATCCACCACCTGGGGTCGAGCTCAACTTCAGTGAGATATCCGACAACCCGTGCTTCGTATATTGTCGGATTCCAGAAGCCCACCCTCCTACTAGTAATGGAAACCGCCCCTCGCTATTACTCCTTTACTAGTATTTCAGCGTTCCATAACAGCTGGTTGTATTTTCTTTCGTTCTCCTCCTCCTTGGCCTCGTTTTTTCATGATCTCCATGATTAGATCAGTATTTCCTGTTCAAATTGTAGAATGGTATTGTGTAGTAGTTAATATATTGGCTAAAGTGAAGTATCTTATAGCTCAACCATTATCAATTATTATGAATAAAAGAGTCATTGAAAATCAAAATTTTAAATGTCTAATATAATTGTTTTCTCCAAAAGCAAAGGTAGTAGATTTCATACCATCTCTAAGCCGACAGCAGTACAATGTAGTTCTGAGAATGATTTTTCCAAAAAAATAATATATCCCACTCTGAAAACTAGCTAAGATCAAATCATCCTGTGATTTCTGGCTTATTACAATGCCCAAAATAATTAAAAATGCATAGCAGGGATTTTTCCAACCTCAGCCAGTCATTTGCCAATGTGGATCATAACTCATAGATTGATAAGTTATATATCACGGTAGTACGTGTTCCAAGTAGCGACCGTATAAAATTTCATTTGAGCGATAGGAAACGCCGGTTGAAATAGACAGGGTGCTTCCACAATCTAGAGTTACAACAAGAAAAAAGTCCACATAGTTCTATTTGTCACATATACTATTGAATTGTTTTATTAATGACTCCCCAGACCAAATAAGAATTTAAGAATAGAGGAATTAGAATATTTTAACGAAATAATAAATAGAACTACTTTGTTTTACTATCACTGATATTTAATATAGTCGTAACTATAGTTTCAACACTAAACGTGTCATCTCCAGGCAAACAAAAAATAAAAAATTAGATGACACGTTCAGTGTTGAAACTATAGAAACGACAATATAAAATAACAGTGATAGTAAAACAAAGTAGTTATTCCGTTAAAATGATAAACTATCACAAAGTAACGGCTTCCACAATTGAATTTTTGAATTAGAATATGTTTATTAAAACACAACCGGTATTATGTGAATACAGAAAAATAGACACCTAAACCCCAAGAGGTTTGTATTATGATTGATAGCAAGTATATTTCACTTTTCTAATGGGCAATATAACAATAATTAAGAAACGCTCAGACAACTCACAAATATGTCAGCGTTATCAATAAGATTTTTTGACATTATTATTAATTGATCTCAAGGCTAACAGAAGTTCGTTATAGACTTTCGGTCCGTTGAAGGAAAAACTGTTTGACATTTCATTTTGGAGAATTCACAAATTTTAATTTTTTTATTGTGAGCTGCTCTTGTGTGATAGGCATGATCAATGCATTTACAGTTTACATGTAGATAAGACATTGATAACGTAGTGTTCTTACCTTTAGCACATTCATTTGTTTGTATATAATATTCATGAAAAATCTGGTAGATTTATTCAATATTATTTTTAAGATGTGATTTTGGACAACATTAAGAGGTTCCATTGCATTTTTATATAGACCTCCCCCACGCTTCGATGCCATATTTCAATAAAGATCCCACCAGAGCCTTGTATATATTTCTAATCATACAAATCTTCTGTATTCTCTTATTTGGTAAAATCTATGAATTAGTTTTATTACTAAATGTTCTTCTTGAATATTCCACCTAGGACTTTTATCAATGATTATATCAATATATTTAATGTAGTTTGTAGCTTGTATAAAATTTTCACATTCACAATCCTACATTTGCCTGACTGAACAATTTTAGGTACGGATGTATAATTCGTTTACGTTATTGCATTCACTAACTTTCGTTAATGAGAAACTCATGAATTTATTTTATTTGAAGACCACAAGTAGCTCCATGAGTGAATGAAAATATCTATCACTGTATATGATAACTCTGTCGTCAGCATATTTCATACGGGAAACCGTATCGAAGGCGTCGGTAAGATCTAAGAAAATTACCAAACTTTCATGATTCTGATTGAAATTTGAGCTTATTGTATTTGTTAATTCAAGTATCGCATCTTCAGAGCTTTTAGCTTCTCGAAATTCATATTGGCTAGGGGATAAGATATCAAAATATTCAAGATAATTCACAATTCTATCTTTTATGCATGATTCAAAAATTTTAGCAAAGTTGTTAACGAGATCGGTCTTCAATTATTAATATCATCCCTATATCCTGATTTAAATGATGGGATAACTGCGCTCTGTTTGAAGTGGCTTGGCATTATTCCTGAGACAAATATACAGTTTATAATATGTTTGAGAGGTTCAACTAGATGGACATGCATATTTCTGATTAATTTTGGAGTAATTTCATCTCTTCCTGGAGCGGTGCCATTTTTCAATCTAGATATTTTATTAACAATATCTTTTTTATGTACAGGCTTCATATATATGGACTGCGGTTGACAGATGATATTTAGTTGCCATAGGTATTTTTGAGAGAGAAATTTGACCATATCCTAGTAGAAACCGTTTTATCAGAGCAATTGTGTTTTGATGATATCAACCTTAACTAAAACTGCAACAAAAAAGTATTTTGTACTGAAAACGAAGTTATTGACTACAGTGTGGAGATCAGTAGGGATAGGAAGTCTGTAGTAGATGTTCCACAATATGGGTCCTGGTATATATCCTTGCAGAAGCCCGCATGTAATATAGTTGGATGAATTGGATTCAACTTCCAAATGCATTTTGGACGTCTATTGTTACGGATGTACCGATTTCTACTTCTCCAGGGTCTGCACCGTAGATTTTCCTTCCCTAGAGCGGAATCGTTTCTCGAAAATATTCCCATCACTCACCAGCTCGAAATTTGAACTGGTTTGAGTTTACACATTGAATTTACCATCAAGCTACTAGCCCTATATTGTACTGTTATGACTCTTCCTTTCTTTGGCTTAGGAGTTAAGACCAATTTCGCCTCTTTAAATTGTTTCGGGAAATTATTCACAACTACCAGTTCAACTTTCCCGTTTATAGATATTTTTTTTTTCGATTCCTTGTAAGACTGATGATAATATTTCTGGATCAGGAGCTTCATTACCTTCAGCGTAAAAGCTCCTTACTTCTTCGTCTTCAGTTATTCTCACATCTTTTGCATATCTCTTCTGGGAGTGTTGTTATTCTGGTTATTCCAGCGATGAATGGAACATAGATCTTGAAAATATGATATTGAATTGGAATCGTTTCAGGCAAGCCATTGGTGGCTCGACTAAATTAATCTATGGGTATCAAAGACTCATTATAGTCGGTCTCTTATAGCTTACATCTTTTTATGTTGGAGAAGTACATTATTCTAAGCGATGTTCATCGATTTCTTTACGCATGCACAGCTGCTAGTTGGTCCTATATTCACTGTTAGATTGAGTATAATATACTGCATCAATGTTATAAGATTCAATTCTAATTGAGTTTTAAATTTATAGCAAACAAATCGGAATAAGTGGATTTATATGATGCAAATTTTAATCAAAGTTACAGACAAGTCTCAATTGAGTTTCATTGACATTTTCGACTACATTGATTCTCATTGTGATTAATTGGAAATCAGACAAATCTGAGAACATTCTATAGAATATAAAATGTGGAACCAAAAACTTCATTCTGGATTTCAAATCGAAATGGATATGAGCATTTGAATCAATTGATGTCCCGCTAAAGATCAGTTATTCATGTATTTCCATCTTGAGTGAATCCCGGTTATTTAGTTTTCATTATAACTGACTGAGAATCATTCTGGGTTTCTTTGCGAATGTTAGCAGATCATTGATATACAATGGATGTGAAATTCACATAGTGATATTGGACGTTATGCTAAGTAGTATGGAAACTATTAGAATTATTGTATGTTACTAAGACTAACACAATTTCTCATCAGATTTTAGGGGTTGTTTTTGTTTTTGAATGATGTAATCATGTAAGGATGCAACAAATATTTTTCAGAATTAAAAACTCCAAAAAGCTAATTCAGTCACACTATTTACCAAATGATTGACCGTAAGTCCCAATTCTCGCGTTTCAGTGGAGACGGTTCGAATCAGCCGTCATTCTGCACACACAGTGACCTCAGAGGTTAGGTGTGCAGACACACAACAAACATTTGTGTCAACAACGAGTGCAAATTGTAAAAACTTATTATGAAAATTATGATAGATATTTCATTATTGTGCAGCGAATATTACGTGTAATTTGGGCCATCAACAAACAAAGTTAACGTGATGAAAAAATTGAAACAAGGGATTCGACTTCAGACAAATCAACCTCATATGTGTACGTCGTAGTTGCTCTGCCAATATTATCTCTGATTTCAACCATAACATACCTGAAAATTTTAATACATCAAGTCGCATCCAGCAACTGAACGCCTCGACGTTTTCTCTGAAGCGAATAGCAATAATACCGGGATATCAAAAATTATCTTGGTCAAGGGTGGTTGTGGAATCTAAAACGTTTGTCTTACTTTACGTTTGATATAATTATGTCACTGTCACACTGACATCATCAATAACCTACAAATTTCATACCTATTTATTTCAGTTGTAAAACAATAATGAACTTCAAATTATGAAATAACGGTTTTAGTAACAAGAAATGTGCGAAATGTGAACTTTGAACAGCCCGTAGCACGCGAGTTAGAAAAGTGCAAACTGGTTGTACCTAATACAGCTTTACGACGACTTTTCGCGTGTCGTTTTCGCGTGTCGTTTTCGCTCCATGTAGTTAGATTTAGTGTCGGACCGTGTCCGACAGCCCTTCTTTTTTCGATAGATGTCCATTAAATAGGAAAATTTAATTAAAACAGTTTGAGCTATTCTCAGATCTCAGCTATGCGCGTCTAACGTGCGACGTACCGAAGGGAATTTTCTAGCTACCAAAATAGGTGGTAATAGCTAGCGGCCTATAGCCGAAAACACTTTATTACAACTGGCGCCGGCCGCACGGGACACGAAATGACCCCGAATTGACAAGATCGTGGTGAAAAGTATAAACTCTAACTGACGCGCAGGGAGCTCCTCGAGGCATATGTCAAAATGATTTCGTTCGTAGCTAATTACATAGGACGTCTGGCGTTCATGCAATCATGTTCTTATACAATTCGAACCTTCTAATTTCGATAGGCCACGTGAAAATCCCGGAGCCCGAAGCGCTAGAAACTTCTGAGCGTAATAATATTCGTACGAAATTGCGAAATTTCGCACTTTTAGAAACTTCAAATTAATTAATTTGACACAAGTTTTGGGGATATTTTCATTTCAAACGTAAAGTAAGACACACGTTTTAGATTCCACAACCAACCTTGACCAAGATAATTTTTGATATCCCGGTATTTGCACACAAAACAAAGTTGACTGAGGAATGCGAGCTTAGGCAGAGCATAATAAAGTGCGCAGATCCCCTATTCGACTAGATACTAGGGCAGAACACAGTTGGCCCGTATGTTCAAGCAAAATCATCATGGCGAAGCTCATTTTCACCTCTATTTCATGAATACGAGGCAAGATGAAGAGTTCCTGAAAAATTAAACAAAACATGATTTATTCAGTCAAAACCTATTTTATTTTTCCACATACTCTCCTTGTAACCCGATACAATTTCTCCAACGTTTTCCGAATTTTTCGATGCCTTTCAGAATAGACGTTTGTTTCAGTGATGACCTCATTGTTGACGCCAAATCTCTTTCCGCCGAGCCATTTCCCTAAGTTTGGAAATAGATAATAATCGCAGGGGGCCAAATCTAAAGAATGTGGTGGATGACGAACCAATTCGTAGCGCAATTCATTCGGTTCTTGCAATTACAACTGCGGACCTGTGCGCCGGTGTGTTGTCTTGGTGGGAGAGGAATACGAACCAATAGATCTGCATAATAAACGTTGGTGATCGTTCTACCCTTTTCAAGGTTATCGATACGGGCCATACCGTATGCATCCCAAAAAAATGTCGCCATGACTTTGTTGGCCGATAAACCCACTTTGGTCTTTTTAGGCTTCGATTCGCCAGGACAAGTTCATCGTTTCGACTGTTCTTTGGTTACTGGTATTTTGTGATAGATCCATGTTCCGTTCACGGTTACGAAACGACTCAAAAAGTCCTCCTTACCGCGTTTGAACATCGCCGAACTCCTTTGTAGTTGTCACAAAGGCGCGCTTGTTATTAACAGACAACAAGTGCTGCAACCATATGGCAGATAGATTTCTCATATTCAAAAATTTATCCAAAATGTTCCGTACCCGTTTGGTCCAGATGCCCATAGCCTCAACAATCGGGTGGATTTCAACTCGCCGATCGTCCAATATCATACCATGGATCTTATCGCCGATTTCTATCGTTGTAACCTCAATTGGACGACCAGAACGTTAGGAGTCCTTTGTGGTCTTATTACCATAACATAAATCATTAATGTTCAACAAGAAATAATGTATAATCAAGACGCGAAACTCACTTTTTTCCATGCTTACGAAAATCTTCAAGTCTGCTTGCTTTCCATGGGTGTCAAAACAGAACTGAATGACATACCGGTCTGAAAATTTCAATGCGTTGTCATTAGAGATGTCACATCACAAATGTCACATAGGATCTTTGATTGTAGTGCCATCTGTTATTTTTTCAGGAACTTTTCACCTCGCCCTCGTGAAGGAAACTGCTGAACATACCTACTTTTACGTAAATGACAATGTACATCATTAACTATGACATGTGAAAATTTGTTTTGCCCTTAATTGAACGAAATGAATTTGGACCATAAATATTTTCTGCTTAATGACGCCGTTTGTGACACTGCACAAGTAGCATATAATTTATACAAGCTATGTCTCTCATATGCGTAATTTCTCTTTTTGTTCACATAAATTGACCTACTATAGAAGATCGTACGATCGTCATTCTTTTTTCCGGGTTTTAGGAAAACACATGACGCACTATCCGCAAGATATAGCCAACGTAGTGTGTGAGAGTCATGGAAAAAACCGGCCAAACCAATGACTTCCTGCAAAGATAACCGACGTAGACATTCAAACGTTATGTCATTGAGATCTCATAAGATAGAGTACTTATGTTCATAATTCTTACATCATTTTACTCTGTCACTTTAAATTTTTTACAGTAAATATCGTTTTAATAAGTGACTCAAATAATCAAAGATTTTTGTTCCTATAACGCTGTCCAGGTTCTCACAAATTCGCCTGAATCCTTCCGGCTCGTGAGAAGGTAGGATCAATCATTCCGGTTTTTGAAAAATCTGAAACGATTGGTACCGCTGCTATTATTCCTCCATCGGAACACTGTCACCGCTAGTCTCGAACAGATATCTCATAGATAGAATACTTGAGTTGTAAACTCCCTGACTCCGTTTCAGAGCTGTCTCGTGATCTTCATCACTGCATGCTAATTAAGTTCATCCCGAGCACTGGAGCACGTGTAGCTAAATTGAATTTCGTGTGAAAATCGTTCAATCGATCAATTGATATGTAGGCAAACTTAAAACTTGCAGAAAAATGTTAAACATGTTATAATTTGATATTGATAATTCACCTTTTTATCGGTTCCTTTTTTACATAGCTCTTTTGATTTTATAGTAATGGAGGATTATGTATTACACTGTGCTTTCAGAAATTCGCCAGTATTCGAGGTAACGTTCGATATATGTTTGGTTTCATTTTTTCACCCTCACCATCATTCATTCCTTTTCTAGTGACATCTGCGTAACGCCATGAGCGTCATGGCACATTGGACAATGCGGTACATCATCATAAAAAGAGAATTTCATTCCAAATATGACCCTCGTGTTCAATAAATTTCTGTTCTATGGTATTAGAAGGATAGCTGATTTTACTTCCGAATACTAAGTAGCAACATATATAGAGAGGCGATATTACTTAATAAAACAGCAAAAAGAGAAAAACTATTTTTATTTTATTTTACAAATATTGATAAACATTCAACATGATCTATATATTCTAACATTCATCAGAAGAACATCAGTTATGATGGATTGTGATCAACTGGTCAATGACTTCCCTCACTTTTGTCAGCAAAATAGCTTTCGAACACTTCAGCCGGTCAAATGTATGTAGGAACATGAATATTATATATTGGAAATGATTTAGAAACAGCTAAAGAAAAGCGTTGAATCATATTCTATGTTATTTCCAAATTTTATTCAATTGTATAAATAAGGGAAAGTCATCCTTATCCACTAAGAAAACTGTTAAAGTACCGAGGATCGTTCGGCTACAAAGTAGCCATCATCAAAGTTGACCAAATTGTGAATCAAAATGTGCCTGTTTAAATTCAATTTGGGGATAATAATGCAAACAAAGGGTTACTCTCAGCTGGAAGTATATCTGAATTTGATAAATTGCTTCTTCATTTATAGATTTTCATAGCTTCTAGGTTACCTAGATCTGTGTTTTGAAAGTAATAAATTTGCTTGAGAAATGGTATTCGAAATATGTTCGGCTAACGCTAATTTTTCACTATTATTTTTCTTCATATTTCTAAAAGTGAGAAATTTCGCAATTTTATACGAATGATATAACGCTCAGAAGTCTCTAGCGCTTTAGACTCCGGGATTTTCACGTGGTCTATCGAAATTAGAAGGTTCGAATTGTATAAAAACACAATTGCATGAACGCCAGACGTCCCATGTAATTAGCTACGAACATAATCATGTTGACATATGCCTCGAGAAGCTCGCTACGCGTCAGTTAGAGCTTATACTTTTTACCTCGATCTTGTTAATTCGGGGCCGTTTCATGCTCCGTGCAGCCGGCATCAGTTGTAATAAAGTGTTTTCGGCTATAGGCCGCTAGCTCTTAACCGTTTTTGGGTATATTTTAGTAGCTAGAAAATCCCCGTTGGTACGTCGCACGTTAGACGCGCATTGCTGAGACCTGAGAGTACCTGTTTCTATTTTAATTGAATTTTCCTATTTAATCGACATTTTGGGGCCCGAGACCATGCTATTTAGTTGACCCCGTTCATAAACTAACGACATGGAGCGAAAACCGCATGCGAGAAGTCCTCGTAAAAATGTTCTATGTTCCGAAGATTTGCACTTTTCTAACCCGCGAGCTATGCGCTCCTCACGTGAACGTCATTCGATTTATCGAAAATTGACCAATTTAAAACAATTTTCGACCCCGTTTGGGGCTATTGGGACCTTGTGAAAAGTTCAAAGTTAACATTTCGTTTTACATTTCACAACCACCCCTGACCAAAATAATTTTTAATTTGTAGTTCATTATTGTTTTACAACTGAAATAAATAGGTATGAAATTTGTAGGTTATTGATGATGTCAGTGTGACAGTGACATAATTATTCCAAATGTGAAGTAAGACACACGTTTTAGATTCCACAACCACCCTTGACCACGATAATTTTTGATATCTTGGTACAATAAGGTTGATGAAATTAAAATTGCGAATAAGGGATTCTGGGATATCACAAAACAGGTAGATTCCGGGAAAATAAGAGTGTTTTGAAACACAAAGGAAAAGATCTGTAGGTCTAACTGATAATTTAGGATATTGTTATAGTTAGACTTACCTATTTTCCATTATATTTCAAAGCACTCTTAGAATAATTCTCAGAATATCAGATAATAGTTATCCTAATATTCTCATTGTATTTTCATGGGATGTACCTGTTTTGGGATTTCCGATGATCCCTTACACCCAATTGTAATCTCATTAACCTTATTGTACTTTTGTTCCCATTTATACTTGTATCTGTTTGATAAAGATACTTCAGTGTTGAAACATAGTAACGTTTCCATATTATTATTAAAAATGGTATAAAGGCAAAGTAATTGTTTCGTCAAATTTTTATTTGAAAGAAATAACAAAATTCAACGATTACAATTATGTAACGTGATATTGTTCATCGATGTCGAAACGGTTACTCTGGTTTTACCACCATTACACACTACACACTACAGCCACAACTTAAGACAATTATCATTACTACTTTTAGTAGGAGGAATGTTTTGTCCTCCACCTCCAGCAAATAGTTGTTATAATTTTTTAGTCAGTATTGGAGTTTCGCTTTAAAAAAGCACTTAATCGAAAGGATTTGCTTATATCAAAATTTTTTGATCGACAACATACTCCCAATCATCGAGTGATGTCTCCAAAAAGTTGAAGATTTCTTATGAATTGAAAATTCCTCAAAATTGGCTACCAATACCACCTCTTCATTTTTGATATTCTTAACGTTCTTCTGATTACACCAATCTCCGTACCGACCATAATATTTTTCTTAAGCGCTTAAAGACTTTTGTGGAAGAAGGACCGGAATTGCGTTCTCAAGAAGTTGTTCAACCTCCGGTGGCAAACTGTTCTCAGAATTTCTCATGTTCTTCAAGAGCACTCAAGAGAACTTCAGGAAAAAATATTATCATGACGTGTATATAAGTATTGCATAAACATTATCTTATAGTACAGTCACTATACCGAATGGATGTAACGACGAACTGTAAATGTGAAATTGATAATAATAAGAAACTAAAACTTTTCATTTATTTATTGCGCTCAAATGGTGTATGTTATCATTAAAATATGATTATTACTTATTTTTTTATTACGTCATAGGAATATGAAACAGCATCAAATCTTATCCAATTCATCAACTTCCGGTTCAAATTGGTAAATTTTCGGACTTTTATAGTTTGGTATTTCATCTTTGATTTTGGTATACTGATTTTCAGCTCAAAAAAACCAATTGAATCCATTTTTTGCAAGAAAATGGTCTAAATTATGTGGAATTTCATCAACTTCCGGTTCCAGATAGCCAACTTCCGGGCGATTATGGATGACCTTGTTATCTTTGGATTCGATGTCGTGATTGCTAGCCCAAATAAAACAACTAACTCCATTGTTCGCAAGAAAAAGGCATAACTTATGTCAAATATTATCGACTTCCGGTACCAATTGGCCTATTTCCAGTGAATGATGAATTATTCTGTTATTTTCGGCTCCGGAATCGTAATTAATGACTTCAAAAACCCCCGAGTGAGTATTTCTGTCTCAAAATAACAATTTTCTTGGGATCTGGAAAATTTTTTAATTTAAATTGTCAATTTGTTAATAAAACAATTGTTGTGCCAATTGTGAGACTGGGTGAGCAATGATTCTTATGAAATCAAGAACATTTTGCGACAAGTTTCAGACTGAGATCAACTGTACAAAGATATTCTGAAATAAAATCTTTAAGTGACTGTACTATCAGTAACTTCATAACATCATAATAACGGTGCCCACTTCAATCTCAGTTGAAAGTAATTACTATCAAAGAGGTTCTAAATACAATCGTAATTTATTCATGAGTCGAGCCAGAAGATACCGATATATGTAATTCGGCTCATGAGGATCATTATGGTACACAGCCTCGGCTGCGTCTCGTCTGGTAATATTCACGGCTAGTACCATAATGATTGTTAGTATGATCCTTATAAGATAAATACCAACACCTGCTGTCTTTTTGACTTGCGACATTATTCATCCTAATATAACCTTGTTTCATCTGCTGTTAAGGACTGTCAAAATTTGCCACAGAGTGAACATACATAAAGTAGACTGTGACGTCACATCATCTAATCCTAAAATGAGCATTTCAGACACTTCAGTGTAGATGTATGCGTGTCATATATATTTATAGCCAGAAGAACACTATTGTCATTAATACTATTATTACATTTGAAAAACTGAAGATGTATGTTAAGCATACCGCTTGCCTACCGCCCCCAAAAACAGTATCTTCAGTTCCGATTCTCAGCACTCTGAAGCGATCAACAAACATGCAACTCGATACGAGCAATAGGAAGGGTGCAATCGTCTTCACAATTCTTACGCACGCGCACAAACGATTCAGAGAAGCTTAAAACGTGTGTTTCTGAAAAAATACGAGAAAAAAAATTAGGCAATTTACAATACTTGCCTTATACGACGTATAAAGAGGGAAGTGAGAATGGATCACCTGATCTATAGAGATATTATCAACACTCCTACTTGATTCATGTCCATGACCATCCTGATCATTCGTTTCCCGTCCTATATTGGTTATCGATCTTGACAGGCTCATGATTTCCTTGAGAACAAGACACTTTTTCGAAATCATTGAAACGACCTACTTGAAGCGGGTGTGAACTAGTTTATATTTATTTCAGGAATTCATTTACTATTTCTCACGATAACATTCGGCAATCCCTATGTGTTCTTGTTTTTTGCTTTAAGATATTCTACTTTCACATGAAATTTTGATTTTCTAACTACGATTTTGCTTTTGTGATATTGGAAATAACCTGTACTATATACTCTTATCACAATGCACTATAACACTATAAATAAGAAGTAATCACCGTTATCCATTGGAAATATTGTCAAATTACTGAGGAACTTTCGGCTGCCAAGTGATTAAACTCTGATGATGGCTACTTGGTAACGGAAAAGTTCTCAGTACTTTAACATTATTTTTTAGTGGATAAAGGTGAATATTTCTTATTTATGATGTTATTTTGTTGGATTTCTTCAATTCATTGAGATGATACTATCTCCATGATGATACTTGCGGTTTGTATAAACACGTATATTGAGAATGGATTGAGAATATTTATTCCCTGAATGTGATGTATTATAATTTTTGAATAGTAACGATTTCCTCTCAAAAATTAGTATTACTATAATTATATTGTGCATATCTAATACGTTTAAATATTAGACTTATTGATATAAAATATATCCTCTTTCTTCTTTTTCTGTGATACAAATTATTTTGAAACACTTTTATCAATTCAGAATAGTAACAATCATAGGTTTCTCAATGAATTCAAAACCGGTCACCAAGTTTTAATAATTGACATCATGTATTACTTATTATGCTTCCAAGAAACTAGATAAATATGCAAGTGTTCAATATTTGCGTTGAATGTCAAGTCAATCGATCAGTTATTCATTTTGAGTCATCAAATCTCAAACTTTATAATATACAGACGAACATAATGATTATGCGTATTTCTAATTCAATTAGACGATTCAGATATTTTAACATTGAATATGATCATGTGACAAATCTAGCAACACGCACTAAGCAAATATATGCCATCTAGGCATTATTTTCCGTCAGTGCTGACCTAGTTCTTACAACTCCCGTGAGTTACCACAATGCTGAGTAGTCTCGAAATTTACACGTTGGAGGAACGATAGCAATTTACTCTACGTCAGGCAAATATTGCCTGCCCGAACGAATGAATCACAGGTATCTGAGTAGTGCACCACTCTTCCAAGCTAACGTGAACATAACACGTAGAAGGTTAAAGTGTGTTCTCGAAATTGGAATTTTATAGCTAGAGTTAAAAGCTCAGTTCATTTTGGTGGGAATCGTATCCGATACATGTTACATCATTTAATGTTATGGATAGGGTCGATGATAAACTGTAGGTTAACGAAATATACCATTTCATATTCTAACACAATCCAAAAGTTTGGAAGACATTCAACTTTTAAAAACGTTTATTCTCGTCACGGTCGTAAACTATTTCATCGTTTTCATCCGGTCTTCTCCTGTAGGATAAGTTGAAAATTCGCTTACAGTCGTTTATCTCTATACATGAACTTGTTCTTCTCCAGACTTCTCGGAGGAAGGAAATACTCTTATAGAGATACTATCTAATGAATCAACGTCAACTATATTTAAAAACTGACATGTTTATAATCATATAAATTTCAATGTACGTACCCAAAGACGAATATTGGATACGATTTTATGATCATTATTGCATCAACCTATCTCTCGATCATTTTCATAAATTTTATATAATGCAAGACTGATAAGTATTTGGAACTACCAGCGGGAATGTTATTTCCTAGTGATGTTTGATGTTTGTAGTTACTCCCTGAAATTTCAGACATATAGTAGTATTTAATACTGATATGCTAGTCTTAAAATTGCAATATCCAGTATGTACCTACACAATTTGATGGATAATGTAATATCTCAACTATTTCATTCCAAATTCAATAATTGAGGCAATTTTCCTGAACAAATTTTCTGTTCCAACGAAGTTCGTTGCATTATCACTATACATCACACTAGGCCTTCCTCCCCTACTGATGAATCTCGTTAATGATAACAGGAAGTTCAATGTTCCCATAGACTTAACTAATTCTAAGTGTCCACAACGGTAAACTGCAAATGTGTATAGAACAGTCTATACTTTCATCTGTCCTTTTAGAAATAACGGTCCAGCTAAATCAACACCAACAATTTTTGAAGCTTTGACATTTTTAACTCTGTTTTCCGGTAATGGAGCAACAAGTACTTCTACAGATTTAGCAAAGAAACTTCTACAAATCACACAAGAAATGACAATTTTTCTTACTACGCTTCTTCCTTGAAGAATTCAATATCGTTCTCGTAGTTTCACCATTAGAAATTGAATCTCACCATGTCCATATTTCTCATGATAATTTCTCATTGATTGGTCCACCATCACCTGCGAGTTTGGCAACAAAATGGGCATTTCAAATTCCTTGGTATTTCGGCGATTAATCAGTTTTGTCTTCACTTCAATAAGACCGTCTTCTTTAAAAACTTTAATTCCTTCAATAATTCCTCCCACCATCGAGAATACCGATTTTTGACCCATAATCCACAGTAACATTTCAGCCTGGTGTATTTCTTCGAAAGTAAACTGTCCATTTTGAATATTTTCACATTCATTCATAAACCTATGGATCCATCCAATCTCACGAATATTCCTCCCAAACTTTGAAAATTTGAACAAATTCAAGTCATTTTGATCTAAATTTATCATCGATATGAAAGAACATTTTTTTCCGATATTTTCATCAATAACTTCACCTCCAGAGGGCCAATCTTCCATTGGTTTCTTCAACCAATTAGGTTCCTCCCACCATTTTTTTCTTTTGGTGTACATCCTCTAGAAGGAAGATCAGCAGGGTTCATTATCCCTGGAGCATATCTCCAGGTTTCAACATCGGTGAGATTGCATATTTTCTCAACTTTGTTCTTCACAAACTTTCCCCAATTATCGTTTCCCTCAATTCATGTTAGTGCAGTCGTTGAATTCGTCCAACAATGTACTGAAAGCTTCTGTATTCCAAATGCTAGTTTTACATTATTTTCTGCTTTACCCGTCCTTAAATATACCAGCATACGCAAATTTGCTTGCATCTGGATACATATGTAGCTGTGGAGATTCCATATATTCTCCAGCAATATTTCTAGGAATGCAAATCTGTTGAACATTTTTCAATTCCTTACGTTAATTCAAAAACTCAACTTTAATTTGCTCCGGAAGCTCCACATCCCAGCTTAATTTACTCGCCCAAACATCTTGCATAATCAGCTTAGGTTGTACCCTTGTAGAACAAGTAAATCCTATCGGATAAGAGCAACAGTCCTCTTTGTAATTGTTTCTGGCAATTCAATCTCTTTGTCCCAAACCAATCCCAATACAGAGGCAAATTCATCAAATTCTTCTGTGTGAGTATGTTCCCATTGCCGAAGTTGAAACATACCCTCCGCCATAATTGTTGTGGCTTGCCTTTTAAACTGCTCATATTCTGATAAATTATCCACTGAAGTAGTACAATTATCAACATACGAAGATTTTGATAATTTTTGAGCACAAAGTTCATCATGTTTGTCAACATACATCAGATGATAGTCTAATATAGCTGCCAATAAGAGAGGACTACTGTTGACTTCAAAAACAACTCTTTGATGTCTGAATACTTGCAGCTCCTCCTTAGATTCTTCCCACCACAAAAAGCGCAAATAGTCTCTATCTTCCTCTTGAATTTCAATCATTTGGAAGGCCTCTCTTCTATCTGCTGTTACTTCAATCTTTTCCTCACAAAATCTCAATAAAACTTTGGGAATTAAATCCAAAAGGTTGAGGCCTTATATCGTTCTGAAATTGATTTCGTATTTTTTTACGAGACGCATCGAATACTGGTCGAATTAGAGTTGTTTAACTTTCCATTTTAATTACAGCACTATGAGGTAGATAAAAACATTTAATACTTGTATTATTCTCTACCTTCTCAATTATTCCATCATCTACCCAGTCCATAAATACTTCATCATATGCTTCATACATTTTCATATTTTTCAACTTCATGGTAGTATTATGAAGCCTCCTCTCAGCTGTATTGCGGCTATTAGGTAACTGCTCCATTCCCTCAATCCAAGGAGATCCTACTATCTTCTTTTCTCTCCAATGTTTCATTAAAATAAGTTTTCGTCAATTTTTCTTCTTCATGTTTATTTTTCTTTTCAATTGGATCGCTGATACCAATAGTTTCCAGGCTCCACAGCTCTGCGATTTTAGTACTATCCAGACACATCAATGTAATATTATCACCTAAGGAAGGTTCTGAATGTTCTGATTCTCTCATTTCTCCCATCAATTTCCAACCCAACTTTGTACCAATAGCTGTAAGCCCATTTTTTAATCGAGCGTCTTTCCAGTAATCAAATGGCCATAATTATCTGAACCAATGATGAATACAAATTCGGGCATATCGTATCTTAAGTCTGTTATGTAAATCTTCTCTCCCTCTAATCCATTCATCCATGTACCCTTTTCCATTCTAGGAAAACCATGACATATCTTTTCATCATCCATAACATTCAATTGTGTATAAAAATTTCTCATGATATTCTTAACACCAACATGATATCTATTATGTGGTTTAACTTCTCTAGTTCCACCAAATAGTTCATGATCAATTTCAGCCTCTGCATTTGAAATTATTCCAAGATCGTGAGCGTTTTCTTCAAAATATATGAGCCTGAGATCCTGTATCTATGAGCGCTCGCACAACCTTATAGTTATGTCCATTCAAAAGTTTTACTAATAAAGTTTGTGAGATAATCTCTTTTGAGCAATTGAGATTTGATATAACTGATTCCGATAAATTATTCTTAGTTTCAAACTCTGTCTTTGGACACATGATGGTAAAATGTTTGCGACAACAAATTATACATTTTACCAGAGTTCTCCAAACGGATGATTTAGTCCTTTCTCCAGACATGAGAAACAGCACTTTTTAGATCTAACAACTTCTTGCTTATCTCTGATTGTTAGTTGCTGAGCTTTCAAACAATCTTGACTTGCATGACTTTTTTCACAAAAAATGTAGTTTTCTATGCCTTTCCCAGAGAATAATCCAATCGTTCCACACCTTGCACTTCTTTTTCCAAAAATCTTATAAGATCATTGAGACGATGACCAGTCGGATGTTCAAAGTCTTCATCATAGCCAGATGAAGTACTTCTCTGCCATACTTCAATTATTTCTTGTGGTAAACTAGACTCCTCCAATGTGTATAGAAAACTGCATTATTTTCGAGTTCAACGTCTAAAGATTCCAAAGCTCTAAGAGGCGACTCGAGCTCATCATACATCGAACCAATAGCTTTCTTGTCCTTAGATCTGGCTTTTGATATTACCATTCCCAATAATTTTCTAACATATAACTCGACTCATGAAGCATATCATGTTGTATTGTAGTAATTGAACTCAATTTAATATTGATATTCGTCAACTAATTTCATTTCTTCTTCCAACACGGGGTCCCCTGCTTTTGCATAAAGCAGTAGGTCTATGATTTGTTTATTATAGTCGAGTTAATTACCTTTCAATTTTTCCAACTGTACTGATCCAGCTTTGAAAATCATAGATGATGGTATATCCTTAGCTAATTCCTCCATTAACTCTTGTATCATCTTTAAGATATAATTTATTTTCAATTTTCTTATTTTGACTCTCTCCATCTTTTGATGTTCAAAAATTTCACCCGAATTTACCACTCCTATCACGTCGGGGTCACCACAGATATTCAATTAAACTACCCGCCTGAAAAAAAAGGTAGTAATTAATTAGTACATAATTATTTGGTATTGAATGGTAGTGTAGTATTGTGTGGTGTTGTGAATCCTTCCTCGACTGCGGATTTGGCTGAATTTTTGAATTCATTGTTATTAAATGAATTCGGTATGTGAAACTCCTTTTCCCGTACTCCTTTTCCGAGTACCCTTCTGGTAATTGAATTTGTCACTGCTTTCCTTCCGTTTGGAAACAGAAATGCGCGTTGGAACGATTCCATATCTTCCTTCGTGTTCCCGTTTGCGCTAATCCGTGCGATACCACGTAATGTTTGCCGCTTTTTTTCTATATTCGAGTCAAGCTCGACCGCGTTTTCTGATCTTTTGATTCTCGACGTCTTATCTATCCATCCATCATCGATGAACAGAGTCGGTGGAATTTATGTGCTTTTAAAAATTATTCTCCTCCTACTTGGCGAAAGCTCTCAACGATGGCGCTGAAATGTGAATGCATCTAGCAGAGTTGCATGTGCAGATGGACATCGTCCCGGCAAGTGAACACGTGGCGAAGGAAGAAGCGTCTGTAGTTAATACCAATTGACTCCCGAAATTAGGATATTTTAAAATTGATGATGCACATAGACAATTTCTAAAATAATCGAAAGATTCTTGATAACTGTCTGTCCAAACAAATTTTTAATTTTCCTTAGTTAGTGCTGTTAATGAAACTGAATAATTTGCAAAATTTTTCATGAATCTTCTGTAATAATCTATTGATCCAAGAATAGCTCGGATGTCTTTTAGTGCTTTAGGAACTGGATATTCTTTAATGATTTTGATTTTGTGTGGATCGGGTTTGATTCCGTTCTTTGAAACTAAGTGACCTAAGTATTTCACTTCGGATTGCAGGAATTTACATTTTTCAAAATTTGATGGTAAATTTGCATTTTATAATTTTTTAAATACTTCTTCAAGAATATTTGAATGTTCTTGTACATCTTCCTTCGAAAAAACAATTATATCGTCAAGATAAACTAAACATTGATAACCGGTTGACCTTGCAAGAACAGTATAGATTAGTCTCTGTTGATGGTGAATTAACTAATTCAAAAGACATTCTCTTACATTCATAATGTCCCCAAGGAACAGAGATAGCTGTTTTTTCTCTATCTTTTGGGTCCACTTCTACCTGCCAGTATCTCATATCCAAATCTAATACACTGAATCTATAGTATCATTAATATGAGGAAATGGAAAATAATCGCGCTTTGTTATGGAAGTTAAACCTCTGAAATCTATGCAGAATCTATATTTCAATTCGTTATTTTCATCACGTTTCTTCACTAAAACAACAGGTGCGCTCCAAGGAGAGTTAGAAGGCCTAATTATGTCTTTGCCTAACATACCACTAATATGTTCTTCCATTAACGCTTATTGGGAAAACGGTACTTCATAAGTAGATGTGCTGCACCGGTTCTCCACCATAATCGACCTTTTTTGCATGTAAATCTCCATAAGGAAATCTAAGGTTCATTTTAGCGAAAACTATCCATTCCAAGGTCATCCACAATCGCGCATGCGAAGTCATAGAAGTATATGGTTCACCAATCGATGGTCTATGGTTTGGTAATCTATGGTGCACCCGACTATTTTCTATGGTTCAACAATCGATGGACAGGTAGGCTATGGTTTGGTGATCTATGATTCCTCCAACTATGGTCTGGCAAATCTATGTTTTTTCCAATCTGCAGTCTGTGAACTAGTCATCTGTGTACTCGCATTCTACTGAAATGAATATTTTGTTATCCTACACCGGATTCGAACCCGAGAAATTAATTCCAAAGTTAGGTGGCTTAACCGCCCAGCTATGGAGGACTTGAATTAATCAATTTAAATGTAGTATATAACCTGAGTCACTTCTACTGAAATGAATTTTTGTTCTACACCAGATTGGAACCCGAGAAATAAATTCCAAAGTCAACGCTTTAACCGCTCAGCTATGAAGGACTTGAGAATGAGTAATTTTAATGTAGTATATACAGGGTGTCCCAATATTGCTGGGACACAGAGCTACCACGTATTCTAGAGGTCAAAATAAGTCGATTGAGCCCAATTTACCTGTATACCAAAATGTACCGTTTGTCCGTGAGAAGAGTTCAAAGTTTACTAAAAAAAATACATTTTTGTATGTTGTTCCGAAGTGCTTTATACAAATTTAATGAAATTTGGTAAATGTGTATTCTAGATGATTAGCTTACTTTTAGTAATCAAAAAAACCCAAAGAAAATTGTAGAGGGGTTGGAACCACCCTCACCCCTTGGCATTTTTTCCCCCATTTTTGTAGGGGTGGGAATACGGTTTTAAGACTTTTTTATCTGGAAGGCCTACTCATTATCTTCATTTTCTTACTCTTGTAAAAACTCCGTATTTTGCGTAGTTTTCAAGAAAAAAAATGTTTTCGCAAACACTGATAACCGATTTTCGGGTATAGGTTTAATAAAATTATTAGACACAAATTACACAATACATTTACACAAGACAAACAATAATTTTTATAACAAGTGTTCAATGTGACCTCCACCTTCATCAATACAGAGGTCAATTCGACGTAAAAAATTGAAATGCACTCTTCTTAAAACATCGTCATTTTCTCGTAGCGCATTTACAGCATTTTGAATTCTATTCCACAGTTGTTCGATGTTATTTATTTGAACCTCGTACACTTGTCTTTTTAATTCTCCCCAGATGAAGAAGTCACAAGGGTTTAAATCTGGAGACCGCGGAGGCCATTGAATGGGTGCTTCTTGTCCCCTACCTATCCACCTGCCACCAAATTGTTCACCAAGATATTCTCTTACTGCACGTGCAAAATGAGGTGGTGCACCATCATGCATGAAGAACGTATTTCTACGTAAGAGGCAAGTCTTCTAATAATTCTGGCAAATTTTGTTGAAGGAAACGGAGGTAACTATCGCCATTCAGACGATCAGGTAATCGTAACGGTCCGACTATAAATTCGCCAATAATTCCGACCCAGACATTAATTTTAAATTCACGTTGATAATGTCTACTTTTAATGGCATGTGGATTTTCATCTGCATAAACATGATCGTTGTGTAGGTTTGTCATACCGCGACGTGTAAAACAAGACTCATCAGTAAACAAGATCTTAGTATGGAATCCGTTGTCGACTACTCTGCGCTCCCGAATAGTTTGTAAAAAACTTAAACGTAATTCGTAGTCAGGTGGCAACAATTCTTGCACTGGCTGGATGTGAAATGGCCGAATTAATTGATCTCTAATGATTCGACTTACAGTGCTTTTTGGAATTCCAGCTTCTCGTTGCAATCTTCTAGTACTGGTATTAGGATTGTTATCAATCATTTGAAGAACAGCTTCTTCCGCAATAGGTGTTCGAGCTTGTCGAGGTCTTCCAGCGTTAACTCTTACTGGGGTCAACCTCCCCGTTTCTCGAAGACGTCTTTCGATTCGGGCAAAAGTTTTATGGTTTGGAATTCTCCGGTTTGGATACCTCTCTTGATACACGCGAACACTTTCGCGGCAGTTACCTTGACAATATCCAAGAACTAATAACATGTCGGTCTGTTCATTAAAAGGAAAATTCATAATTGTGGGACGTCAAAGGAACAGCAACAACAGCAATAACAATTAAACAAAAACAGTGATGACAATGAGAAATAATAAAAAAACAAGCAAAAGAGAACAAATAACTGACACATTTACTGTTAACAATAAACTATGTTTCCTGTCAAAATCATAACATTTGGTTTTGTCTTTGTGTCCGCGGCCAACTAAATTTTGTATTACAATTTTATTAAACCTATACCCGAAAATCGGTTATCAGTGTTTGCGAAAACATTTTTTTTCTTGAAAACTACGCAAAATACGGAGTTTTTACAAGAGTAAGAAAATGAAGATAATGAGTAGGCCTTCCAGATAAAAAAGTCTTAAAACCGTATTCCCACCCCTACAAAAATGGGGGAAAAAATGCCAAGGGGTGAGGGTGGTTCCAACCCCTCTACAATTTTCTTTGGGTTTTTTTGATTACTAAAAGTAAGCTAATCATCTAGAATACACATTTACCAAATTTCATTAAATTTGTATAAAGCACTTCGGAACAACATACAAAAATGTATTTTTTTTAGTAAACTTTGAACTCTTCTCACGGACAAACGGTACATTTTGGTATACAGGTAAATTGGGCTCAATCGACTTATTTTGACCTCTAGAATACGTGGTAGCTCTGTGTCCCAGCAATATTGGGACACCCTGTATAATCCGAGTCAACTGTACTGAAAAATGAATTTTGTCCTACACCAGATTCGAACCCGGGAAACAAATTCCAAAATCGGCTCCTTAACCGCTGAGCTATGGAGGACATGATAACAATCGTCTTTAATGTAGTAGATATAGCTCCGGTGCACCCTAAGTTTGTCACGTGGGTCTAGCCTAATGTCACCTGTTTCATCTTGATTATAGGTAAAGGTGAGCCTAACCTCATCCATAATAAGTTTAAATCGAAAGAATGTGATTTTTGTGTCGCACAATTAGTTTGAAAGTTGAAAATAGTAATTCTGGACACGTGCTTCAATATTCAGAGACATGCTTCAATATTCAGACACATGCTTCAACATTCAGACACGTGTTCAGACACATGATTCAATATTCAGACACGTGTTCAGACACATGCTTCAACATTCAGACACGTGTTCAGACACATGCTTCAACATTCAGACACGTGCTTCAACAGACGGTTATTCAATCAAACACATATAAGCAAGAAGTTTTTATGGAGATCTAGTTCGTTTCCCAACCACCCAAGAGGTAGAACTTATGGCACGTTGCTTTTTTTTTCAATAAAGTGGAAAGCGTCCCCAGGAGGCCTACAAACCACTAGTAATCGATAACAAAATAATTATGTAAACACGTTTTAACTAAACTTGAACTGAACTAAACTTAACTAAATGTTGAATATGCTTATATTCAAACTAATCAGGATACATAAATCCCTATGATATAATATTATATTCTAATAAATAAATGTGGAATGAATATATTGTAACTATATCTAAATTTAAATATATTTAACCAACAATGACTAATCTGTCTCCATTATATTAGAGATTGTATAATGTCCCCACGGAAGCGTTGCAAAAGTTCCAGGTATTAAGTACCGCTTATCATCGTTGGGAGATGAAGCAATCTTCTCCTGACTTATAGAAAACACTTTATGTTTTTCAGCTTTAATTAAATGTTGAGTAACTGATACTTCTTTCCACTTTTCGAGACACTCTACATAGTCATCGAAATCGATCCTGTTTTTCACAACGGAAAATTTCACTCCCTTGGCTTTTTTTGTCACACCATAGTTCCGCATTATTTCCGCAATTTCAGATTCTTCATATTCAGCTGCTTTCAGATCTTGAAGCTTCCTACTAACATCATCCTCAGTAGTTAATAACTTTATTGCGTATAATTTGGACCTTAGACCTACAAAATCGGTCATGGGGGTTCCGTTGTTCTCATCCTTCATCTTTCCTAACACCTTCTTATTAACGAGTGGAATATCATAGATGTTGTCAACTGGGTAGTCACTGGTGTCGAAGTGATGGTGATCGCGCTTCATCATATCATAAGGGTCTTGCTCCAGTTCATAGATAAGAGAATCCGTATCTGTATACAGTACAGAACAACTATTCCCAAACGTCTGATTCATATATCCATAATGGAAGTCGTATATGGTTATCTTAGCCAAATCCAGAATCGACATACCCACATAAATTGGCTTATTCAACCATACTTCCAGCTTGTTTAGTTCAACAGCTACCAAATTCTCATTGAAGATTGTACAACTCTTGAATTCCGGCTTCGATATGTATGATTGTGCACCATACCTCCCAGCCCACTCGGTTAGTAAGCGAACATTCACTCTTTTACGGATGTTTTCCATCGTCTTACCGAATACAGCATTATTCATCAATTTGAATAAATTCTTCTCAAACTCATTCTTCGCACCCTTTCGAAGGTTAGTATTCAGGTCAATATATGATTTCAACCACGAAGCTTGCTTAAATTTTAAGAGTCGATGAATTTTAGATAGGATCAATCCGTTTTCTAGAGCTTGCTTAAGGCTACGGTAATGGATAACATACTTCTTCTTAGGGTGAAGCGTCGCCATCAATTTTGATGGTGAATTTGATGAAGCAGGGGTGTTGCCCGTTTGCGGATCGATATGTAAGGGGCAGAAGGGTAAGTCTTTATGTTGATCGTGAAGATGTTCAGGGTACTCCAAATCGACTTCTAAAATATATCCCACATCAGAATCATCTGGAACTGTAGTAACATCAATATTTGTATCACACCATTCAAATCCGCCATATGGAAGAGCTTGACTCATAGCCCAACCATACTGGTTATTAACGTCATAATACATCAAATAAGAATCAGCTTTCGATGGATTATAATTTGGTATATATTTATTGTTGGCCTGAGCTCTACGCTTAGAACATACTTGACTGAGTCCACCTCTAATCCCTTTCTCAACGAATAGGAATATATCAAGATCTGTGAGAAGCTCTAATTCTTGTTTCGTATGTTTCAGCATCGCATCCCAAGTAAAGCCTGGCAGTGTAAAGTAGTGCGCAGGATCCAGATTGTATGTTTCATGACAGCTAGTTCTGAATTGTTCAAAAACATCGGCTAGGAGCATTATGTCGGTCTTCATATACAAATCGACATATTGCCCCAAGTTTCGGCATTCGAATTCATCCCATATATGCTGGGCTCGCTGGTAGAGTCTTCGAGGGCATTGTTTATCTTCCAATTTATTGTAGAAAGCATCAATAGACGGTAAAAAAGATTCTGAGAATCTATCAAATGAGTCAACATAATCATATGGCATTACCCCCTTCTTTGTTAGAAGCTTAACTTGTTCATCGCCAAGTTCTTCAAACTGGCATTTTAAATTTGGGTAATCACCCAAGTATGACGCCAATTTATCGAGGGAGGAACCCATGAATCTGAACGAGTCTATGAATCTGAGTTGAATGGGTGTATCATCTACATGTTTGGTGAAACTTATGTATTTTTCCTTAGTTATCGGGAGCAGATCGATTTTACCTTCCATTCGCAATGCTACATCTTCAATTATAAAGTTTGCATCATAGTTGCTTAGATTATGGAAAACTACAGGAACAACATGCGTGTCTTGATAGTTGATGTTGCACCCTTCATGTGCTGCTCCCCGATAATTTTTCATAGGTAGAAGGTGATTGTGATCTCGCACTTTTTTATCCACTTCAGAGAATGGTTGCTCACAAATATGACAATATGTTGCTATTCTGAATGCGACTTCTTCATCCTGCGTCATATCGATGTCATATGGACACCAGAAAACTGTACCCAAATCTTCTGCGAGAGTCTTCATCTGATCTGCGAACCAACTCATACAATCCATGCCGCGATAGGCTCGATAGAAGGATAGGGAATCTTCATATGAACATTTCATGTAATAGCCGATAGCTGCAGGGATATGTTGCTGCATCTTTTTCGGGTCCGAAGTGGGGCTAAGAACGCTTTCCAGATCTGCATATACCACAAATGGAGCTTTCACTTTATTCTTAAAATTTTTGAATTTTAGGATATTCTTTCCAACTTCGGGCATCTTAACCTTACAGCTATTTAGCTTCTCACAATCCTCAGTATGCTTGTCTAACTTCTCCTCAGAGCGGAAGTAATGGAGGCATCGTTCGCAAAAGAATTTTTTATGATCTTCTTTACTAAGCTGCGAAGAAACCAGGCGTGATAGATCTTTAATCCAGACGTAATGGAAACGAATTGGCGTCACATCATCGCTATCTTCTCCTTCCTCCTCCTCAAAGTAACGATCTTGAATAAGCAGAAGGTTAACGTGTCTATCCCTTTTCTCCTTCGTGAGGTAGGCAGGTAACGCAACGAATGACTTTACACTCTTCTTCAAGATATATACGTTAATGGAGACTACATTCTGCTTCTCAAAGTTGGGGATCTGACGCATTGTCATCGGAAATTGAATCCCTTTCAATTTTAATACTTCCCTGTAGTGAGGGTATGAACTAGCTCTATCTGAATGTGGGTTAGTAGTAGGATGTAACCCAGCTGTTACTGCCCATGCGAAACAAGCATCATCGTCATTTTTCACATTAATACAAGCCTTTTTACGTTTGATCTGGACCGGTAAATCGATATACGATGAACCTAGTTGAGGTGTGAACTTGTTAATATTTATCCCCAAATTTATAATCTTAGTCAACGCCCACCCGCTGTCTCTTTCTTGAAACTCTTCCAATTGGGTTAATATCGGCTTCACTATCTTATCCTCAAACCAACTATCTAAGTTGGTGTCCCGATAGATTGGCGAATTAGATGTGTTGAAGTACTTGAATTCAGTCAATACCTGCTCTGCTTTGACGATTCGAAATTCTCCGCAGAATACTGCATTAACTTTAACTGCCTCATCCTTCTTCAACGCATTCTGAATTCTCCTCTTGAAAAGAGCTTTACAGTCCAACATAAACGCTTCGGGGTCCTTATGCTTCAAGTTTGAAAGGATCCCTGTACGGATGCGGTTGTTGAATGCAGATATGGAATCAGTCCAATGAACTCGATCCCGCGCTGTTTCTTTTCTCGAAGTTATACCGGAACCTCTCTTCTGCACCGATTTTATCTGGATACGTAGCGTCTTCACAGCCCCCAATGCTGATAGTAGCTGCTGCTTCTCTCCGATGTTTTTCGCCGATTTAAGGGCATTATGTATTCTCCTTATCCCTAAGGTGCACTCTCGCAATCCCTCAGCAGCCGCTGCTTCATTATAGTGGGGTGTTAGGAGTCCTAGAAGAGTTGCGATATGCTTCACCAGATCAGTGAAAATGGGCATTTTGATCTGCGATAGAATTGAAAATTAGTAAATGAGATAACTCTTTATCGCTTGAAAATGGAGAAGAGATCTTGCCTAAATGCTTACTTCTAATTGCTCTTGAAAAATCACTCGTTTATAAGAACTCTCGAACGATATGTACTGGTGGAATATAAGGGTATTACACACAAGTTTCTAGTATATTCACAAGATTGAATAAAGTATGCTCTATCTAAAAAATTTTATATATGTATCTCTCGAACGATATGTACCGGTGGATTATAAGGAAATTATACTAAATCTCCCAAAATGACCTCTATTGAGATTGCTCGCAACCGATATGTTAACAGCAGGATGATATTAATATATCTGATTTTTTTTACTCTTGGAATCACTCGTTTATAAGAACTCTCGAACGATATGTACCGGTGAATTATAAGGAAATTATACTAAATCTCCTGAATGTTCGGCAGGCTGATACTAATATATCTGAATTTTTTGAAATCACTCGTTTATAAGAGCTCTCGAACGATATGTACCGGTGGATTATGAGGAAATTATACTGAATCTCCTAAATTTGCTATTGGAATCGCTCATTTATAAAAAACTCACGAACGATATGTACCATTAGAATATAAGGGTTTCAGTATATTTACAAGATTAAATAAAGTAGGTTGATTTTCCTCATAAATATGCAATATCATGTTCCATACATGCTCTATCTAAATTGTTTTTTTATGTATTGTTAAAGATGATGCTATTGATAAAGGAAGATATAGAAAGTGTTTTGATAATTTCATACATCTATAAACTATTTTTGTAAAAGAAAAAACTAATGAGAAACTATCTAATAGATGTTTGAAGCTGTTCAATACCTGTTTGAAGCTGTTTAATAGCTGTTTTAAGCTGTTCAAAAGCTGTTCTTAAGCTGTTCAATAACTGTTTGAAACTGTTTAATTTTTTGTTAATTTGATATATATCAATCTACTTTATTCAAACATACTTAGTTGGAAATATTATATCGTAGAGTGAAGAACATCATCGTTAATATGAATATTACGCAACGACATTTAAAACAAAAACTAATAAAGAAGCGTAAAGAGATAAAAAATAAATTGGATGTATTGAAACATGGTGAAATTCTCAGGGAAAAAATTTTTTCACCGATAACTAAACATTTGAAAAATATAGAAAATAAATTAGATAAGAAAACTGGTGATATTTATACAGATTTTAGTGGTGGTGAAGAAAGTGAATATTTTTCACCAAAAAATGAACAGTCTGATGATTATCTTAATGTTCCTATTAAAAATATTGATTCAGATGTAAATAATTTACATACTCCTAGTACATCAAAGCGAATATTTTCTTCAACACCAAAACTTGATTCTAAACGACTACCAACAGACAGTTTCAAACAATCAATAATTAAAGAATTAGAAGAAGATGATGATGATGATGATTACAATGATAAAGTAAATATTAATAGAACTAGAAATGATGATATAGCCGAAAAATCATTTATTGACTATTTAGAACAATACGAACCATTACCACGAGAATATATAAGGGAAATGATAACGGGTGACTTGAGGGATTTTGATCAAAAGTATGGAATCCGTCACAATCCTATGACAGAGAAATTTTCAATCGGGAATTCAAGTTTAAAAATAAATGGTACAGATATAGTAGTAAAAAGCAAAACATATACTGGTACTAGAGGATTATACGAATTACTTTTTAAAAAACAACCAAAATATTATACATTAAATGATAAAAAGGCGTATAATGAAATTCTAACAAAAACAGCTGCAAAACATAGGTATTATCAAACGAATAAACAAATTGATGGATGTAGATTGCACTGAACAAAAATAACCTAATGAAATTAACAAATTCATGACATGTGTACACATTTGATTAGAATATATATATATAGCATTCGATATAAGACATTATAAAAATCAATTAATGAAGAATTACTTACCTAAACGAATGCTTCAACACTGAATTTACCTATAAAATGTGAAAATTTACTTGATCTATCGTAAATACTACTATTGAGCAAGGTACATTTGCTGTTGTGAACTGATGTAAGATATTGGAGTTCCCTCTTATTTTATACAGCATGCGGATCAAAACAAGCTACGTCAATGCATGCATTTTTCTATAAGCAATTCCAAATCAGCGAAAGTACTTTTATATTGCATTTATTTATAATACACGTAAGATGTGAAAGATGATGCAATAACAACATCCAAATCAGCGAGCATTTTTCTATGAACAATCCCAAATCGGCGAAAGTACTTTTCCATTGCATTTATTTATAGTACACGTGAGATGTGAAAGATGATGCAATAACAACATCCAAATCAGCGAAAGTACTTTTCCATTACATTTATTTATAATACAAGTAAAGCCTGATACACACAATCCGGCAGGTCTGTCAGTTCTAACTGAACAGTCCACCTGAAGACCTATCGTCAGATGGACTGACGACCCTCCAAACGTTCAGGGAATCTGAAATATTCTTCAGTCTCAATTTATTACGGCCTCTACTGATGACGATGGGTTAACGCTTTTCAATTTGGTAGCCGCTTTGGGTAAAGGTAAAAAAGAATCTTAAAGTGCAGTATGGTACAAAGAGTGGTTGAAAAAATCCTCATTGAATCCTTCATTGAAAAAATCCTCATTAGACTTCGACTAGAAGGATCGTTTTCCTTCCATTTTTCTACCAATTTCGAATATGCCATATCTTTCTCATCACGGTCGTGATAGTTTTTCGATTTCACACTCCATAGATACGGCTCACTATGATAAATAATGAAAAATTCCTCCAAACACCTGTTTTATATTTCGCGCGACATGGTGCACTCACACTAGAACTGCCTGATAGATAGTCCGACAGGTGACCGTGCCATACACACATTCAGACTTGTCTTTAATTGCATCAGGCTAGCCGGATAGACGAACGATAAATGTAGATTGCACTTAATAAAAATAACCTAATGAAATTGACAAATTCATGATATGTGTACACATTTGATTAGAATATATATATAGTATTCGATATAAGAAATTATAAAGATTAATCAACGAATAATTATTTACCTAAAATTTGCTGTTGTGATCTGATGTAAGATATTAGAGTTCTCTCCTATTTTATACAGCATATGAATAAAAAGATGTCAATGCATACATTTTTCTATAAACAATTCCAAGTCATCCTCTATATACATGCATGTGAAAACAAGTTACATCTACGTTAATGTATACATTTTTTATTAAATATTCTGAATTAGCGAATGTACTTTTGCAATACATTTATTTTTAATTCTTTCTTCCCCTCACCGTTCGAGATATTCCTTAATACAGTCCTGATATTATGCTTACAATTATTTTGAATGATATGGCACACATGTTCAATTTAATTAAATTCCTAGATTAAGAATAATCTCACTTTCTATAGAGAGTTCAGTAAAGGTCAACAAAACGATATAATTATCATAAAATTCAAATTATTAATACATATTCTATACATAGCATTCGTTATACTAGTGTCTGTATAGCTGAAAGAAATATGTTGAACCTCACTATACAAAATAATTCTAACATCTCATATTAATTTGTTTTTAATCTGCGTAATGTGGAGTATGATTTTTCCCCGATGTGAAAATAGTAAAGGTAGGTCTTTGTTGATTTAAATTTTCATATTCTAAATGAATGCAATCACTTCAATTTAAATTATAATTGAATAATGCACTCATTATCAGAAATAAATGTAGACTTATATAATATTATATTCGATGAGAAAGTTTCAAGAAGTAAGGTTAGAGTTAACGCAGTTCTTAAGAAAATTCAAATTATTTATATGATCATACAATTTCTTCTTGAATATCAATCTTCATGATGCAGGTTGAATAAATTTTTCTTTCCGACATACAATTCGATAATTTAGTTTTTGTTCGATGCAGCTCTTGATAACAGTTCATATAATTCCACTCTAAATTTTTATTGAAATATTTATCGGTTCAGATAGGACAGGTACAGGTAGAACATCACTTCTATAAGAAAATTCAAATTATTTATATGATCATACAATTTCTTCTTGAATATCAATCTTCATGATGCAGGTTGAATAAATTTTTCTTTCCGACATACAATTCGATAATTTAGTTTTTGTTCGATGTAGCTCTTGATAACAGTTCATATAATTCCACTCTAAATTTTTTATTGAAATATTTATCGGTTCAGATAGGACAGGTACAGGTAGAACATCACTTCTATCTTTGTCAACTATAGTCAAATCGGTTCAGATAGGACAGGTACAGGTAGAACATCACTTCTATCTTTGTCAACTATAGTCAAACTGGATGATTTCGTTTTGATACATTCATAATATTTAGATACCTAATTCCATTCTGAATTTTTTATTGAAATATTTAACGGCTCAGATAGGACAGGTACAGGTAGAACATCACTTCTATCTTTGTCAACTATACAAATCGTAAACCTAAATTTGAATTTCTCCTAGGATACTTGTTGCGTATGAAAAATGATGTCATTCAAAATATAAGTATTCAGTTAAATTAGATACACGTCGTATAGAATTAATAAGAACAAAAATGTATCTTTAAGGAGAATAAAGATGTAAAATGTGTAGTCTAATTCTTTCAAATAACTATGATATCACACAAATGTTTTATTTGAACTCCTACACTCTAAATTTTTTATTGAAATATTTATCGGTTCAGATAGGACAGGTACAGGTAGAACATCACTTCTATCTTTGTCAACTATAGTCAAATCGGTTCAGATAGGACAGGTACAGGTAGAACATCACTTCTATCTTTGTCAACTATAGTCAAACTGGATGATTTCGTTTTGATACATTCATAATATTTAGATGCCTAATTCCATTCTGAATTTTTTATTGAAATATTTAACGGTTCAGATAGGACAGGTACAGGTAGAACATCACTTCTATCTTTGTCAACTATACAAATCGTAAACCTAAATTTGAATTTCTCCTAGGATACTTGTTGCGTATGAAAAATGATGTCATTCAAAATATAAGTATTCAGTTAAATTAGATACACGTCGTATAGAATTAATAAGAACAAAAATGTATCTTTAAGGAGAATAAAGATGTAAAATGTGTAGCCTAATTCTTTCAAATAACTATGATATCACACACATGTTTTATTTAAACTCCTACACTCTAAATTTTTTATTGAAATATTTATCGGTTCAGATAGGACAGGTACAGGTAGAACATCACTTCTATCTTTGTCAACTATAGTCAAATCGGTTCAGATAGGACAGGTACAGGTAGAACATCACTTCTATCTTTGTCAACTATAGTCAAACTGGATGATTTCGTTTTGATACATTCATAATATTTAGATGCCTAATTCCATTCTGAATTTTTTATTGAAATATTTAACGGCTCAGATAGGACAGGTACAGGTAGAACATCACTTCTATCTTTGTCAACTATACAAATCGTAAACCTAAATTTGAATTTCTCCTAGGATACTTGTTGCGTATGAAAAATGATGTCATTCAAAATATAAGTATTCAGTTAAATTAGATACACGTCGTATAGAATTAATAAGAACAAAAATGTATCTTTAAGGAGAATAAAGATGTAAAATGTGTAGCCTAATTCTTTCAAATAACTATGATATCACACACATGTTTTATTTAAACTCCTACAAGTTTAAAAATATCAGTTAAATTAGATACACGTCGTATAGAATTAATAAGAACAAAAAATGTATCTTTAAGGAGAATAAAGATGTAAAATGTGTAGTCTAATTCTTTCAAATAATTATGATATCACACACATGTTTTATTCAAACTCCTACAAGTTTGAAAAATATATGGTGTAGACATAGTAGTAGAAGGTGAAGCATATACTGGTACTAGGGGATTATATGAATTACTTAAAAAATTATATGATAAGCAAATTGATAAATGTAGATTGCACTAAACAAAAATAACCTAATGAAATTGACAAACTCATGATATGTGTGCACATTTGATTAGAATATAATGAAGAATTACTCACCTAAATTTGGTGTTGTGAACTGATGTAAGATATTGAAGTTCCCTCTTATTTTATACAGCATATAGATCGAAACAAGTTACGTCAATGCATACATTTTTTCTATAAACAATTCCAAATCATCCTCTATATACATGCATGTGGATCAAAACAAGTTACATCAATGTATACATTTTTTCTATAAACAATTCCAAATCATTCTCTATATACATGCATGTGGACTAAAACAAGGTACGTCTACGTCAATGTATACATTTTTCTATTAAATATTCTAAATCAGCGAATGTACTTTTGCATTTTCAATCCTAATTCTTCCAAATAATTATGATATGGTACACATGTTTAATTTAATTAAATTCCTAGATTAAGAATAATCGCACTTTCCATGGAGAGTTCAGTAAAGATCAACAAAACGATATAATTATCATAAAATTCAAATTATTAATACATATTCTATACATAGCATTCGTTATCCTAGTGCCAGTATAGCTGAAAGATATATGTTAAACCTCACTATACAAAATAATTGTAACATCTCAATGTTTAATTTCACTCTAAATTTTTTATTGAAGTATTTAACGGTTCAGATAGGACAGGTAGAGGTAGAACATCACTTCTATCTTCATCGACTATAGTCAAACTGGATGATTTCGTTTTATTACATTCATAATATTTAGATGTCTAAGTATCTGATTCAAATTTCTGAATATTGAAGCACGTGTCCAGAATTACTATTTTCAACTTTCAAACTAATTGTGTGACACAAAAATCACATTCTTTCGATTTAAACTTATTACGGATGAGGTTAGGCTCACCTTTACCTATAATCAAGATGAAACAGGTGACATTAGGCTAGACCCACGTGACAAACTTAGGGTGCACCGGAGCTATATCTACTACATTAAAGACGATTGTTATCATGTCCTCCATAGCTCAGCGGTTAAGGAGGCGATTTTGGAATTTGTTTCCCGGGTTCGAATCTGGTGTAGGACAAAATTCATTTTTCAGTACAGTTGACTCGGATTATATATACTACATTAAAATTACTCATTCTCAAGTCCTTCATAGCTGAGCGGTTAAAGCGTTGACTTTGGAATTTATTTCTCGGGTTCCAATCTGGTGTAGAACAAAAATTCATTTCAGTAGAAGTGACTCAGGTTATATACTACATTTAAATTGATTAATTCAAGTCCTCCATAGCTGGGCGGTTAAGCCACCTAACTTTGGAATTAATTTCTCGGGTTCGAATCCGGTGTAGGATAACAAAATATTCATTTCAGTAGAATGCGAGTACACAGATGACTAGTTCACAGACTGCAGATTGGAAAAAACATAGATTTGCCAGACCATAGTTGGAGGAATCATAGATCACCAGACCATAGCCTACCTGTCCATCGATTGTTGAACCATAGAGCATAGTCGGGTGCACCATAGATTACCAAACCATAGACCATCGATTGGTGAACCATATACTTCTATGACTGCGCATGCGCGATTGTGGATGACCTTGGAATGGATAGTTTTCGCTAAAATGAACCTTAGATTTCCTTATGGAGATTTACATGCAAAAAAGGTCGATTATGGTGGAGAACCGGTGCAGCACATCTACTTTCATATGGTGCTTTTCTTACTGGCATATTATCTCCAGTTTCAATTTTATTAATAAATAACTTAGTGGTTCTAAGTAACTCTAATTCCGTCTCAAAAATATCCCCATAATCATTTAATATTTCTTTCATTTTACTCGGTACTTTTTTCCTTGAAGTGGCCTTGAATATTGCCATATTAACTCGCTTACCCTCGGCTAACACGGGCCCATCTATCCTATTAATCAGCTCTCGTTAGAAGTTTGGAGTTACCTTCTCTTCTTCCCTGATACATATCAAATTAATAATTGGGGTATGTTTATATATGTTCTGTAGTATTGTATTCGTATTCTAAATTCTGATTATAAGATGCTGATTTTTTCTTCCTCTGAACTATTTTTCACGGACTTAGCGATACCTAATCCAGAGCGATATTTGTATATTGGTTCACAAAAAATAGGACCTGCCGGACATCCTTTTTTAACTGGTATACTATGATTGCAACTTTGGAAAGCTGTAACTCCCATATTTTTATTCATCATGATCTGATAATGTTGGGTACAACTGTTATCAGGAGAATTGTTCGAACCAGCGAAAAATTCCTGTTTAACATTCATGAAAGATATAAGGTTTGAGGTGGAATCTAAATTATGATTGAAAGAATCATTCGGGTCATTGCATTGCCTTATTGATGTATTAACTATGGTGTTAACGTTCTCACTATTGTTTGATATGTTGGAATTTAATTTGATATCTATATAGGTAGGCAGTTGCGCGCTGCTTTTCCTCGGAAAATCTACTTTCTTTATTCGGTTATACTTTGACACTTTCAATATCAATTACTTCCACCCAGAAACCATGATCAGTTTCTGTGTCATTTCCGAAGAATGCCATCTGCATTGAACTATAATGTTTCTGTAACTCTATTATATTTAATTCAAAATTTAGTTTCAGCTCAAAATAATTTAAAAAATCTGCTCCTAATAGTCTGTCGCAATTAAATTGCAAATTTGTATCGCAAACTATAGTCATAATTGATTTGATCTATTTTTCCGTTCATAAGCCTGAGATAATCTTAAATTTCTTGTGAAGTATTCCAGAAATCTTATTATCATCTCTTTCAAATCAAAAATGAATTTCGTTAGTGACAAGTTACGTCTAGGCGAAAAGCTTCAAGCGCATCAACTCTTTAAAACCATAAATGGTTGATATCGGTTATTCTTGTCTTTTTCTTAATCAACATCACTTCAATAACAGGATACGTTATCTGATTAATAACGTTCTCCCCTATCTCCCTTTTCTACGTACTTTAACTTTAACCCGGGTCACTGCCCTATACAATTTCTGCAGTTATTCGTAGTAGGTACATCTAACAATACCCAGTAAATACCACACGCCTTCAATTTATTACCTATCGGTCTGAAAAACTATTTCACTTACAATAATACGTAACCCTACATGGTTCACACAATTTTATTCTAATATATCTTGTAAATAGAGATAACATTACTACTCTTTTCTCATATCGATTGGCTATGATTGAACAATATTATTTCTACCTTTACCATTTTAATTAACGATCTTATTCAGACCGGAGCTATATTTTAAAATCTCATATATTCTCTGAAGTATCAATTATGTCTATAAATCCTGTATGTCAGCTTATGAGGAAGAAAATAAACAATTTAAATAGTACCTTTTCATATTTGTAAAAATTTGTTCCAATTCTTGCTGATATAAAGCGCGACATTCTAGACCAACATTCTAGAATTATAACAAAGATTGATAGCAGCTATATTTCTCGTATTATTTAATGTTAAACGTTCGAATCACAATATTTTTTTTTGGATTAATTAGTTATGAATTTTTAATTCGATCATTTTCCATATTCTTTCATAATAATCTACATCGATTATTATGTATGGCCAATACTATGAATTATTTCCGTTAATTTTGAATAAAAGAGAGAAATCATTATATTAATAATTTAACAAACTGCTAAAAATTTGAAAAACGAATAGTAACCAGAATAAAACACCTATCCATGATAAAGAAATTATAAATTAAAATCTTTTTGTAATAAAAAAAAATCTTAATATCTTTTTGTGATAATTAAAAAAAAATAATTTGAAACATATTGTAATATCGAAATGTGCCTCATTAATATATTGTTCATAGAGACATTATCATTGAAAAAATTAAAAAATGATGTTAGTTTGAAAAGAATTATTTTAAGTGCTTAATTACGATGAACATAAATTTAAACTAGCAATTACTATATTGTGATGATTATATCACACTCATTCAATAATTTGAAATTTCATAAAAGTATAAAAATGCATAATACATTCATAATATTCGTAATAATCATCTGTGTTGCAATTACATATTGCACAATTATTGGTTTGAAATGTTTGATTATGTTGGATACAATAAAATTCATCATTATAGATTCAAACTCAATTCTAACAATATAATAAGGCATATCACATCATGCATTTTAAAATTTGACTACCAACTGTGAAAATGTGATATTGGGCATTATTTGCATTTTAAGGTTCAAATATCAGCTGTAAAAATTTGATAGCGAGTTTTATTCGCATTTTCAGGTTCAAATACAATATGTGGAGATGTAATATTGGGCATTATTTGCATTTTGAGGTTCAACTCTCGACTGCGCCAATGTAATAACGAGCCCTTCCCTGATTTACTTTGTTTACTAAAGGTTATCAATTTACTTATTCTATCAAACTCATTCTTATATATCATTTGCCTTGATTAACTTATATCAATTCAACTTGCAGTACGTATACCGATAACCGGGAAGTGACCCGCATCATGGGTTTCTCATCAGCTTTCAAATCAGGCAACAATACGGTCAATCGATATATGTAATATTCACTCTTCTTTGGTTGAGACACAACACATTAATTGAGCACTGTGTGGTCAAAGGTAGTTTATGAATTACGCTAACTAGAGAAACTCTCAATCAAAACAAAACAAATATAAAATATCCAATAATGATGAAGAAATAAAACAATTATAAAAATAAATTAAAAGTTTAATTATTAAGTATAACTTTACTCGCACTTGATAGAGCTTAATATTTTTTCACCTTATAACACTGCATACTTGCTTGCGCTAGATAACAAAAATGTGTTAACATGTGTCATAAATTATTTGAGGGAAACAAATCTGAGAATTTAGTATAGGTTGATTTTGAATCCTCTTGTTAATCCATTTGTGTTCATTCCTTTTTACCGTGGTCTGTCTTGTTTGTGTTTTATTTTTAGTGCCCTGATAGACCCCTGGGCGAGAAGCGTGTATCCCTGTCCTTTCTCTTGCTTGATAGTTAATTAAATTTGTGTAAGGTTAATTTTATTTTGTCTAGTAAGCAGCAATCACAGTTGTAGCCTCCGATTCCATTAAATGTATGTATGTGTGTGTGTATGTGTATGTGTGTGTATATGTATATATACATGCATATTATATTGCAACTGGCTAATAGGCCTTGTCCTAGAGCAAAAAAAAAAAAAAAAAGTATAACCAAAGTATTAATCAAGAAATTATGTTGAATATAGAGAACAATTAATCAGTCCTTAATTTTGAATCAAACTTATTAAAATCTATATATCAAGTGGAAACCAATTTAACTCAGCCCTGATGTACCAGGGTGAAGAGGTAAATAAAACTATTATGATTTAATTATTCAAGAGATTCTTAATTCTATGTATTAAGCAATATGACTTGATTCTAAGAAAACTTCGCGAAAATTCTACCACAAGCACCACAACGCAAGCTTAACTAGAAAACTTGGAACGTTTTCTAAAATATGACTCAGTGATAAGTGAAATAGTCAAAGTAAGATTTTAATCAAGAAGTTAAAATATAACGGACTTAAGTGTGGTGAGTTTGGTTTTTTATAATCTTGGATAATCACTCCTATATGTTTGGGGGTAGTAACCTTTACGAGAGAGACTTGCCCTAGTCTAGTGAGCTGGATACAAAAAAACTATTCTATTTTTTCACAGGGACCTCAATTTTAGGACCTTATTTAGACTTCCTTGAATTTAGATATGGATGAAAAATAAAACAACTCAATATTCTAATTACATGTTCAATAAGAAACGACTGCGTCCTGCACGTCTTGAGCTATGGTAACGTGAATGGATTGAAGCTTCAAGGGAAAAGACAGGATAAGAACCGTTGTTCAAACCATAGCAAGGGATCAACTTGATGTTTCGAATCAGATCATGAAAATATGTCTCAATCACCAATATACTGTGAAGCACTTGTTTTCGTTAGAACCATTTCTGTTAACTTTGTAGTTTGTGATTTCCTATTGAAGCTGTGAGGAATCTCTTCGATCTTGTCGATATCTTACAAATTATGATGACCCCTCCTTGACGAGGATGCAGAGACGATACATCTCATTTCTGTCTCACAGATACAATGAACAAACTGCATTAGTTTATGATGGGACGGTCGTACTAAGAAATGAACTCATGTACTTGACTTGTCCCTGATGAAAGGCAACAAAGAGTATCCTATTTCTATTCAGGTTAATGGGTGTTTATGAAACCGTCTTGAACTTCTGCAACATGTTTGATATCTGAATGATTTGTAATTAATAATTGATGAGGCAGCTTTGTTACAGAACCACTAGTACGACCTTGTGGCCTGGACATAGGGTGCAGAGCTCGAACAGGACATCTTGATATTTCGTTCATTTTTCCTCCTCTTTCAAGACTATGTTCTCCTCTGCCGGAGCAGAGAGTTTGATGACATACATAGTCTTGCTCAGTTTATTGAGGAGGACGTCAGGTTCATTTGCTTGTATGAACCTGATGGTCGGAAATGGGTAATACCAGTAGATCTGGCATTTTTCGTTTCCGACAACGGATGCAATATCTCCTGGTATGTAAGGCAGCTCCCGGCTCTTGGTCTAATCCGTACGGATGCCTTAGATAATAATATAGCACTTGTGGGGCCGCATTATGGCGATGGGTGTACGCCGAGGCCGCTTTTGCCTCAGGCGCCTCTCGACAGGCCCAGCAGCTGGAACACTTTCGATCTTTTAGACTTAATGAAAGAGATTAATTTTTCTCTAACCATATTTGAAAATCAGGGCACACTTTTCCAAATTCAGATGAAGTTCAAGTTTCACATAACAAAAGTCTCTAACACTAGAATCAATAGAAAGTTTCAGAGGTATTGAAGATAATGAACATAAAATTTTAAATGACAATTAGACGTTTACTACAGCATTCTTGTTATCTGTATCTCATAGTATACCATAAATAGCCAAGAATAATCATATTTTCATACATTAGTATCGGTTGACGTCGACTCGCCAGTGTCGATTTGTTTCTGTAATATATATGATAAAAAACAAAGTGAAAGTGTTTTATTTCATTATATCAATATTATAAATTCTCACAAAGTGAGAATTTATAATATTATTCAATCAAGATTATTCAATCTTGATAATTCAGTTCAATAGTTGGAAAAGGTACCCCTTCGAACTAATATATTGAATTGAATTGTCAATCTTCATTGGTCAATTACCTAATTTTATGAAGTTCTGATTCCAAATAGGATTTCGGCAGTTGGGCGTCTACTATAAAAAAGTCTACAATGTCGCTGAAGTGTCATGTTTATACTTTCCATAGATTATTCTGACGACCTGTTACCCGCGGGCTACCCCCGAAGACACTGCTAATACCCGTAGAAGGAAGCGTCGGCTGTGCCGCCCGTTATCATTCCCCAAGTTTCAACACTTAATGAAAATATTTCAAATTAGTAAAAACAACAAGAAACGTGGAAGGACGTGGAATTATACTATATGTCATGTAACATTTCAATCGAATTGGCATGGATATCTATGTTACTATTGAATGATCTGTAGTGGGCATTGTAACATCTGTCTGTCTTGTGAACATTATCTATCTTGTTGATGGGTTATGTGTTGTTTGTCATAGCATAGACAGTCTGAACTGTGACAATGATCAATTAATCTATGGATCTGTCTGTCATGTAAATTGTACGAGATTGTATTAGCCGTAAGAAAAGTCAAAATATATCAAATCTCCTTTATTCCGTTTGAAATTGAATCAGTTCGTAGCGAGTGTCTACGTTCTCTGAGGTACCTGCCAAATTTCATGTCGATCGTCTCTATAGTTACAGAGATTTCGTGATGAGTCAGTCAGTAGTATTTGTCTTTTATATATGAAGAGTAGCAGTTGTGAACTCATACCCGTGAAAGGATGCATCAGCTCCGGTGCCGCTCGAATTTCAAGACTTGATGTATAATATTTCATATGAGTATGAACAGCTAAACACGTAGACAGGAGTAAAATCACGTCATGTGGAAGTTTATTCCAATCGACAGAATATCTATATTATGGAATGGTCAGTCATGGATATTATATGACTATGAATGTATCAGCAATCTGTCATGTGTGCGTAACCTGTGTTGTTTCTGTTAGACAGTGATGATGATTCATTAAGCTATAACTTGGTCTGTCATGTAATTTGTACGTGATTATATTAGCTGTTAAAACCATCAAAAGTCGGATCCCTTTTCCCCGGTTTGGAATTGAGTATTGAAAAATCTATTTCCAGTGGAGCCTACGTCGTATATTAAACCTATCTGCTACAGTTCAAGTCTTTCTGAGATTTCATGTTTAGTATATGAGTCAGTGTCAGTCTTATTTGCCTATGATATTGTCCGTGAGCTGATGCCCGTAAAACAGGGCGTCAGCTCCGCCAGCGCGATGTCCTTCCATGAATGTCCAGACTTGATGCATATTTCATATTAGTTCAAATAACTAAAGTCCTTGGAAGACTCAAATTTGTATTCTTTCTGTCATGTTAAATTTATGTGAATTGACGGGGATATCTATGTTATGGAATGGTCTGTTACGAACATTATATGAGTGTCAATGTATCAGTCGTATGTCATGTGAACGTTACCTGTCTTGCTGAGGAAATATCTGCCTGTCATATACAGACTATTCCGAATCTTCTCTACACTGTTCTGAATTGAGTATCGAAACATCTGTTCTTAGCGCAGCAATGGCGCCAGAAAAACCAAATTAGTTAATCGAAGCAACTGCTCCCTGCCGGTCAGTGAGTAGTTCCAGGTTCCTAAATCGTGTATCCTGAGTGGTCTTTTTGAACCCAGAATGACTGCCTCTTGCATCCTTTCTATCAAGATCTTCGCCGAGTTCTTACAGGCCGGAATGATCTTCAAGTTCGAACGCAGCGAATACCGAATTCCACCCAAAATACCTATGATCAGAAAAACTAATACGACCTTGTGGTATAGATACTCATCAAAGTATTATTTTCCATAGGCTTTAGATTTGATGAGAGCTCTTAAATTTTTGGTGCATGCGCCGGATTACATCGTACAAACATTAACAATAATTATTACACCGTTTTTCTCTATAAATGAATCAGTACAATGAAAACTTTATAAATCCGTGTGGAGGTAGTTCCACTGAAATGCAAAATTCAATTATTTTCATTACAATTCATGAAACAGTGCCGATGTGTCTATTAGCAATACGTTTCCCTATTTTAATTTCAAACATCATCACAAGAAAATTGCGCAAGGCACGAGCTAGTGTACATAATTATGAACCACAATATGAAGTACAATTCATTCGGTATTGCCTGATACCTATACGAAAATTAACGAAGTTGCCATTTCATTGCACAGTCATATCATTCACATTGTGAAATTTTGATTATTCTGTATTCAGTAGTGTAGTGATGGTTGTATGATAATAATTATTCTATTGTTATTATTACTACTGATCAAATAGCATAGAATATACCATTTCAGAAAATAAGTATATGGGTACTATTAATAAAAATAACATAGTTCCTCAATATTGAAAACCATTCCAAAATAGGTATCGAGAGAGAAAAATACAGAGGCAAAAAGTGAAGGGAGAAATACAATCTACTAAATATTGATTCAAAATATCGAGTACAGTGAAAGAAAACCATTTATTATAAATGTAAGGATGAAGTATTGACACAATTATAAAAAATAAATACAATAGAAAGGGCAAGACCGGAATCAGCTTCAAAAACTGTGTAAGATAGCACATTAACGAAATTTAGACCTAATACTAGATCCGTGAATAAACGTACCCCAGCTACCTCCAACAAAGAAGGAGGGTAAAATTACAGTACATTTTACATATCACCTTCGAGTATTGCTATTACAATGATATAGCATCTACATAATATAATAAACCACTTCGAGCTATATCTCGAAATATCTTGAAGTGGCCTATTCCTTCATCTATTCACATACTAATACATTTCGAAAGAACGTTCTTCCTCGTCTGCGATGTGTTTCATTCATATTTGAATCCTGTAAATTATGTGATAATAAGTTTCAATGAAAAATCTACATTTCATCATTTTGCTATAATACACAATGGATTTGAAAGTGCCGATTTAAATATTAGATCTCTAATACCTAAAATAGGTGAAATAAGGAATTTGATCAGGCAGGAGGAGCACTGTACTTTCTGTGTCACTGAAACACGGTTGGATATTATTACACTAAAAGAGTTCACAAGTCTGGATACACTATAACACTTATCAGGTGAATCAGACAGAAGTAATCAATCTTATCCATAATGAAAATACTATTAAAGTACTTAGGACCTTTCAGCTACTAACTAACCATGCGGAGTAAACTAGATTGGGAGACAAAATGTAACTGTATAAATATATTTTTTGTCGTTAATAATGGAAAAAGGGGCTACTGTAAGCTGGAGATAAATCACAATGTAATAAGTTGTGAATTATATGTATTTCCCAAATTTTGGTAGAGTGGTTGTCAGTTTCCATTGTTTTCGTTATAGCAGAAAACCTACTTTTTGAGTGTTTGAATCTGCTGAGATCTAATTAATTTATTACGTGTGAAATATTCATTACAAATATCATCTAATTTCTATAAATTTGAATTATCCTTTATGATAAAAGGACATATTGTCTAGAGAAATACTTCATTTCGCTCCTAACACCATGTAAAATGTGTTACCGATAAGATTGATATTCTGATATGTCCTTTGAATAGTGTTCATTTCTTCAAATATGTCAATTGATATAATGGAAAAAAAAGTAAATATATACAATAACTCAATACTGATTATTTGAGACTAACGTGCATAATAATGGTAGTAATAATAGCAGATATATGGGCCTGATGCACGCTCAAGATATTGAAACAATTCGGCTCGAATCAACTAGGAACTAAATTACGTTTAACAGAGTTGAAGCGTGAACGCGACGAATGAATCTATTTACAAAGGTATGCAAGTTATGTATCGTGACTTGCATCATAATGTTCGGTAGGTTTATCAAAGTCGTGTATGGAAAATGGATACCTATATTATTTACAAACAGAATGCGTTCTTAATAGCTCGTAACAGATTGCCGTGTGGAATATCGTGTCGGTTGCAGCGCACCTACTAAAATTGATTCCCTTCTCGCAAAGAAATTCTAGTAGCTAGCTGGCCTGGCGTTGCTTATATGTTTCCGGGTTGCACGCATCTGCGCAGTGCTATTAGTGGGAATGACATTTTGCAGTAAACGAACACCCGTGCTAAAATTAACGTCCCAAGTTCAACATATCGTTTGTTTACCTCTATTAATAAGAACTCTAAGCATTTAAGCTCGTACGTTAAAATTATCACAGCTATCCAGGACTCTTATGTTGATGAATGTAATTAATAATGAACCTTTATTACGGACTGGGATGCCAACTGTGTTGGTTCAAAAATCAGTGTTGCCTCTTCAAAATTGCAAAAGATTTATAGGAAATTATAACAATTGAGTTGAAGATTCCCGCTCTTCTGAGAATGTAGTGAGATTGGTATGTATTTATTGTCATGTCTATAGTTAACCAACGAATGTCTAAGCATTTCATCAGCAGTTCCTCAACGAATTACAACTTTCCTCTTATTTTCACATCTGTATACGTTGAAGCATGTCGAATCAACAGATGATATAATCCTTGGATTGTATGACTCGCGGAAATAAAAGGAACACTTTGACGACATAAGTCATAAGGATCTTTTATGGAGAATAAAGTTGAATCTCAACAGCTGGATGTAAAACTTTACATTGGAAATATACTACTCAATTTTAAATATGTAAGGAGTCAGATTTTGCAAGACTCGTTTTCTCTTTCAAATATCGATTTGGTATTTTATTAGATAGTGCTGAATGAGATTCAAAATTTTCACTTGCTCATAAGATCTGACTTTTTTACCTTCTTTCAATCCAAATTGATTGATAACATGTTATTCGGGAGTCTTTCAGAGTCACATTATCCCGGGAATTCATGATAAAAAGAATTACGTCCGTTTGCCCTAGGCAATTTTTCATTCCTATATCAGATTTTACTGATGATACCTCAGAATCCTTACTAGATCCCCACACCCACTTAATGGAAAGAAATGCAGAACTATACCTCTTGGACGATTTTAATCAAAGCTTGCATAATTTGATACAGAATCAGTGATGTTAGCTAAGTTGTATCGTCCACTCCTGTTTCTCATATTACAACTATTATCTTCAAGCCTGAATCCATGTTGAGAAACATAAAGTTCTAGGCAATATACTCTTCTTTCCATATCACATATTGGAACATTCCATGAGAAACTGTAAGAAATAGCGTTAGAGGAGTGAAGAACAATCCAATAGCGATTTGGGAGTATCTGGAAACAATATTGCACTCAAGTTCAAACATGGTCCATTTGGAATTTTTTGTTGAGTACCATATCATACAGTGTGTTTTTTCATATGCCACTCTACTTTTCTAGGACGTTCTCATTCACCACACCTTAATGCACTTCCAGCATTAATATTTGTACAGGAAGATGGAGAGACTGTTCCTTTGCTGATGCTTCGGAGAAAATATGTTCCAGTACAGTTCATTCAGTACTTGAAAACTTTTTCATGTTAGCCATAATTTCAGAATAAGAATACATAGTAGCGTCTCTCAAAGCTACAATCAGGTCTTGAATGTGATATTGTGAGAATCAATATTCCAGATTTTACTAGTTCAAGAGATCACTTAAAATAGATTCATTCGGAAAATGTAATTCTCACATCTGATGTTGTTAAATTTATATTTTTTTCACGAAATACTTGGTAGGAATTTCGAATATTTTTATAAATTTTCAGGGTATTTGAATTATTCTAGAAGATTTGATTACCATTTCCTCAGATATCTCCTTCCAATGAAATTGCATGTCTAGCAGAATAAATTTTCACTCCGCAAACCTACTTCCATTATAAGTTCTCTACAATTTTTTTATGGGAATTGGAGAGTCCCATTCAATCTTCGATAATGTAAGTTTCTGAATGTATTCCACCTCATAATAATACGACAGAATGTCAAGGTTTCGAAAATGTTGCCGATAATATTATCACTGAATCTACGACCGTTTATCGGAAAACAAAAAAAACTCGGTTATACATCATTCAAAAACATATAGTTGGATAAGACCGCCAAGTATCAGTCGTTTTGGTGACGATATAAGCAAAACAAAATATTTTTGATATCGATTGAGAATTTTACACGATACATTCCAACTAATTTGCGAATGATACATCCTTAAGAGACTCACCTTCAACCAGTAACGAAATCTATTGGAAAATCTTCTAATATAAAAGTCTACAATAAACTCCCTCAGCAAATTAAAGACGGTAAAGCTGTTCGAAAAAGCAGTAAGGAATTTACTTCTATTGCACGCATTTTATTCGGTTGACGAATTCTTAGATGCTTCATTCTAAACAAATATATTGCTTAATTTGACTTCATAGTGTCTTAATTTAACTATATTTTTATAATAAATTTTGTAAAATTATCCATACTTAATTTGACGTGCTGTAAACAAAATTATCAATGTAACACAGTGTGAATAAACCTGTCTATCTATTCCATAGCGTTATATTCACATTGTCAACTAGAGAGACATATGACTCTGATGAACAAATGGCGGATGAGATACGTATCATTCTAGTGCTTTGGTACAATTGAACTGTGAAAGATTGTTAATTATGTTCATCAACTATTTACATTACATCTGGGGTCACGTCACTTCCAGTGCATTATAAGTTGAATGCACAACGTTCTTATGAACAATTTGGATTTTGCTTTCTCACCTTCTGAATTAGACCCCAATATCGAAAAGTATAATTTGTGATGTGATATTTACATTTAGGAGTCAAAACAAGTCCATCCTATATTTTCAATTCGTACAGTTCAGGTGGTTTCGGGATATAAAAGTGGAAATTCATCGACAAAGTTCTAAAGTTCCCTTTACAAATATCATCAGATGTAAGCTAGTCTCTCCCATAACTGACTTATCGAGAAAACTAAACTTGCCATTAAGTTTGGGGTATCAGTCTCTTTCTCATCTGAGTAGATAAAATATCCAGAACAGTAACAGAAACTCAATTACAGAAGTCGTACACGAGCCCAACTTCCATCTGCTATCATATCATCCGCTTTCTTTCATGAATCTGGATACTGGCCTTTTGAATTGAGGTAAACATTTTGATACTAGTACTTTCGATAAGTTCAGCCATTCGATGAGTATTGGACTACTGTTGTAGAGTAGCATAATTCTGTTGAACTCAATTTCAGTTTCTTGTAGAACTTCATTTTCATATCGATATGCTTCAGTCGATAGCCCCTAATAACTACAGTACCATATCCCAAGAATCCATTTCTCAAGCACATATTGTGCCTCATTCACAATTTGAAATATTTGTAAGAATACAACATATATTATGATAATGTGTACGTTTTGACAGCCTAATAACGTGCTGCTTATCCTCTCTCAGGATAGTCTCTCCACACAACTTTTACTTCACAAAGAATTTAGTTCAGAAGAAACGAATGTACAGCTTCTAACCTGCTTCTGCTGCAGCTATATTCGATAGATTGATATCGTGAGTTCCACAGGTCCATAGGGTACTCAGGTTGTTGTATTGTTGATTTTATTGAACCTACTCTGCACATCTGAATACAATTCACTCATATTGACCGCATCGTGATACGACTTTGGACTTATTCAATGATTTTCCGATATCGAAATAATAGCGTTGGAAGGAGGTTTGGCATTTTGTGTAAGGACAAACATGAAAAATCGATCAAGTAAATCACCACTTTTTGAGATAACTGATAACAACTGATAACTGATCGGTATGACTGATATATCCGGTATAGAATCCAGATATCCCAGAATACTGGGCGTCATACTATTTTTTCTAGTCAAGGCCGTATTTAAGACGGGGCCAGCGGGGAAATGGCCCAAGAGCCCCCACCAATTCGAATAAAATAGAGAAATTATTGCTGTTTCTTAATTGATCCCAAATTTGCTAGAAACTAAGGTTTTCTAGTGTAGTTGTTAGCAAGGGTCATTCATAAGTCATATTCAAATTTTCCGCGCGAAATAAGTTAGTTGAGCAATGCATTCCGAAACTAACATTGTGTGTAAATTCCAATTTTTATAAGCAGCATTCAAATTTCCCGCGTGATGTCAATGAGTGGAGTGCGTTCTATAGCTCACTCAAGTTGAAGTACGTGTTGTGTGTCATCCACTTTTAACGCAGATGATTGTATGGAACAATTGAATTAATAAAAAAAAATGGTATTTGGGGAAAACATAGTGGGAAATTCTTGGTGACAAGTTAGTCACACAATTGGTCGAAGAAAAAACAGCTATCATCGTACATGCATCGAACATCTGATTTAGATCATCGGTGAGTATTATACGTGAACGAAAATCCTCAGTCTTCATCGACACAAAGAAAGACATTTGTCGAAGATTATCAATTTAAAGGAACAGATATTGAGATTTAAGAATAAACAGTAGATAATTTCTTACCCTCATCGATAATCGTAATCGTAATGCTTCTGTACAGTTTTACTTTGAAAACATTCAAAATTCCTATTTGTTTACTCATTGTAATTTTGAGGTTAGATCTTAAGGAACGTTTCTACATGCCGTATCAGCTGTATAAATTTAAATTCTGAATTGTCTTGCTATAGATTTTTCTGTTTTTTGTACTTTCTAACATAATTGATCATTTTAATTGAGTTCCAATTACGATTATCTGTTCATTGTTGTCTTTACATTTTGTGACTTTTTAGTTGCTTTTTAACATCAATTAAGCTAATGAATTGATTCATCTCGCCACTTTTGCAAAACAGTACGAAAAGAAAAAGGGTGAATCGAATGAAACTTTTCTCTACCGGATAATTTTGCAAAAACTATGTGCAATCTACCTTTTGTAATGCAGAAGTGGCACATCGTATTTATTCATCGATGATGTTAACTAATTGCAGTGGGGGAAGATCATTTTCAAAACTAAAGATTATAAAGAACAGACTACGAACGTCCATGACTGAAGAACACTTGTCGAATCTCATGCTTCTAAGTTTGGGAAGCGACATTCTCTGCGATATGAATTTTGAAGATATTGTCAACACTTTTGCTATTAAGAAATCGCGCAAAGTTTTTATTTAATTAGAATTAATAAACGATTGTCAGTGTGCAAATATAATACAAGAATGAACTTTTTCATATGCTGTACGTAATCATATTATTTTACTCGAGTATACTCCGCTATATACGGGAAAATTTTAGGGCCTCCACCAAATTTTGGCCCCAGGGCCTCAGAATTTCAAATGCCCGTTCCTGGTACTTCCAATCCCAGTATAAGTATTGGTTCTCCATACGTTGTATAGGACAGATGAGGAGTGACTAAAGCGCAAAATCACAAAACCAGAATTCTCATCAAAATGACATATCAAAACACGATTATTTTGATTAACATTGACTAATGTTCTTCCGTGTTTATTGTATGAGTGACTATTTGTTCGAGCTTTGTACACTGTAGATGTTTTACTAATACTTCAATATAAAGGACAATTAATCACTGTATAACGAAACAAGATTGATTTGGAGCCATCCTTATTTTCTCGTTATTTCCCTGTTAGACTCGAAATTCCGTTTCACAGTTTTCTGATACATCTTTTGAAAAATTACTGGTGAGAACCTGAGAAGTAGTATAGTTTTATTGGGAAAATGCAACTGTGATATCATGAAAGTAGGGATGGCAATGATTTTGACAGTTCAACTGACCACAAAATATTATAATAATACCTGGGGTTGTTGAACACATGTTAATTATACAAATAAACTACGAATGCAATAACATTGCGTATAATATGTTTAGCTTCGATTCATTATATTAGCTATTGAAAAAGCTGGTTAAGATATAACAATCATGCATTTAACCTGCAGACGCGTCCGATAGCGAAAAGTAAGTTCAAAAGAAGGCTGAGGGAAGTTATTGATCAACTGATTTCAAATACGGTTAGAACCAAACAATATGAAATGAGATGCATTCAGAGTGACACCTATCATTGGAATAAGCATAGTAATTTGTATTAGCAATAATAATATGCTAAAGGGTATAACTATTGATACGCTGGTTGGTTCTACGAACATTATACCCTTTCGTGTAGTAAAAATATTGAAAGAAGAAAAAAATGAGTAATACATTTCAGAGTCTTTTCAATTTGATTGCTTAATCCTCTCTTGTTATTCACAGTATTCAAGGTTTTGAAGTTACAAATCATTCTTATGAAAATATGGAACTAGTTGGCAAAATATACTAAATTTTGAAATTTGAATGATAAAATTTCATTTATATAAAAATTCTCGGGAAATAGGTCACATTAACACTCTGTTTTGAATTTTCGTCTTTACGTACGTTTGGGTCTCACGACCATCATCAGAAGACTTATTATGTCTAAAACTTGATTACTTAAAACTAATTGTATTACACAAAGCGTCCAAATCGCACCAATTTCAATTAAAACGCCCACGTCGCCGGAACGAACAGAAACACGATTAAACGAAATTGTAAACCTCGATGCTATAGTAAATTATCAAAAATCCACTGCAGAGAAGATTTCTTGATGAAAGCGTACTCATGTCAACACAGTAAGTGATCGACTGAAGACCAGACAAATAAAATTCAATTTTTAAGTATACAACTTTCGAACCAGATGTTAGATTTACTAGCTAATAGAAAAAAGGTTTTCTCGTGACAGGAGGTATACTTGACATTCTACCTAAATATATACTAATAACATTATACGAGGCATATAGGAATTTGCAAGAGATATTATTTGATCAAATTTGTATAGATATGACTTAGATTTTGCGTGTCTGTCCTATGATTTACAGAATTGGAGTCACGTCTTATGTGAATCATCTCCAAATTAGATCTTTTATAATAATTGGTTTCCTTAGTTAGAATATTAACGTTATTGTAATCGAACTGATGGTTATAATCAAAGCAGTGTTTAGCAAGGACGGTGGAATTTTCTAAGTTTTTGTCTTTTGTGCTATACCTATGGCCGTACATTCCTTTTTGTAAATATTGTTTCTAGTATAAGTTCCATCACAATCTAAACAATTTAATTTATATACTGTGTGGGTTTGTTTATCTTTAGGTATAAAAGGCTTTAGATTTGAGAAATATTTTCCAACACAGTTAGTAGGTTCATGCATTCTCCGGAATGCAGGGTAAGGTTATATAATTGTCTGTATTATCTTTTGTGTTATTTTTATATGAAGAACCATTATAGATTCTGCTTATTCTCTCTTTAACGATCGGATTGAAGAAAGTTTTTGGGTAGCCATTCATTTCCAGTGTATTACGAACAATTTTTAAATTCTTGGGACGGTCCTCTGCGTGGGACAATTCTACCACGCGGTCTGTAAGGCTGTTTATGACACTTTTCTTTATAACAAGTTGGTGCAACGGAATTGGAGTGAAGATAACGTTGAGGCCAAATTTCTTTAGTAAACCAAGAATTTTTTATTTTTCTATCTGCATCATGCCTAATGTTCATATCTAGGAAATTTATGTTTTTGTTTACTTCTATTTCACAAGTGAATTGAAGTTTACAGTGGAAACTGTTAAATTTATTAATTACATATTGAATTTTATCGTTGTGAACACACATAAGGCAATCATCTACATACCGTTTAAAAAATACAGGCTGGAAATCTAATGAACTTATAACAAATTCCTCTAGGCATTCCATAACGAGGTTAGCAATGGTAGCTGAAATAGGAGATCCCATTGCTGTTCCCAATATTTGTCCAAAATATTGCTCACCGTACTGAGAATAAGTGCATTCTAAACAAAACTTCACAGCATTTATAAATACCGATTGATCTAGAGGTGTGTGGTTCTTAATCTCTGCCCAACGTTTTTTTATGCTATTCAATGCCAAAACGACAGGTATATTTGTAAATGAAGAAACAACGTCCAAGGAAATTAGTTGATGGCTTACGGGTACCGATTGATTTTTATAAATTCATTCAAATGCCATGAGTCTTTCACATAAAATTAATTTTTTCCTATTATATTTTATTGATAGATTTTGATAGAAATTTTGATAAGTTGTAAGTAGGCGCTCCAATATTACTTACAATGGGTCTTAGAGGTATATCATTTTTATGTAGTTTCGGAAGCCCATAGATATAAGGTGCATGCCCATTATGGCAAATTAATTTATTTTCTAATTAAATTGGGATTATCTTATTTTTGTACCATTTATTCATCAATTTATTCAATTTATTTTGTACTGATAAGGTAGGGTCAGATTTTAATTTTTTATAAGTTGTTTCATCATTTAAAAGGTTTAATATTTTGTTTTCATAGTCATTAATATGCATTATAACGGTTTTATTACATTTATCCGCGTTCGAAACTAATATTTGAGGGTTAGCATGTAAGAACTCTTTTGTTATTTTTGTATGATAGTTAAAACGATTCTTTGCAATACCTATTTCTGCTATTTGTTTGTTCTTTTTGTTTGTCAAGATGTTACAAACTTTGTTTCTAGTTTAATTTTTTTCTTCTAAATTTTTATTCCTAATTCCGCATTCTGAATTTGCAATAATTTTGTCGATAGGCAGTTTTTTATTACTATTAGGCAATGCAAATTCCGGACCTAAGCTTAACGTGTGCTGCACCTTATCCGGAATTTTTGTGTCAGAGTTTTCAACCATTGTTCATTGGTATTTTGTTTTTTATAAGTTACGCCTTTCATTAAATTATTTTATCTTTTTAGATTGAATGGCTTTGATTTTGTTGAAATTTTTTCGAAATTGTTATGCTGATTTTGAAAAAAATTGCGATATAAAGTTTCTATCAAAATTTCGATAACAGGTTTGTTAAACGAGTTTAATTTAGTTTTCAACCTCTGCTACATTTGTACATGCTTCTTTGATGCACAAGTTCAAACAATTTTTATGAAGAGAATTTAATAATTTTGCGTACGCCTTCCTATTTTGCACCATGCTAAACATATTCTCCTTTGATTTAGATATAATGAAATTTGGATATACTAGCAAGTTCCTACATCTTACCAGAAAAATTCTGCGGTTCTCCTCTTTTGCTAATATCTTCATTAACTTTCCGTATTACTTCAAAACTCTAGGATAAGTGGTTGTTCCTTCCATATTGAGGCTTATATCCCAGCCGAAATATAAATAATAAAGATTCTTGAGCCAGTATGAATTTATATAAAAATTCTCGGGAAATAGGTCACATCAACAATCTGTTTTAAATTTTCGTCTTCACGTATGTTTCGGTCTCACGACCATCATCAAAAGACTAATTATGTCTAAAACTTGATTACTCAAAACTAATTGTATTAAACAAAGCGTCCAAATCGCACCAATTTCAATTAAAACGCCCACGTCGCCGAAACGAACAGAAACACGATTAAACGAAATTGTAAACCTCGATGCTATAGTAAAATTATCAAAAATCCACTGCAGAGAAAATCTGTTAATGAAAGGGTACTCATGTCAACACAGTAAGTGATCGACTAGAGACCAGACAAATAGAATTCATACTGGGTCAAGAATCTTTATTATTGATAAAATTTCATAAATTCCTTGTTTCTTTCAAGGTATTGAGATTTCCTAAAGAGGAGAAATCCTCTCCGGTTGACAACACTGTCATGATGTACGATGTACTATCTACTGCGCTATTTTCAATTCTTGCTAAATTAAACAGGAATAATTATATACATATAACTTCGCTAGTTGCGAATGTTGATCGTTATGATGTTATCTATTGCCTATTGAACAATTTCATATGCTGGAATACGATAGGGAATAAGTAAGTATGTCTTATGTTACATTCAGTCCTAGAACTTAAGACAGTAAATGAACATTTTCATTCTTCACATTACCTATTCATTCATAACAGAGGGAATAAAATGATTCTCTCTGGTTTCACGTATCTCTTCTAATTATGAAAATTTTCTGGAAAAGAGACCCTTGTTATGATTAGAGAAAAGAACAACTACTTTGTTTCTCACTTTTAATAATAAGATGAAAACGTCACTTCAGTTCCAATACAGAAGTGCCATTATGAAACACATAAAAGTATGAACAGTTCAAGAACTGATTGTTTACTTTCTACTTTTGTATCTATTTGAAAATAGCGCTTCGGTGTTGAAACTATTGTAACGTTTCCATGTAATTATTAAAAGTGGTATCAAAACAGAGTAATTGTTCTTCCATTTGATCATAATTATGATTCACCATGTAGTAACGGTTGCTATACCATCGATTTTTTCTAGACCCTGGCTTCTGAAAACGAACAGGTGTCTCTATTTCAAATTGATGTATTTCTCGCCTTCATAATAAACACATAAGAAATGCCTAAAATCGAAATTAGTCAATTTTGATGTCACAGTTCAACCTATCATCCACAAACATGTAATATTACAAACACGTTACAATCCTAAGATTCTTGAGCAATCATTCGACTGCAGAATAGCGTCAGGATTATTTCACATGCAGACTCACAGTTTTAGTTTCAATGATATGGCAACCGGTGTCGAATAGACTACCACCATAAATAATAACATTCGAACTCGGTATAAAACTAGCTTTTATTTTCAGCAGTATATAGTATGAAAGAATTTTTATCCTTATTATCTCTCCTTCATAGTGTTATATTGTATGCATGGTGCGAACTATTTTATTGTTCTACAGGTAAGTCAACGCATGTATAATCATTATTTTTTAGAACGGAACGTTACTAATTAGCCAGAATAACAGTGAGTGAAACAGTATGAAGCCTTCTTTGTTCCCCCAGCTGGCAAGTGACGCAAACTGTACCTAAGAAGCGGTTTATAGGAACTCTGGTTCCCGTATTACACCGACGGACTTAGAGGCTTACAGTCATCGTTAGGTATTCCTATCGAATGAGGAGCTTATGTTAGTTTTTCGCTGAAGCTTGGACCATGACTATATTATAGTTTTTTACAACTTCTGTCAAGAATTCCAACTTTTTGTGTCTGGGTACGAATCGTTTCATTTTTGATAAATAGCGAGAAGATTAGACGGATATTTTGATACATCTTAAAATTTTTTCTTGTATTCAATTACTGAGGAAAGCGGCTTCAACGATACGGTTCTTATGGGTGCATATGCCAATGAGTCAAACACGTCAACATCGCAACTATATATCATAAACGCTGTTCAAAACAAAGTTTTATGTTTTTGTAGCAAATGTAATTCGACAATTTCCCAAACAATTGCGGCATTAACTTCATCAAATAAAACAACAATTTCTAACGAAAATCCACCATGGGAGGGACAGATCGTCCACCTCTCCATGATGTTCTGGAGAGGTCAATAAATTCGTAAGTGTGACATCATCAATCAGATGATAACTCTCTTCTGGATAGAATCCAAGAGCTTCAGCTTCTTCATCATCATCATTTGGGGGGAGGTGGCTTAGCCTCAAATGCACTTAGGTCACTTAGTTGGGCCCATTGTGCGCCCGGTGGTCAAGAGCCTATGCCATTCTAGCAGGTTTGTGGCCCGCTAGAGACCCATAATATTGCCAGTGCTGGTTTCCACAAGTTCTTCTGGGAGCAGTTCCGATTCTCTGAAGTGTCGGTGCCTGAGGGATGCTAATGCTGGGCATTCCAACAGGATGTGAGGAGCAGTTTCTTCCGCCTCTCTGCATTTCCTACATATTGGGTCATCCGCGATGCCCACAGTATGGAGATGTTTGTAAAGACGACAGTGACCGGTTAGAATTCCAGTCATCTTTCTGATGTCCCTTCTGTTCAGTGAGATGAGTTTCTTTGAGAGCCTGGACAAAGGCTCTCTGACAAAGAGCTCGTCCTACCTCATGCGTAGTGATTCTCGTCACAGTTGTGATCACTCTTCATTCAGTGAACCCAAAAGGGTGAGAACCCCTACGCAGTTTGATGAAGCCACCATTTGCTCCGACCCGATTGGGGCGCTAGACGATTCTTGCTTGGCCAGAGAGTCGGCCATTTCGTTTCCTTACACTCCGTTGTGTCCAGGTATCCAGATGAGTTCAACTTCATTTCTCCTAGCTAGTTCAGTCATTGTTTCCCTACATTCTATGACAAGCATTGGTGTGACTCTGGGTGATTTGAGAGCTCCCAGAGCCGACCGGCTATCTGTGAAAATACATATGCGCCTATTCACATAGTTTCTTCGCAGGTTGTCCATGGCACGAGTCAGTCTTGCGTAGACCTTCACCCGAAAAACCGCGCAGTAGGCGTCTAGAGTCACTGAGATAGTGATCCTTGGTCTTTTGAGGTACACTCCCGCCCCATAAACCTGACCTTCCTTGGATCCATCTGTGAACCATATGAGCCCGTGAGCTTCAGCTTATGTTTGGAAGCCGTACTCACAAAATTTTAACAGTACTCCATTACAGGTCTAACCTGTGCTTTGTAGATTATGAAGAGCTGCTGAGATGTAAATTATCTCTTGGCACGGAATAGAAAACCTAGTTGTTGTGGAGCGGTTGTGGGGCAATGAACCGCACATGATCATTCCATGAAATAGTGCTGTTGGTGGTGATCCCAAGCATGGATATGGAAAGACTTCATAGGAATAGTTGTACCTGACATCATCATATTAGGGATTGTGAGATCCGCCTACCTAGAAGAGATGCAAGCTTCCGTTTTTCAAACTCTAGTGAATTATCAGATCCCCATTCCAAAATCGTATGCCAGATCTCCAGTAATTGCTTCAACCTGTCTTCATCTCGCTGCTCTGGATGATGTAGTGGCTCTAGATGAGAAAGCGGTATAAAATATACTATCATTTGCAGAGCTATGGGAGGGGCAAGTGGTTAATTCCAGCAGATCGTTGATATGTAGCAGAAACATAGTTGGTGCCAACACAGATCCCTGTAAGACACAAGCGTTGATAGCCATTTTATCGGAGGATACTTCGTCAACGACTACATGTAGTAATTCATCAGAGAAAAGAAATTGCTTGCGTTCTCTCAGAAAGATATGACTTGGAGTGTAGCACAATTATCACTACGTACACCAAAATATTGAAATTTCTCTGTTAGTTCTGTATAGGATCGAAATCAAAATGATGAGATAGCTCCATGAACATGCCAATGTGTATTAGCACACGCAGACTAAATCATATACAATTTAAATGTCTTTTCTGTGCAGTTGATAACATTTTTTGCTTCAGACATTTCTTGTTTCAAATGAACTCGCCTCAGATATGAAGTTATTATATTTTATGGTTGGCGCCTATCAAATATAATCTTTGTGAATTGGAGTTCTGTTTATCGAGGGTTTTTGATGGTGATTAGTCTCTTGACACTTCCTACATTCTGTGTTTCTCTGAGCAGTGAGTATTCGATAAATTTCCATTATTTACCCAACGATACAGCTTGGTATATTCAGTTTGTTATGCAAGCGGAAGATAATTGAAAAATTCCTCCAACTTAATGATATTTTAATACTACATCTTGTTCTTGAGACTTCAAGTCGAGATACGACCGCTTATATTGTTTTGGTCTTAATTGAATTCTTTGTCGTAAGCCACCTTCAACATTGTTCATTTCTAGCAGGCTTGAGTTATCTACGTACAGCTGCACTCTTCAATTTTTCTTTTAGGTCAGTAACTAGCATTTCCGGTTCATGATTGCTATTGTTTCAGAACTAAATAGTTAAGTTGCACGTTCTGCAACAAAGGATATGTTCCATATAAATTCATACAATCAAATCCAGTAAATTGTTAATATCTACAATAATGAGCGAAATCTTATTGGTCTATCAATAAAATATCATCCAAATTTAGGAATCATTCAGTGATGGTCAATCACAAAGAACTCAATCGTTCTATTTACCTATTGAAATTGAGTTTGATTTGTTTTTTAAAGCGTCATGAGATGTCTAGAAGGAACGGTTTTATAATGACGGATTAAATTTTAAACTAACGTGAGTGACTTTTAGTTGTACTATTGTATAATAATGATTCTTGAGCCAGTTATGGATTATATGTAAATTCTTAGGGAATGGGTCTTATTAACGCATATGTCAACTATTTTGGATATTCCAAAATAGTTGACATATGCGTTAATAAGACCCATTTCCTTACATATAATTCATAACTGGCTCAAGAATCATATATACTGAAGACACACTGGAGAATGTATATATATATATATATATATATATATGTATATATATATATATATATATATATATATATATATATATATATATATATATATATATATACATTCTCCAGTGTGTCTTCAGTAGTACAGTCCCCTTAGCTGCCGGGTCGAACACTAGGTAGAATGTCCCTGATTCTGTCTTAGCTCGACTCGATGATGAATCGAGTACCTACCAAAACGTCAGAGGACATTTTTACTTTCTTCACCTTACCTAGTAGGTAAAAAGGAAGTACTGTGATCGGGCAAAACTTTTTCAATCCTTTCGAAATCGATTTAGACTATTTTCGACATGATGTCTGTCTGTGAATGTGGAGATAACAATTATTGTTTTTGAATTAGACTTAAGATCACAAATAATTCTCGTTAATTGATGTAATAAGGGAAGAAACCAATTTTCAGAATTAAGTTAAAAACTATCAAAAGTTTTCACTAATTTAATGAATAAATGCAACACACTAGTTTCTTCAGACAGATAATACAAATTACTGTAAATTTTGTTCATTCTATAACAAAGCCTCAAAGCATATGATAAGTATCCTGATCAGGAACGACAATTTGCATTTCGACTACTGATATTTGAGAGTTGAAAGTAGTTGAAGTATATGTGAAATGCAACCTCTTCTGAAATCAATCAGATATTTTATCAATATATCCCATATAGTCATATTTATAACAAACTTGTTTGTAGGTAATTTGATTGCCAGTTATTCCCGAATAATCCAAAAGCATTCTGTGTTATATTTTGATAGTTCATGTGACAGCAAGTGTCAGTATGGAACATAGAATTTGGACAAAAGTTTAATGTAGCATATAGTATATTATAACGTCTACCATGAGCGGTATCTAAATCGTTTCCAATATATTTTCTGTTCCTACAATCATTCACAATTGACCCAAAAGAGCTAACATACTTATAAGCAAATGTTGATGATAAATATCTCATCTATATTGGTACATGTATTCAAATTATTCATATTATAGCATGATATGTGAACTTTAAATGATATTTCACAATGACATTCTTTTCTATGTGTAATGTAGTTCAAAATATATGATATAAGTAATCCGAATATCTCCACATAGCACAAGTAATGTAACAATTAAGAAATAAATGAATATTTATGTCTTGTTGGCTTCTTACAGATAACAACGATGCTCTCTAATAGTCTAGAAAAATCAGTAACATCAAAGGCTAATATTTCCGGACAGCATGGTGAGATATCTACTATTAGGTTGAAAGGGTTAGATATTGGAGTTCCTTCTAGCAACCTGTTAATCAGGTTATTTACATATTTGACAGAATGATCAGAAATAACACCATGACACATGTATATCAGACCTGCAAACTTCAGGTTTTGGTTGTTGCCTAGGTTCATGCTTGATGGGACCTAGTTGATTTTTATCAGTTGGGGTGCAGCAATTCCTACCAGGCAAAGTTTCCAGAATATTCGACTAGTATTGTTAGATGCAGATGGCAGACAGACGAAATTGGATTGAATTTTCAACTTGAAGGGCGATGGCCCTAATCACTCACTTGACTTTAGTCTGTACATTTAAGGACACCTAAGATTCAAATAGACGTAAATAGTTGAGAAAAAATCATTCATATAGAAGTTACATTTTTAGAGATGAGAAATGATCAAGAACACTTAACCATTTTATTATTATTTTGATAACTTCCCTCATTGTCCTTTTGCTTGCACACTTTTTCGCTATCGGATACTTCTGAGGATTGAATCACGAAATCTTCGAAACTGTAAAGCCGATCGAGTTGAAACTTTTAAGATAGGTAGTGCCCGCCAAAAACGGATTGCTCGAAACTCGTCTAGTCCGCCTATCTGGAATCTTTCTTGGTGTAACAACATATCAGATTTCTGATAATCGACCATGGAAATATCTATTATAAAGGAAGAGATCCCCCACCTTCATAAGGCGTTCTGGAGAAGTGTGACGTCATCAATAAAACGAATAGCTCTCTTTTGGAGAGAATCCAAGAGCTTTAGCGTAAAATATGAACAGTTCACCAGGACAGGTAGAATCTGTACTTTGTACAGTATGAGAAGCTGCTGGTATGTAAAGTAGTTCTTGGCACGGAATAGAAAACCAAGTTCATCAGATCACCATTTCAAAATCTCTGCCAGATCTCCATTAATTGCCTCAACCTTTCCCTGTCTCGCTCCCCTGGCTTCGTTGGATGGTATGGGGGCTCTAGATGAGAAAGCGGTATGAAGTGTATCATCATCTGCAAAGCTGTGGACGGGACAGGTGATCACCTCCCGCAGATCGTTTATATGAATTAGGAAAATTTTGGTGTCCACGACAACTAACACATAACCCCACAACATGACATATAACGTCTAAAGCTGATACATTGACAGTCACATGATGTCCTTGATAGACCTTAACCAATATATCCCTGGCAATTTAAATACTTTCAGACGGAATAGAGTATAATATCACGTCTTTCCACGCTTTCAGTTGTTTCTACTGATTTGATATATGCAACTTAGGAATCCATAATAAACCAGTAGAGCCGACGCCTTCTTCTACGGTTACAATAGCTGTTAAGCTGTTATATAGTATAGTTTAGTTCACCCAATCACTATGTTTCCAGAATTTTAACTCATCTAAAGCACTTCTGATATTTTCACAGACATTTGCTAACATCCGTCTGTGATAATGTCTACATCACAGCCTTAATGTGCTTCAAATAAGTTACAATTTAAAAAGAAAAAGGGTGATAAACAAATGAATGTTGTAGTATAATATAATCACTAGCTATTCACATAATAAATTAGAGCCAAAATACAAGTTTGAAGGAGTTGATAACATATGCATTACAAAAAACTATGTTTCATACTGTGTATCATTCTGATATTTTACTGTCATGTGAACGGTCAAAATTATTGACATGAAAGACAACTTAACTTCATAATACCACAGAATATTTAATCTGATATAACCTTTCCACAAAGTCACTGTTGATTTTGGGGGATCATCTGAATGACAATACGTCGATGACGTCAGTTTTTAAATTTTAATATATTAGTCTCGAAAACTTTTGCAAGTTGAATGATTGTTATCTATTTAAAATCAGAAAATCACAATAGATTCTGTTCGAAAAACTGAATATGTATGACTAAAGTACCTTACGCAATTGAGCTACCGCACTCAAAAATGATACAGTTCCTATTTTCCCCACTCGACAGCGATTTGCAACTTATCATATTCGTACGACCAATAAGAACGGCGCAATCGTATCCACAGTCTCCAACATATGCACGCAGAGTATTACTTAGTGGTTCAACTTCAGGAATATCAGGTAAAGAATCTTACTCAGAGTTGTTCATTACAGTTCATCGTTCATCATTCTATCGAAGAAAAGCAGCAGCATCTCGGCTACTCAGAAAACATGAGCAAAGCTTCCACAAAATGCCAGTTCACGTTTCTACAGCTGTTACAGATAGAACAACGATATTCCAAAAATGTATCAGTTACTTTATTTTCCTGAAACTTGAGGGGCGTTTGTTAAATCAAATCAGAAAATGTTGCATCAATAAATTTCATCAGTACAAGTGGAATACTAATCCCTAGTTAATGACAACTGTTCGAACAACAATACCCAAGTATTGATTTGCACTAGATGTGATGTGATTAGATCAGAATTCGCTATTCAGCTTCTCTCTACAGTGTGACCTACACAAATTACTACTAACACGGAACATTCCCTTTACTCATGATTATTGATATTCCTGTTGCTAATTTAGTAATAACACCGCAATGTGTACCTTCTCTATTTATTATTACTTGAAACATTTTATTGAAGGATGATAATGCTTATATCCGATAGAATCTTCAAGGTCAATTGCCATTCACTCGAAATATAATCCGGTGTGCTAACCCTTTCATGACATTACTTAATTAGTTGTTACAGTACATTCTCAATTCTTTCCACTATATGGATGATTATCTTTTAACTGCGATCGATTCTCTGATAGAGAGTAATACGTTTTCGAATGAACTTGTAGGAGTAGTGTTGATAATAATATTGATAACTGGAAAATTGGACGTGTGAGAGTTGGCAATATTAATATGTTATGTGTTGACGTTACGTTGCTATCATAACTTAATTGATGAGGAATGCTATTCGTATTTATCTATATTGAATCCTTACTTCGTTAAGTTAATAGTTTATGATTATATTCATTTGGATAAGATATTGGTATACGATTCAGATTAATTTCAATTCAATATAACCCTTCAATCAAGTAAAACTCACATGTTGTAGCAATGATGGCCTATTCTGAAGTACTAGGTACGCAGAAGTAAATAAAAATTATGCCATAATCTACTTCTGATCATTAAGAAACGATAGGAATTTTCAACTTCATATTGTAGGCAGGTATTATCTACAGACGGACGCAGATTAAATATGTTCTCTGTAGAAATTGATTCATTTCAGTGATAAAAAGTCATAAGTAATGTGAAATTTACATCAATCCTTTCAGAAATTAGAGCTCAACTGAGTGAGTACAAAGACGTCGAAGTAAGTAATATTAGAAATTCGAAATTTTGAATCATTGCACAAACCGATCAAACGACATATTCTTGAAAAACCGGTACCGGTTTTGCGACCAAAAGTTGTTGTTAATAGCTTGTTAACTGAGAGATAAGAATATCCAAAATGATGCACTAGATTTATTACGATTTCATATTCGCGTAATGGAATCATAAACACTGGAAGCGATAGAAAGCCTTCATGAGGAAATTATTAAAAATAGAACAGAAAGAAAATCGGCCATAGAAGCTGGTGGAACTAGACTTTTGTTTAAAATAGAAGGGCTGACACAGAAAACCATTAATCTTGGAATTAAAAACCAAATATAGAAAGATAAAGTGGAATTCCTGGAAAGGATCTAGTAATTTTTTTTCTAATATCTACTACTTCTGTCACAGAAAACTTTAGAGAATTGTTAGATGTTGAGGTTGAAGAAACAGATTTGTATAATTTATGCCACCCAAATAAATCAGAAGCAAACTCTATTAAGATTGAATTCATAATTGAAAACGAGAAATCTTGAGATAGCAATAATTGACAGGTACGGGTATTGTAACTTCACACGATCTAACTTTTGAACGAAAATGAGAGAAAACAGTTTGAGAAGAATTATTGAATAGAGCGAAACAAAATCCCTCAGAACCATCATTCATAAACGGAAACAAATTATATGTAAACAATGAGGCCTACACTGTGGAAGAACTACTGGAAATCTACAATGCGGAAGGACTGCCAAAGGCGCACCAGCAGCACCATACATCAGGGATCTAGAAACGGAATTCGAACTTCAATGAGATATAGTAGACATTCAACCTCAAAGAACTTTCAAAGTACCAGAAAGAGAAACTAATACTCCCAAAACAAGCGATACCAAGAAAACTGTACAACCGTCAGTCAAAGATGCTTCAGTGAAAGAGAGAAAAAGGAGTCATCGCTCCAACAAATAATTCTTTTTAGTAACTATGTGAGAACTCTCCATTCTTAATCACTCTTAATATTGCACTTGATCAATTAATGTAATTTTTAATCTAGAACTCTTTTCAAGTATACTCTCAACTTTCACTCAAGGCTAATCGAGAATATGTATTGATCACATATTCATAAAAGCTCCAAAATATATACGTGATACATGTATTTCTGCAGTATTATAACGGGTATAACCCATCATAAATGCACCATACTAGTAATTCCATCTGAATTAGGAATACAACCGAACGAAAATAACAAATCAAAAAGTTATATAAATTACGAAACTCTCAGACAAAGCATGAGAGCACATGACTAGTCATTGTACTATAGAATAGAGAAAACTGATGATTAGGCGAATAGCTTGACCGGAACAAGCAGTAGCATGATAAAACATAACACAAAAATGGTTGAATTACGGAAAAATGACCAAATGAAGACGAATTCTATCACTGATATTTGTAAACCTTAAAGACTCTTTATATCATGAGTGCAAAAAAGATCGTCAAAACAAACTGGGGAAGAAAAACTACCTCGATTACAGAGCTCGTACAAATAGGCTGATAAAAATTGGCGAACAAAAATATTACTTGAATATAATTAAGAAGGATGAAAACATCTCAAAACAGCTATGGAAAATTGTAAATGAAATCCATGCTCCTGAGAAGGAAACTTCAATAGAGGACATATTATGTGAAGACTGAACAAAAACAAACGATGATCAAACAAAAGCAAACCTGTACAATACATTCTTTGCAAATATAGGAAGACATTAACCTGAGAAAATTACCAAGAATTCCACTGAAATTCCCAAGCAAACTACCAACGAGATGTCTTTCTCAACTCATTGAATCAAGAAGAAATTTTAGATTTAATTCATTCTCTCAAATACAGGAAATCCCCTGGATTTGACGGTATCAAAGCTGAGAATCTAAAGCAAATATCAGAAGAAGTAACAACCCTATTAATTTTTCTTATAAATAACATATTTCAAACATGCAAATGTCCGAATGCGTTCAAGAAGTCCATCGTCACACCTATTCTGAAATAAGGAGATTCTGAAATAGTCAATAATTGCAGACCGATCTCTCTGTTGACAAGCTTCAATAAAATCGAGAAATCCCTCAAATCTGGATCAATGGAATTTATTGACAAGTACAGGCTGTCCCATTTTGGGTACTTTTGGCGGGGTATCTCCTTTATTTTTAAAGATAGAGAGTTGCGGTTTTCGCGACACTGTGCTACTTTTTCGTAAAACTCAAGATGCCGTCAACAGAATTTTCATAGCCCTCTTAGTTTTTGAGATACAGGGCATTTCTGAAAATGTTGCATTTTGTGACCCCCCTCGTATCTCCGTTATCCTCCAACTTATCGAAAAGGTAAAATAACATTCTAATAGATTTTTTTCCGTAGAATGTAGTGGTGTAGATAACTTTTGTTACATATTCACTGTTTTTGAGTTATAGAGTGAACTTATGTTTTTTTAAATGGAACATCCTGTATATTTATAGACTATAAAATTTGTCTTTTTTTTTTCCTTTTCAAAAATATATGATAGTATAAACTTTTTTCCAGAAACACGCAAATAATTGACAATTTTCAGAAATTAAATACATATTTTAATAGTAGGCTATGGATAACAATAATAAACAAGTGCAACTTACATATTACTAACAAATAATTGGATACCTTGTATAAAGGTATCTATTAAAAAAAATTCCCATAGATCTTTTTTCTAACTGTAAGTTTGTAACAACAGTTTTGTGGCGTAAAGTGACAATATAACAAAAACACAAAAAAATAACATTATTAAAAAAAATTAAATGTGATGTTCGAATTGACCACCATTTTCTCTAATGCAAAATTGGCACATCTTCGAGATTCTTTGAATAGCGTTCAAAAGAACCATTGTTCTCATTCGCAGATTTCGAAAAGCTAAATGAATTGCCTCTCAAAGTTCTGCAATGCCGTCATATCGAGTTTTATATACCTCATTTTGTATATAGCCCCATAAAAAAAAATCTAAAATTGAGAGATCTGGTGATCGTGGAGGCCATCTAACAGGTCCGTTGGTACCTATCCATCTTTGAGGGAAGTTGTTATTTAGGAAGGCCCTTAAGAGCCTAGAGTTATGACTTGGGGCACCATCTTGCTGTAGGTAAACATCATTATACTGGGCTAATGGAATGTTTTCGAGCAGTTCTGGAATAACTTCCTCAAGAATTTCTAGGTATTTACGTGCTGTAAGACCTCCTTCAAAAATTCTATAAACTATATGTCTACCCAAAATAAAACATGAAACCCCAACTCCAAAGCGTCCTTGTTGTGCCCTTTCAAACATTAAATGCAGATTTTCACTACGCCAGTTCCTGGTATTGTGACGATTGAAAATGCCAGCACTTGAAATAAAGCATTCGTCTGACCAGATAACAAGTCTGCCAAATGAATCGTTAGCATCGATTTGTTGCAAATACCACTGGCAAAACAGTGCCCGGCGCTCGGCATTGTTAGGATGCAAATGTTGTAGTATATTAAATTTGTATGGATGATACTTATATTTCTTCAAGATCCTCTGAGCGTTAGTGTTTGGCACACCAATTTCCTTCTCAATTTTTCTACATGAGGACGAAGGTGTTGCTTCTATATATCCTAAATATCTATCTCTTTTCTTTCCCTGTTCTCTTTGTTGTATGTTTTAGGGCGCGGGTGAACAAATGATCCGTGCTCAACTAAATTTGCTTTTAAACGGGCAAATATCCCAAAAAACGGTTGCCTTCTTTCTGGATATCTAACAAGCAAAAATTTTAATGATAATGGAGATTTTCATAGCCATAATAGCTTACTCACCTTTGGAAGTATAATTCCGAAGCTTCTTCAGAATTTTCATTACTCTGTATAAAACATACCATCATATCATATTTCTCATAATTTTCGTAAACTGCCATTATTCGGAAAAATTGATTAATATCTATTGAATAATGATACCAAAAGAACGAAAATAAACAGCTTAAATTCGATAGAGATTTGACGTTTATTTCTGTTTCTTGTCATAAACAATATCAATGGCCTACTATTAAAATATGTATTTAATTTCTGAAAATTGTCAAATATTTGCGTGTTTCTGAAAAAAAGTTTATACTATCATATATTTTTGAAAAGGTAAAAAAAAGGCAAATTTTATAGTCTATAAATATACAGGGTGTTCCATTCAAAAAAACATAAGTTTGCTTTATAACTCAAAAACAGTAAATATGTAACAAAAGTTATCTACACCACTGCATTCTATCTTTAAAAATAAAGGAGATAACCCGCAAAAGTACCTAAAATGGGACACCCTGTACAATTTGATATCTAGCAATCAATAGTGATTCAGGTAAGGTTCATCAACAAACGATGCAATAGCTGCTCTCACAAGCAAAATATATAAGCACATGGCAATAAGCGGCCTGCAATACGTGCATTTCTAGACCTAGTAAAGGCCTTCGATACTGTTGACCATATCCAATTACTGGATGTACTAAATTGCTCAGAATTATGAGGTGATTCCCAAAAGTTATTAAAAAGCTACCTGTATGGTAGAATTATGATATACCACAAGGAACTGTAATTGGCCGTCTTTTATTTTTCTAATATTTGAACAGTTAATTACCCTGACGTGCGACGGTACTATCATCAGCTTTGCTGATGACCCGGCCATACTCTTTGCACGCCGAAAACTGAGGACGCCTGAAAACAAAAGTGGAGGACCAAATTAACATACTTCAAGACGGGTTTGATCACGAATCACTAACAATTAATTCGAAAAACTAACTTCTTGTCATCCACAAGCTACGAAACCGGTTGTCAAATTTTGATGAATTGACGATTAACAATCACGGAAAAATTACGAAATTTACCAAAGCAAACCACAGCAAGTATCTGGGTGTCACGAAAGATTCTCATCTTGGATAGTATTTATATATTAACCATGTTTCGAAAACACTCAGGTTTATATCATATAAATGCGAAGATCTCTTCTTGATACACCTCATCTTAAAACAATATATCATGCCCCACTACAATCTCGACTGCAATAAGCCATTCTAGGCTGAGAAAAATACTCAGAATAATGTAGTACAAAAAAAAAAGATTATCCGTCGAACTATATTTCAGAGATTCACTAGTACTTGATATACGATAACTATTACATGTATAACATTATACTATTTATGTACAAAAATAAAAATATCTATCGGAATGTCGAGCATAATTATTATAACACCTGGAATAAATCTAAGGGTAACGTACAAGTTACTTTAACAATAAAAAATATATAACTACCTTCATGAAGTTTACAAGATGTAAATAAATAAAATAAACAATATAAACACTATTAAGAGAATAGGAAGGTTGTTCATGATATGATTACAAGTAATAACGAATAATTGAAGCATAATACTATTGTTTTTACTCATACTATCTTCTACTTTGTTCTTGAATGAAATTACTTGTCACATTCATGTCAAGTTATTTTAGACGCGTTCAAAGTTGATTATATTACCGCCTTACTACTTTATATTCAAATTATAACTCTACAGCTACACTCAGAACGACCCATTTGCACCATATTATAATTTTATATATTTAAGGAGCATTTATCAGATATATCAGAATAAGATTCAGAGTTGGTTGGAAGGAGGTCTAATAACAAAAACCACTTAAGCTCTGTTGCCAACGTTCCGACTTTTATAAAGTCATCCTCAAGGCAAAGACCAATGGGCTTTTTGTCGTGAAAACATGTAAATAAGTAAGGACATTTACATATAAGCTTGAATTACTCAGATTTGTGTATTCACTATTCAAATTAATATTTGTTTACTACAGAGACAGAGCTTGTATGTTACTTATTTACATGTTTTTACGACAAAAAAACATTGGTCTTTGCCCTGAGGATGACTATATAGAAGTCGAAACTCCGGCGACAGAGCTTAAGTAGTTTTAGTTATTTTTAACTCTGCCCAACCAATTCTTATTAACCAGGAAGGTAACAAAATATCGTACAGAAAAATATATCCATGTTTAGATTATATTAGCTAATTAGTTAGTTTATAATTCTCTTGTCAATAACACCTCAATATATTCATGACTTGTATTTCATAACGTGATAACAAGCACAGTGATGATTAAATAAGAGCCAAGAATATATGTTAGATTTCAGAATTTGAACATGTTGCGCACCAACGTAATAGTACCCTTGCACAACTTCAGTTTTAGTGGGATTCTCCATGTTCGTTGGTAAGAAATTATTCCATTTCCAATATAAAATTGCCTTATAATTGATATTCACAATTTAAATTGCTTTTATTATTATTGGTTTGGATTGATTGGTCTATTCAAGAATCACAGACGCTAGGTATTTTTCATTCATGCCTGTGACAATAAATTCCACCAACGCAGTTAATATTGAATTAGATTAGGGGTTTCACAAAGTCAATTGAATCCTGTATCACGAATCTAAGGATTATTTGAGGATAGCTAGCTCTTTTGGGTTGAGTCACAAATTCGAGGACAAATGAACCGGTAAATGCCGTGTGTCCCTTTGTGATCCGTATTTTATATTTAAAGATATTGTCACCAAATTTGACAAACACAATATTATCAGAAATTTTCATATCAACTCTACTATCGATTATTCCACCTGTTTCATTTGCAGTTGGGAAACTGCTGTCTTAACTGGATAATGGGAAGGAGCGAATCATAACGAAATTGGAGATAACTTGGAATTCACATTTTTCAAATGTTTAATTGCATATCTACGCGTTTGGAGCTTCCCATTACCATATACAGAATAACTTGATTATAATTTGAAAATTGTCATTTGTTACATATATAAATCCTAATAAATGCTCTGTCATCTGAAAAACGACGATAAAACGTATCTTCCTATTGTAACAAATTCATGCCGACCTTTGATTTGCTAATTTGCGTTAGATTATTGAGAAATGTTTAAGCTTCTGGAGATTCGATCCATTAGAAGAAATGGAATGATCATCTTCATCCACTGAAAATGATATCAGAGTACTAAGGACCTTTCAGCTACCAAGTAGCTATCATCATAGTAAACTAAAGTAGAAAACAAAATCTACCTACTTAAATACTATTAGGGATTGATGGAAGAAATGGCAAAGGGTTGCCCTCAGATGGAGATTAATCTGAATTGAGGAAATAGCTTTTCCGCATATATGTTTTCATCACTTCCAAAAACATTTGTCCGTACTGTGTTTTAAAAGGGATAAACTATCTTGAGAAATGGTGGGACCTGTATTCAGAATATGTTCTGCAAATGCTGATTTTTCATTATTATCCTTCTTTATTAGTGCAGAATGTTCATTATATCGAGATGTTCCTCCTAGTTTGACCCACATGGCATTTTGAACACGAATCGCAATCAATTCTTTAAATTCCATAGATTTGAGATCGGGAACTTTATCAAAGGTATTGCCTAAATCGTTTTTAGCTTGTTCTGGCATATCTAAAACGGGTTTTGTTGCAAATTTAGAAAACAAATCATGGAATTCATTGATTACTGATGGATAATTTAATTTGGTTAGAGAATAACTTATCTACCAAAGATTCATCGTAACCATCGTCTATCGCTATTTGCTGAAGTTTCTCAACTTCGTTTTTGTAATTTTCTGGCTGAAAGGAACATTTAATAATCTATGGACAAGAATATTTAAAGCGACTATTGATAGGTGTACATGAATCCTCTGTGATATATCTATTCGTTAAATCCCAACTTTATCTATATATCATATTTATATACAATAGTCTAATAGATTTCGCGCACGAAGTTGCAATTTTCTATATATTTAAAATTTTGTATCCTCTATGATACACCAAAGATACACCCGATGTATAAGTATATTTTGAAACTGTGCAACTTAATATTATATAATATTATTTATACTCAAGAGTGATGAAAGAGTTTTAATCAAAGGGTGAGTCAGTCAAAATGAAATATAAATGTGAAAAAATATATATATATTTTAAGACCTTATTTTTCTTTAAATATTGAAATTTGTTTATAAAAACATCATATCACGGTCACATACACGTTCACACGTCTACATGTACTCATACACAAAACGATTATAATCATTGAGGTGTATTTTAAAATATACAGAAAATTTTAATTTCGCGAGCGGATATTGCCGCTAAAAGAAATTCCACGCTAGTTTTTTTATGATGAAATTCGTTATAACTAGAATTCTGGACGAATCAGTGTACGCTGTTTCAAACTCAACTAAACCGATGTATTGCTCTGTAATTTGATCCAAGATTTTTGCCGATAGGCCCAAAAGTGAACCCTCTAAAGGCCCAAACACATTTATTAGAATAGCTTCACTTTTACTAAACTCAAATCGATCTAGTTGGGTTCAAAATACTTGTTATGAAAACTTCTAATAGAACCTAGAATTTGGATTTCGTGAAAAATTTGTAACCTCAAAGTATTTTGATTTTTCGGTGGTTAAAAGTTTTGAAAATGGTGCCATTGTTATGTATTTGAACCAAAATGCTTGAATTCTGTATATTAGGTGCAAAATAGTGAAGTCTTTTGAATGAAATTGGAACAGAATATGGAAAAAACAAAAACTCTCTGAAATATACTCAATTTTTCACTGTGCCAAAAACACACTAAGTGGTCCTTATCTTGGGTCCACGATCTCTTATCAACTTCGAACCGAAGCGTGTATTAATTTTCTCCAACAGCTTTTGTTTGAACCATTTTTTCATACAACCCATATTTTTCTCTCAAAACGCAAGAAATCGAAAAATGGCCATTTTTAGGTCCATAATTCTCGAGCACAGGGTAAATACAAACGTAAGCTACACCATCTTGTTCAACACGTCAAAATTCATAAGAATAGACCAAAATTAGAACTTGCCGAAATTCGGGCAAAACATTCCTTAAATGCCTGGACTATTCCAGTCTATTTATTTTGGTTAGCTAATCAATTTTGGAGGGAGATCAAATTTTCTTGAAAGGTGATACTTTTAATTTTTCTTTCAGAATCGTCATTATGTAAAACATCGGGTCTTAGATATCAGATCTTGAAGCAGGGTACTTTTTCCGAAAAATCAATAAAATGGTATTATAATAGTAATAGTATTATTATGTTGGTATGAATACGAATAAATGGAATGAAACAATGAATCACATATTCATTGATCTAATTATCTGATATCAATGATTGATTGAATAGTAGAAGTTGTTAAATATGTAAATTTACATCTTATTTAGCCAAAAAAATGGCATCCTCTGAATGAGTTGGTTATCAACTCATTTCCAGGATTTGTTGTTGGATTGTGTATTTGTAATTCACATTTCACATTTTCACTTCAATGCTGAGAAAAAGCTTGATGATAAGTAACTCTTCAAACCTTCTTTATAGTCTAATATACTACATTTTCACAATTATTTGCACCGATGCTATAATGCCATGCTATTATCATTATTACCATAGCAGGCTTCGTGAGGGCAATGGAGAAACTTGTCAGGAAGGGTGGATATTTTCATATTAGACAAACAACCGTTGCTTTTGTTATTCTCGGATATGCTGGAATATCATCAAGTGTTGCGAGAAATATGCTGTCTACGTGCGTACCAGAGATTTTCAGTCGTATAATGTTAAATAATTCAAGTAAAAGATAGTGTGGTTATTTCATGTTTTGAAATGAACGAAACAAATGAATGTGCCCACAAAACTGAGATTGATTCAGGTACAGAAGCGCTAACAAGACGTGATTTCGGAACATATATTACTGCTACACCGAAGTTAGTGGCGAATGGGTACGTCACGTTCTCCAGTTACTGGGTTATCTATTCACCCCCATTTAGACATTCAAATAGTTGTGAGTTGCTTCGTTAACTTTCTTTGATTCCACGTAAAGTACTGTAATCTATGCGTCTTTGTATTCCATGTGGGCTGTCGATTTATCCCGGATTAGTTAGGTTGTCAGTCCATACCTGTTACCTATTACTGTTATAGGGTTTTATTTTACGTTATATTCTGCCCTTCACATGTCACAAAGTACAGTAGTAGTACTATTAGCATCATTTATTAACCATTATTATACTCTCCAACGAAATCCGAAGAGCATTCACTCAAGCTATTCCTAAATTCGTTAAAAAAAGTCATAGAGGAAACATTCATTCACCATAGTATTCCTCATAGAATATCGAGCAACTTTGAAAAAATCCTTCTATCTGTCTTTCTGTCTGTATGTATGTCACGAAATAATTGTCTACACGATAACTCAGAAACGGAAGGTCCTAACATATTCAAATTTTGACAAAAAATTGATTGCTGTTCATTAACGAACCCTATGGTTTTTCAGGGAACACATCCTTTTCTGGAGGTTTGAAAAAATCATAACTCCCAAAATATACATTGACTAGATTCAAAACTTTCACTACGTATTTAAGTTGATTCAAAACTGCTTTCACCAAAATTTCAACAAAATTGTTCAACAACAACAAAAACAAATAATTGAATTGAACTTGAATTCACCTTGTCTTTCAACAATTTGTAACAAACGGCAATGTGGTCTAGGGGCTAGGACAGTTTGATGTCACTCAGAAGACTCGAGTCCTATTCCCAGGAACGGAAAATTTGTTTTGCACATTTTCTTGAAACAATAATTTATTTTAATATTATTCAGTTGTAAAGATAATGAAAGATATAATTTATTTCACAATCTTTACACAAATACAAAGAGTATCCTATAGAATGTGGAACAATTATATGAAAATCAATAACTGAATCAATTGATTTGCAAAGAGTAACTCCGCCACGCACACTATTTAGCTATTCTCGAAGCGGCAACACATTTCTAGTTGAAAAAATAAACACATTTATGGCAAGTCACATTCCAAAAGAGAAAATAAATGAATGTTACTCAGCGTATAATTTTATATTCCCAATGTTTCCATTCTATGATTTAAAAACTGCTCCACTAAATAGAACCAACCTATAAGTAATAACTATTTTATACCATGTTTAAATCTGAGGAATCCAATACTATTGTAGGGCTATCCGAAGGCTGAGGAGCATTCAAAGGCAAACTTGCCTGGGTGCCACGGGAGCTATGAGACCGACCCCATGATGAGGATGCTATCGGATGAGAGGCTTCCCAAGTACAGCTCCGATAAAAACTAAAGAATAGTCATAACAGGCAGAGAAGCATGGAAGGGTAGACCTCCAATCAATGCAGAAATGACCTGTTACACAGACGGCTCAAAAACCGAGGAAGGTACAAGAGCAGGAAATATATAAAGCCAAGTCAAAGAAAAGAATCTCACTGAGCTTGGCAGACACGTTACGTTATTCCAGACAGAAGTTGCTGCAATTCATCACTGAATAGCTGTTAAGGCAAGAGTTTCAGGGAAAACCATCGCCACATACTCTGACAGCCGAGTGGCTATAAAGGCATTCAGTTCCTTAAAGGTCAATTCCAAACTTTTCTGAGACTGCTCAGAAACTCTACAAGAGTTGGACAGTCAAAACTGTATTCAGCATGGGTAGCAGGTCACATAGGTTACAAACGCAATGAGAAAGCTGATTCACTGGCCCGAGAAGGAGCACGTAGGGCTCTGATTGATCCAGAACCCTTCTGTGGTATAGCTGTCGCTATGCTTGCGCAAATCATATAACACTACTTGGTTGAAAAATCAATTTCGGGGATGGTGGAACAAGGCGCCGGAAACGAGACAGGACTGAAAGTCTATCGAAGAATCATCGACAAAATTCACGGAATACCTACTAGCCAGAATAGAAGATCAACTAGAATCATGGTTGGGCTCCTGACTGGTCATTGTAGACTTAACAAATACATGAACAACATCAGACTCGCAGATACGACCCTATGCAGGTTCTGCCAAGAAGACTAGGAGAACGCAGTACACATACTGTTATAATGCGAAGACCTTACAGGGCTAAGGTTCTCAACGGCAAGAAAAGGATAAATCGGAACCCTCCCATCATATGGAGGACCTGAGGTCTGACCTATAATAAGGACGGGTCTAGACAGGGAACTCTAACATAACAAGAGGGCATATACAATAGATCTGCAAAGGTCGTAGTGGTGAGGCTTATAGCCCATAAGCCCCATACAAATCTGATCTAATCTAACATATTACATAATTTTACATCTAGAAAATTTCTCTAAGATTTGATGAGCCTATAGCATTCCAGACTGTTTTAAATTAATCCTTTTGCTCATGTATAGGTGAAAGCATGTTGAAAATGATGAGCATTGGAAGTCGCATCATTTTCGGCTTCTTAAGCCAAGGTCTACTGTCCAAAAGAAGTTTATATTTGATATTGTCATTATTTTACAATCTGTATCTTGGTTACCTAACCAAATAAGGTAACTATATATAGAATATGAATAAAATATTCTGTGAACGACCATAGATAATAACAGTTAGAGACATGGATATAAAAACAGTTAGTCGTCACTCCCCTTTTTGGAAAACGTACAATGGAAATATTGAAAATTCGATTATGAGATCAATTGTAAATGGCTCATTTTTATGTTCGATGACTATGTCGAAACTTTTATTTCTAAGTAGGTTGATGTCAAATGGTCCAGAGAAAGTAGTTCCAATAGTAAAGGTGGTTGGACCCACGGTCGTACATACAGGTCTGGGGACTCGTATGTTTGACATGGGTCTCTTACGCGTCGCCAAACTCGTAGTCTCTCTCTCAGCCACTAGCTAGCGCTTGGATCGACGAGGTAAAACGATTTCTTTCCGGATTCGAAAGCAGTGTTACTGATTATTCTGATTTGAGAGAGAAATAGAACTGTTACTCTTGTCAAAATGTATTACTCACCTTAAAAATAACTTCCCCTTTTTCGTTATACATGCTCGCACACATAAAAGACCTCGTTAAAACGATTTCTATCCGGAATCGCAAGCATCCACTTTTTTCGCATTTCCGCAACTTTCGGCACTTTAAAAACAGAAGTTTCTTGCTTTACACTTTTGTACCCCGTTTTGCATTTCGGCACAAAGCACGGTTTCGTAATTTGTTTCTGAAAACGCAGGTATTCGTTGTGTCTACAAGTCAACTGACAGTTGTCACAGAATTCTCGTAGACTACTGCGTCACCCGTGACGTCTTTTGGTACTACGTGACAGTCGACGCTCAGCGGTCCCACTTCTCACATAGGAAACAGCCCCGTGTTTCCAGACCTGTATGTACGACCGTGGTTGGACCTATTGATAGAATATTATGTCATATGTAAATTGTGACATTAAATTTATTGATATTTCTAGTCTATGTTTGAATGTTTCCAAATTTATGAATCAAGCATTATGATTGGCGAATTCGAAAGAACCATCTTAGTGAGATAGAGTACGAGTAAGAGTAAATTGATTGGTGAGAAAATTCGTCTAAACAATATTTGAAACTTCTGAGAAGAATGAAAAAAACTCAGTGGGAGAAGAATTCGCTAGTGTTGGTAAAAATTCCGAATGTGATAAATTATGAGTTACGTGAATATGTTGGATGTTGGGAGGATGTATGATTTCAAAATTTCGTGAACATTAGATTTAAAAAGTCAATTGTTAGGAGTAATCCAAAAAGAGAGTTGATTTGCAGAATTTCTATTGGGATCGGCGAAACTGTGTTCTGATTTACTACTTCGATTAATTTTGTAGTAATGTAAAAAATCCTAGAATTGTATAGTACTGTTATGGGATTATGAATCTTAATGAATTCTAAATTTGAATATATGAAAATGCCAGCTTTGATGATTAAATTGTAAGTTAGAGCTTGATCTGATACTAAATTTGACATAAATTCATGATATTGAATGAAATCTCTCCAAAAACATTCTGAAAAATTGCTGAAGTAGATTGTATGTTTAAGAGATGATTTTTGTTACCTAAAACTTGTTTCTTTTCATCATTCCTGATTAGTAAGTAATTATATGAATCTTTTGTACCAATAGTTTCAAAGATTTGTGAATTCCAAACAAGCAACATATAGCAAAAACCGGAATAGTTTCGATTCACATTACTAGTCCGATTACTTCTGAATACGTTATTCTCCAAGCGATTATTTCATGTAAATATATTAACAGTTTGGAAATAGAAGTAATCTTCAGTGGCAGAAGTAACTTTGATATAATAATGTTCAAATTTTGTTGATACATTAATTTAAGTACGATATTACAAAATTTATGATGATCATGAATTGGAAAAGTTGGAGAGTGAAATGGTTAATAAACCAAATATTCAAACAGATAGAAGAAAAAGTCATGATCAAGAAGAGGAACAGAAATGATGGAAGGTGTTCTGCTTGAAACTGTTGCTTTTGCAGTCTTGAGTAGGTGGAATCGAAAAAACCAATCCTCATATGCGGGTTAACTCTTGCTAATTTGATTAGCTATCCGCGGAAGTCTACTATTCAAGAATTAACTCTTGTGTCCCAGGTAATCGAAAGTTTCAATCGTACAATATACCAGGATATCAAAAATTATCTTGGTCAAGGGTGATTGTGGAATCTAAAACGAGTGTCTTACTTCACGTTTGAAATAATTATGTCACTGTCACACTGACATCATCAATAACCTACAAATTTCATACCTATTTATTTCAGTTGTTAAACAATAATGAGCTACAAATTATGAAATAATTATGTGAACTTCGAACCTTTTCAGAGATCGTGATAGCCACAATCCGGGTCAAAAACTGTTTTGAAATAGTTGATTTTCCGTAAATCGAATGACGTTCACGTGAGAAGCCCGTAGCACGCGAGTTAGAGAAGTGAAAACTGGTTGTACCTAATACGGCTTTACGACGACTTTTCGCGTGCCCTTTTCGCTCCATGAAGTTAGATTTAGTATCGGACCGTGCCCGACGGCCCTTATTTTTTCGAAAAATTTCCATTATATAGGAAAATTCAATTAAAACAGTTTGAGCTATTCTCAGATGTCAGCTACGCGCGTCTAACGTGCGACGTCCCAAAGGGAATTTTTTCGCAACTAAAATATACACAAAGCGGGTAAAAGCTAGCGGCCTTAGCCAAAAACACTTTATTACAACTGGCGCCGGTCACACGGGGGCAAGAAACGGCTCCAAATTAACAAGACCGGGGTAAAATATATAAACTCTAACTTACGCGCAGCGAGCTCCTCGAGGCATATGTCAAAATAATTTCAATCGTAGCTAATTACATGAGACGTTTGGGTGGCCATGCAATTATGTTTCGATAATTCGAACCTTCTAATTTCGATAGGCCACGTGAAAATTCCGGAGTCCAAAGCGCTGAAGACTTCTGAGTGTTACAATATTCGTATAAAATTGCGAAATTTCGCACTTTTAGAGACTTCAAATTAATTATGACATAATTATTTCAAACGTAAAGTAGACACACGTTTCAGATTCCACAACCACCCTTGGTTGATCAACCATAAAACCCAGAAATTGATCCAGCCAACCTTCTCATTACAGGAAAATAATATTTGTAGTGTTTTTCCTCTATTGAGGCACCTTTTATTGGTATTGAACAAGTAATTGGATTTACTCGAATTGAGCAACTATGAAAGCGCCAGCAAATGAAACACATTAATCAGAAATAATGTGCGAGCCAAAATTATTTGTAAAAATATTAAAAAGTAGGAGACCAATGAAATTACCCTGAGGTACACCCTGCTTCAGTAACTCGTTATTAGAAATATCTGAGTTAATATTCATATACTGAATAGAATTTTCTATGTAATATCTAGACAAGGAATGCATATTTCCTCTAACGCCGTAAATGTTTATTAAAATGTACATCATGTAAAATACAGTCAATCGCTACTAATGAAGTTCTGAATGATCGGATTGATATTTTATTATTCAACCAAAATCAATGTCATTGTCAATATATCCTCTGTGACGCCATGCCCATCCAAATTGCATGCATATTGCAGCTATTACTAATTAGAATCATTATTATTATAGCTCATCAAAAAGTTTGTCAATAGCAATTGAATAGGTGAGAATAAAAATAATATCAGTTCAAAAACATGATTTCCAGTAAACAACAATTACTGTTCTTCGCCAATAGGACTTAGAGTACAGTTTTGACGTGTACGAGCAATTACATAATATCTTGATGTTATCATTTTAAGTTAAAAAACTTCGAAAGAAAACATTCGTTTTTGCTCTCTACAAAAGAACAAGCCATGTACGTATATAGTAGTTATTTTCATTTGAGGGAATATGGTTGAATGTCTTACTATAATTTTCACTTCTCTCGCTATAAATTCGTAGTATATAGTGTAAGGGAAGTATTGTAATCGACCCAAAAAAAATTGGATCTTCTCAGAAACGCTGAAAACGGTATATTCGCGAAAATGTGGAAATTTTTTTGGAAAATTATTTTCACCCGATTACAAACAATTCTTCCAGTATCTACACGATACAGTGTGTCCAAGATGAGGACATCATCATGGGCATATCGAAAACAGTAATAGATACAGTTTTACTTAAGTGGGAAAAAGGTGGAAAACTAAAGGGTCATTCATAATTATGTATATAATTTTCAATACCATTTTGGATTTTCAAATTATTTTTCAAAACCCGAATTTTTTGATTTCCAATTTCCATTTCTCCTTGTTGCCGTCAGATATCGAATAAAATGTAAACACAGCAGCTTCCAATAAACTTTCTTATGACAATGTCAGTTTTCATATTTAACGTTACGTTTTTGATCAGATATTATCAATTTTTTTTTCAAATACTATTCTTTTTTCCTTAACGAAAATTTGAGGTTTTTATTTAAATTCATAGATGTATCACAGATGGTTGATCAAAAACTAAACGTCGTATTCAAAACTGACATTATCATTAAAATCTTATAAAAAGTTGTTTGTGGTATTTTTTTTGTTTCATCGCTTTCGGTAAACTAAACATTGAATCAAGAAATTCGGTTTTTCCCAAATAACTTGAAAATTGAAAATGGTATCAGAAACTTCATACTGACATTTGAATGGTTCTATAGTTATTCAACTTTTTGCCCGTTTAACCAAAACTGTATCTATTATCGTTCCCGATATCCCCATGATAGACATCCTTATTTTGGATACACTGTTAACTACATACCCAATAGTGAGGGAAGTGAAAACGATTCAAAAATGGATAAGTTCTAGTCAAAGGATGTTTTGAATACAACACAACCCAGCCTTGAATATAAGGTAAGATGTTGTATTCACATACGTTCTTTGGATAAGTCGTTCAAAACGATTCATCATTATACAGGATACGTCATAAAAAATGTGTCATAGAGCAAATATATGTACCTCAGACCAAAATATTGCAATTGAGATGAAGGATGGTTATCAACTCTTAACACTAGCAGAAATACAGGGTGCTGATACTGAAATAATTGTTATCCTTCCTCAAAGGTACATAAAGACAATTGAATGATTTCTTAGTATTCATTAACAATATTCAACCTGATAATCATCTTATTTTGGAGGCAGAGGAAGATGATAAAATAATTCCTAGAACTTGCTGTCACAGACCATATAATATCACCTGTAGAATATATAGGAAACCTACATTCACAGATACAACTATCGTTTATTACGTCGATGGTTCCAAATTGGCAGCATACAATATTCGATGATACATAGTGGCTATTCATCCCATCTTACTCAAAAATTTCGGAAAATTCTGTTTTCCCCAAATAACTTGAAAATCAAAAACGATATCAGAAACTGTATACCACTTATTTGAATGGCCCTATGGTTATTCAACTTTTCCACCCCTTAATCAAACCTGTATCTATCAATGTTTGCGAAATCCCCATGATAGACATCCTTATTTTGGAAAAACTGTGAACTACGTACCTGAAAGTAAGGGAAGTGAAAAGGATCCAAAAATGATCACGTTCTAGTCAAAGGACGTTTTGAATGTAACACCATGTTTTCAAAGCGAGCACAACCTATAGGAAAACACATCCTTGAATATAAATGGTTGAGACCCAAAAAAAGTATGAAGAACATTGCCCAGTGCGTGTCTCGGGGAAAATTGTACTTCAGTAAGAGGAACACCACACATCAAACCAAATCGGCGATTTTGGACACCAAATATTGATTGTCAGGAAACAAACATTTGGGATAGAGGCTATAAGTCTTAATCAATTCAGTTAATGGATACGTTTAGTGGCAAAAATCATCAGACTAGATACAAAAACCAAAGAATAAGTAATCATGCTAATCGTTAATTCGCTGTAAGATTACTAACGAACCCGACTGAAAGATTTTGAGAGAATTAGAAACGAACATCACAAGTCTGCCATCGCTACTACCACTAGCACTTAAAATTAATCTTCTAATGTACAAAAAATATTTATTATAAAAATTTTACATTCAATATGGTTTCAATAAGAATACACTTGTGATACATTTTCACAAGCTTCATTTTTATTGAACAAAACGTGACATGTTTCGCCACACGGTGGCTTTATCAACCTATTATTTTACAAACTATGGTTTATTCTTCAAATATAAAAATTAAGATTGGGAAGGATGGGATGAGAGTTATTTACAAATAAAATTGAAAATGGAGAATTGGTAAAGCCTTTCTGATCATTTAAAAGCTTTCCTGTATTTTGAAACTCATTAATTTCAATTTTCCCTAAGTTGTTTGAAACTTCACTTTTAACTGACTTATGGAGAATCTTAAAATCACCTTTGAAATGATGATCAGTTCCTTTAAAATGGTTTACAACTTTAGAATCTTCTATATTCAAATTAAAATGTTCTTTGATGCTAGTTCTTCAGTTGAAAGTAAAGTATTGAACAACTTAGAGGAAATAGAAATTAATAAGCTTAAAAATACAGGAAACCTCTTAAATAATCAGAAAGACTTTATAAATTCTCCATTATTGAATTTATTTATAAGTAACTGTTATCCTACTGTACACGTACCTCACTCATCCTCTCCTTCTTAATCTTAATTTTAATATCTAAATAATGAACCATAGCTTGTAAATCCATTGTTTGATGAAGCCACATTGTGGGGGAAATTTGAGACACGTGTATTCCTTTATTAAAACTATAGATATGATTTTTCAACAAGTAATCACCAAAACCATCCAAAGTTACATTCAATACTTAACCAATTAAAAATATTCCGTATTTGTCTATTCTTTATATAATCGTAACAAAAGAAAATAATCGTAATACTCATACCTCCTCACTCGCCGTATAATTTTAAAACACATAATACGTCTCCGGGATCGGCTGTGTGATCGACTATTTTATATAAGCACTCTTGTGATATAATGAGCGAAATGTAAAATGAATCAAAAATGGTTTAGTTCATCGTCAGGCGATGAACCCGAGTAAAATGCATGTAATATCACTATGGATGCGCAAGCATGTCTATTCCGGAGACAATTTCAATCATGTTCCTAGAAAAAGGGCTACAATTGGAAGATAATACATAAACAACAAAATTAGAGGAGTCAATTCAGGAGACTATGGATTAAATATGGGAGAACAGAATGGAGAAAAATATTAATAACGCAATTAATTAGAAAATTAAAAGTCAAAGCTCATCTAATCCGTTGAAAACTTACCGCGGACAATGAACAACTTTCAAATTTGAATCTCTTATATTGAGTCAAGATCATATTTTAGAAACAAGGCACACTTCCTAAATTTATATCGTGTGAAAAGTTTTCATAATCAGAGTGGAGATTTCAAATTAAATACCGTAGATTTAGTAGATCTTTTTAAAAGTATAAAAAATAACGATAGTTAATTTTTGAACGATCAATAATACTTGTACTACAGCATTCTCTTCGCAGCCTTGAAAACATATAACTTCCTCGTAATCCACTTCCTAGTACCTACCTTCCTTCCAAGTACATCTCTGCGTTAAATTTTCTAATTACCTCATTAACTTTACTCTATTATCCTATTCCAATCTCTCAATCCTGGCAATGCATTTTCCCCGTTTTCAAACCGAAACCTCGCTTCTTACATTTGTATCGTTATAAAGATGACATGCAGTCATCTAAACTAAAGTCACGTTGGTTTTCGATAATATAAGTGATAAAAATCAAGTAATAAGTTTTATTATCTATATGATAAATTATCACAAAGTAACAGCTTCCACCATAATTTTTATATAGCATATATTTATTAATGTTCCTGGAAAAATTTCTAGAAATCACTCAAAATCTACTCAGGCTGTTCTTAACATTCATACAATTCAAGAGAAATCCCGCTAACATACTTATACATACATGAGATCTATTATAATCCTATTCATCTTGCGAAAATGTGTCTATTTCTCTTTTGCGCTGAATGTTTACATTTTATGAATATTCAAATCAGGAGAACATTGATGAGGCTTATGTGTTATTGGGTTCCACATTAATGTTAATTAATAATTATCGACTGAATGAGATAAAATCGATCGATTATCGGATATGTTGCACAGAGCGACATTAACATAATGATACATCGTTTGGTATATACCAGGAGACGGCAAGGCATCACTAAAGCGTCTCAAACATTGAATAAGACGACGTGGCTTACCAGAATATCTATAGTTATTTTCGGTTACCAGGCTGCGAAAATTTCGATCTAAATTAGAGTTTTACGTTAAATTTTAATTTATGAATCCTTGCTAATGGAATAATAATAATAATAATCTTTATTCCACCATGATACATGGAAAGAATGTACAAGCTAATCAACAAGAGAACGTTATAATGATGATAATAATAAATATTGATAAATGTACATCATATATACATATGAAATAATTTAAGAGCGCAGAATTAACATATTCGTCCACTGAATAAGGTTCTAGATCTATAAACATTGCAATAAGTGATTTTTTTTTCATTGAAGCTAATAGCATTCCCAATAGCTGATGGAAAAATTTGACACTCGAGAATAGAGTACCTTTTTCAGTACACGATATGTGGTGATATGGGATATTAGAGTTATGTGTATTGTACCATACACTTTTTTTATACTTGACTACAAGAGATGGAAATCTATAATGTTTGAAAAACATCGTTTGAGCCAGCAGTGGAACGTAGGGAGAGGAGATAGGCATTCGTATTTTTCTTGAAGGTTTGGAGGTCATAGGCATAGGTAGAGACCTCACTAAGTAAAGAACCCCACAACTTCGCTGTTCGATAAAAAAGTGAAGTCTGGTAGGAAGAAGTTCGGCAGGTCTCGAGTTTTACAGTGAAGGGGCGACTAGTCCACATATCTGGAATCTCTCATGGTGAAACAGCAGGCGTCACTTCTGATGAACACCAACCACGGAAATATCTATAAAAAGGGAGAGATCTCTCACCAATTTACGATGTTGTAGAGAGGTCAATGAACTCGGAAGTGTGACATCATCAATCAAAAGAACAGTTCTCTTCTGGATGGAATCCAAGAACTTCAGCGTATATTTGTGAGCCGAACTCCAAAAATGTGAACAGTACTTCGGGCAGGTCGAATTTGTGCTTTGTAGATTATGAGGAGCTGCTGAAATGTAAAGTAGCACTTGGCACGAAATAGCTGTTGGTGCCGATACCAAGCAATATTATGGAGGAAACGCTCAAATCATTGTATGTCTTGATAAAAAAAATTGAGTCATTCATATTTATACAACGCTGGTATTGTGAGAAGTTCAACTTTTCGGAAATAATTCCTGAATGACTCACGACATTTAGGATTGATCATAATGCGAATTGCTCTTTTTCGAATTTTGAAAACCCTTTCAACCTCACCACTGCTTCTTCACAGTATTATACCATGCACGTACGAACTTAAAAATTTACAAAATAAAATGTTCTTGTTATATATAAATTAGAGTTTTTTTTTAATGCTTATACCATAGCAAGCCTGGCTCAATAACTTCGAAATGTGATCAACGTGATTTCCAAATTTTAATGTTTCATCAATAACTGTTTGGTGTATTCTGCGAATGGAATTTTTTGGTAGTCAACTAGAATATTGGTGACAGTTTCAAGGCTACAGTTCGTTCTGAAAAATATTGCATTCGTCTTTTCAGGGTTCAGTACTAATGTAGTCTCAGTGGCAAGTTTTACAAGATCAGGAAATGTGTTTTCAGTAAATAAGATTGTGTTATCATCTGCAAAATTGATCATTGTTTCATTTACATGTGCAAGTGCAGCAAAGTCGTTGAGGAAAATTTTAAAAATGAGCGGTCTTAGAACACTACCCTGGGGGGACACCAAGGGACACCTCTAAGGTCTTTGATTGTATGTAGTTTCCTGTATTTTTGTCCAGTCCATTTAAACAGACTGGTTTGCTCCTCTTGACAAAGATTTGAATCAATTTGAAGCAACACTCCTCACACCGTAAATTTGAAGTTTTGTTTCTAATATTACAACGTTTACACAATCGGAAGCCCTTTATCGGTCGTGAAAAAGTTGACATGCAACATTTGTTTCTCCAATAGTATTATGTTAATGGTAAGCTCGAATATGACTGTTTCTACGCTTTTGCCAGCCAGACCAAGTCTATTGTAAACAAATAGCTCGAACAGCTCTGAGAATGATAGGGCGATAGTTATCGCAAAGATTTGGATCCTACTGTTTGAGACACGGCTTAATAATCACAGCATGCTTCAAATCATGAGGATATTCTCAAGTTTCTGAAGATTTATTAATAATTTCACGAGTCCGCTAAGTTCTCAAAACACTTATTATTAAAGCTATTGAAACTGCATAATAGCCAGAGCTCGTTTTGTTTTCCATATTTTCCACTATTTCAGTTCCAGTTCACTACGAGTTACCAGGATGAAGGAAAAATTATTATGGTGTACTTGTGATTGAATTTACTAGGCCATTTTTTTTTGGATTAAGTTGGTTTACCATTGTTAAAATAATTTAGAAAATTTGAACAACGGAAGGGATCTTCATAAGATCTATTTATTTCTGTACAGAAGACATTTATGGCAGATTGGGAGAAAAGTCGTTCTTTTCGCATTTTGGGAATATCAAAACATAAAATTTGAGCAAAGTGGTCAGATATGCCTTAGTTTACATTTTTCATTTCGTATCTTGATCAATGTTATGAGAATTAGATTGAAAGAATCTAACAGATTCACGAAATCTTCGGAAAACTTACAGAAGCCTACCATGTTGATATTAAAGTCACTGGTTATGAAAAATGAGATTTTTTCTTCAAAAAAACATCTGATCGTTAGTTGAATTTCTCAAAATATATACTAAAATCACCCTCGGGTGGTCGATAGATACAAACTACAATCAATTTGTAGTTATTTAACAATATTTCAGGCACACAGCATTCAAACACTCTATTTCTCATCCGATGACACATCTTGCTCACCTTTCGATAAAAAAACATTCCTGAAACCACAACAGTTTATCCTTGTCACAAATTCGAATATATTAAAGTTTTTTCTGTGCTGCACGTTATAAGTGAAAGATATTTCCACATTCAATACACACTATAGATTGATTTACTCTGTTTTTTTTGACAACATATGAACAATTTTTCACTAAATTCATCTGCTTTCATTGTGCAGAAAACTTTCTGGCATTACCAGTAGCCACCATTTTGTGATGAATACCAATAAACCAAAATAGAATTATAGTAACGAAACGTTTAGTATTCTCGTATATTAAAAAATGATATGTGATGAAATTAAATTTATATGATAATGTGTAATACGAAATACAATTCCGCAACTGCTGTAACATATGAACGCCCGCACGATGGAAAACAGACTCTCTTACGGAATTTTGCACGATTAGACTTGCTAAAGTGGCATTGCTTACGGCCAATACAAATCAATTTGGGACTAAAGACGGCGAGACATGAATGTAATGTCACATATAGAACCTTTTTAATATTAACAAATAAACGATATTTGAAATAAAAACATAAACAATGTATATTAGACTTATATTTTTAGCAACTCTACACGTGCTAATTGGAAAGTAATTATTGTCATATATTATGTTCCCAGAATTGACTCATCCAGATAACAACATCATCAAGCTGTGTACTTTGAATAAATCAAGTGAATAAAATCATCATGTTATTTCAATATTATCTTTGAATTTCCACTCCAGGTGCTTTAACTCATTACTTTGGGAATAATTTTGAGAACATATAATGAATGAATTGATCTATGATGAGGCATGAAACCACACAATATTTTGATATACAACCCTTTTCCGGTTAGCTTCATAGAATTATCTTAGCTAATTGGAAATGTGACACATGAATACGGTATTCCACCCATATTGAAATCTCATTGATCTCACTCCCCATACTGATTTCATAGAACCTCATGACATACTCGAAAAAGAAAAAAGCAGTATAGCTTATGAGGTTCACAATTTGAATGGTATAAGAAATTCGAGAAATTATCTTATTTGATCATCAATTCAATGATTGGGTTAACTAATTAGGTGGTACTATAACATTTTTTCCTAATAGAATGTGTATTCCATTTTTTAGTATCTCTTACACTCACAAAGTTCGAAATTTGCCCACCCTGTACATAATGACTTCAATATTTCTGAATGAGTTAGCAGTTACGTCAACAACTCATCTGGCTCTTCAAAAGAACTTGAGAATTGGATTGTCCATTTCTCATTTTTTTTAATGTGTGCATAAAACGCCCCACTCAAACGCATCGTTTCAGAGGGAATAGAACAAGAATAAATGAATAATTCATATATTTAAGACAGAGGCGGCATGATATTCCTCATTTCTGGTGAATTCAATTGAGATCAAACTCAAATTAATTAGGAAATGAAATAGTACATATTCAAAGTCCAATTCTACATATGATTATTATATTATAGCTATCCAATAATCGCATAATACTAGTAACATTGAGAAAGAGTATGGTCTGCAAGCTGATTTTTTTTCTGCCTACTTTGTACTCATTTAAAACATAAGAAAAGTGCTTTATGATAATGGTTGCAGTGTGGAATCACAATGCATACTTCAACGCGTTAGATAATCAACAAAAGAATTCTTTGAGTCAATTCAACAAAGACGATGTCTTACAATAATCAAATATAGTTATTATCATTGATCAAGCGAGTTGATAATTATTATTATTATTGAAATTAATTACTTGTGTGTGATGGTTATGTTGACAGTCTCTGTGGTCTCTGATGAAGATTCTTGTTTGACCCAAAAGTTTCCATTCACTTAATCCTATATCCTCATCAGACGTGAGGACAATCATTCAGCAATTGAACGAACCTACGTCCCGTTACATGTTTGCTGTAAATTCCCTCTGCATGAAGAGGGGCTGATTTGACCAGAAAAAAGTCAAAGAAAAGATGTTATTAATGTTATATTTTCCATATTGCTGAAATATTATAAATAATTTATTAAATTATATGAAAGGTAGCAGTCGAAAAAGAAGGCTGTGGCTTCGTTTTAATTTTAGATCTAGATGAAATGGTCATTCCTTTGCTCCTCCGATATTATGATGATAAGAATTGTCGATAGCTATTCAGGAGTTTCCAAAAATATATCAACCGTGTTTTGGAAAAATCTTGATCGGAGAGAAAATATGTCGATATGGAATGAAATACATTTAATGAAATTCGATAAATTTTTTTATGTTTTAATTATGATTCATATCACGAATAAACGATAAATTTAGTGTTGTAGAAGCATGCATATATAGGTGAGCCGACATTTGCTTCTTAGTTTTCATCTTAGTTTGAAAGGTGTGAATATTATTACTTTACATGCACAGAAAAAATCGTATAGGTATCAGTAACTTTTTATTTCACAGGCCCCCAAAGAGACCCCAAAAAGTCAAAAAAAATTATTTTGTTTTTGTAGCCCCACGTGAATTACTGTTTATTTCGAAATCTTAGATATACGTACTCACATAAATCGGGCCCTAAACCTAAAGATACAAAACTATTCATCAGATAGAGCGCCCTCGTATTCAGCATAAGGAAGAACATATATCGATAATAACCTGACAGTATTCATTTCAACCATTCATCCTTGAAGTCTCTTGTTCGTTTTGAGGATATAAAAAAGGATATCAAACGAGGGAGTATACCTGAGTATTGAGTAGTTATCGAATATGATGGTACAAACGTTAATACCGGATGCAAAGGTAATATTGACATACCTGCTCCACACTAATGAGTTACCTCTATGCCATTTACTATAAACTATAGATGGCCACACAAAAGGACAATACACTTTTTCGGGACTTATTGGTTCACGTCTATAAGACTGTGACTAGTAACATGGAAAGATCTAAGCACGAGTCAGCAATACATATTCCAAATGTGTTTAGCAATTCACGATTGAAAATTTTCTGACCAATTGGCCAAAATGACCAATACTCGATGAATAAAGACGGCTAATGAACACCTTTTAATGCATCATAGAAGTATATGCTCTTTACTTGATTTCAGGTGAAAAATAAGCAACTATAAATACATGGGGCAACACATTTTTGGAAGATGATAAAAGCTTCAAGAGAATTTTCTGATGGAGTAAAACAAATAGTGAAGGAAGTTTTTGCCAATATCGGGTTTTTTTTAATGTCCAGAAAATATTCTAGTGCTAGTAAACTTACGTGACAGCATTAGAGAAGTAGCTTCTCGGAGGATTCATAATGCTAGGAAACGAGAAAAAAATGGAATTGAAATTTTCGAAGTACCTAGTGTAAACTTTAATGCTGAGGATTATATAAATTTAATAGACTGGCAATTCTGTTTCATAAATAGAGCTACCTATGAAATATAGTGTATTGCAAAACATTATAAAAGAAAAAATGTACCTATTTTTGAAAAGATTCCCTGTGAAACATAAACTGTTGAGCGGTGCTTAAAACTCGTTACTGAGGCTTTCCAAAAGGTTTCTGGTGAAATATCGAAAAAAGGATATATAAGAGCGAAACCAGAAGCTAGAGTAGACTTGCCAATATTAGACAATAAGGGCCAATACTTTACTAGAAGGAAAAAGAATTCGAACTGAAGCACATTACAATTTTGGCGGCGGCTTGGTGTAGCTGCAGGTGCTGATACCTTCCCATGTTGAGTTCTGGATGAATTTGATTTTTTGTGTATGTTATCCGATAGAACACATCAAATTTGACGGAAAACAAGGCGACAAAATAAAAACATATCTAGTTATATGCTTATTGCTGAGTTATAGGGCCCGGCTAAAATAATTTCTAATTTGCTTGAAATTTTTAGGATATTCACTAAGGAAAATAAAAAAATTGCTGGGGTGATAATTTTTATGAAAATAAATCTCATACTTTTAGTGTTCCTCTTAATTAGGAAAAATGAGTTTTTTTCTATTTCGGCCCATCCTTGCACAATTCAGTTTTATATAAGATTTTATAATTTGTTTCATGAAATTCGCCTAACATTATTTGGTGCTGTTTTAGAATATGTCAAGGTTGTGTTTCATAAAGAACACACATCCCCCAATAAGAACAGGAATGAAACGATTTTTCAAAGTCTTTCAATTCGCTTGATAAATGATAATTTGGGGTTTCGACTAGTGACGAAGGTATAATATAAATAGCGAAACATACTGATGCTTTTCAATCGAAAATATTATGCTGTTGCTACTTAAGCTTGCAATTTATAATCTCAAAGAATCAGATTGAAGTCGTGTTTTAGTCTATAAGGTTAATAATTAATTCGAACAATATTTCATTATTCTGTGAATTCAGATTACCTTTGATATATAGTGAAGCACATGGAATTTGAAACTCGAAATTTACTGTTATTAAACTGATACAGCTATCACAGTAGGTATATACTTTGTCAATCAGTATGAGAGACTGATGTCTACTTACCCCCACTAATTAACCGCCATATGTTTCTGTAGGTTTTCGGAAATTAGGATCTTCTACAAAAGAGTGATGTGTTTGTCATTCTATAATTCAGTATCGCGAAATCAAGCATCCAACCAGATCTTATCAAGTGCGATTACATCAGAATCAAAAATTACTTTTGCCAAGTGGTACTCTGGAATCATTTGGAAGTACCATAAACGGAGAATTCATTCTCATTTTATGGGGATCTGATGAATATTTCATCCAAACGACAGTTAGGATGAATGATTTTTTTCCCGTTTGGGCCCATTCTTGCACAATTCAATTTTATACAAGATTTCATAATTTGTCTTACGAAATTCGCCTAACTTCATTATCATTATTTGGTGCTCTTTCAGAGCCTCAGGAATATGACAAAGTAGTGTTCCATGAAGGACAAGTCAAATAAGAAGAGAAACAAAACGATTTTTCGAAAACTTTTAATTCGCTTCAGATTGAAAATTTCGAAAACTTGTGATTTCGAATACTGTCTAAGGTATATAAATTGCGAAACATACTGATGCTGTTCAATCGAAAATATCATGTTGTTGTTATTTTCTTCATACTGAAATATTGTATCATTATTCTGTGGCAACTCGAAATTGCTGAATGTACTATTACTATTTGGCGTTTGTCATTACTTGAAGAATATCACGACTATCTGGAATTTCAATTTCAGTTGTTATTAAAATCTCAAACAGCATAATAAGTAAATAAAAAAAGATACGTGTGGCACTCGAGGACTGCCGCGGTAAAGCTATTGCATAACATTTTTTCTCAACTTACGCAATTATAATTATTTATTTATTTTTAATTTATGCAGTATTTTTTTTTTCTTTGATATTTCAATTCAAGTTTTTTCTTTGATATTAATTCAATTTACACTTTTTGAGCGTGGTGACCGATAAGAAAACAATTTTTTCTCTTTTATTGAATAAATGAGAAGTTAATATCGTTTAAAATATTTTTATTATCTTACAATACATGTAGGTTATTCAGGAATTTGAAACTATAGGTTTATGGTAACTGAAATAAGAGACATAAGTTAGAGAGTTGGTATCCTCTAAATATCTGGAAAATTCCGCGTCAGTGGTGGTCCCATATTTTGTTGTGGATTCTTGTGGATCATTATTCATTTTCAAATTCAATTTTTCCGAAAGAAAAGTTGTCAACCGCTCTGATTTTTTATCAGCGAAGTTGATGTTGGAATCGCCAGCCAAGATAAGTGGAAATTTATTACCATTTGTACCAAGTATTTATGGCCAGATAATTAATGTTCCTGTCGAAGTTAATACAATGGTGAAACAATTGCTAAGAAACATTCAAGATGTGTATAAAAGAGGGCTACTTTCAAGATCGCTCATTTTAATATCAAAAATTTAGGTTGTTCTTATAGCAGTATTATACCGGGATATCAAAAATTATATAGGTCTAGGGTGGTTGTGGAATCTAATACTTTACGTTTGAAATAATTATGTCACTGTCACACTGACATCATCAATAACCTACAAATTTCATACCTATTTATTGCATTTGTAAAACAATAATGAACTACAAATTAAAAATTATCTTGGTCAAGGGTGGTTGTGGAATGTAAAACGAAATGTTAACTTTGAACCTTTTACAAGGTCGCAATAGCCACAAACGGGGTCGAAAACAGTTTTAAATTGGTTAATTTTCAATAAATCGAATGACGTTCATGTGAGGAGCGCGTAGCTCGCGAGTTAGAAAAGTGCAAATCTTCGGAACATATAACGTCTTTGCGAGGACTTTTCGCATGCGGTCTTCACTCCATGTCGTTAGTTTATGAACGGGGCCAACTAAATAGCATAGTCTCGGGCCCCAAAATGTCGATTAAATAGGAAAATTTAATTAAAATAGAAACAGGTACTCTCAGGTCTCAGCTAAGCGCATCCAACGTATAAATTCTAACAGACGCGTAGCGAGCACCTCGAGGCATATGTCAAAATGATTACGTTCGTAGCTAATTAGATGGGACGTGTGGCGTTCATGCAATTGTGTTTTTATACAATTCGAACCTTCTAATTTCGATAGGCCACGTGAAAATCCCGGAGTCAAAACCGCTAGAGTGTTATAACATTCGTATAAAATAGCGAAATTTCTCACTTTTAGAAACTTCAAATTAATTAATTTGACACAAGTTTTGATAAATACTGCATTTGTGATAAATAAAATGTATGTATATAGAGTACTCACTCATTTTCTTCCACTATTTTTTCATCACTTTCTTCATTAATAAATGCACTTTGTTTATTCATATTTAAAACACTTTATACACAAACTATATACTTTCTCACTAACAGCTGCTTACGTATTCGTCCGATAACGGAGCAGCTCGTCTCGATCCGTGCGAGCTTCGTACAGACGTATCATATACATACACGTTGAGCGAACGCTCGGCCGAGCTACGTGTTAGGTGTTTAGGTGTTAGATTATTTTGTTACGGAATTTCTTGATTCGGTCGCCGCGCTTAAAGCCCGCGATAAAAGCTATACGCAATAGCTTAAAATTTGGAATCGGAAATCTGATGAATTAATTGTTATGCATTTCGAACTAGTTGATGTACGATATTCATATTGTAATTCCTATAGACAATACTGTGCCACCTGTACTAGAATGTGCGAATAGTTTGAAATCACAAAAATCGTATTTTTCCTAATACTTGTTGCAGGCCGATAGATTTCTGCTGAATAAACTATGGAACCTTGGACAATGCTATCAGGGTCTCTGATATTTTAATAGCTTAATAATTATGACTTTGTATACAGTAATTTTCCAGAGTCAAGGGGACAAGTTAAGAAGTCGAAAACTTATGTTGCCGATTCAGTTTTGGATCATTTTAAAATTGATAGGCTCAATTGGTTAAATGTCTAATCGTAGGGGACAACCATACGTTATATATAAATTAATTTAAATATTCGTAAATGATTTTTTTTCACTATTTGTTTATGATGTTATAAAATTATACATCCAAATAAGAACTAATTTAATGAATTCAAGTACTAATTTATTCTAACTGAAATATAAAAAGAATTATTCTCCAATCAAGTTTGCAATCGTACTCTTATAATGCTTCCCATTGTACTGTAGTACAGTCATTTTATGAAAAGTGGAACTTTTTTTTCCGACTTTTGGTTTGAATATACAGAAAGTTAGGAAATTTTCCGTAGATTACAGAAAAAATAGTGGCTGAAAACCTCCAATCAAGGAAAATGTCGTAAATTATATATATATACAATTTTCCGGGCTTTTCCGTTAATATCTTCAATACTATGCGTTTTAGAGAAAAAAGTTTCAAACAAAAGTTGTTGAGAATTAAATTTTACATAGGAATTGACTATTGCGATCCTAATTTTCATCAAATTTTCCACGCGTAGCATGGAAAAACCAATATATATATATATATATATATATATATATTCGAATAAACACTATATATGACAGAAAATGACATTTTGCTGCTAAGTCTCGTATGATTATTGTAAATAAGGGTACATATCGTTACTCTAGTACATTAGAATTCAAAATTTCCCAAAAAATGATCCAATTTTCCGGGTTAAGAAAATTTTAATATTTTTTTTTTAATTCGATTTATACGTTTTTTAGGGCTCTTATAACGAATTTCGACTCTTGCTGGTTGTGAAAACTCATAGAGAATATATATTTGGAAAATAGTAAATTTTTATTTTTTTCTCAGTGAAGTATATGACATATCGATTCCTATGTTTTTTAGGGCTCTAATAATGAATACTTGGTGAGTTTTGATGTGAAAAATCATGGAAGGTATATTTATTCTAGAAATGTGCGAAATTCAAAGGATATGAAAGAAAGACAAGAGTTATTTTTAATATTGAGTACAAAATATTTTTATTAATTCAATTTTAATTTGATTTGATTAAAAATAGTTGATTCAAATGAAAAAGTGCATTATCTGATAATTATGATCTTCTTGAAAGTTTTGGTAGTCTTTTAATTTCTTATTACCGCTGTAACCATTAATATTTTTCATAATTATTTACATCAAATCTAACCAAATATTCATTATTAGAGCCCTAAAAACATATAAATCGATATATCTATCATACACCAAGATTGAAAAAAAGAAAAAAGAATTTTCTATTTTCCAAATATATATTTTCTATGAGTTTTCACAACAAAAAAGAGTCGAAATTCGTTATTAGAGCCCTAGAAAACATATGAATCGATATATCATACACCAAAATTGAAAAAAAAAATTAAAATTTTCTTAACCCGGAAAATTGGATCATTTTTCGGGAAATTTTGAATCCTAATGTACTAGAGTAACGATATGTACCCTTATTTACAATAATCATACGATATTTAGCAGCAAAATGTAATTTTCTGTCATATATAGTGTTTATTCGAAAATATATATATATATTGGTTTTTCCATGCTACGCGTGAAAAATTCGATGAAAATTAAAATTGCTATAGTCAATTCCTATGTTAAATTCAATTCTGAACAACTTTTGTTTGAAACTTTTTCCTCTCAAACGCATAGTATTGGAGATATTAACGGAAAAGCCCGGAAAATTGTATATATATATAATTTACGACATTTTCCTTGATTGGAGGTTTTCAGCCACTATTTTTTTCGTAATCTACGGAAAATTTCCTAACTTTCTGTGAATTCAAACCAAAATTGGGAAAAAAAAGGTCCAAATCTCAAAAAAACCTATAAAATGACTGTACTACTGCTATAAATTATGAAAGTTGGGATATAACTTCAATCTTGTGTTTTTTATTCTGCACCCAGTACTTGGTCCAATTATCATACATATATTGTTTTTGCTTATATTTTATCGAATTCTATTCATTCACTAATTTGTTTTTGCGCCTCTCAACGTTGAATCAATTTTTGTTCAAATCAACAGACAGATTGAGTGTACGTATAGCACTTATGCTAAACTTCGCCATGGCGATGGATTTGATTGTATTTGATCTTACCAGATATTTATATATTATAACTACTATGTATCTCGTACAAGGAAATAACGTAGGAATGAATAATATCATTCGGTGTTTAATGAAGAAGATTGTTCATGATTATTATTATTTTATTCGTTTTGTCTCAAAATCAATTGGTGTAGCTATGTAATTCGAAAGTATGTAACAGCTTCTAATCATTATATAAATAATAATTGAGATTGCGTCCATTTCAATACTTTTAGTTCATCCGACGATCATTACATGAAGTTTCACATTGTTTCTTCCAGTGGCTATCGTTCGATAAAAAATATTATTGTGCAGATCCCTTACATCTTACCATGAACCTTCCAACCGGATCAACCTGATCAAATTTTTTCACCATGTAAGATCCAATTTGCAAATTTTTCATTATCACAAGCAAAACGAAACATGGGGTATTGATACCATTGTTCAATTGTGGAGTTTTTGTCATGAAAATGAATTCGTGGCAATTTCCAGTTTGTTGTTATTTCTAGGAGATTGCCAGACGTTTTGTATCCAAGCATTGAATATAAGAACATTCGATCGAAAACTTCACCCATATTGTTCAATTATTTATTGATAGTGAATGGTATGCCATACCATAAAGACATCTTACAGAAAATGTTTGATTTCCATGTATGAACGATAAATCAATCAGATTAGTATTGTTAAATATATTCATGTTTTTATTAACTACAAGAATATTCCAAACATTCGTCAGATCGATAACTCACACAGAAATATTAATCTCTGGTACAATATCACATTTTCGCTTTTCTAGAAGAGCTCAAAGCACTATTCTGTTTCAGTAGCGATAAAGGTGTATTATTAATTTTGTAATGGTTTGAAGATCGTATTATTGACAAATTCACGACATATCAATTAATACTAGAGAAGTTTGGCGATCCAACTATTTGGAGAATTTTATATGAGATTTGTAGCAGGATGTTACAATGTGAACAGAGAGAAAATCATGAGTTGAGTTTAATTTCACGTTGTCCTATGGGACTAGACGCACATCTCCCCGACTCATTTGAAACGTTCCGGGTCTAATAAGACAAACCGCAGACATGTACGACGATAATTCTTCTTCTAATGAAAGACAGTCTCTGCCTCTCGTTTCAGCAATAAACCACCCGATTAAGGGATTCGGCTCATACACCAAACTTTCTGCTGAATTTCTTTGAATCACCCACTAAGCCTGCACATCCTATCTTGAAAAAGTGTTCAATCAAATGGAAAAGAAACAAATGAGGAATAATTTTCAAGCGATTCTACAAGGATTGAGAACATCACTTGTTGGACATCGTTCGTTACATTTAATGTTACTTCCAATAGGTACAAATCGCGGTTATTGTTAATGAGTTGTGAATAGCAATTAGTTCAAATCTAGTTCTATGTAGTACTCATGAAGTACGAGTATCACTGTGTAATGTGATATAATATAATTAACTTTACAACTTCAATTGTAAATTATCTAAGAGAGTTTTCCACTGCGACGGAGTCATTGTTAAAGGCTGTTATGTGAACTGATACTAATACTGAGATTATGTATGAAAGAATAGGAAATAGTTAGTTATTATTTCAGGTCAGATCCAGGAACACGAGTATGAGTAATTATTTGTGAACCAATAGAATATTGGCTTCCTGTAATATTTGATGTTTTATTTCCAGGCAAAAAGTACCTACCGCCACTTTATAACTGGTTTTGATGAACCGTTCCCAAAATATTTCGCATTCCTTCATAATGATTGCATTACAGTTGAATACTGGTTTCACACACTTTTTCGCCAGATTTTGTTCGCGAGGTTTACTCCCCGGAATAGTTCTCTGTGGCGACGGTCTCTTCTGACTGCGTTATGCAGCCTGTGCCAAGGCAACTTCAGTGGAGGAATAAATTCCAGACTGTACCCCAGGGTAGCGATTAGACGTTGATTTCCGAAAACCTGAACTCTCAACTGGTGTTAATGTCACCATTAAATTTATTCCATCAACAGCAACACGATCAGTCGCTACAATACAATACCTCTCTTTTATATCTCTAAAATTCAATGAAAATGCATTACTTCAAACTCAATTGAGGAAACTGTGAGATTATCTCTCTTTAAAACGGAATTATAATTATCTGACTACTATTTTCGGTTTTGAATAAAATCTTATCAAACTTCGGTACTTATATTCTCTCAAATTGTCTTACTTTACATGATGTTCGCTTGTTGCGTAAGACCGGCTTGAGGGACTATCTTAACTAGACTCCCTTTCCTCAGGCAACGGCTGGCTTTTATATGCTTCTCAGTTAGTGAACAGCCTGCTCCGGTAGTCATCGCCGGCAAGGAATTGGTGAAATCCTGTTTTTTACTTATGTTTCGTTATCTGATAGTGACACAGTTTTACTACCATTTTAAATAAAATCCACTATCCAATATTTATGAATTCGGAGGAAAGCAAATCTGACTCTTATGATGCAAAGATGTCTACACCCGGTAATACTTATAATCCTTTATGACGATATATCTATTTGGAATTTTTGGAATCTACTTCTGTACATGCATTTATGATGATTCAGAATATTTGTTTACCCTGAATTATGATTACTATGCGCATGCTTCATTTGATAATCTATGATATTCATTCATAATTTAAGAACTTCGTTACAATAAGTTACAGTTCAAGTGGAAAAAGGGTGTTAGTGTGAAGTAGATTATATGTACTAGGTAGAATCCATATCTCTAACTATTCAGGAATCATTGGCGGTCAGTGTTTTGAGATTATTATTATCATATTGCGTTAGGATAATAGTTCAGTTAAATTCAAGTGAATTATGTCATGGATCTTCAATTGCACGTACCTACTCATATACAGCTCCTGTTTTACGAATCGCTATGTTTATTTCTTCTTCACCTTGAGTACACGAGGAGAACGTTATGTGACCTAGCGGTGGAATGTTGGGGGAGGAGATAGGCATTCGAATTTTCTTGAAGGTTTGGAGGTTATTGGCATGAGGAAAACCTCTCTAGGCAAATAGTTCCACAACTTCGCTGTTAAATAGAAAAATGATGTTTGGTAGGAGAAGAAGGTCGGCAGGTCTCGAGCTTGACAATGAATGGGTGAGCCCCAGTAGTCCGCCTATCTGGAATCTCTCGCGATGGAAGAATAATCGACATATCTGATGAACACCGATCATGGAAATATCTATAGGAAAATGAGAGATCACCCACCTTTCAACGATGTTCTAACGATGTTCTAGAGAGATCAATGAATTCGTTAGTGTGACATCATCAACCAGACGAATAGCTCTCTTCTGGATAGAATCCAAGAGCATCAGCGTATGTTTGGGAGTCCAAACATATGAACAGTATTGCAGGACATGTCGATTCTCTTCTTTGTATACTATGAGGAGCTGCTGGGATATAAAGTACCTCTTGGCACGAAATAAAAAACTATGTTATTGTGGTGTGGGTTTCGCAACGGACTTCACACGATCATACCATAAGAGGATGCTGTTGAGGATCTGCTTCCCTAGAAAAGACGCAAGCTGAGTTTTGGTTGCATTAAACTCTACTAGATTATCAGATCCCCATTTCAAAATCATTGCCAGATCTCCATTAATTGCGTCAACCTGTCTTGCTATGCTGGTTTAATTGGATGGTATAGGGGCTCTAGATGAGAAAGCTGTATGATTTGTACCATCATCTTCAAAACTGTGGACGAGAAAGGTCACTTCCAGTAGATCGTTGATAAGCGAGCATTTTGTTGCATCAGAAGATGGGCAAGTAGAACGTTATTACCTGTTAGGAAGGTTGATCCTACTCATGTAAGATGTGCGCTCGTCAACTGATGAGGTAAACCCTGAATCTGTTTATTCATTAACATTGTGACCATTTGATTAAGAGAACCATGACACGTTGGAGTTTGATTACAATCATTGATTAGTCAGAACAAACGTGAAAAATATCATTGACACTTACCCTTTTCTTTCACCAGACACATAAGATTTTAACACACTGGTATGTGAACGGAAGGGGTAAACGCTAATATTAATCAGATAAACTCGTACTCAACAACAACAATGAAATTTATTAATAAAAATAACAATTAAATGATAATGATGATAATAAAAGATAATAAAAAATTTTTATTATAATTAATTTTATAAGTAATAGGAATTAAAATTTATACTCAAATAAAATACCTAGATAATCTAAATTAACCAAAAGAGAAATAAAACTAAGAATATTAAATTGATACCTAACCAGGATGAACCTAAGGGATCGAAAATGAATGAAATGATTTGAAAGTATTATTGAACTTAACTTGAATAAAAACTGAGAACAACAATTTTGATCAAAAATCTAAAACAACTATGATTAGGCGAATTCCACCCTTCTTACCAAAAACACTCTGGAGAAAGTATCAAGTCAAATTAATTAAAATTGAGTGTCACTTGATTTCTCAAAAGACTAATTCAAGCTAGAAAATATAGCTGAAGGTTTTAGGCATTATTCCTAGTATTTGTACTGCGTCCTCTTTCTGAAGAACCAATCTACAATTCGGGAAAGGATCCCCGAATTGTTTGACCAATAAGCAATAAGATTCCTCTCTTAAGATCTCTAGTTCAGAATGTTTTCGGTGGGGATTTCTGAATCTATCTGTCCTTTTCTACATCACTAACTGATTTGGATGTGCATAAAACATCTCCAGATGGTTAACATTAAGATCTTACATGAAGCTACCATTAGTTTCTCGTCCTATATTGGTTATTCATCTTGACAGGTTTATTATTTCCTTTACAACCAAACTTTTGTGAACCTATTGTAACCCTCTTGACCATATCAGCTATGGTATCATACTACCCTCGCTGGAGCGAGTGCGAATTGTCTTATTTTCATTTTAGAAATTCCTTTCCTTTCCTCAAGCTACATTTGTTATTGAAAACATCTGGCAACCCCTAGATGTTCTCTACTTTTGTATATTTCAATTTTACATGAAACTTCAATTTTCTAAGGATGATTTTGTTTTTAAATATTGGAAATAACCTATTCTAAACCCTTATTACAATAAATCACGTCAATCCTAATCTGTGTCTAATATCTTTCGCATTTATTAAATCTGTAGTGTATGTGGCATGACATACCAACCGATATCCATAAATAATAGAAGAATGTCGACATTTTTTTCAGGCACACGTAGTTTTTCTGCCTGATGTGGTTTTGTGAGGTACCTGACATGGTGTCCACTACGAATGTCCAAATTCTCATTCAGGGTAACTAATCGAAATTGAATCGAATTACAAAATTCGAAGCCTTTGCATTTCAAAAGTGTCCAGGATATGTTGACATAAGAACTAACTATAGGATAGGTATTATATCAATGTACATAAGTAATAATAATGATAATAACAGAAATAATAGTCTGTATTCCTAGAATTTTATTGTACACTTTCCTGGATAGATGAATAGGATAATACAATAATTACTATACAATCAAGAAATCTCAAGATGAAGTTCAAGCAGACAATTTTCTGTCTACTGTTCTACAACAGAAACCTCAACTTCAAGATTTTACACTGATATTTTTGCATTATTTCGCAACATCTCATGCTTTACGAGTAGCGCTAAGACATTTCATTTGCCTTGGAAATAACGGGCCTAGGTGATGACGCTCTAACTCCGTAGCATCGTGGGAAAAATGTATATGCATTTTGTAGGAACTTTTCGGTTCTAAAACTTTCATATTTTCACCGTAGCGCAAAAATTTATTTTCGGTGCGAAACAAGAGGAAATTTAATTTTTGGAAAAATTGACACTCCATGCTGTTTGTACTTTTGGTTGCAGCATAGCGACTGTATGGGGAACATTGTAGATGATATGTATTCTCTATAATTTTTGCCTACACATTTGTTTTACCCTCTATCGTTCTTGCTGGAAATCAAATCCAAAAACATTGTGATATTCTCAAAAAGGCTCCAGTCATTATTTTACGGATTTACTGAAGTGATACGAAACGAGTCTCAATATCTTGTCTTATCAAGAACAGACTGTACAAATTCGTTTGTTATATTCTTGAATATTTCAATTTCAACACCCTTTGTTCCATTTATTATCCAATATTGATAACATTTCTCATTGTAATATTCGAAGAGGCCGAGGCATCAAGGAATATGCAATTTTATCTAAAACTTAAAATAAGACTAAGCCATAACTTTCTTCTTTGACTGCTACTTCTCATGCAGTTTGAAACGCCACTAACGCAACTTCGGCAAGTTGGGAAATATAGCTTCCTTGACTTTTTTTATACCACTGCTCCAAATATGCTTCCATTATGGACCCATCAATCAACTCCACATTAATCACGTGGTGTTTTACAAGAAACGGTCCGTAAGTATATAGATGAGCAGACGAGTATAGTGGTAGTACCGGGCAACATGGAACCGATACAGTTGAAATAATCAAAACGATACGAGACATATCAAATCTGGCCAATATCCCTTCTTCAAAATGACGTTCGATTGGTAATAGTGATGAGTTCTAATTGGATATGTGTTAGGTAGGAATACTACTTTCTGGGGTTGTAAATTCCCTTAGCAAAATGCCAATCCAAATTAATATTACTTTTTTGAAATTACAACACAAAGATTGTATATCTACATACGATTTAAAAACGACATAAACATTCATTAGTCAAAATAACTCACTAGCGTCCTTACGCGTTGAATATTGAGCGGCGACCCCAGCGTTAAATATAAATATCAGCTTACGAAACATCATAGATATGAACTATGGATTCAACATCTGGCTTTCAAAAATACGAAAAACGAATGATAAGCTCGGCTGCAAGAGTACATAACTAGGCTATAATGGTCAATCACACAGTATCTATTGGTAACAAACTAATTTTTTCGACTGCACGCTTAAAGACACCAGCGCGAGTGCCACCACTCGAACAATATTGACTGCCCCAGGATGCCATTCATTCAAGACGAGTAGCGAACCTACTGAAAGATTATGCTGTTCTTTGTACCACTTGGTTTTCTGCTGTAATTTGTGTAAACAGTCCTTCTACCAACGGTCCCAAAAATCCTGAGTTAACAATTTCAAGTGTCGATAAATTGCTGCATGTGTATGCCGATCGTTAGATACTGGTACCTCCGTTACAGCTATTAGTGGACTATCAATTAACAAGTGTCCGAGCATTAATACTTCCAAATCGTTGGGATCCTCTGTGAGGAGAAATAAGGGTCTAGAATTCAATATAGACTATATTTGTGCCAACATGGTATAACAATCTTCGTATTTCAAATAAACATTATAATGACTTGTCTTATAAGATAATTTGTAAGCTTTAAGGTTGATTCCCATAGAGCCTCGAAGTGCGGGGATCGAGGTGGTATAAAATGACATCGAATTTCATTTTCTAATGGAATCTCATGAACATGAACTACAATAACTATCTCGCAAAGTTCTTTTTCCGCCACACAAAATTAGTTCCGTTATCTGAAAATACATCTGTACATAAAGCTCTTCGTGCAACGAACCATCTTAGAGAATTTAGAAACCCATTAGTGGACAGCTCGCTGACGAACTCCGAATGCATAGCTTGAGATGCCAAGCTGAAACGGATGTGAAACGGCAGCCCATCTATGTTGGGCGCCAGTGAAACGGACCCGCTTTGGGTCGGTTTTAATTGGCCCAACTTGCCAAACGTGCCTTGTGATTCAAGACTGGTGAATTGCCCGAGCGCCAACTGCTTGAAAAAAAACTATAAAACTAAAGGAATTCACAGTCAAGAATACAAGCACTACGAGATGGTTCAACAGTCGATGGAAATTCAGAAAAACAATACAAGTACAACTTAACAATTCGTATATTCCACAGAATTTGAATTATAACAAAATGTAAATTACAAATTTTTAGAAATCCAATTGGAAACGTAAATAGTATTGAATTCGTAGAAACAATTATTAAATTAAATCAAATCGTAACATAAATGAAATTTTAAATAAACAATTATTAAATTAAATTGGGTTGTAACATAAATTGAATTATAAGAAAACAATTAATAAATTAAATCAATTATTAAATTGAAAAGTACGAATTTTCCAATAAGAGGACTTACAGTATACCTCGAATGATTCTATAAAAATTAGAGGAATACAACTTCGGATAAACAACAAAATCAAAGAATGAAATTATGGTCATTCAAACAAGAAAATGTTACCCTCCTTGGAACTCGTAGGAACTGGAAGTCGGTCCTGTCAGGAAAGTCACTAAACCGCCTTGGAGTGAAGGGGTGAGGAACCTCAGACGTTCAAACCCTGTTAATTCAAAGAACGAACAGTACCTGACTTGAGATCAAAAGGACAAGCAACACCGTCGGTTGGAATAACCAAGTGATTCCACAACCGATAATGTTATCTTTCCCAAATTGCGAAAACACTAGTACAAAATGACTATCTTGACGAGATATCAATTTAGGCAAAATTTTAATTTAATCTGAAAGAAATAAACAATTACAATTGATTTTTAAAATTAGCAAAAAGTTAACATGTGACTAAAAGAATAATAATTAAAATTATATCTGAAAAAATATTATTTGAACGGTTGAAAATTTGCTAGTTAGCATAAAATTCTGGTTTGCTTGAAATGAATTGTACACGTGGATTGATAATGTAAACTGTATTAACTCCCTAACGGCGTGACAGTGTCATAAATATATGTATACCTAATAAGCAGTAATTAGGTTATTTCACCCTTATCAACCTTTACGGCACGTTGGTCTAATAAGACCACCCTATGTATCAACTACTAGGATAACAAAATGGCGATCTACAGAATCGCGCAACTACCATGTGCTCAAATTGCAGGTTCAAGTAAAAAGGTGGAAATTAAATATTGTCAGCATCAACTGCCCACGACTCGTCAGAGTAATTCTATACAACGACTAAAACAATCCCGGTAATGATGTGAATAATATACCTGGGATCATGCTAAATGCAAATCTGATTGTGTGTTTTATTAGAGTAAGTCGAGAAAATTCCTCCGAAATATAATCACATGCGGGTACTTTACATCCGGACGTTTAATAACAATCTAAATCAAATTATCTGTAACCCGATGTGCATCATATTTCGGACGCCAAAAATTAAGAAAATGTATGCAAAGAATATGAAATATAACTCGACTTACCCTATTAAAGGTTAACACCACAATGAATTCTCTTCGACTTCCTTTCTATTACCTCCCACTTCGCGATATATAGTGACATCTCATATCAGGAATGGTAGTATCAATAATCTCTGTTTTATTAACCGGCAGATATCTTTAAATATCATATGACAAGTTTCCTCGCCGAAGAGAATTCTACTCTGTTCTTTAAAGAGTTCTATATAATAATCCCGTAACGCAACCTGTTCGTTACAAAGCAAACATAAAAACATATGTACGCTTTGATGTTTTTATTTCGAAACTTGCTGTCTTTGTAAGGTAAGGGCCGCAATAGTCAACGCCACAAGATGTGAAAGATCTGGATGGTGTGACTTTAGTCGCAAGTGAATCACCCGTTTTTTGATATTCTTTGAAGGATCAGGTCGAAAACAGATAATGCATTTTTGTTTATAGATATCAGGTTGCTACGCCTTGGTAACGGTTTGAATCGTTCCAGTGAATTTAATCCTCCATCAAATACTCGCGAATGCACTTTCACTATCTTCTATATCATCAAGTATATTATCGCCAGTTACTCTATTGGTAATGCTCAATATTCAATTCGTCGTAAATTGTACCAATAGGGCTGTTATACGCCATGATTTTTTAAAAGGAGAAAAGCGTTCTATAAAATCGTCATTAAGAATTGATGTTATCATAATGACAGTAGATCTCGTTTTGGGAATTCCACTTGGCTTTAACTTGCTACTCAATTTAGGCCAATATTAATTGTTCATGCATATCCAAGGCAATTCATCAAACCACGTGATTAAGCCTTCGATTTCACAACCTCGTGAAACAATATCCACTGGATTGGATTATGTGGGAAGATGATACAATTTCACGGTTCACATATACCCCGAATTTGGGCTGTTTGATTGGAAAAAATTCAAACTACCAGGCTCAGACGCAATTTACGCTAAAACTATGATGAAGTCACGACAAAAATGAATCTGGTCAAACTTTATTCCAAAGGTATCCACATTTCTCTTGAACAAGCTTGCTGCCAATAAAGCACCACATAATTCTAACCGCGGCAAAATGAGACTTAAGTGGCGCAACCCGAGACGTTGCAAATACTAATTTTACTCCAATCTCCCCATGAAAATTCATAGATCTCATATACATACAACAACCATATGCAGCTTGGAAACATCGCAAAACCAATGTAATTCGATGTTATCGTCCTTACATATTACTATTTTTGAATTGTTTAAAGCCTCAAGTTTTCCATTGAATCTATGGAAGGAAGCTAAACTGCTCGTGAAGATTTCTTCATCACACCCTACTTTCACCTTCCCTAAGTCTTGGATGACTATCTTAGCTATAACTATAAACGAACCTAAAAAACCAAGTGGGTCGGAGATCTGCAAAACAATCGAGAGAATCACACGTTTAAATATCTGAAACAGTCATCATTCGGTTGCCAAAAAATTCCCAAGGTTTCAGAACCTTGTGTATCTTTAATGATATATTGAGACTGGTCAGTTGGCTCATGCTTGCCTAGGCCTCTAAGACCCATTTATCATTAGATTTCCATTGATGCAAATGAAATCCAGCACCTCCTAATATTCGTATTACATCCCGGCGGACTACACGTCATTTGCACCACCCAGCCATTCATGTAAAAGTCTTTCAATATGGTTAGGCTAGTAATAGGAGACTGTATCTCAATTCCTTATGCAAGCTGCTCCAAACATCTTTTTGCAATGAAAGATGCCTAGGATGTTACGTATGTAAGCGTATTAAGTCTGTAATAAGTCATACTAATGACCTAAACCCTCTGTAGGCTTGAAACGCCAAACGATTCTTCGATACTCTCGGTCTTGCTCACACATAGCTATGTATGCATCGATACATTTTCGCTACATCTGCAGTGAACGCAATGATATGAATACGGAACATACAGTTATGGGAGAAATATCTTTAGTCCAGGCTGTGAACCGGAAAATTAAAAAAAAAACATGTGAGTTCGAATGGAAATTTTTTTTTGCATTAGCTTCAGGAGGTTCTCAGGATCATTCTGCCAAAATACCTCTTTTTGTAGGAAATACAATTCAAGACTTGGAGATTTCGTGCATTTTCGCCGCCAATGGGTGGGGTTGGGGTTCCCAAGAGGTCTTAAGGTGTATGAATGATCCTGAAAACCTTCTGAAGCTAATGCAAAAAACATTTTTTGATTCGAACTTACATGTTTTTTTTTTATTATAGCTAAAATCCCGGTTCACAGCCTGGACTACTTATTGTATGTTGCAACCAACCTTGAAAATAGCATTCAATGAAACATTGGAGCTCGTCTTAGCACTAGCATAAAAAACAACGGGTAGATTAGTAGTTTCAGAGGACTCTTTCACTAAACAATGGTGCGGAAAATAACAACAGTCTTTATTTATTTCAACTGGCTTGCTGATTGGTGACATATGAATCAGCTCTGAGTATTCTGACATAAAACTACTATTCTTATAATAGTAGTAGTAGTAGTAATTTAATGATTCACCTAATGTATTTCGATTGTCCCGGAAAGGTAACCTCATCATAAATCTGCAATGGAACTAAGCTGGAAACTATTTTGAGAATGTTGATCTCAATCTGCTTCTTCAGTGGTATAAATAGTTTTCTCAATGTCACATTTCTACAATCGTCAAAATACTTCTACTTGATTTTCTAATGAATCCATTCGTGCAAAATTATATAAAGAATCCCGAACTTTTATGTTGCAATCGACCATTGGGCAAGCAACGACTCAACCTAGTTTAGTATTTTGCAATATTGGTTTTTGTGCACCAACCTTAGTTTGACTTAATAATTATAGTTCATAGAATATACCAGCCCCAAGCAATGAATCGACCTCTGAAGCAATATTGAAATTTGGATCTGCAAGTTTCAAATCACCAGGCAGTTTAGACTACTTATATCGAGAATAAATTGTGGAATATTTCCCGTTATTTTATGAATCACCAAAAACTGTAAATCCATTGAAGTGTCAGTCGTAAGAGATTTAATTTCTGCCCTTGTTATTTGCGAAACTTTATTTAAAGTACCATGCTCAAAATAGACACAGCGGTGGACATCAAAGGCAACTCCAGTCTACGCCTCAAACTCTTAGTTATGAAATTAGATTGTGATCATCTGTCCAGTAAAACTCTAGCTATAATAGGTTGACCTTGAGAATCAAGAACTTGCAAAAGGGCAATAGTCAAAATAACAAACAAATTATTCTGACAATGAGTAATCATTACTGTTGTGGGTTCATAATCAGGAACCCTTGAAATAGTTGTACAAGCTGTCACCGAATTTCCTTGTCAATAAGACCTGTGCTTGAGTATCAGCTGAGTGCTTTGTAGGAACAGACGATGCCGCATTTTGTAAAATATCCATTGGATCCAAGTGTAATAATGTATGATGTCTTTTTTGACATGCGCGACAACCACCGGAACGACAGTCACTATTGCCATGTTCAACACGCAAACAATCGGTGCAAGCTCTTAAGTTTTCTATTTCTGCTACTGGGAGTCAATTTCAGAAGACCCAATTTTGAATACTACGATCCAGTTTGCATAATGAACACTCAACTTTATCCGTACTAAAATTCTCCAAATAAGTTTTATCGGTTATTTTATGTAAAGTTATAGCTTCCAACAACTGACATCTGTCAGTTAGGAATTTTATAAAATCTTCTATATTCAATTTCACCTTATCATTACTCTTAACCTCCCACTCCTTGTTAGATACCACATCCAATTTAGAAAATGACATATAGATTAAAATAGTGCTCCAAGATTCTACAGGCACACCCAAATTTCTTAAAGGACCTGTAATGTTTTAAAAAATTATCTAAGAATGAACGTAATGCAGTAGCTGATAATTTTACTATATTGGGTGAATCAAATAATTGCCTTACATCGGTTTTCTATGATAAGCCTTTTGTTCTCTTATCGCGTTTGTGGCAAGTCTCAAGCAACTGAGTAATTGTGGACATCAATAGTCCAGTCATTTAAGGAATTTTTATGTCCGAATTTCCGCACGGTCTAATTTTGGACTATTCTTATGTATTTTGACACTCTGAACATGATGGTGTAGATTTTTAAATTCAATCTACACCATCGTGTTCAGCGTGTCAAAATACATAAGAATCGACCAAAATTACACCGCGCGGAAATTCGGACAAAAATTGTCGATTTTCATCCTTAAATGCCTGAACTACAATTGCAAATGAATCAATCACCGACACTAGCAGATAATAATACTTTTGAATGCTACTCAAACTTAAGTTATGTATTAAAACTACAGAAGTGTCTCTAAAAGTAGCCCATTCGTCATAATTACCATTGAATTCTGGCAATTTCATTGCTGATAAGTGCACACCTGATTGAATGTTAGTTTGTAATGGTAAGTTGTTTGAGTTTAAAGATGCATTTGGTATTGGCTCAGCAAGCTTTGGAATATTCATCAACTCTTTTGCCTGCCAACAATTGCAAAATATTTATCTTCGAAAACTATTCTTTCTTGGAGTTGTTCCGAACTATCGGATGATTGTATAAGTTCAATTTCTGATTGAATGTCATTAAATGTATCAAAGATTGTATCAATTTTTTCCAATCAGGTACATATTTCGGTTACTTTTCCGTGATTTTTTGCTTCGACTCAAAACCAACGAATTTGCCTAATTGTGCTTTTAGTTTCCCCCACGAAATACCAGGTTGCTGAGAATATCCTCTGGTTCAGCCATAATTTACACAAATATGTATAATTTGTAATTAGAAACTTATGAGTGCAGAAATACAGAAATGTGATTCCACATCTAAATTGGCAATGGAATCTATATTGAAAATGGTAAATTCATGATGGAAACTCATATATTTTACTGGTAACATTAAAAATGAGACGATAGCGATAACCTTCACATAGGTGCTGCAGTATCTCATTATGCCCTCAGTTTTGTGGCTTTTCCATGGAAAATGCGGCACAATTCCTTCTCAGATGAACCAATTTTATATTAGGTAGCACTGCTAGTTTTTGAAGTTGTAAATTCCCTTAGCGAAATGCCAATCCAAATTTATGTAATTTTATTGAAAATACTGCAACAAGATTGTATATCTACATGGACTGTAAAAACGACATGAACATTCGTTACTTAAGGAAACAACTGAAAACAGAAAACATACTAAGGCATCGAACATTGACGTCGACCCCTCCGTTGAATATAAATGTCAGTTCACAGAACATTATAGATATAAAGTGTAGATTTAACAATATGTATTTACATTTTAACTTGAAAATAATGACAATAATTGTTCTCCGTACATTGGTTAACATGTGGTTATTGGTAACATATACTCATTGGAGTGTTAATTTGTATTTTATTCTCATTCCATCATTCAATAAGAATGAACATTCGCCAAAACTGTGATATTAGTTATGTACCTCTCACGATATTGATAAACTTTTACATACTACAATTCTCTAATTTGGAAGCATCTTCTACCATCTTTTGGACATTTCAAACTTATTATTTGATTGAAAAAGATGATCGATTCAATTTCGATCAATATGCAACTGATCATGTATTCCATACTTGAAATTTCGAATGAACTGAAATAATAAACTCATCATTGAATGATGGGATGTCGGCTGTTCAATTTGACCTATACAAAATCACGAAGTTTAAAATCATAAATTTACCTCAAAAATTGTATCTCGACAAACATATTCACATTCTCGTTCTCACCAAGAAGAGCTAAATGCTGAATTTAATTATCCACTTTGAAATGGACATTAAGATTTTCTAGCTAAAGCTTTTTATTGCAATTTTGTGGAGTACATTCTCAATTTCATCAACTAATGGCATTTCCGATAAGTACAGCTGATAAATTTTGATGGAATTTATGTATACTAAAACGTCGACTCATGAAGAATTCAATAAGCTTAACAATAGAACCCTGCATATATATATTTCTCTGGGAAGTTTAATGGAAGTTCAGCATATTTAGTAGGTACTTTATGAGAGAAATTGAGTTAAATGGAACTCCCTCATGATAATAAGTATGGACCTGTCAATCGATTGATGTTGTTCAAGATTGTATGAACTTCAATTCTTACCTCATAGAAAAGCAGGCAAGACAATTCGGCTTGCCCAGTTCATCAGATTTGTATATCTGCAAAGTTATGACAAAAGAAACAAATCGAATTTAATATGCATCAGTAAGTTTCCTCATCCACAGGAACCAAAAATATATTACATATGTCAAATTAATATACTATCTCATTGCATTGAAAGTTCATTCGAATTGACAACATAATTCGGTCTATTCACGAGATGACATATAATTATTTCACAATCATTTTGTTATAGAATATAGGTTCTCAGCAGCACGTTTTGAAATTAATTTGATTTGTGCAGGATTTTTCAAGAAAATATTGAACCCTGCAGTTGTGAAAATGGTATACCCTGTATATTATCTGGTATTTCAACAGCGCGGAGTAAATGAATGCAAGTTGCTGTTATCTTACTTATACCTAAGACATACTGTTTCTCAGATATTCAGTTGTTTTCCGGAAATGTAGATAATAATTTTGGTTGCCGTACATATTTTAGGGTATGTTCCGAAGCGTTTGTTTTATTTGTCAATTTTCAATTAAAAATGTAGATCAAATCAAGGTTATCATGACATGGTTGTCATTATTTTGTTACTGAATGAAATTATTTGTTGCTTCTGGTTGTGAGCTGGCTGCTTTCAAATTATATCAAAAATGAGAGTTTACAAGAAGGAAGAATTGACATGGTATTAGTAATTGGAGAGTGGCAAGAATATTGCCTGCAGGCTTATGCTCGAAAATATCCAGGCAGCAATCTTCCAGACACACGTTCATATCAAAATGTATTGTAAACATTTCGGACAACTGGAAGTGTAGCTTATAAAAAAGTAGACAGACGGAAACCAATTACTGGAAATGAAGAAAATGTATTTCTTGTTACGGGATCTCTACTTGAAAATCCTCATACCAGTAAATAAAATGAATATATCGCAAGCAAACGTAGCATGGGAAGAATAATGAAAAATAACTACTTGGTTTTTATACCACTTTTATTATTAATAACGTGAAAACGTAACTATAGTTCCAATACCGAAGTGCCATTATCAAACAATTAGAAAATTATGAAGAAATCAATGAAACAGTTCAAGTATAAATTGATTTCTTCATAATTTTCTAATTGTTTGATAATGACACTTCGGTGTTTAAACTATAGTTACGTTTTCACGTTATTATTAATAAAAGTGGTATTAAAACTAAGTAGTTATTCTTTCATCTAATCAAAATGATAAATTACCATAAAGTGACGGCTTCCCCCATCGATTTTTTGAATAATGGGAAAATATAAATTCCACTCATATCACATTCAGTTGCACTAAGAACCCCTAGAAATATATTATCATCCGCGCTTTAAGGATTATTGGTTTCAGGAAAGGTGGTGGTATTTTGTTGATTTTGTGTTATTTTCGGACTCGTCAACATTACATAGCCACGGATTAGTGAACAAACGTAAGCTTAATTATTACAGTGACGAAGATCCCAATTTTTAAGAACCATTGATATTCAACACAGATGGTGTGTGAATGTTTGAAATGGAATAATTGGACGTGTGAGGTTGTCTTATACTTTTTTGATGTTCATCGAATCAGAGCAATGTTTTATTATGTACAGCTTACCAAAACTTCTGGGAGACCTACCGCTGAATATTGTGCGAAGAATGTTGCTACAACTAGACTTCATCTAATTGATAAATCTTCCTATCGTATTGTCAAAATATGAAAAAAGGCTACCCTGCACTATTAAAGTTACGGTAAATGTGATGAATCGGAGATTGAGCATGAACTCCGGTGGTTATGAATAATCAATCCTTACTGTAAGCTTGATGAATTTGATCAATTTATCGAAATAACCGGTTACTATCGATAATCTGACTCATATCACTCCACCAACCAATACAACACACCCAAGCACAAGTTTGGGATTACTACTTAGCCGATTAAATGGGCTTCGCATGTTTTTCCCTTGAAGAAGCGTACGTTTTGAATCCGATGACCCAACGCAATGTGCAACAGAGATTTCGGAAATAATCAAGCTAGGAATGGAAACTTACTTACAGATTACCGTTATCTGTTGAAGCATATCCCTATATCACTCCACCAACCAAAACACATCCAGGTATAATTTGGCATTCCTACTCAGCCAACTGGGATAGTCTCAGCATGTTTTTTTCCTCGCACAAGCGTATGTTTTGAATCTGATGACCCAACATAATGTGTCACAGAGATTTTGAATATAATCAGGCTAGGAATGGAAACTTAAATGACCAATTCCAACAAATTGCCGTTATCTGTCGAACCATGATTCAATAAAATCTGTTCTGGGACCGTCGTTTCAAAACAAATTTCGAATTCAGTTCGATCCCTTCAACCAAATTTGATGGTTTACTGGCTACAACACCTCAAGGAAAAGCCAACCTTCTTGCTGGAATATTTGCAGCAATTTCCACTTTGGATTCACAAGTGGAGGACTTCCCTGATATTGCTGCCATCGATAGCTTTATCACTGTAATTGTCTTTCGTCAGCGTATGATCAGGCGCATACTGCTTGTTCTCAATACCAAAAAGGCTATGATTCCAGAAAGAATTCCACCTGTTGTTCCCAGTGGATGCCTGAATTAACACCAGTTTTCTGAAGATTGTTCACACTTTCATACAAACTAGGTATGTCTCCTCCTACTTGGAAGACAGCCTAATAATCATAGACCCAATGCACTATTGTATGTGATCTCTAAGATGATGGAAGGAGCAATCAACATCGATATCTACTAATACCTAGGGAGCTCTCAAGTCGTGAATAACCGGCAATATGGTTTCGTCAGCAGAAATTCACAGCAAACTTGCTTGGCCTATGTAACACATGGCATAGATGTATGGATAACTATGGAGACTTTATCGCTGTAGCATTGGATATCTCCAAAGCTCTTAATCGAGTCTGGTACCAAAGCGTCCTTGGAAAACTCTGGTCCTATGTTGCTTACTATTTTGAGTTTTCAATCAGATGAATCACTTCTTATTGCAACTGACGGAGTATCCTCTTTGTCTCTGTTCCATATCAACAATCTGTTGTAAGTGATTACCTGTCCCGTTCAAATCTTTGCATATGACAGTACACTTCATATCGTTTTCTCGTCTAGAACCCCAGCACCAGCAAATGAAGTCAGAGGAATGAGATAGAAACAAGTTGACGAAATTAATGGAGATCTGGTATTGATTTTGGAATATGGCTCTGATAATCTAGTAGAGTTTGATGTAACTAAAACTCGAGCGTGCATCTTCTCCAGAACGGCGGATCCAACGATCCCTAAAGTGATGATGTCAGGATGAACTATTCCTATGAAGTCTTCCATATCCATGCTCGTGTTCTCCACCAACAGTGCTACCTACTTTTCACTCATGACCTCATTACACTTACTTACTCACAGCACGTCTTGGGATGATCATGTGAGGTTCACTCGCGCGAAGAGCTCTCTCTCTCTCTCTCTCTATCTCTCTCTCTTTCAATTCATTCATTCTAAACATTCAAGATTCGAATTGAAATCGAATAAGCATATACGTTCCATTCAAATGGAAATAATGTGAGGATCGGGTCAGTTTCGGATTTTATGAAGAGGATGATGAATACCAGATGCAGAAATCATATGTTCCACCCAAAACAAGGATATAGAGAATATTGCAAGAGCTCTCCAAAAACGATAAATCATGCTGAATCATAAAATAAATCATGAGAGGATGTATGAAGAATGTACGAGGTGGAACAACTGTTAATAAATCTAAAATTCTATATTATGAATCAAAATTGCGTGACTCGTTTCATCAATGATGTGACTTTGTCAAACACTGCTGTGAAATACCTAAATCGATCAATCATTCATGAAATACGTGAAACAATTTTGATTTATAATATACTTAGTGTAAATTTAATAATAGTGGTTCAAACTTATAACTTGCTAATAATATGAAGTCATATATTCATAGATGAAGTGAGATGTTTTGGTCTTTTTTATGTTCTAAGCTTGTTATGACTACTACCTCCAACTGAGATCGTTCAGTTACTGTGCAAACTTTTTTTACTGATGAGCTGTATGAGAAAAGCGGAACAACAGTCTTGAACTATAAGTTTGTGACGTTACTGTTCGATCTAGACTAGAGAGACCTTATCATTGCTATTGATAATTGTTAGTTGGTCAACATGATATAACATTTTGACTCAAAAAATTTTGTTGTATACCCAAGAGTTGAATATTAGCTTCAGTAAGATAGAATAATCAATTGTATCTTATTTTCCAGTATCAAATAACACAGAAAACTCCAAATTGTTCATATCTTTCTTATAATCAATATCTCTCCCAGCCAGGTGATGTAATCCAATTAGGTGCAGCATAGGATTTTTTATCTCACACGTTACACTCTGAATAAGACTATCAATTTGTATAATGAAAACCATTGAACTGACATACGTTTAAAAGACGAGCAATGTTTTGAAGCTATGTAAGGATATACGTTCAAATAAGAGTACAGTCGTTAAAGATGTATAGGATATCTCCCGTGTACTACCAGTTAATCTGGTGAATAAACGGATGTAATTAAACAGGACAGTAACGATTAACATCTAGACCAACCACAGTGCCTCTAAGTTTATAGGATACCAACCAACAAGCGTAATTACGTCGTACACACGCTCAGCTTCATGAAATTTCTTTATTATTCCTTCCAGGCTTATTTTAGCTCTGAAAATACTACATAACATCAGAAAATGGGTTTCTTTTTAATTGAAGAAGGAACTCAAGCTACTTTGATTTAATGATCGTATATATTATTCCAATATAAATAAATAAGTAGCATAAAGTCGCCAATTATCTACTATATTTTTCGGTCCCTAAAATATATAAGATATCTGCCTTCCGTGAAATAATTGTAGCATGGGTTTTTTAAGATTGGAGAGAAAGGGTAATCTCCTAATCTCTAATATTTTTGAATTTTAGAAGATGTCTTATTAACACAGTGAATATAACAATGAATGCTAGTCAAAACTACAACAGATGTAACAAACATATAATCTGAAATAACAAACAACATTATTGTGATGATGATATCAAAAGTAATGAAAATAGTTCGTGACTAGGTCATATTTTAATGGAATTATTAAATCTTTCTACAAAAGGTACGAAATAAGTGAAATATCAAATATAATAATTAAAAACATAAGTCGTAAATAAATCATTTTTTCTGCGCATTCTTCGTGGGATCAACGGGCATTTAATACGATACATCTTATGTTCTATCCTTGTATCATTTGAAAAATGGTAGGTGCAATACATACAAGCTGCATCTTTTTCATTGACCTCCATAGGTATCATTATCAAAGTTATGTAACTCACTAGAACTGAAGACGTTTTTAACGTTTTTCTCTTCTTTCTCTGAAATGTTACTCTTCAGCTGTGTCTCATTCGTTGCTCAGATCAAGTTGCTTTTCTGGTTGAGGTTAGTTTCAGCATTGATTAAAATAGATGTACGGTTGTATCATGATGAACCCCCGTGATCGATACCTCAGGAAGGAATTAATTGCACTATCTATTGCAATGGATGGGTGCCTTTCGGTTGAAATTATTACAAAAAGCTTGCTCATCCGGTTAAACCAGAAGTGAACATTTCGAATAGAAAACTAAAATATGTGATAAAAAATTAAGTGAAGGTGCTTCATTTTACATTTTCATATTTACGAATTCTGCAAAAAAATTCTAGGTGTTCTACACGTAGCCGCAACCGTTTTCGAGATATTAGTAAAGTTATGTTAAAACTGACAGATGCAGCCTCACATCACTGTTACCTCTATATGGTCTCTTATTTCAGAATGCGCTTTTGGCATTTTGTAGTACGCTTTCGAAACGTTTTCTGATGATGGGTTGGTAGGTAGTTTGTAAAAAATCTAACAAAAATACCAAGAAATCAATTTTCTTTATAAGAACCCCTATTTCCATCAATGTAATTATGTGTTATTATGTGTTATTATGTGTTATTATGTGTTAAAAACTGAGGTAAATCCCTATTAGGTTACGAGTATATCAAAATATTTTGATTTCAACTTATTGCAAATAAATCGTTTGGATACCCTCAAAATGCCGCGTTTCCTTAACTTCGAAAAATCGCTCAGGCCAAGGCAGTAAACAGTCAGGCGAAGATAAAGAAATCACACCCAGTTTAAAATTACAGTAAACGAGGCCTGCCCAATTGAATTATAACAAAGAAGCTTATTTGTCTGTTATTCAAGGAGAAGGTGAGAAATTTTATCAAGTGATACATTTGCTGTGTGTTTTCCAGAAAAACGTAAAGAATCAACAAAAGCAGATGGACACATAATGAAAAATTCTTGAAATGTAGGATCTGTAAAAGCGAAACTACAGAAAAATGAGCTAGTCGTCGATAATGACGATACTGAAGTTGCTTTTTAGAATTTTTCATAGCCGATTTGTCAAAATATTTGAGATAATGCGGCAGAGAACCTGGTTTGTCAAGATATTTAATAAACAGGATACTCAAAAAATATAAATTTCATCCATTCATTTCCTTTGGTATAAGAATTGAAAGATGACGATTTTCGAAAAAGGATTAATTTTTGCAAACGATCATTTTTAAATAATATTATTTGAACCGACAAAGCAAACTTCACAATAAATGGTTTAACAAACATAATTCACATCGCTGTTGGAGTGATTCAAATCGTTAAGAAGTTCTGATCAAAAAAATATTCAAGACAGCTGACAATTCGATGTATTTTGTGCAGTCAGGAATGACAGGCCCAGTAGCTTTCCACTTTCATCATTAGATCTCTTTTGGTTGTAGTTATCCAGGAGTATCTATGCCTGCCTTGTAGATCTATCCAGTGGTGGGATTTCTTGTTGTCTACTTCTTTCTTGAGTTCTTCCAGTATTGTGCTGGAGCTTATCCCGCAGAAGGGTTCAGGTGTCACATATGGTGTTCCGTTCCCTTCTTTTGCGAGATCGTCAGCTTTTTCGTTACCTTCCACTCCGGTATGTTCCGGGATCAATAGGAGGGTAACTGCGTTGTTCTAGCCTAGTTCATTTAGTTTTTTTGAGTATTCTCAGACCATCTTGAAACTGATTACGTTGGAGCTCAGCGGGGTTGATGGCTGCTTGACTATTTCCTGTCTACGGAGGTCCCTTTCTATATTGAACTGAACACATTTCCCTTTAGCGTGAGTTTCCGCTTGGAAAATTCTCGAGGTGCATTTGGTTCCAGGTCCATATACTCCTATCCCAGTTCTTTATGTTGTTTTGGAGCCATCAGTGTACCATTTGATGACCTTCCTACTGAGTTCAGGGATGGTGTTTTCATCTCTTCCACTTCTGCGACTTAGTTTCGTTTCAAATTCTTTTACTAAGCTGAACCTTTTTCCCATCTTATCTTGAGGCATATCCCAGGTTTGCTTATTTACAGGGAGGGTCCATATTTACATTTAGAGGTTTCCTCTCCAGTCACTCTATAGGTTATCCTTGCCGCCATATTCTTCACTATCATATGGAGGGGTATTAGGTTAAGGATTACTTTTATAGCATCGTTGGGCATGTTCTCATAATACGTGTGTTATGTATATGTGATGAATGATATCACTATTGCTGTGTACATCCACCGCAGGGTGCTAGAGTTATATCGCCAGTTTTTTTTACAAAGTTTCAGCACACCACATCGTGTTTACTCCAGGGGAGTTTTTATCTAGTATAATTCTCAGATATATTACCTCTGACTTCCATTCAATAACGCTCTCATCCAATTCGATGGCTTTGAGGTTAGGATTCTTTCTCGTTGTAAAAGCAACTGAGTTGATTTTGGCGAGGCTGACGATAAGTTCCATCGATTGGCACCATTCTTTAATACATTCAAGGCCTCTATGAACTATGTCGCAGGAGGACGTTCTCGAACTTACATCTAGCGAATATGACTGTGTCCTCAGATCGCAGAGAGGTCTGTCAACAATTAAGCTCCACATCAGATCTATATGATTGTAGGAACAGAAAATATACCATAAAATGAACTTGGAAAAGAAATTTTTTAATAATAATAAGGTTTTATTTAAGACAAACAAAATTCGCATATACCAGTTATTAGCCTCCCCTCCATATTAGATTTCTAAATTTTGACTAGTCAATCATGATCTCCTATCTCAAGAATCTTCAGATACCAATTTTGAAAAGAATCGGACCATAATCACCTCACTCATCTGCCATCTCGAATTTTTGAATATTGACTCAGAAACATGATCTATGTCCTTGAAAATCTCCATATACCAATTTTGAATTAAATTGGATCATAATCACAAGGCTCATACACCATCTTTGATTTCTGAATTCTGACTAAGAAATCGTGACCTTCGACCCAGAAACTACCATGTACCAATTTTGAAAGGAATCTGACCATGAATACAAAACTCGTCCGCCTTCTTCGCCTCCATTATTTTGAATCTTCGAATTTCGACTCCAAAAACCCTCTTTCGCTAATTTTGGATAGAATCTAACCATAATCACAAGAGTTGTCCACCATGCCATCTTGAAATTTTGAATAGAATCGGATCATAATCACAAAACTCGTCCTCCATCTGGGAGCCACTATCCTGTTTTTTTCTCATATGAATATGCCATGATACATTGTCACCCGAAGCTCCTCCCAAATTTCAAATTAATCGGATTATTAGAAGTGGAAAATCTTGGCTTCCGGATGGATTCCGCGTCACAATAGCTCGACTTGATGCCGATGTTAAGCCAACCATTACAGGTGGCATCTTCAGGGTATGCTTGAGGCTTGAACTGAAACTGAGATTTTTCAAGATTGGCTATCCGGGGAAGTCTACTATTCATTAGAATGGTGGCAAAATTCACTTGCAAAATTTCACTCGAACGTACAAATAGGTAGATCGATAGATAAACGGGGCACGTGAAATAAAATTTTGTAATTATTTAGAAAGCGCGATATCATATTGGATTTATAATATGTTTCACAGTTCTGTTTTATACTGACACCTGTCAGGCTGACTTTCGAATCATAACCTTGTGTTATACTGATACTTGCTGTCATGAACTGTCAAAATTAGCCACAGAGTAAAGACAAAACATAGAAGGAGATGTCATATCGATAACGTCACTTGAATCTTGAAATCAGAATTTAGTACACTTCTACGAGTTAAATATTAAAGTAAGATATGTATTTATAACAGGATAATTTTTTTTTCAGCTGATTACGTACACTTGCACTATATACTACTATAGTGAGGGAAGTGAGAATACAATACAATTCAGCATTTATTGTGAGTGATTTCCAAGAAATTTCTTACAAAGTTTCTGCCTATCGTCAGAAAATGTTCTGGATGCGTTTGGGTAGCTCAAGCATACATACCACTACGGAATGCCAGAAGCGCTATTAGAAATTTGAGACATGTAACGGTGAATTACGTTTCGGTCTGCATCTGACATTTTTAACATAAATATGCTAGCTAAATCTTGAAACTAGTTGGAGATAGGTGGAGAACACATCTCATATCAAAGATGTCTACAAAAATTGGAGAATTCGAAAATGATAACATACAGGAGTTGATGTTCACTTCCGGTATAAACAAATGTCCCAGATTCATGAAATATCGTAGCTAAAGAGTACTCATCAACTATTGATAATGATTCTTGATCCAGCTATGAATTATATACAAATTTTCGGGAAATAGGTCGCACTAACACATATGCGTATTATTTTCGTCTTTACGTACTTTTCGGTCTCACGACCATCATCAGAAAACGTATTATGTCTGACACAGGATTTCTTAAGACTAAATGTATCAGCACAAAGCGTCCTTATCGCATCAATTTCAATTAAAAATGCTCATGTCCCCGAAAAACAGAAACACGATAAATCGAAACTGTAACACATTAATGTTACAAGTATCTGATTAATCAAGAATTCACTTCTTACCAGTTTTCTTATAATATACGAACCCATATCAAAAGAAGTCTATATATGACTGACACCGAGAAATATAACGTTCAAGTAGCCACTTTCGAACAAGGTGTTAAAATTTATGAGGTAATAGAAAAAGGTTTTCAGACCTTGTTAGAAATATTGCTATTTGAGCATTCTTCCTGAAATATACTTCCGACATTATGAAGACGCATGTCGGAATTTGCAGAGGTCTCAGTTCATTAAATCAGTATGAATCAGACTCAATGATTGAATATCTGTCCTATGACTTACAGACTTCGAGTCACGTTTTATGTGAATCATCTTCAGACTAGACCTTTTATAATAATTGGTTTCCTCAGTTGAAATATTAACATTTTTGCATCGAATTGATGGTTATAATCAAAGCAGTGCTCATCAACTTCAATAAATAATTAAATTCCCCATCATTTTACTATGATATATTGGTCGCGGTAGGAATAGTATTATAACTTTGCGCCAAATCTTGTTCGAGTTCCATTTTAATTGGAGAACCATATAGACTAGTTATTAAGGCTATAGCATCCCATTTATCCTTCTGGTGGTGGAAGTTGAAGAATAATCTTATATAAATTTTAATCTGCGGGCATTACCATTGGTTTCCTAACTGTAGATTTCAGAAGCTTAATTTTACATCCTAGTTACCAGAACGATGTCGTCATCAATACTTTCTTCAATGAGATTTTCTGTATCACTACTTTCACCATCGGTTTCTTCTTTAGTTTCAGTGTTCTTCCATACTGGGTGTGACTAGTGGAATCGTCATTCGTGAATATATTACAGCTAAGTGGACTGATACCTTATTTACCAGATTACTGTCGATTACGTTAACAACCCAATAGATGGCAGCCCTTAATTTCAAAAATATTGACTATTAATGATATTCTCAATCTATCCGATGATTGGCGATTTTTCTCTTTCATTTCCTTCAGAAATATTTCAGCAAATGGAACGACTTTATACAAACAACCTCCTACAATTAATAGGTATCATTTCATTTGTACCGGCCATCCAAATCCTCTATGTTGATGAAGACAAATTCAGTACTCGATCGAGAATAAACAATTCGACCGAATGGCCGAATTTTTTATTCACTTAGAATCTTGAAGCTATTCAGCTTCATTCCATACAAGCAAGATTCAATCAATTCCACGCGATAGTCGATTTAGAATTTCAGGCGGGCTCTCCAGATGAGAAATCAACATTGTCAAGCATATTTTGGATTGTTTCAATAGATAGATTGACTCTTGGCGTATCCTGTGAAATTTCCAACATTTACATTGCATTCAGAGACACGTCCGAAGTATATTTGCTACTGAAAATTAGTCCATAATTGAAATCACGAACGCACCCCATATCTGTTTTCTTGTCAATGTTAAGTCGATAAGGCGACTACTACTATTCAAATTTGAGAATATACTCGATCAGTTCCCCATTTCTTTTCAAAAGATAATATTTACATTCAGTTATCCGGATACAACTTGGTATGAGGGAATTTTTCAAACGTGACAGTGAAATTTCATAGTTATATCTAAGTCAGAAAGTTAGGTTTCGATAGAAATCAATGTTTGTAATTTTATGTGGCTGGTAAACATGTAAATAGTATACATCTTGTTTTGTGGTAGTGGAACTTTTCACCTTCATACTTACTCTGAGAATGACATTTTTTGGTAGTCAAGGCGATCGGTAAGGGGATAAGGGGACTTTATAGAACTGATTTGAATCCTATTGTCTTGATAACGGATAAGACAATAATGAATAAGATTGAACGAATTTAGAATTCGTGGAACTCTGAGTTTTTGAAGAAGGAAATTACTCTTATCTGTTCATTTTTATCTCCCTTCACTATTTAAGTTTTGGTAACATTGATTCATATTCGAATCGTTCAGTTTAAACTGCGTTATGTATCACTTTTCCTCCAGAATGAGATATCGAACATCTTCCCTTCGTATCTTCTCGGAACCACTTCTGAGAACGCTGTTATGAGAAGTCTTTTGCAGTTCAGCGTCAAGGTTATCTCATAAGTATCTCTCCTCAAATGTTCGATACATCAAGTTGTGATCGGCCCATCTCTCTATGAAACTGGAAAATATTAATGAGAGTTAGCGATGTTAAACATATTTCGATTGATACAAATATGATATAAATAAGCTGCGAACAATGTAGTGGCACGCTTCCAGTAGGATTGCTCGTGCAAACTGGCTGAAATGAATGGGGAAAAGATATATGTTACATTGTCATCTAATGTCTGAAGAAGAACATTACTGTGATTCCTACCAGACTTTATTCTTTTATCGGCATTGCGAGGTCTATAACCTTAAGAACTTCGAACCAAACTTTCAAGGAAAATTCCAATGCCAATCCCCTCTTCTACCATACCACCGCTGGCTCACACGATGTCCTCCGAACATTGAAGGTTTTCCTCTCGTGTACTCAAGATATAGGAAAGAGTAACTTTCCAATTTTCATAGTACTTTTCATGAAAACCATTGATGTGATAAATTTAGTAATCGATCATCGAATCCCCGAAGTGTTTTCAGATCACGCTAACTAGAAACGAGGAAAAAAACTTTTCGTGTTGTAAAATTCTTCTGTCTCAGGTCACCTGTCGTTCAAAATTGTGAGTTGGAATATAATTATCAGACTATTTCTCCTGTATTATCAAGCAGTTTGGTTCCAAATAGTTTCTTGTTACGATCTCATTATGTTTTTCTAGTTCATACCTTTCCTGATTCTATATGGTAGGTATTGTTATCCCGGTTGATGGATTGATTACATAGCTCTGCATCTTCAATTGAGGGTCGAAAAGTGACTTCACGTCTATCAGTGCCGGATAGCTGTTTCCATCTCGATGGAGTCACTATTCGATCAACTTCGCACGAGGTAGAGAAACCATATTTGGAGATTTCAGAAAAACTAGTAAATATCGGGAAATCCTACTTAGAGAATTATTTACAATGCAATGCATTAATTCAAAAATCTCACGCGTTAATTCAGTTATTTTTGTTTGTAGGTTACATTTGAATGAGCGAATGAATATTCTTATAAAAGTGGTTATTACGCAAATGAAGAATCACCAACATTTGGATCTTCTTCAAAAATTCAAAACAGTATCTGTATTTTTTTGAATCACTCTGTATAATTTATAATCATTGGGATGTTCTTGAAGTATTTTTTAATTTTTTTTCAACATAAAGGATGTAAACATGACGTACCCAAGCTGATTGGTTATGAGTAAGGTGAAAATGAATCAACAGCGCTTCAGACCCTTATCAAGTAAAATATGTCTTATTCATAGATAACGAGAGTACAACTACCAGTTGATCAATTCTCAGTTCGGCAGCATAATTATATCATTTGTATATTCAAATTATTCAAATATTCATGATGTTGTCATTATGATATGCTAACAAATCGATAGAAGATAACTAACATGTTGACACCAAAAGTTAAAGAACCTCAAAACACGATGCGGCAATCAGAAGTGTATTGCGATAAAAACTAATTTGATGGGAAGATGCACGGTCAATTGAAAACGTTAATCAATATTTCAAGTTCATAAACGAATATCTTCCCAATCTATTTTGATAACTGATGATTTGAACAGAATTTATGAATGTTTATTGAGGTTGGAAATGTGAAAGCGTAAAGCCAATTTGGAAATATGCAATAATAATGTTTATATTCTGACCAGATTTAATTTGATATTGGATTTGTAATAAAGTTATCTTAACGACCGCCTGCCCAATTAGAAACAGAGATCTTAATTAGAACAGCCGCGCCTCTGGACTAACGAAGTTAAATCGTTATGCCGTGTGGTATCAGAAGATTAGCATGAAAACAAAACTTCATAGGTTGGACAATTGTACGGATTATTTCAGGAATTCACAATAGTGCATAATTAGAGATGTTATATTACATACATATAACATTTTGGATCAACTGGATGTTGGAATACCAACTAATACCAAATGGAAGCAAGCTACAGGTATTGGGTATTTAGAGGTTAGGCTAGATTGGCTTCACCAGCAATAGTTTCATTCATGAGACCAAACTTGTAATAAAAAGAAAACTTATGGAAATTCGGGAAACTGTTATACATTCGTCACTGTAATTTGAATCTGACCTATATACTTGGCGATTATTGTCAAAGTGTGTATAAAGGTTCCTGTTTTTTTTCCAAAGGCTATAACTACTCTTGAAATAGGTTCTAAAATTAGCTCTCTATGATTCAACTAAAAGGGTAAGCCACCTACACTATTATTATAATCTTCGTTGACGAAGTCCGAAGAGTATAATTATTACATTTACTCAAGCTCCTTCATCATAGTATTTTTCATGGAATTTTAAGCAACTTTCAAAAAATCTGTCTGTATGACTGTATGTCCGTCACGAAATGCTTCTTTACGATAACTCAAACCGATAGGTCCCATCATATCCAAATTTTGTCAGTTCTATTGGAAAATAAAGAACCAGGATGCTATCATTGAATGTGTACTATTAGCGTAATTGCCAATCATAGTAATACTCATACCTACACTCCTCAATTCAATACTATTGAACTCAAGAAGAGATGTACGTGAATAGTTGCATATAATTATGCAATGAGCAGTTCAGCACTTTATCCAATAAAAGAGTTATTAGGAAGTGCTCTTGCAAATATTGATTTTTCTGTCAGTTTTTGTAATTTACGATCAGTGAACTGAGTAACCAAAATGAAGAAGGAAGTGATTCGAGTAAAAAGAGCAATGTCCGATTTAAAACTAGGCAACATACAAGAAAACAAAGTGAAAAATAATCGACGAGTACGAAAATTGTTAACAATGTAGTTAACTTAAATAAAAACTAACAGATAAGCGGAGTACAAGAAATTGATGAGAATAATGTACAAAAAGAATTTGATACTTAACTTATTGTAATATTCCAATTTTTATAGAAATTGAACAAGAACAGCTCAATATTATCAAAGAATTAGTCATGAATATCAAAACAGACATGCAGACTACAATAAATGAAGACTAAGAGATCAGTTTGAATCGTCCAAGTTATGCGAACTCATTTTAATGGTCGAACCGATAGCGATAAAAAGCAGGACAGATTCACCGAATTAAAAGATTGAAAAATGATGGAGTTACAATTGTTGTCATTCCACTGAATCACGTGAAAATTCAAAATAGAATGAAAGAAGAACTAGAAAAAATCATAATGTTTTTACGAAAGTGTTAAAAATCCTAAAATCAAAGTTGTAAGAGTCGCTGTAAGGGAAATGAGAAATAGCACTCTAATAGACCCAATAGTAGATCAAAATGAAATTAGGTTTAATGAGTCTAGTTTGATCAAAATAATTTCCAAATCCAAGATAAGAAATGCTTGCAGTAGTATTAATATTGAAGCCGATGCAGAGACTTTCAAGCAAATAATTGGGAAGGACGACCTATACGTTTAAATTTAGATCTTGTAAATTTTACCAGTGGGCATCTTAGAATTGTCACATTTTACAATTGACGCTTACATAATCAAATGGCCAAAGAATGTGAAATAATATTATTTCGAAAAAGAGAAGACCAGAGAAGCTCTCAAAGGCAAAATCTGGATTACCAAAGGGCTAATAACATCATCTGCGAGAATAAAAGATTTATTTATGTTGAAAAAAAATATTGATGATAACTACTACAAAAATATATGAATCGATTCATAGAAAATGGTTATGGCTAGCTAAAGGTGAGGATTCCGACAAAATTATAGGAAAATTCAGTAACAAATGTAAAATTATTGGAATATTATCAAAAAAGGGGAACCATGACTCGGAGATTGAACCTACAAATATGGTAAATAACACTGGGACAAAAATTATGGCTCACATTGCAAATACCTTTAATGAATATTTGTTTAATCTTCCAAACAATATAATTGTCAAATTCTCCAGAATATATACATAACATTTTCATTTAACAGTCAATATTCCTCAAACGACTTTCGGAGGAAGCATTAACAAGATGTCATAATCAATTTAAAATTCACAGATTCCTGTGGGACCGACGGTTTTTCAGCAGTAGTTATTAAACAATGTATATTACGTATTTTATCTCCATTATATCATATTACAAACGAATTTTACAGTGAAGGAATTTTTCTTGGCTTACTACTCAAAATTTCAAAAGTTATTGTATTGTCAGGTGAGCAACTACCGACCTAATTCGCTATTATACATATTTTACTAAATTATAAAAAAATATTAGCAATTCTCATTGTTAAATTTTTGGATTGCAATAATACATTACCAAATCAACAGCATGGTTTTTGGGGAAATTTGTCAACGATGACTACCCTAGTGAATCTATTGAATATTATATATAAAATTATTGATGATGGGCAAAAAGTTATGGCACGTTTAATTGATTTGTCCAAAGCTTTCGATTATGTAGATCTCGATATTCTTTTGACTAAAATTGAATCTTAGGCTTACAGGGTAAGTGCAACGATTTGCTCAAACCTTATTAAAAACAAGAGCTGGTTTGTCAGTTACGGAGATATAAATTCTATAGAACTTACTGCGAAAATAGATGTTCCACAAGAACATTCTATTTTTCATACATATAAATTATCTTGACGAAAATATACCAATAACTTATTCCGACAGCTTTGCTGATTATATTACCTAGCTACTTTGCGACAAGGCGCCACAGCTATAGCAAAACATATTTAAACTTCCTTGAATAAGATATTCAGGTGTTTCAGATCAAATTAGCGCTAGTAATGAATCAGAAGAAAACATATTGTATAACGTATTACCCTATTCCAACTTCGTATGTTTCCAGTCCAATTGCAAGATTTCATGACAAAAGTATTGAGCATGTAAAAGATTTTAAACTATTAGGTGTACAATTAGATCATTTTTCATCATGGAAATCGCAATTAGACTTTGTTTGTAAAATTGTTCAAGCATGGGTTTATCTGAGATTGCAAGCATAGATGTTTTACTCCTCAAATTTTGAGTCTATCATTGGAAATGGTTTCCCTTGTTGGGGCAATTCAAGTAGTGTGTATCGTGTCTTTAATCTGCAGAAAATGGCATTCGATTTATGGTTGGACTAAAATGAAGAGAACAAAACGTTCGTAACTACAAAATGCCATGTCTGTATGTCTTCCATATACTCATTTTTATATCCTATAATAGTGAACAATTGAAACAGTAGAGGCAAATAAATCCATATCACATCGGTTTTATATTTTATAATAAATAATCACAATGTGTAAAAAACTGTAAAATTAAATCAAATTTAAGGAGTTGTTGATAGAAAATTGTTTTTACTCTGTAGATGAATATTTAAATTTTGTTTAAAAAGATGTTTATATTTTAAATTTTTTCAAAAAGTCTGATTATGTTTTGTATTATACAATTACTTGGTGTTTCAGTATTCGAAAAATATTGAATTATTCTATTTCTGACGCATCCTACAACACACAATTGCTTCCCTGGATAAATAAGCTAAACTGATCTTTCAGAAGTTCATATTTACAAAAATACAAGACTTTGACGAGACCAAAGTGACACAAATGGTCAACACAGGAATGTGGGTTCAATCACACCTATGATTAAATTTTTACGTTTATTCATCTTGACAATTCTATATTAGATATGTAATATAAGTTATCTTCATAATTAAGAAATGTTAATTCAATATCACTTAATGTACTTATACTCCTTGAATCACAAATATGAGCAAAATAATACATGTTCCAATCTGACGTATATAGAAATGTCTAACATTTTAACGGATGAACACATCGTTTACTCTTCAATCTATCAGCCTACGTTGCTGTCTTGTATCAACAACAATTGATATCGTTCTTGATCCATGGAAGAAGGGTTCAAACCATAGACCTATTATCCTAAGGAGACAGAATTGCTTACATTTAAACACGATCAGATATTGCCAAAATTTTGGGCCACTCAGACTGCTGTGTATTACAAGTTTAGCCGTATGGAATGCGCTGTTGCCGGTTTAGTTGTTCTGTGTGCCGGATTGCGATTTGTAATTATTATAAAAACGTCCATGGCATTATTTATTGGTTATATTAGAAGCAATACTGTTGAAATGTCTTTTTCCCTGAAAAATATTCCATAATTTAAGGTAACCTGGAATATACAATCGAATTATAGAATATTGAAGTTCTTAAATATAGAACTATTCTATTCCATTGCATCATTTGTTCAGAAGGCGACAACTTCACGCACCTTTTATGAATGGGGACTCAGTTCTGTACTACGCAATTTGACAGCTTCCGTATTTCTCGTAGCTATTTCGAAGCGATGTTGCCTTACAAGTGATACCAAGTTTTCAATCATAGTTACAGCGTTGCCAATTAGGAGTAATTATAACTCGACGACAAAGAGGTCCGTAGGTCTTCTTTCTCATACCTCATGTAATCATTGCGACAAGTCGAATGGAGTTTTATGAATGAGATGTTTCGTCTCCTTAGGTCTATTGTTCAAACAGTACTTGGTATCTCAAATTGGTAGAGAAATATACTCAATTATTACTTTCGGAAGATGAAGAATTGAACTCAAATTTACACAAGGCTTGTAACATTAAATTCAGAAAATAAAGGTGACAAATTGTTTCAACACACTAAGACATTCAAAGCTTGGAGTTATCAATTGAAGTTTAATCTGAAATTATGGCCTCAAATATTAGGAATTAATCGGAATGTGGCATAAATTGAGGGATGGATATATTGATAGATAGTTGTTTATTTCAGAAGTCACATATCACTTGGGATGAAAACGTGAAATAATATAGCCCAAGGTGTACCTAGCGTGTAAATAGAATATTATTATATGAATAAACGATATACCAAATAATCCGAATATCGGTAATACGTAAGAAGGAAATAAACTCAATATTCTAAGATCCATAGAAATTTTAGAACATTAAAAAATCGTAAAATAATATTAAATGACCAAATCGATTCCCAAAATTCACCAATATCAACAATTCTGTGAATAATCTCCCACACAAGCCATTGCCTTCTGTCATCCCTTCATTTGTACCACATTCAGGTTAATTCCTAATAATTAACGACATAATTTTAAATTTAGCCTTCATTAATGACTCATAGCTCTGAGAATCACAGAAATTTTAGTTAGATTCTCCAACTTCCGAAAGTCAAAATGATTTTACACTACGTAAACGCTGAAACCATACATAAATCTCTGTCTTTGCTGCATTTGGACTGGATTTTCTATTCAAAATTTATTAGAATTGGAAGGAGGTTGGAACGGCAAAAATATCAGATATTCACCTGTAATGAATAAGCTTTTTTTCACGCGAACATCATAGGATAAGACCTCCAATTGTTGGCAGTTTAAGGAAGCCGTTTATTACGTTTATTGCAAATTTTAAATATATGGTAGTGGTTGTGAGGCAGAAATTTGCTTTTATTGGTCTAGCCAGATTTCTTCAGGGTTTTTCTAGTTAAAACTGTTAGTTTAAGGGCTCTAAAATCCATATTTATAATAAAAATCTTTGAAATGTAATTTCCTCAATTGCTGGCACGGTTTCCTCATTATTGGCACCCAAATGATTCACTGGTAATTGGTACCATCTAATTATTGACACTCCAATTATTGGCACCAGAATACTAATTAGTATGATTTATCGCAATAAAACAGGTACGAGTTTATTTACTTGTTGGAACATGTGAACTTCTACATGGTACATGTTTTTCCTAAGTAAACATTTATAATGGTAACTGCGGAAACATTTGTGACATTAAATTCCTACGTTGGTATTATATATATTAGTTACGTAAATAAAGCGCAATCCCTAATATATTGGATTATTTTTATGCGCAAAATAATAATATTAATTAAAACTCTTTTCGCGTTATCTAACGTTTCTTTTGTAAATTTATTCACAAGCTGTGGTTCACTTTTCGTCACGCTATTGAGTAGAATATTTTCTATAATTTTAATTTCTGAGGTCTCAATCTCAATCACGGGTTTCAACAGAGTTGAATTGTCATTCTTGTTTCCATCTTTCATTTTTCTTTTGACTTGTTTACCTTTGTTATTGTCTATGTCTGGTTTTGTTATTACTTTAATAGCTTTTTTATTCGCTTTTTGTTTTGCAATTTCATCGTTTATTTCGAATTTTTCTTCACTAAAACTTTTGAATGCAGCTTAAGTTATAACATATGGCATTCTTTCGGTTTTTCGTTCACCCGATCTTTCTGGAGACCTTTGCCGCAACAAATAATTGCTCATTTTATTATTCAGATTTGACTCCTCTTTGGAATATATCAAAAGAGGCATAGCCATTATGTTTTCTTCTATAAAATGTTTCTCTTGAACCGTTGTGTTTGAAAATAGATTCTCTGCCCCTTGAATAGCAGCAGTATCGTCTTCAATACCATATCGACCGTCGTCGTCTCCAACCATTAAATGTTCGGCATGAAAAGGCAAAGGCTTTATCTCTTTTTGTGTAAGATGTGGGTTTTGGACTACTGTATTTGGAGATAGGATCACGTATTGTACGTATTGTCTACAATATCATGTTAACCGTCATCTCCAAACATCAAATGCTTGCCACGATTGTCAAATTCGTTGACATGAGTACTGAGTGATGAATCTATGTTTTCTATAGAGCAGAACAGTTATTGCATTTTATGTAGCATTTGGAAGTCTTCAGAAAAACTATCGAGTTCATCCAAAATAATACTTCTTAACTCTTCAAATTTAGCAGTTCCAATCAGTTTGATAAATTTATCGAATCTCATAGATGTTGTGGATGAATTATCTTCGCGTGGATCTTGAATTGCTTGTTTTCCGAAGCACTTCGTAAAATCAATTACGATCCGGTAAGTCGGGGATTCATTCAGAATCGGAGCAAAATCTGTTCTAGCAAGTTGATAGAATAGATTGATTCTTCTTCGCTCCAATACTAAATGCTTCCAATGAGCCCTTAATGGTCTAAAACAGGACACGTCGGCTGGTTGAAAAATCCTGGTTGCATCAAGGTATAATGCTAGCAGAATTATTTTGTGATCAGTGCTAGCTGTACAATTTGCTGAGTTGGTGAGTTAAATGGGTTTTGTGCCCATCAACAAATAATTTAACTGGAAATATGACTTTTGCTTCCATCAGAAATGGGTAGAAAATATTTGCAATATATTCGAAGAAAATCTTGCATTTCATACATTCATTGTCGGAGATTCCTAAAAATACGAGTGATTATGTACCTATCTAGGTAAATGTATCCACACAAAAATGAAATTTTTGTCAAATATTGTTTCTTACCTAATTTCAATACCTTCGGAACTCCATCCTCAATTTGCTTGGGCATTCTCTCATATGGGTATATGATCATGGGGTTGTTGTTATGCCAGAGGCTTCAAAAGTGAACATAACCGTAAGACTGCTTTTTGCATTGTCTTGGTCTACTCCGTATATATTTTTGGAACCGTTAGCAGCCAAAACTTTTCCGGTCTTTATGCAGAGCAGGGAACATGTTTTATCTCTGTTTAATACGAGAGTAGGGTCTTGCAATATTACGAAATACTTTTTATCAATCAAATATTGTTCAATATCATTGAACCATTTGCGAACATCAGCTTCTGAGGCATTGCTGCTTGCATTTGTCACCGACTCAGGTGTCTGACTCGTTAAAATAGGAAGACGATTTGAAAAACTGTAGAGTCAACGCTTGCCTGTAGTATTGTCATGGGACGTAGTGTTTCTAGGATTAGCGTCGAGAAATGTTTCCACAGTAGCTACAATATGATCTATTCTACGTGGAAAACCCTTCCTCCAACTGTCCAGTATCCATGAAACACTGACGTTTTCCTCTACTTCAGTTAGACAGGCGTTTGAACCATGCCAAATATTCTTGAACTTGCTTCTCAATCTAAACTGTAATGTGGCTTCGGGGATCCTAATCTTTTTGGCGAATGTTCTCTCTGGCAATTCCCGTTTTACTTCTAAAGCTTTCTGAATTTTCTCTTCGTTGTATGTTTTTAAGACTGACTAGTTTCTTGTGTGCCTCGGCATCTGAAAGTACCACGAATTTTCAATTTATTATTAAATTCTATTTTTTAAAGCAAAATATTCCTCTACTGTGTCTTTCAATGTTGTATTTATTAGTAAATTATTTGTAAAATCACCTATTTCGCATTGGTCCCAACAACTAGAACAATGCAAAATTCACATTGAAATCCATTTATTGGTACTCAGTGCCATCTTTTAGATTTGCTGCTTTGGAGAATCCAGTTGTTGGCACCCGTTGAATTATTATTTCATGTCTAAGAATACTAGGTTATTCACGATAATCTATGAATTTACATCATTCGAGGGCGTCTGACGGATTTACAGGCAAGGCTTCCAAAAATAACATTTTCAGAACAGTATTTCAATTACGTTGGATCTTTCGAAGTGGCAGATTTTCATGAGCAAAACAGTCATAAATCACATCTTTCAAAATCAGGTCTCAGATGACATGACCACCCCAAATGTCTCTATCGGAAATGTAGTATTCTTCTAAAGGAGAAATGATGACATCTAATGGTAAAAACAATTTCTTGGTGGGCGGGTGATGCTCAAAAATGATTTCGAGAAAATAAAACGAAAATCCAACAATTAGTACAGTGCCAACTAAAGGGTCTCTTACCCTACATCATGAAACATAAATTTACAAATCAATAATTGAATCTGAATTCAAATGTCATAACTATCTATAAAATTACTGCATAGTTAATTCAATTCAATTCGGAATTCCATCAGCTGAAGCATAATTTTTAAGATATTCAGCATCCTGAAACATTGAAGTGATGTTTGTTTTTAAGCTATTCATTATCTAACATTTCAAGGTTAGGTAAGTGAACCTATTGTCTCATTACTTTTGATGGGTATTACTTATACCGTTATAATACTATACACACCGCAGCCTACGACGTTTCATTAAAACGATAGATAAATAACAATAAAGGAATTATCTTCTTTAGATTAAAGTTGAGAAGATTATTTTATGTATATATTGAACATTCCAAACTCATAATGAGTGTATGTTAAGTGTTTCTGATGTTTGATTTTAATAACCCCAAAAGTTGAACTTCTGTCTTAGCATACTGAAAACAACTTCAATTAACTCAGAGATGTTTGCGTTGAAGGGAAACTGATTGTACGGAAGAGCAGATTTTGACCTGATTATTAACACAGTAATTCGCATAGTTCGGTTGCAAGTAGACTGTTGCTGTTACTTGAGCTTTCTGTATAAGCCCATTGAAACGAATTAATCCACTTCAGAAAATCTAATGCCTTATGTATTATCGATTAGAAAGTTACTAGAACAAGCTAGCTGATACATTGTTTAGGGATTTACTAACATTTACATGTTGATTATTTATTATCAAAATTTTGAAACAATTACGTCTTGAAACTATACTATATCAAAATAAAGGGACAATACCAGATCATAATTAGCCTCTTCTGTATAACAAGGATGAATTAATATTATTCTTCGCTGATACACAGCTTTGTTAAATGTTAATTGAAAACATGTTGCATACAGTGTTAAACTATATTTTTCATCCGTTTATGTTACACTATGATTTATTTAAAAAATTGTTTTCTTTGTTGCAGGTAAGAAAGAAACTAAGCAATTATAGTGGAATGATTGAAGAAGTACTAAACTTATTATGTGAGTTATTTTTATAATATTTTCCGTCTAATCACGATTATACACATTAAATCATAGGGATATCTTCATAATATCTCACATACCGTCATAATAATTACAGTATCATCATATGTCACCAAAGTTCCTTGGAAGAAGATGTTGAAGAGATTCCAACTAATCGAATAATAAAGCTTGTCAGAAAATGAACTTGTATCTCAGGTTCAGGTTTCCAAATATACACATTTGTAGTGTACAGGATGGGCAAATTCCGATGTTTGTATATAGAGTAGCTCTGTAAGTACAGGAGATACAAAAAATTGATGTCGCATTATCTCTTTATTTGAGACAATTTCCCTAGTGGATACAAAAAATTTGCTATCGTCTTGTGTTTTCGAGTTATAAACAAAAGTTAGTTTTTTTGACATTTGTGAATGTGAATATCGTGGTTGATTGTAAAATTAGGAGAGAATCACTCACATTCTTGAGGCACTTTATTCTGTATACTCCAGCAACGTCAAGAAAATTAAAAAAAAGGCAATTTCACAGGCCTATTACTTCCCATACAGTTAATTCCAAAATTGGTATCCACTAATCATGAAACGGTCCTGATATCATAAGAGCTGATTTCTCGCCTCAATTGAGATTTTCTTGATATATGTGATATGTCAAAACATGAATGCCCAGTAGAGGTCACCAAACACTAAAACCGAGGTCAGTTCATATCAAACCAATAGTGCTCGTTCTGCTTTTCGGAAGTTCCAGCACTGCCAATGTAGGCTCCATCTGTCAAACTTACATTTTTGGAGAATAACGTATCTTGTTGACATTTTCGACGTTACCATATGCGAAACTTCAATATTCGTTTGAAATCAGTTGGTTGCAGATGATGTTGTTTCCCTGTATAAGGTTTGAATTTCTCTGGCTTCAAAATAACCAAAGATCGATGTCTGGAAATTCCAGATTCACCTTCAATCTGACAATTTGAAATTGAAGGCTTTGCAACTGTCATTCCAATTAATGATATACTAGTTTCTTCAGCATCTTCCATGTTGTCATTTTTTTGGTCTTGGCTTGTCGAAATTTAATAACTTATAAATAAACATCATTTGAGAATTATGTAACATGGTTCTCTCTCTATTGGAATTTACATTATTCCTATTCACTAATACTTATTTTTTTGAGTGTGGTCATTTAATTTAGAGAGCCATGACACGTTGAATTTTAATTTCAATCATTTAGTAGCCAGAACAAACGTGAAAAATATCTAGACACTTATGAATTTGAACACTGGAAAGTAAATGGAGGGATGGACGCTAGTTTTAATCAGAGAAACTCGTACTCAACAACAATAAAATATTTAATGAACAACAATCAAAAGATAATGACAGTAATAATAAAAAGAATATATATCATAATTATGGATAATAAAAAAGGGATATTATAGTTAACGTTATTGCTAATATTATAAAATTACTAATAAGAATAATCTAATAATGAAACCTAAAGTTAATAAAATTACCTAGAGAATCTACGTTAACTCAACTAAAGAAATGAAACTGAAATTATCAAAATGATATCCCAACCAGGATTAACCTATGGAATCGAAAAGCTATGAATCAATTAAATGTATTATTAACTTTAACTTAAATACAACTGATTTGAATTGAACTGAAACTCTGATTTTAGCGAAAACACCTCCCTACCTTAAACCACTCTGAATAAGCTATTAAAATTAATTCAATTAAGAATGACAAAGTGTCACGTGATTTTCCAAGACACTAATTCAAGTTAGAAAATATAACTGAAGGTTTTTCCGCATTTTGTTGATATTTATAATGCGTCCTTTTTCTGCAATCAGGGAAGGATCCCCGAATTGTTGAACCAATGATTCTACTTATAGTGATCCTGATTTTACTTTTGTACCAATAATATCGCTAGTAAATTAGGAAGAATGGTTAAGCCAATAAGCAGTAAGATAACTCATAATTCGTTTCCTCTTTCTCAAGATCTCTCAATCAGATTGTAAGGTAGGGATTTCTGAACTTATCTGCCCTTTTCTAAATATCGCTAACTGATTTGAATATACATATTATTTCAACCATAATCAATATATTTAAGTACAATTTCGATGATCTCCAGATGGGTCACCTAACCTTTATCTTGTAACAAACCATTAGTTTCTCGTCCTATATCGGCTATCTATGTTGCCAGGATTATGGCTTCCTTTACAAATAAACTTTTGTGAATTTATTAAAGACCCCCTTGACCTCATCAGCTATGGTAACATATCACCCACGTTGAAGCTAGTTTGAAACTAATTTTGTGTTTATTTAAGAAATTCATTCAATATTCCCACGATAAAATATGTTATTGGTGAGAAACAGGAAACATCTGGCGAACCGCATTGGGTTCTTGTTACTTTGCTTCGAGATATTTTAACTTTACATCAAACTTCAATTTTCCAAATGTGATTTTGTTTTTTAAATATTTGAAACAACCTGTACTAAACCCCTATTACAATTATTTCGACGTTTTTCTGAAGTAGTATAATATATAATTTTAGTCGTAATTCATTACTTGATTTTAGAAATGGATAAGTTGGATAAACCCCATCCTGTTTATAGTGTAGATATCTTAAAAATCTATTTTGACATTTTCCTAATAATTGAATATATTTGACATTCCGAGGACTTCAAATTATTGAACAGTATTTCAATTTGTTTCTTGGCAGAGAGTTATAGAACATTTTAATAGCGTTGATATTGGTGAAGGGTTTACTGCAACGTATTATAAATCCCAATAGACTAAGGGCTTCTACAACAAGTTTATTCATATGGAGATCAAAATTAAGTTTTTTGTCAAATAGTATACCCTGTTAATTTTTCTGCCAGCAGAGAATCGTGAAACTTCAATAATATCGGCAATTTTCACTATCTGGCATGATATTCGAGAGTAGAAAGTAATTGAAATAAATGTGGAATGTAATATTGCAATATCCTCTGAAATCAATCAGATATTCAATATATCTCCTGTAGTCAAATAAGTTATACCTGCTTGTTGATAATTTGATTGCCAACTGTTCTCAAAATGCAATGACACATATTTTCATTTCCTTCCTCTTCTTGAACGTTTTATTCCGTTCCACATAAACATACATTTATGAGCTAGAATTTTGTTTCCGAAAATCGAAACTAATTGAAGTTCATTATGAAATTAGTTGAGTGAATGAAGATATTTAACAAAATCCAACTTACGAGTGAGGGAAGTCACGTGGTCCATCGATCATAGCTTTTTGTGTGATTGATTCGATACCAAGAAGTAGATATTGCAGGAGGTAGAGCGTCCCGAAGCTACCAAGGCTGTCTTACTTTTATCCCCCTATGGAAAAAGCTTTTCTGTATCAATATGAATACGAATTTCCTTGTTCACCATATGTATACGAATTTTTCTAAATTGACAATGAAAATACATAACTTGCCAAAAATCAATCGCGCGATACTTGATGTAATGCAGTGCCGTACAATCAACAACTGGTGTCCAAGTAAACATGAATATCCTCGCCGTCTTATTATCAACCTCTTAATATCAACTTGTCGATATCGCAACATTCATGAAAATTTCTTTTTCTGGATGGCTAACTTTGAAGACCACAGCCGTATGAATGACCAACTGAATGTATATAATTTCACTTCCAACATTTTTCCTGTGCGACCAACAATCCGCAAAAAAAAAATACACTCTTTTCAAGATAGCGGCTATACGCCAAGGGGAGTAGTACCGCCTTTTAGTCTTATCTAATGAGTCTTAACAACTGTGCGGGAAGAATCACCAAGACTATTTTTTCAAGGTGACGGGGCTTATTTCGACAATTTTACTGTAGTAAAAGCAAACTGTTGGTTGTTGATTTTATGAAATAACAGATTGCTGAATAACAACCCCATGTGGGTGTGTGGCGACTTTTAGAAGCTATTAAATTTCTCACAACTTCTATATATTTATATTCTAGAATCCATATTTAATATATGTATCATATTAAATGTGATGAATATAATATACACAGTGTCTAAATTAGTGATGAGCGGTTTGGGATCTCGGGAACCGTAGGAGATAGAAAAACGGTTGGAAGGAGGAAGTCTTAAACAATTTAGTTGGTAGCCTAATGAGCTTGCAGATCTCTTCTTGACGATATGGCTTTTCAGATATATAAAAAAACTTAAATGATGCAATTTCTCAATTTTTCAAAACTTCTCAAAGTCTACTTCGTCAGATTTCAATCACAACGTTTCGTTGTTTTGGAACCATCAACTTCACAGTTTCTTATGAACGTCATGTGCAATATTCTCATAATTCACGTGAAGGTCAGCATTTTAGATGTTGTGAAAAAAGCTTCCCCTTAGCCATCCATCGATATCCCACACTTTATAAAATTTAGTAGATATTAAGATAAAAAAAGAATGATAAGCTGATTTGGAATTTATGAACGTTCGGAAAATATATAATATCAGATGTCAAACACGTTTCGGTTTTCAATAACCATCATCACTTTCCATTTTCTCATGGACGTCATGTTTGATTTTAGCTGTTTTACAGATTGCATTCCCTTAGATTTTCATCGATGTCCCAAACCTAAATCAAGTTGATAGTGAGGTGATAAAAAAAAATAGGTTCATTGGAAATTGGTGAAATCTTGGAAAGTATTGAATAACAATATTTCCATTCATTCAATTTAACTGAAAATCAATAATAATTACCTGATTATATTAAAACTACATATTATTGAGGTTCAACTGCACAATCTACATATTTTTTTATCATCCTAATTACCCGGTGAAATGTATTTCGGTTAATATTATCTAAAACATTCCGAGTTCGCTGTTCAAGAGTTTGCCTGTTTCCAGGAGGGTTAAATCGTATACTCCATTCTTCGCTTAGATCATTAATAAAAATCTAACGGCCTGATGTCTGGGAACCTTTGAATTGATAATTTGGGACGACTTTTCTAATGGCAGAATCCATTTGGTTCTGGAACGTGGCAAAGTAACTTTGTCCTGAATGTGTTTGATCATATATAAAGAGACCAATTAGATGATTTACGAATGATCAACGGAAAAAATTGGATTATTAACAACTTCATGAATTTCTGAGAAATGTATTTCAACATTATTTCAATAAGAATTTCGAGATTACATTTCCGCACCATACATTAAAATCAAATCGTACTTGTAATCTGCGTGGTTCGCGTATTTGTGGATTTTCAGTAGCCCAGTAATGGTGTTTATTTTCATTAAAAACTCCACGTTTGGTGAAATTTCTCAATTGATCGCAGAATTTTAATGGAAAAACTATATTTCCTCGCGTTTGTACAATCATGAACGGTTGATTTTGGAATGTGAAGTTCTGCTTCAGCTCTCCTATTAGAGTAAGTCGAGTTTCACTAAAATATTCTACGATTTGCCTTTTATGTTCCTCGATATGTCTCGAATGATTTTTTGGGCGAGTTTTCTCAAAATTTCCGACATTGAGCAAGTTTACAACCGGCGTGAGAGGATAAGTTTTTCCAATATAACACAATAACATATCAAACTATTAATCATCAAAAAAAATTTAAAGCTATCCTAACTGCTAAAGCATGCACAAAGACACAACCTAAACGTAGGATGGTACTAAAAGAATGGAACTTTTTCCAGAAACGATATCTAGATCTTCCTCTTTGATTAAGGACTGAGTCGACAATTTTTACTTCCCAATACGGAGTATGAGGAAAGTATTGCAATCGTGCTAAAAAAAATTCAGGATTTTCGCAGAAATAACCGTCTTGAGCCTTTTTGTATCGTCTAGACCAGGGGTCTCCAAACTACGGCTCGCGAGTCAAATCCGGCCGGCGACAGCTAATGGCTCATTGTTGTTATTGTTCTTGTGATAAATTGGATAAAAAGACTAATAAAAAAGGATAATAAATTGGTTTTATTTAATAGCTAGGTAAAGCTTAATGATAAGTATAATACGCAGAAGATTTAACTTAAGCATAATTATTGACAAATAATAAGAATGAATCCCACTAACTTTATAAATATTATAACATATAAAAGCATAAGCAGATAACGTATAAACATCATAACATATTGAATACCATTCAGATTTATGTAATTGTGATTTTCCACTGACAATAGTTTGTAGTTGTGGACCAATTTCACCAATTATTGAAAGAGATTTAAGATGCTTATCGGTTAACTTAGACCTGTAAATATTTATTTTGTAGTTCATTTTAGAGAATGTTGTCTCACACAAGTAAGTAGTACCAAAACCAGAAAACAAACCCACGAACAAATTTATCCAAATTATCAAATTGTACCTTTTATAAAATTCCAACAAAGATGAGTTTTAATATTTGTTCTTGATTATATTATCACTGCACTGTGAATCAATAATTCTTATTTGAAGTTCCGGCGCTATGGTTTCAATGTCAGTATCAAAACGATTTTGAAAAATCTTAATTTCATTCGCAATTACATCAAAGTCTAAGAAACGAGTATCAGAATTTATTTCAAAGCACTCAAAGCTTCTATTACAAAATAGACGGGAGACTCAGTCTTAGTAGTGTGACTGAATATTTCACATGTTTCAAAACGTGTGGAATATTTTTCACGTAATTGTGATTGAAACAGTATTGTTTTCTGCCGGAACGATTTGATATTAGTGTATAAATCAGGGAGGAACTGGTTTTCTACTTGCAATTTCAAATTCAATTCGTTCATATGTTTTGTCAAATCGACTTGGAATGCTAACTTGCCCAGCCATTCGCTATTTTGTTATTCGGTTATAGGAGGGCGATGCTTTCCATTCAAAAAAATTTCGATCACTGCTCGAAGTTCAAAAGAGTGCCAAAGGACTTTTCTGCAACTGAGCCAATGTACTGTAGTATGTAATGGTAAGTCATCTTCTCCAATCTCTTCAATAAACTCGTGGGATTGTCCGTGATTGAGTTCAAATTAAATCAAAATACGTTCACGAAGATGTCTTTCAAACAAGCACGAACACGTTTTACTATACTACTTTATTCCACAACAGACAGTTTCGATTCCTTCGCCTCCTCTAGGCGGACTGACTCGCGGTCGCGCTGCTAGCATGTTTATACTCCAATTACTGCTGTCTAGAAGAGAGTGGAATACACCAGAACTTCCTCGAAAAAACGAGACTATTCGCGAATGTTTGATTGTTACTGAGCTTTCGAAAGTACTACTAGCGCTATCTGTTACCGATGAAGGTTACTACTACTACTACTACCTATAGATAATAGAAATTGAATTAGCAAGCGTATGCATGCTCTGGGCGCGTACTTGGCGACTAGTATAGAAATTTTAGATAATGACAGGAAAATTAGAACGATTTTGGCCCTTGAAACTTACTGGAGTAAACGATATGCCCTAATGCTGAAAAGTTTGGAGACCCCTGGTCCAGAATATTTTTGAGATCCTGTTTGTGTGTGCGTTCACACTAAACTTTTAGAAACATTTAATTTAGAAAATAATGCTAACAAATTGTTTCACCACATTGTCGCGTTCTCAAAGCTTATCAACTATAGCAGAATTTAAAATCATGTGTTTATACAGGGTGAGTCAGTTTTTTGTAGACAATCTCCAACAGGAGATAGAACAGATGTTTTTGAGGAGGAAATTTCCTATAAACATATGTCGTAGAAGGCTTCGTTTTCGAGATACAGGGTGTTGAAATTGAAAAAAATATTTCGTGTTTGCAAATATCTCCGGAACTGTTTATCGTACAGGAAACAGCTTTCGTGAGCATTTACTACTCAAAGTAAGCTATATTCTGTGCGGTGAAGATTTTTTTTTTAGTCATAATTAGGGAAGATTTTGAAGGGGTAATGGGTGTTTTTCTCCCCAACTTCTACGCCACTGAAAAAAGTACGATTTTGAGACTACCATTTGAACCGCCAATGTCTTCTACATAAAAGAGGTAATCCTGGTCATAAGCTCTAAAGTTGACCGTTTCCGAGAAAAATCAACTTTTATGTTGAAAAACATGGTCAATCCTTTGGTTTTGTTACTTGTTCTAACGTTTGAATAAATTTTGTTTAATTAGTAAGAATTGACAATGTTTTTCAACATAAAAGTTGATTTTTCTCGAAAACGGTCAACTTTAGAGCTTATGATAACGAGTACCTTCTTTGTGTAGAAATCATTGGCGGTTCAAACGGTTGTCTCAAAATTTTACTTTTTTCAGTGGCGTAGAAGTTGGGGAGAAAAACACCCACTAACCCTTGAAAATCTTCACCAATTGGGAGTAAAAAAATTTTATCGCACAGAACATAGCTTACTATGAGTAGGAAATGCTCACACAAGATGTTTTCTGTACGATAAACGGTTCCGGAGATATTCGCAAGAAACGAATTTTTTTTTCAATTTCAACACCCTGTATCTCGAAAACGAAGCCTTCTACGACATATGTTTATGGGAACTTTTCTTCTTGAAAACACTTGTTCTATCTTTTGTTGCAGTTTGTCTACAAAAAACTGACTCACCCTGTATATTATGAATCGATCTGAATGTGGTACAAATTGAGGGATGGAATAGACCACATTCAGAATAATTCCTAATATTCAAGGACATACTTCCAGATTTAGATTTGGTTTTGTAAATTTAATGTTGCAAGTATTGTGCAGGCGCGCACACGCAGAAAGCATCTCAAACATAAGTCTAGATGCATTCAGAAAGGCTCAAAATGGATATTTCCGCAAGAATCCAGGAAAATTTTCCAGTCTGATTACAACTCTTCCTTTATACTGCTCATAGGGAAGTAAAAATGGTCAACCTCGTTCGTAATCATAGAGGAACATCTAGATATCGCTCTTGAAAGAAACTGAATTCTTTTAATACCAGAATAATCATCTGGAGATTTTTAACATCATTTCCAAATACCTACCATAAAATGCAAATTTTGTGTGAATTTGAATTTAATTATCCAACTTCCGAAATTTAAAATTATTTTACACCACGAAAATAGATATAAGTTATTTACCAGAAATATTGTGAAATTTGAAAATATTATCAATTTTTAGAAATATGTTTCAAAATGCTTAGAATATAAGTAAGTAATAATTGTCACACAAATTGCGCCACATATAGATAATTAATTCTTTTATAATAATTTTTTCAAACTGTTTGCGATTATCTGTTATAATATGAATAGTGAAATAATCTTGTTCGAAATAAGAACATTTCATTTTCTAGCACTAGAACAGCATACGATGATTTTAACGAATGGAAAACAATTTTGCCGTTAAATTTGATTACGACATTGTATGTGTCGGGCTAATAAAATTGTTGATTGCAATTTGTACCGTTTCGCAATTCCATGATGCTGAATTCAAATGACACGAGATACAAAGGACATTTGAGTGACTGGATTATAATATAAAATACATGGAAGACTGAGTTGTACGAAGGTTCAATTATTTCTATGCGTTCCTTTTACTCCATCGACCCATTCTCGATTGGACTCTCAACAACAAAAAGTTACATAGCGTCCACTTCGAACTATGTACTCGACTGTGAGTGTGTAGTTCATAAATCTCTAGACTTGCAAGTTGAAGGCCCATTTTACGGAATTAGAAATGAATATGAAAGAATAACAAATTGACTATAGGGAATTCACTTCCTGTGGGTCTACATTGTTCACCGCGTACCACTCTACAGTTGTTACTGAAAACTTTGAATTCATATGGAATGTTTACACTGTTGATTTGTTTTCCAACGTAGGTGATATTCTCCTATGTAGGAGCCGTTGGAACTATGACAGTTATAGCTGTTTGAGTTTAAGTTCTAACTTTCATGAAGTGAATCGTCTTGCACTTCCTTCACTTTTGTTAGCAAAATAGCATCCTGACATTCCTGCGGGTCCAATGAATGATTGTGGTAACAATAAATATATAGAGAATGATTCAAAAATCATTGTATTCTATGATATATTGAAATTTTATTCAAATGGTCCTCATAATGTTCATTTAAAACTATCTCATACTGACACTTTAGTGCGGTCAAACGGCTATTGGACCCGTAAATCCTTGAGAAATGGATCGATTTTGATGGGGCATTCTCTTCAGAATATTGTCAGAAGAAAAGTTGACCACAAATGAAGTTGCTTAAATTGTTTATATTGGTTATAAACAATAAATAACCAATTTAATTAGCTCATTTTTGAGAGTACATAAAAATTTCTAGAAAAATGCAAAATTTGACCGTTTTTGATCCGATAAAGACTAATTTTTGTTATAAGTAATCTATTTATTAACAGAATAGATGAATTCGATCAAAACTCTGATTTCATCAATTTTGTCGAAAAAAGAGAGTATGAATATTGTATAAAAATAGATAAGAATGTCACATTTTTTATTTCTCTATTTGTTAATGAATAATTTGGTTATAATAATCCAAAAATTGTTGTATGCATTTGAAGACCATAATATCAATAAAATCGTACTCAGGAGACCAAAATTATCCGACAACGATTATAAACTCGACATTTTGGTCAAATTCGTATATTTATTATCAAATATAATTTGTTTATGACAAATTATCAAATTTATCAGTATACATTCAACGATATTGACGATAAAATCGAACTCAGAATACCAAATTCATCCGAAACGTCGGAGTTTTGGTCGATACATCTATTTTGTTAAAAAATAAATTGTTTATAACAAAAAATAGTCTTTATCCGATCAACAACGGTCAAATTTTGCATTTTTCAGAAATTTTCATGTAATCTCAAAAATGAGGTAGTTGAATTGTTTATTTATTGTTTATAAACAATATAAAAATTGTGCGCAACTTTATCTGTGGTCAACTTTTTTTCTGATGACATTCTTGAGAGAATGCACTTTGTCCCATCAAAATCGATCTGTTTCCTAAGGATTTACGGGTTTGGTCTATTTCTATACATACCCATTTGACTGCAATACTCATTGTAAGTCTTATTCTCGAAATTATTCAAACTATGATAATAATCTTGTTTTAGACTGACACGAACTATCAATGTTTGCAGAGTGAACACACAAAATAGACTGTTATGTCACTTGAATTTCGAAATGAGAATTTTGGGCACTTTTACAGGTTAGATTTCAAATAATGGTATTTCGTGCGCTTGACTGTGTGGCGGGCGTGGAAAGGAGAGCTGCCGCGCTAGACCACGCACACTACCGCAGCTCGGCGTTTTCGAGCGTATGGGTTCAAAATGCAAACGCTCGTAAGAAACAACAATATCTCGGGAACTGAAGTAAATAACAAAATATACTAAATACGTTTTATCAATGTAACTTTTCTAATTTTTTGTATTACTTTTTATCGTTATTTGATATACTACATAAGAAAAATGTTAAAATACAATACACATTCGAAAATAGCGAATAAATAGTAACAATAGATAGATCAAATAGCGCAATGTATTTTTTTAGAGTACTTCCGACATTACTAGAAGTTTGAAAATACGCGCAATCTTAATATTATTGAATGGTAGTATGGATCAAAAGGAAAACATCGATTTTCGGGCAAGGGTTCCCGAGATATTGTTGTTTTTTACGAGCGTTTGCATTTTGAACCCATACGCTCGAAACCGCCGGATAGCCGAGTGCGGTAGAGTGTGCGTTGGCAAACGCGGCGGCTCTTCCTTCCACGCGCGTTACACAGCCAAGCGCACGAAATACCATAATTTAAAATAATTGTTTTAGCAACTTTTAAGAAAGATAAGAGGTTGAAAATTTAGTAAACTGTTCATTAGCTATTGAAGAAGAATATTCCTTAGAAAAAATAGCATGTTACCGCACCACAACTTTTTGGGGTCATTTTACAAAAGTGCTTTTTTTTTGCATTAAGCTGGGGTTTGCAAAATGTATACATCCGATCTTGCTGAAATTTTGTTCGGAATTTGTGTGGTATTTGGTGAGGACAAAAGCTACAACCTATCGAAATTTCAGCTCTCGATCTTCAACAAAAGAACAAGAGTTATGAATATTTGAAATTTCGATCAAAATCGAAGGTTTTTTGCAATTTGCGGGGTCACCGCTTGTCCAATCGGGATCATTCGCAGCTCATTTTTTCCGTCTTTTCACGGCGCATAGGCTCAAAAAAGCTTCTCCCTGTTCAACTTGATCCGACGATGTCCGACGCGAAAAACCGGTTTTGGTAATGTTTACCATTTTTTTAACCTGTCGCGACGATTAAAAAGTGTTCGATTTTAGTTCTTCCAATTTGTGTCATAATTATCTATATAAAGCAATTTTTGTCTCCGAACTCAATTAAAAACTCCAAAAAGCTAATTCTATCACACTATGTAATATACACAGATTTTTCAAAAGCATTCGACAGGTTAGACCATGGGATTTTATTTAACAAACTTTCGAATTTTAGACTGATATCTAAGTAAATTACTTTCTTTAAATCTTATTCAACCGAAAGAGCTCAGTATGTTATTTATCGTGGTCTTAGGTCAGATAATTATGTTGCACAGTCTGGAGTACCACAGTGCTCTGTCATTGAACCCTTACTTTTTAATGTATTCATAAACGACATAGGAGAAGTTATTTCTTCCAACATTCTCAAATATGCAGATGACCTGAAAATATTCAGGCTAATTGAAAATATAAGTGTCTGTATTTTACTTCAATGTGACCTTCACGTGGTTGAAGTATGCTAGCTAGCGTTGAATGCATTAAAATTTAACGTAATGTCCTTCACTCGAAAACTAGATACATACATTCACGACTATTCAGCTCATAATCACATTCTTTTTCGACCGTCTACCATTAAAAAAAGGCTCTTTGATCCAAAACTATCATTTATACCACATATTAACAGTATTATATCATATGCCTATAAAATGCTAGGATTCATCATAAGAAAATGTCGAGATTTTGTTGATATTGATAATTCAACTATTTTATTCAATCCGTTAGTTCGCAATAAACTCGAGTATGTTCTAATTACTTAACTCAGGGAGGTTGCAATGACCTCATGATTCGCAGGAAGTACTTTCTGGTAGTTTTATTTTATAAGGTAATACCATCGACATATACATATGGACTGCGCGTGGCAATGATAAGCGCGGGTAGTGCCGGCGTGAGAGACGGGAAAACGAAGAGGACTAATACTGTCTTTATCTACTTTATTTATCGCGTTTCTATTGGCCGCTGCGTTGCCATGGAAATGCAACATGACTGTAGCTAGCAACGAACTCGGATATACTAGAATAAGCTAAAGTCATTTTTGAGTATCGCCAACATGTCTCTCTCCCACCATACTGTCATCTAGCTTCCCAGCAATCGTGTGGAGAAATAAAGATTGAATAGATTCTGTCAGATTAATTAATTTGAAGTTTCTAAGAATGCCAAATTTCGCAATTTTATACGAAAGTTTAAAAACAACAATGGATTTTGTATGAATATACTTGTACAGATATGATTTGAAACCAAATTATAGGTTGATGTAGTGGTGAAAAAAGTGAAACTATTATTGTATTGAAACATAAATTAAATAATTGTGATCTAATAATGTCCTCGATAGAAACAAATGTTTTTCACTGGTTAAGAGTATATAAAAATATACTTAATTGCCCAGATGTAGATGAACAAAGTAATAAGCAGCTCATAGTCTGCGCTTCAATATAGTTACTTGCACGCACACATAAATCGGTGAATGGCAATCAGCAGAAGAAGAAACGACCATACAAATTGCTATTATACAAATGTGGTCAGTTTGATTGCCAAAATACCAGTCTTTTTCTGTAAAACATGGAAGAAACCCACATTTGTCATTAACATTCTTCTATGTCTACAGCTACACTGTTAATATTGGTTATAAAGTTTTTATTTTTGATGTTTTAACAGTTTAAAAAAAACGTACCTTACTGCCTTATAAATAGTACGCCCGTGGCGTGGGGTACCCTGGAAATCTGTTTAAAATACCCTATACAATACACGCCTATGCCGTGGGGTACTATTCCTCTATCCGTACTGGATTTCTACACGTCATGTTGGCGATACAAATTTCCGTAGTTACGAATAGACTGACTAACTCTAGTATATCCGAGTTCGTTGGTAGCTAGTATATTTACGTCCCGAGCCGATAGATAATGACAGTATTAGTCCTCTTCGTTTTCCCCTCTCTCACGCCGGCACTACCCGCGCTTATCCTTGCCAAGCGCAGTCCATATGTATATGTCGATGGGTAATACACAATGTTATCGATTGTGCGATTTTATTTGAGCAAATTGACTTTCAAGTACCATCAAAAAATATTCGTACCACTTCGTCTTTTTATCCAGCTAGACCTCTTATAGTAATTTGTTAAAGTGCTCACCACTCTTTATGATGTTTCAACTGGTTGATGATATGGAAGATCACCTTGACATAATTGTGTGCACTATTAATTCAATAAGGAATTACCTTGCAATCAACAGCTCAGAACATTTATCATGCATATGTCATGTATTTAATCAATCTTGTTGTTACTCTCTTATGCCATTTCCTTATTTTTAACAGGGTTTATTCCTGTTGGGTAATTTATCCAAATAAATGAATGAATGAAAAAATTAGAGCTAATCATGTTTAAGATAACTCTATGGAATTTAATTCCAAAACTGTCACTGTCATAAGTCTAACAATGTCAGATAATACATATATTTTTATTTTGAATTGACCAGACAATAGAAAGTGGTAATTCAAAATGTCTGAATTTGGTGAAGTTTGAATCAGATTAGCATACAGTTTTGAAAGATTAGAATCAATTCTATAATTAACATAAAATATTTTGGATACGAATACTCCCTCATATCAAACGTTTATCGTTATTCTTTTCAATATTCAACATTTTTGTTATGTTGTCAAATGGTTTGAGCGTTTTACAAACAACGAACAAACAGGACAGATAAACTGCCTTACTGGTAGTTCTAGCTCATGCGTAAATATTTCAAAAGTCCATCGATTTAAAAATTGCATTCTATCGGACCCAATAGAATAGAACATCAGCCAAACAGTCAGTCTTATTAGATATATGGTTTCTAGATAGGGGACACACGAACAAAACGGGGTAGGTGCCTAAAACGGGGTACCCTGCTTTTTTTCCTTAACACTTGCGCTATCTAGCCAAAATTTTTGAAATTATATTATACACGCGTGCATTCGATCATTGTTATAAAGCAGAAATCTGTAGTTGTCAGTCGATCGCAGAATTTCAATATCGCCCGAGATTAAATTCATCGTAAGTAGTACTAAACCTATTCATTATTCAAAAATGTTATTACCAATTATAAGCGGATGTCTTCTGAAGACTCATTGTGTCATTGTGTTGGAAAAAAATTACTTCTAATAAATTAAATAGGTCATAACCTAAAAATCTGCTCATCTGGGCAAAACGGGGTACCAGCAGGTAGGGTAAAACGGGGTACCCATTAATATTTTTGGTTTTGATCCTAGATGGTGTATAAGTACAAAAGAACGACTGATCGTCAAAACTGGCCAAACGAGAGTATGCAACAAGCTGTAAATGCTGTAGTAAGTGGTGAGATGGGTTACCGTCGAGCATCTATTGCGTTTGGTGTTCCTCAGACTACTTTAGAGCGGCACGTGAAAAAACAACAAAATACTGCAGATTATTCCGTTTCAAAAGTTCTGGGAAGTAAAAGGTCCATTTCCACTTCCCATTAAGAACAAGAAATTGTTAATTATATTAAAGATATGGAAGCGAGATTATTTGGACTGACAATTACAGAATGCAGGCAACTTGCCTTTCTACTTGCTGAACAAAATCGGATTGAGCATCCCTTTAACAAAAATCACAAAATGGCCAGGAATGGATGGATAAAGGGTTTTTCTAATAGGCATACGGACTTGACAATCAGAAAGCCTGAGGCTACGTCAGGTGCCCATGCGATGGGCTTTAACAAGGTGGCTGTACAACAATTCTTCAAACTGTTAGAAGAAACTGTCCAGCTATATCAACTAACGGCAGACAAAATCTGCAACGTTGACGGAACTGGAGTTACGGTCAATCCAAAAGGGACTTCTAAATAATAGCTTCAAAAGGGAAACGCCAGGTTGGTGCGCTTACATCCGCCGAGAGGGGTGAAACTATCACAGCAGAAATTTGTTTCTCTGCATCGGGAGCCTATATGCCTCCCATGCTAATATTTTCACGAAAGCGAATGCAGCAGGCTTTTTTGGATGGCCTCGTGTCTGGTGCTTGGGTTGAATTAAATGAAAAAGGGTGGATAGATAAGACATTGTTTTTTTCATGGTTCAAAAAGTTTGTCGAATATTCTAGAGCTTCAAAAGATTCACCGGTTCTGCTTCTGCTAGATGGTCACTCGTCGCATACATAAAATCTAGACGTAATCAACTATGGTAGAGAAAATGGGGTGATATTGTTATGTTTTCCGTTTTCCATCCCATTGCACCCACCGTCTGCAGGCCTTGGATGTTGCATTTATGAAGCCATTAGGTGCATATTATGAGGACGAAGTAAGAAAATGGCTTCGAACAAATCCAGGAAGAGTAGTAACAGTTCATCAAATTTCTTCCTTATTCAGTGTCGCATATCTAAGAGCAGCTACAATGATTACTGCAATGAATGATTTCGAAGCAACCGGGGTGTGGCCTGTGGATATGGCCGTTTTTTATGAAGTAGATTTTTTGCCATCAGCTACAACTGACTTAGAAGTTAATCCAACTGCACCTGAAAGTCAACCAGAACCATTGCAACAACACGAGGACATACATGCTGTACAGTCGATTAGAGAGTGAACGCCCGAGCCTCAACCAGGAAAGTCCAAAGACACCGAACCTCAACCAGGAACATCCAAAGAAACTCAGCCTCAACCAGGAACGTCCAAAGAAAGTGACTCTAGTTTTGAGTTTGTAAGCCCCACAGCAATCGCAGCAGTGCCTAAAGTAAATCAATCCAAGAAACGAGTATCAAGAAAAAGGGGCAAAACCGCCATTCTAACCTCCTCTCCATATAAAACAGAACTGGAATTGGCTCAAGAAAAAAGTAAATCTGCCAAGGTGAAATCATTGAAAAGAAAGATAGTAAATGATCAATCACACACAATTAAGAAACCTAAGGCGACAAAACCCAAAAAACTAGGATCTGATTCAGAAGACGAAGAGTATAGTGACGCCGACTGCCTTTACTGCGGATACCTATATTCAAGCTCCACAGAGGGATGGATAAGTTGTTATAGTTGTCATAAATGGGCCCACAATTCATGCGCTAGGTGTTGACGACGAAGATGACGAAGCAGTTTTGATTTGTGAACACTGTCACTGAAAGTTTTCCCTGTTTCAACATACTACCCCATTTTGCCCTACGCGACGGGCATAATGGGGCAAATTACATTATTTTCTTTTTTATGAAATACGAAATGAATGTTTTGTTTTTTGTACGTTGAAATGTTACTGATAAATAGTTAATACTTTAACAATGATATTGCCTTAATTCCAGACTCTCAAAGCTTTAGGTTTTTTTAAAATTCGACTTCAAACATTAAGTACCCCATTTTGCCCGTGTGTCCCCTAGTTGTATTGCGACTTCCGTTTTGAAGAAAGAAGAAGCAACAGGGTATCAATAGATGACGGGCAGCGAATTTAAACTCGAAAATCCAGGAAAGATATAGTGACATTCCACCCCTTCTCTCAAATCTCTGGCTTTGGGGTCAATACTTTCGAAGATTCGGTAATAACTACTATAACCACTGCTGGTGCTAGTTTGTCATAAGTTACATGTTTACATTTGTTATCCACTCAGCCGCTACCATTTTCTGCCAACAAGATGCGGCCAACAAGAGCCTATCTGGGCGGTCAACCGCTAACGCATAGCCGTTAAATAACTAAATTGGGGCTGAGGTTTTCTATTTAGCAGAGGCCGCGTTGCGGTTCACGGTGAAGCGGCCTAGAAAGTCATTACACTTGCATAAACGAAAGCGAAACAGTAGCGCGAAGATGCCCGTATCAGAAATAACCCACGGTGTTGACTGAACTTGTCTGGCACGTCCAACAATGATGCGATATTCAATCTAACATTTGTTTAGAAAATATTCTATTATCAACTCCATAAATAGCCTATTACAGTTCCTGAAAAGCACTAGTTTCTATGTTTGTCCCAATACTGACGCATTTTCTTCGTCAATTATTTGAAACTCAAGAAAATGTCTGTATTTGCAAATAAAGACCATCTATCCATTGATTACAGATATCATCGCAAATGTCGGTACTCAGTGAGTAGATGATCTTCTTTCGATGAGAATGATTTTCTTGTCATCAGGCAATATCAATTTGAAGTTCTGAGACGTAAGATTCCTAATACGAAGATCTATCTTTTGTAAAATAAGATGCATGCTACTCCGTCGACTAAGATTTGAGCGAAGATCGTTGTCAATATTTTATAAGAAAATATTTGCAAGCAGGTTCGATTTCTCATTTCTGTCCTGAAAATTTCCAGCATGCATTTGTTCGCAAAACAATCGTTGACATTCGAGCAATGAGATACTTCACTGAATATTGAGACTGAAGTAAAGTTTTCGTGTTGCCATTCAAAATCTGTACAATTAACATGGTGGAATTTGCCAAATATGAGTAGCTATATCAAACATCAAAGTTGCAGTGTTGGCAATGTGAAAACTGTTAATTATATTTGAAAAATTGCGTAACCCTGATGATTGAATATCTTAAAGACCTTACGTTCTAACGATATTCGTCTATAATTCACAATTCTGGGACAAATCACTATTTGCCGTAATTCAAGTGCCTTCATACGAAATTTCAGGAATACTAACTCTAATAGAAAAATATACTTCTGAGAAGTAAGTACTGTAAGTTTATAAGCACAAGTTTGGAAAACATTATAAAAGTTATTTCACGCTTTGTATGATAATAATGTATGTCGTAAATTATTAAGGAACTGCAACTGTTACTCCAGGCTAATCGTAGAATTATTCCAGCACTTCCTGTTCAGTAGAATCTAAGTGGATTTTACTCGGTATTCAACTTGGAATGGAAACAATACGAGAAAGTACTTTTTGATGAGATTGAAATATACTGGAAAACTTTTATTTGACATTCTTTGCAAAAAATTACTTCTATAATGGAGATAATACTCTGATAATTCTTTGGATTCGGCGTTCATTTTGTTCAAATTCATTACAACAATCAACTGCGATTCATAGATCACTAATTTCTCTCACCAGTAGGAAACAAAAATTTGCAACTGATCAGAAACAGATCAAGCATCATCGATTTTTTCTCTGATACAGCTGTTTTTCAACACAATCTTTTGAGCTATTTTTCATTTTACACTCATTGATGTATCACATGTGAGGGTTCTATTACGTTTCAGATTAGTTTTGGCAATTAAATAAAATCAAAAAAGTGACTTCGCGTACTCATTAGTGTTGGTTAAGTTGGATTTATCGAAATACTTTAACTATTTCATAATGGATAATTTCTCAATGTATGTTTCATTATCTGAGAATTTTATATAGGGTGTATTTAAATAACAGATAAAATGTGAGGGAAGATTCTCTGTTAAGAATTAAGGGTGCCTTTGGTGTACAATGTTTTGAAAAACCCTCCCGTGTAACGTTACGCGCCTTAAAAAAAAAATGTTTTTCTTTTTATCCTCTCTGTATATTTAGCTAACGATGCGGAACTTTGTGAACATTATCTGTTATCAAAACTACACTTTATGACATTTTATCAACCCTGAAGTACTTTTGTACGAAGTTGGAATAATCAACCCCAAGATATTTTATCTTAGAACTTGTTTTCGATAAGACTCTTTCCTTTCAAAAAACATGTCGGAAAGTCCAATTCATTTACTAACTTTCTGATCTCTTCAAGTTTCCTGAAAAGTTAAGACTTCATCAGAGAAAAATAAATGTATTGCTATGTGAATTCACGGGAGATTGTAAGAAGTGATTATATAAAGGTGTTGATTGCGGTTGATCTTTTTCAAATGTATTATTTTGAAATTATTTAACATTGGATTAATTACTTGGTTAGGTTAGTTCAAGCTGGATTAGTTACTTTAACAAAAAACAGAAACAAGTCGAATATTGACTATACAATCTATAAAAAATGTTGGAAATGATCGCCTTCAGCTTCGATACAAGCATCTTATCTTTTTCTAATAGAATTGCGTATGCGTTGAAATATTCCTGGTCAATTTTTTATTGCTTCACACCCTGCTACAATGCGGTTTCGCAAATCATCGATATCTTCAACTGGGCTTGAATACACCAAAGATTCAAGATATCCCCATATGCAAAAATGTGAAGGAAGAAGGTCAGGGGAGCAATCTGGCCAGTTTACAGGTCCTCCTCGACCTATCTATCAAATGGCATACACCTCATCCAAGTGACTCCATGCAGGTTACTGCAATAGGCTGGCGCACCGTCGTTCATAAGCCATAAATGTCGCCTAAGTTGAATGGGAACGTCTTCAAGAACAGGTAATGCTCCAAAAAGATGACAATATGAGTCACCATTTAATCGTAGTGGAAGAGAATAGGGACCAATTAGATGATTGTCAATAACTCCGAGCCACACATTTGATAAAAATTGATACTGATGATTTTCTTCAAAAGAGCCATTAGGATTTTCTTCAGCTCAAATGTGATTGTTAGAAAATTTATATTGCTGTCTCTAGAGAAATTTGCCTCGTCAGTAAATAACATATTTCTTCAGAACAGTGGCGCTTGGCCAATCATACTCGTATTAATAAGTCATTGACAAAAGACCACACATGGTAAAAAAATTTCGATTCAGTAATGCCTGCACCCGTTGAATTTAATCACATGTAGGACACGAGCTATTCTCTGGGTACTACTTCTGGGAACTTTCCAATTCAATTAAGTACGGCTTCTTCTACAGCGTCAGTTCTAACTTATCGGGTACCGGCAGAATCATAACTTTTCTGTTCAAATTCACCAGTTCCCGCAGGCGTTAGTTAATATTCGTGAAGGTAGTATGATGAGGTGATCTACGCTTGGGTATTGTTCAGCATGAAGTCTTTGCGCTTCCAATGCATTACCGTTAGCACGCTCATATGTAAAAAGCACATCTGCCTTTTCTAAGTTCGAATAGTTAATCATAATCTCGATTTAGCAACTAATATTTCTTCACAAAATCATAAAGCTTAAGAAAAAGGAACAATGAATGACATTGTTCTTATGAATTCCATTACAAAGAACAGGCCAAATACCCTAGCGTTAACAGCTCATCTTTTTGAAAATGCATTGCAATACATTTATTTTTTTTTCTCGTAAATGCTCAACTTTCCGAGAAAACTTGAGAAGATCGAGAAGTTAATAAATGATGAGACTTTTTGAAAATGGTTTTTAAAAGAACAAAGTTTCATCTAAAAAGAAGTTCTAAGAAAAAATATCTTAGGGATTGATTATTTCAACTCCTTACAAAAATACTTCAGTGTTGAAAAAATTTCAAAAAGTTCAGTTTTATTGACAGATAATGTTCACCAAGTTTTATTTCTTCAGTTTGATATACAGGGTAGATTTTTTTGGAATTTTTGGAGGATAGTAGCTTTTCAGAGGTAGGCTCAAACAAAAATTATACCAAAGACCCCCCTTGGTTTTTATCAGAAAATCATTTATTAAAAAAACAAAGCCAAAGCAATTGGTGATGATGGGTGATCGAGTATGAAACGTCGGTGTTGAAACTGATACAAGAAAGATTGTAATAAGCATCTTCGAACAAGCGTTTATTATTCCATTCCAGCTCTGACGTTAACACTAGAACATAAATAAAATAGGGAATTAAAAAGTTCGGCAATTCCAAAATTGCTTGAAAATCAAATATGGGATTGGAAATTTTATATGCAACTTTTTCACCATTCAACCAAAACTATTCACCATGATAGACTTCTTCATATTGGACACACGTATATACACATATGCCACGTTATTTTCCAATATTCCACTAGCTACTAACAGCAGATTCGAAATTTGCAACCCTTTTCATTTTAATAGAAAATAACTTATGGATAGCTATAATGGGAGTATCCTTACAAAACCATTGTAAAGATCTCGCAATTTCATAAAACTACTATGTGAAACATATCTTGTAATGTGAGAGAATTGGGAACAATTGAATATATGAATATACTCATTTACCTTGTGTTGTATTTTGTCACATAACAATGAATAAGTCTTTCTGGTCCAGATCGGTCTGTAACGTCACAAGCTTAGTGCTCGAGATTATCTTACGTCATCTATGAATAGATGTCCCACTAAGAAATTAAGCAATGTACCACATAGACAGATTTCTCGAACTTCACAAAAGTTGTAAGTTTGTAAAGTTCGAGAAATCTGTGAATGTGGTACATTGCTTGATTTCTTAGTGAGACATCTATTCATAGGTGGCGTGAGATATTTTGGCCTTTTCAAGTTCTACCTTCAACAGAGATCCTTCAGCAATGTTTCAGGCTTGCTCGCTCTATTGATGAACTCTATGATAAGAGCGAAACAGCTATCTGAAATTAGAAGTTTGTGACGTTACTGATCGATCTATACTAGAAAGACCTTATCATGGAGATCTTGTAGCCATGTAACATAATTCATTACAATTCATTTGAATCAAACAAACGGTTGTTGCCATGTTCCAAAAAGTTGGTATTCAGGTATTATATTTACATTTTATAAATAAAAGAGCGAAGAATGATTGTCTCGGTACGGCATATTCATAGAAGCATTATCAGCAAAACGGTTATTCAACAAACTCTACTTTATTCGTATTTCGGTATCTCCCGAATTGCTTGCCTCATTAACTTCATAAAAACATTATGATTGTTATCTACACCGCATTGCAATGGCAGTTTCCCATATGCCGCATCGTTTTGATAAGGGGCGCAACCGTGAATCGATCGAAGTTGGTTCGAAATTTTGCCACCGAATGAGGTCTCTGTAATCGGCCACTCTGTCCCCTGTTTCATTTTAACAGTTTGACGTCATGGTTCGAGAAGAGCATATGTAGTTCGTCTCTTGTACAACCCCCTAGATAGTCGTTCATATAGAGACTACAGTGTACTAATAATTACCGATCATTTCCCAAATATTATACTCAAGGTGCGCTCACGACACGTGTTAATTATTAATTCAATTACTCGTTGACCGTTAACCATGTGCTTAAAATCTTCCTGAACTGTAATTTAAATTCATAATCTATTTATCCTTAAGTATCATATTACATAATTCGTTTGGGTAAAAACAAACAAAAAATAACTCAACCAGATAATATTTGAAAGTAGTATTTCTTGATTACCGTATTTTAACAAGTCATTTTAGTTTTAACTCCTTAGAACAGGACTTCGATATGAACTCATACACATGTGCACGTGATGATTTCTTAGCTCCGTATGAATGTTTCCTTCAACTCCAGTATTGTGTGCAGATATTTATTTTCAATCGCATCACTATATTGATAAAAATTGTGTGGATTACAGATGAAGTTTTGAGATCTGGGTGTAATACGTCCTAACCCAATTCAATTATTTATTTGCCATGAAATAAGTTTTGAAAATGTGGACGTCGGAACTTGATGTTTTGTTTACTAGGGTATGTTAAAATTTTCTTCCACTGTCATGCTGAAATATTAAATAGTCAGTCATGGTTTTTTACAATCATTGAACCAAAATAACGTTTGATTTTAATTGTTTTGATATGGATCACTTCTATCCCAGATAATTCAAGTTAACTACTCTTTTATCTTCAGTCAACAGTATGTGGCATGATTGTTGAACATATTCTAGTTAAATTTCATACATTTCAGAAGAATGAAAGAAAATAGCGATAGTCTGTAGCAATGATTTCAATAATAATACAGTGAAACTTGTGCAAAATGAAACAGAATTCCCTAGAATAATATAAATTATCCAATCACTTTAATTCAATTAGTGTAGTTATTCCATGTGAGAGATTATGGTGGAATTGTAAGCTGAAATAACACAGAAATGTTTGTATCAATTTTTCCTGTTAGTTGGAGTTATCCTACTGATGCTACAAAAGTCATCTTCTGATTCCAATCTACTTGCTAGATGGCTCCTAGATTAAATAAATCCCAATGTTGCATTGCGACGGAAAAAATTAGGAATTATAGTCGTTCACATTTCAAGTGTAATACAATAATTGTAATTGGCTGAACGTGTTTGTTGATGTATTCCACTTGTATAATTTTATCACGATCCACTGAAAAATCCTATATAAACGATTTCTAGCCTGCGCTACTCTGAATTCACTTAATTTCTCAACGGCGCATTCACACGGGTGGAATAGTATCTATTAAAGGATAAGGAAGCGTATTGTTTGAGTGTAGCGAAACTAAGCGATTGCAATAGATACACCAAGGCCTAATGGTACGATTCTTTTTCACTCCGAATAATTTGAACTCTAAATAGTCGAAGATAATATTTGCCGTGAGTTTAACATTCCAGGTTTTTCAAACAAATAACATCCGAAGGACACTTAGTTACTCGCTGAATTATGAACATAGTTTCAATAAATAATACACTTGTACTAAATTTTCACAAACTTCGTTTTTATCAAACAAAACGTGACATGTTCCACCACACAGTGGCTTTATCAAAAAATGGTTTTACAAACTACGGTTTATTCATTAAATATTGAAATTAAGATTAAGAAGGAGGGTATGAGTGAAGTACGTGTACAGTAGGTTAAGAGTTACTTACAGATACATTTAATAATAGAGATTTGGTGAAGTATTTCTGATCAAAGGTTTCTTGTATTTTTAAACTTATTAATTACAATCTTCTCCAAGTTGTTTAATACTTTACTTTCAACTGACTTATGGAGAATCTCAAAATCATCTTTGAAATGATGATCAGTTTTTTTAATATGGCTTACAACTTTTGAATCTCTTTTGTTCAAATTGAAATGTTTTTTTATTCCAGTTCTTAAAGATCTTCCTGTCTTCCTGTCGCACCTCACTCATCCCTCCTTTTCAATCTCAATTTTAATATTTGAGGAATAAGCCACAGTTTGTGAAACCATTGTTTGATAAAGTCACCGTGTGGTGAAACATGTAACGTTTCGTTTGATGAAAACGAAGATTGTGGAAATTTATTACAAGTGTATTTTTTATTGAAACTATAGATATGAATTTTCAACAAGTAAGCACCAAAACCATCAAAAAAATTTTAAACATTCTCATCTCATGTACAGATAAAAACAAAAAAACTGTATTATCAAATAGCATTCTATTTAAGAGAAAGTTGATTGCAATTTCGAACTCCACAGTTCATTATCAAAACATACAATTGATTTTATCGGTCGAATTTTTCCCGATATTCTAAATATCCGTGATGCATATCAGCATTCGGTTCTATTCTAAATAACAGTAATGGAGATCGAAGTAAGCATGTTTACATTTCATATTTCTGTCGTTACGTTTCGACGTCATAATAACTGTCAATATTAATTATTAAGAATACCTATGTAATATTTCTATGATATCTTTCGAAGTAACGATCTGAATAACAGATCTTCGTGATATTTATTCATTTTATAGCATGAAAGAATTCCATGCGATTAACAAATCCTTTATGACTCTAAATTTTTATTCGAAACTACTGTTTTCACAAACTATATCAAAAGTGGAATTTATATCATTCATAAAAACATAACACAGATATTTTGTAAAACTACCAATCAACCATCAAAATTAAAAAATCATTGATGAGATTGTAGGCACATAATGCTTTTTTTACTGAATCATATTCGGAAGATATCATACATATATCACTCCAAAAAGACACGTACCATATTTGTCAGATATGGATGAATCCAATACTGTTTGAAAAAACGTTGTCACTAGCTGTTATCTTACAATTTTGTATAACAAGATAGTACAATATTTAAGAAAAATAATGTCCTTTTAATCTGTTAGAAATTCAAAATGATTCTCAATGAGCTTGATTATTAATCTAACAAAATCGATATAATTGTGTGGAACTTATCGAAAGAAGATCAATAGCATTTTTAGAATGATTCCGATTGCAATAATGATAATATTGTCTTTGGCGAACCTATTCTCCACATAATAAGAGGTTTTTCTCATGGTAACCCATATTCTACGAGCTATTGAATTAATTAAAGAAAACTGATAACTACCGCTTGTTATTGTTTTTTTAACATTGATTTTCATTACAGATATAAATGTTTACACTCTAATCAAAAATTTGAATATGAAATCATTATTTAAATATATCCAGAAATAGTAATTGTTATAAACTTCGTCAAGTGCTGTGATAAATCAAAACTGTTCAAGTAATTTATTGCCTTAATGTTTCTTGGCTTGAAGAATCTTTGTTGAGTGTACAGTGCATAAGAGCATAGTGCCTTCAAACATAGTAAAAATACACCAAATTCGGAGACATATATCTATGAATTATTATTGGCGACACAATCAAAAGTTATGTTTTATAAAGTTTTAACAAACATAAAATTCAATAATTAATCATGGTCGAATCTAATTCAACCTGCAATAATAAATGTGGCCGCGTTTGTAATGGAGACACAACGCCAGAAAAAGCTCTATTAGCTAAGCGGAGACGTCACAAAACAGTACATTTTGGTGACAACTTATTGTTACAAGTGTGCACAAATGCGAATATATCCTCACACGTGTCCTACTCGAAAATGGAACCAAACGTTCAACAGTTGTTCAGTTTCATCGAAACTGTGTTAAGTGCCTGGGTAGCTGAAGAAGGACTCACCTCGCAGGGAGAGGTTAGCGAGATGGACGAGAAAGAAATGCAAAAGAAGAGATATAAAAAACATTGTGCTAAAATTAAAAAACTAGACATTCGTCGGTTAGTTCATGACGTGGCTAAACTAGATGGAACACGATTTCTCGGTAGTTTCAAATTTAGACATTTTCATCGGAAAGGAAAACCCGACCCCGAAGGATGTAACGAACTATTTCTGAGAAAGGTAGTTTGACAATTTTCTAATCAAAATATGCATGACAATTTACAATTTAAAGTGTAATGATTGAATCAAAAAAACATCTTTCTATTAACATATTGACTATGTGCGTTATCAATGCCAGGGGTGAGTTGTTAGTTTAGTTTGTATGAGATATGACTATATTTCGCTGTTAAACTGATAGAATGTTTGTCAAAATTAGTTGTTTCAAATGAATATGTTAATGGAAGGCAGTCAAAGTTTTCCGATTCGGTCAATAAATTCAAGTTTCTCTTGATATGAGTTCATCTCTTCTCAATTTAGGGATGCACATATTTTGCAAGACACTTTTCGATTAGGATTCCGTTCCAATGAAAAGACATCCTGAATTCCTCCTGATATTGATGATATTTGAGCAGAACTTGAATTTGTTGATTTCCTTATATTATAAGGTCATTTGAGTACTAAATTCATTTTGGAGAGTGGAAATAGCAACTAAAATAATAAATATTTGATTTCTTCGAGACGGAATTCGAATAAAATGAGCCTGGTTATCTTCAAAAAAGTCAATGTGCTCGTTTCGAATGAAGGAATGTTGTTTCTACTTCATTGCTTAACTACATTTCCTTACATTCTGTTAGAGCTATTTCTCTCGATGGAATATTTTAGTTCTGAACAGATACTCATACTCTTTGTATGAACTAGTTCTGTTTAATTTATGTAAGTATTTATTTGTGTAAAAATTTGTAAATTGGTTCCAAATTTGTACCGATTTCCATAACGTTAAATTTCCTCTACAATAGCTTTTGCGATGATTCACATGTCTCTTTCTCAAATCCCTTCGGGCACTCTTTCATTTTAAATGGAACATTTTCTGAGCTATTTTCCAAAGGGTAACATTTTGTTCAGAGTTCATATACGAGTATCTATAACATTTTCCAATCTCAAAATGTCTCTATTATTGTCTTCTTTATCAGTCATTCATCACACATCAACATCTTGCATCTTCTTTCCACTATAGAGTCAATTTCATTCAAAAAGTGATAATGGTCTATTTCGAAAAAAAACTAACATATTGATATGTTTTGGTAAGTGAAATGGAGAAAAATTTTACTTAACCATGAATTGTTATATTTTTAAAATAATATTCGGATGCAGAATTTGTCACATTCATCCATGCAATCAAACTAATGGCATCAGATTTTTTGCGGTAGTACCTACGCAAAATAGTTTTCAATTTTATAAATGTTCAAGTTTTGAGGAATAAATTTATTTGGCAGAATATTACCAATGCGATTTTATATCCTTCTATTCTTTACGGAAGAGTGTAAAATATCATTCCGTGCACATGTAGTATATGAGAACCTTTCAAATATAACAAGAGTTGTTGAGAATGTTAATAATTTTTGCTCCAAGGCAACTTCAAGCATCGAGAACTTTCTCAATCAAAATAGAACGAGCAATTTTCATATCGCATGTAACGTGAAATCCTGGTTCTCTTGTTCTATTACATGCAAGTTTGGATGAAAAATACATGACATTTCCCTTGAATGAGGGAAATTTCCGCTGATTCAAACCCAACTTCAGTATACATTCTACTTCATTTGGGAATTTATTTATTATCTACTGAAATATTGCTGATCACAAACAGTGTGTAATTTGAATTCCACGGAAATGTAGTTTCTCAGAGTTAGCCCATTCATTTTCTGATATTCTGCAAATGATTTGAAGAGAAAATATAATCGAAATCGAAGGAAAATATTGTAATATACTGGATACTAGCGAAACATGTTTCTGTCCCGTTTTTAATCATAACATATGCATCAAATACAAACACAGGTGAAACAGACCTGAACAAGGTTTTGAATGATCAAATAGATATTTCAAATTGATCCGTTCTCGAAAATGTCATTCATCTCTATCTCGGGCTCAGTCACGTCCCCATCCTCTAAATACATGTATCTATGGAATATTTCCGTTGTATGCAGTGATCTTTTTGAAGTTGGCGCTTTGTGGGGAAACAATAATTGATAATAGTAAATTCATTAGAGTGAAAATTGGGGTACTCTTTTATTTTAATGAATTTACACGTACCTATCTACGTTCGTTTGTATCTTCAATTTCCAAGAAACCTGAATAGATCTAGAAGATACTAGTCTCAGCATATTTCCCGTGATTCTTTTATTGAAGTAGAGTGTAATATACAAGGTGGGCTGAAGAGTATTCGGCCTGATGGGCAAGAAACCATACATTTTATTGGCAACACTCGATCTATTTCTCAACATAGTCTCCGTTTAGATTGATACACTTCGTCTAACTATTCTTGAATTTTTCGGTATTTCGGAATAATACGACTTCTGGAAGCCGTCAAAGTACACCTTCAGCGATGCCTACCTCATTCGACCTGAATCTCTCACCACCAACACATTTTTCCAGGTTTGGATAGATATTATTAATGGAGGATCCATCATAGCATCAATTTCACTTTAGAAACTGAGAAAGATAACAAAATAAATCCCTAGACCTTACCCTCAGGCACCATAATAATATCATTACTTTCAAAATTTATTAAAAACGTACATTCACAGATACAACTATTGTCAATTCATCTTTTAGTCCCCATAGTCGCAAATTAGCAGCATACAACTCTATGAAACATAGAGCCTTTTAACTTGCTCTTTGTCTTGAAGACTTGAATGAAGAATTGTACATAATCAATGTTGTAGCTATTAGCAATGGTTTTCAACCTCAAAATATAGTTGAATTAATTGGCAGAAAAAAGCAGATATTAACTTACTCAAGTATCTATCCTGTTATGAGAAATTCTGATTCTTGATCAAAATACGTTACCGTATGTGGAAGACTTTCATCGAAACATAATCTGAGCGTTAGCTTCAAAAATCAAAATAAATTGATGAAGATAAAACAAATAAGTTTAATAAATTAACCTGTGCAGATGTGTGAGATAACTTTTATATCGGGAGATATAATCATTATATAGAAATCACATATAAGGAACATTTCCTATCTTTCAGATTCATTATAAATACATGAACGATGTTACAACAAAATTTGGGGAAGACCGGGGCTGTTTGGGTACAGCGGCAGGTTGGTACACTTGCTACAATTCAGACTATCTTACATTGTGCGTAGATCCTTTAGAAATAGGTCCCATTAAAATGTACGTCAAATATATTTTCGTCCTAACGTACGTTCCGGTATCACTACAATCATAGTTTGAAAACTGATTCACATCAACTAAAGAGCGGGAATCCTTGCACTGAGAATTAATTTCAATTAACGTCGCAACAATGAAAAAAACACTAAGAATTGAAATTGCAACACATTAAAGTGTGAAATATATGAATAGTATCAGAAAACCACTTCTATAGTTGAAGACGCTACATCTCGATAACGAGGCTAAAACATCTGACAAAACAAAAATTCAATGTAAAACAGATGTGCCCAAAATTTCATGACTACGATAGTAGAGGTCTATGCGCTACCAAAATAACTGATTTATTCATCGGCTTCCTATATAAACACAATTCTACAATTCCAAGCAATATGAAGAAATACGTAGAAATTTGTAAGAAATTCAATGGTAGAAGCCATTACTTTGTGATAATTTATCATAATGTTATAATAAAACAAAACATGTTTGCTTTGTTTTTTATGACATATATTATAGAAGCAAATCATGATTATAGTTTTGACACTAGCGTGTCATCTTCAAAAACAATACATAAGTATCGTTTGAAGATAACACACTAGTGTAAAACTATAGTTACGATTTGTTTCTATAATATACGCGATAAAAAACAAGATAAAAGTGTTCCATATCATTACATCATATTTGTAAGAGTTCGTTCAAATTTGTACTGGGTTCCTCATAATAGACTACCCATTTTAATATTTGAATTACAATTTTTTTAGTTAACAAAACAAACTTTTTATTTTACTGAATTACAGTTGACAAAGGCTTTAAATATAATATCCCATTTAAACCCAATAATAAACACTTTGAAAACCTTACTGTTGAAACAGAAGTTGCACTCAAACAGTTAGAAACAAAAATTAAATATAATGCAAGCGATATATTGATAAATTCTACTAAATTAACTTCTAGCAAATTCGTAAATCCAGAAATTAAAATTGCTAAAATACTTAATGAAAAGACAATTAAAAATAATATCGTGTTCACTAAAGCCGACAAAGGTAATACAATAATTGCAATAGATAAACCTACATATTTAGAAAAAATTGATCAATTTTTAGATCCAACAAAATTTATAGAACTAAAATCAGACCCTACAATGAAATTCCAGGCAAATATTAAAAATTCTCTCAAAAATATCCAATATATTTTGACTGAATATGAGAAGCCTCGTTTAATGAACATGAATCCTCAACCACCTTCTCTTTATGGTTTATTAAAAATTCACAAAGACGATACTCCCATAAGACCCGTCTGTTCATATATCAATGCACCCTGTCAAAAAATAGCGAAAAAGTTAGTCAACATAATATCAACATATACAAACTTTAAACCTAAATACAGTATAAAAAACTCTTTCCAGTTAATAGAAAAAATAAAAGATGTAGAACTAAAGACAAATATCAAACTTGTATCTTTTGATGTCAAGAACCTTTTTCCAAGTATTCCCACACAATTGACCATCACTCTAATTGAAGATCTTTTAATCCGCAATAATACTTTACCGGCAATAACACAGGAAATATTAAGTTTAATCTCACTTTGCATAGACCAAAATTATTTCACAATTAACGATAAATATTACAAACAGAACACCGGACTCCCCATGGGTTCGCCATTATCTCCGTTGCTAGCAGAAATATTTATGAATTACTTGGAAACTAAGATTTTAAATTCCAATTTTCAGCACATGTTTGTATATTGGTATCGCTATGTTGACGACGTAATCGCTTGCTATACAGGCAGTAACCGTCAAATAAATTCTTTTCTCACCTATATCAACAACTTACACCCAAATATAGAATTCACATTAGAGATGGAAAACAACAAGTCCTTAAACTTTTTAGATCTGACAATTTCACACACAAATAATTACTTTTCTTTCGCTATTTATCACAAGCCCACCCACACAGATACCACAATACACAACACTTCTTTACATCCACAATCACATAAGCTAGCAGCATATAATTGTATGATACATAGATTAATTAATGTCCCATTAAGTAAAGATAATTTCCATTTAGAATTAAACAGAATCGTAGATATTGCCAAAAATAACGGTTATAATGTCAAGATAATTAATAAAATACTCCAAAATAAACTCAATAAAAAAGCCTTAAGCATAATTTATCCGCAAATTAATAATAATACAAAATCAAATTTCACATGTCTAACATATTTACGTAAACATTCACTAAAAATATCTCAATTCCTTGAAAAACAGAATAAAAACGTCGCCTTTAAAACAACAAATAACCTATGCTCGTATATTAATAACTCGAAATCTAAAAAAGATAACTTAAAGAAATCTGGAGTTTACAGACTGAGATGTGATGACTGTAGTGCTTTGTACATAGGACAAACTGGACGCAGTTTCAGCGTAAGGTTCAGTGAACATTTGAGAAGTTACAGGCTCAAAAAAGAAGACTCTAATTACGCAAATCACCTGTTAGAACATAACCACAATTTCACCCTTAATCCTGATATTCTACATATTCAGGAAAAAGGACATAAACTTAATATATTAGAATCCATAGAAATTTTGAAACACGCAAAAAACAATAATAATGTAATATTAAATGATCAAATCGACACATATAATTCACCGCTTGTTAACAATTTTGTAAACACACTCCCACCATTATCCACCCCCATCCCTCAATTTGCACCACATTCTGATCCCTGATATTTAAGGACATACTTTTAGATTTAGCTTTAGTTGATAACTCCTCGCTTTGATAATGCCACAGTGTGGTGAAACAATTTGTCAGCATTTTTAAATTAAATGTTAAAAGTTTTGTGTAAAATTTGAGTTTTATTCTCCAACTTCTGAAGTACAGTTGACTCTTTGGGATTTATGATAACTTATAAATATATGGCTAATTTAATTCTAACTTTTAAAAATCACGTCTTCTAAATGACCCCCACCAACTTCAACACATTTTTCAATATTAGATAAAAAGTGGTTCATTACACGGCGTAGCAAACCTTCGTCTATTCCTTCAACTTCTTCACGAATTTTGACTTTCAGCTCCTCGATTGCACCTGGACGACTCGCAAACACTTTGGCTTTCAAATATCCCCACAGGAAAAAATCGGGTGCAGTTAAGTCGTGGGTCCTCGAAGGCCAAGGCAAATCTCCGAATCGAGAAATGTGTCGGCCATTAAACATTTCTCGCAGGACCCTCATTGAGTTTCTAGCGGTATGAGCTGTTGCCCCATCTTGTTGGAATAGTAAGGCATTGTTTAGTAATCCTCATCTATTTAATTCTGGAATGAGAAATGCCTCTAGCATATTAACGTGGCGCTCGGATGTTACTGTTACAGCGCGGTTATTTTGATCCTCAAAAAAAGAAGGGCCAATAATACCAAAAGATCCCACTCCACACCACACAATAACTTTTGGATTATGGAGGTTCTGTGTGAAGATTTCACGAGGATTTTCATTTGACCAGTATCGAAAATTCTGTTTATTGACCATGCCGTTCAAATAAAAATTTGCTTCGTCGGTCATTAGGAGACTGTGGATTGCTCCTTGATGTAAATCCAAAAATTCTTGACAAAATGCTAACCTTGCTTCTTTATCTTGATTGCTGAGGTGCTGTGCCATTTGGTATTTATAGGGATGAGATTTTAAATCCCTTTGAAAAATTCGATCTAAGCTTCCCTTCGATATTCCTAGGATGAGGGTTTGTCGATTAGCAGACCTTTTAGGACTTCTGGTGTACGAACTGTTCTTCGACGTCCAGGCTTCTTCAAATTTTGTACAGAACCATTTTCACGCCAATGACGAACCCATAACTTAACAGTTTTACGATTTGGCGCGTGACCCCTATTGTTCTTATTAAACTGACGCCGGAATGCACGCCTAACTTCTTCTATCGAATTGCTTCTTAGGTAATTTTTCTACACAAAACAAACGTTGTTGGACTGAGTAATCTATGAAAGTTCAAACGGATGTTGAAATAATGTCTCAATGCAAAAAAATTAAATAATTATTGATGAAAACTAACAAACTTCTCGTAGAAAAATGGCGTTCCACGAAATTATTAATTTAAAATTTATTTGTGACAGGCGCCTACTTGATTATTAATTTACTTAAATCCCAAAGACTACAGAAGATAATGTCACAGAGAACAACCTATTTAGTTATCTCGTAGGGAATTTATTAATAATATAAAATGGGTAGTCTATTATGGGGAACACAGTAGTTATATTTTGATTTGGATAACACGTTTTTATGGAATGTTCTATGAAGTATATGATCAGAATATATTCGAAATGATTCAAAATGGAAAGTTCAACTTGTTTCACACAGCCTACTCCCGTTCCATCAGATTTTTAGCAGTGATTGATTCCGCAACGCCACTGTCAGCTGTTATAACATCAACAAACCAATCGTGGAAAATGCGTTTGTATAAGCAACAATTGAAAATTAAATGGGATCCGATTCTGCATAGTGCACAGCTGTAATTGCCACCTGTTCAGGAAACAACAATCGAGAATTTAATTAAAACGAATTTCGCTCTACATCTGAACATTTGAATTAATTGTTATTTATCAGTTATTCTCTTGCATGAGAATCGCGTGTGATTTGATTAATTTAAGTTTCTCGTACAAAATTAATTCAAGTCAATTAGAAAATTGATGGAAATATTAATCAGACAAATGTCCATGGCTGCTATTTCGAAAATGTATACGAGATCTATCGAACAAAATAATTTTTTTTGTCTTTCGTCTCTTGATGTGAAATTCAGTGCATACACTTCTGATCTACCTCCTAGAGTGAATTGTGAATGGTGTCGTTATTCTCTGGGCATATATGCTGGCTGAACTATTGATAGTATTGTTCTCTCATTCATGTTTTGAACATGCAGGCTATTTTGCTTACATGAAATGACATTTAAAATGGGTACAATCAATATTAAAAGTTGAGTTACTAGACCTTCACAAAAATAGAATGATAAAAACAACTGAACCTGATGAATTGAGACTTAAAACTATTGAGAAACGAAAAAACTGCAGAATCTTTTATGATCAACTTACTCACATCAGAATTCAGAGAAATATAAACTGCTTGTCTTCCGGATGAATTACTTGTTACAATAGCACGACTCGATGTTGACTGGGAGTTCAGTTCAATTCAAACCTCAAGCCTGTTCTGAAGATGTCACCTGTAATGGTTGGCGAAACGTCCGCATCAAGTCGTGCAATTGTGATGCGGAAGTCTACTATTCAAAGATCAGAGTAATTGATGAAGTATACAGAGATTATTATTGATTATTTCATCTTTCGGTCACACCGGAAGTAATTCTTTGGTGTTCGTAAAAGATCTAATGAGCCAGCGATGTAATATTGATATTGACGATATGGACGAGAACCAAATAGAACATATCAGACGAAAAATCAAACAGACTTCAAGAAAAGCTGAACTAAGGATTAGAAGAATTTAGCAACTTGAATAGCAAAGTTCATTACTACATGCTCAGCATCCATCTACTGAGTACTCATCAAATAGTTTCAAATTACCTTGAGGAATAAGCAACGTACTACAAAAGTATTCAAGAACTTCACGTACATCGTGAAGATTTATACGAATTCAGGTCCCTAGAACACACTGAAGAAATTGTGAACGGGATTAGCAAAAAAGCATCAAACATCATATCCAAGTCCTCGTACATCTTCAACCCACGACTACAGCTACACGTATAGTACGAATACTTTGCAACAGTAGAAATAACTGACTTCATGTTGATCAAAGCATCCCCAACCAATACTTTTTGATATTGAATAACATTACGACTGATCTTTGGAAACAACGAACAATTTATTAGCTGTTGAATTCAATATACAACGACAATGAAATAACAGAGAGAAAATATAGTAACTAATGATCTAGTCCACGGAAAAAGGCTAATCTTCAAAATTCAGATAGGGTGTCACTTTTGTTTGTTCAAAAGGTAGAGAAGTACTAGTAGGTATACAGGGTGTAAATAAATGACTGCGAAAAAATGCAGGGGGTGATTCCATGTTGGAAAATAAGGTGGGTCTTTCATATGAAATTATATTATAAGATAAGCAATCTCTACTCATAGTAAGCTATGTTTTGAGCGATGAAAAATTATTTTTTATTCATAATTAGTGAAGATTTTGAAAAGGTAGTGTGGTTGTTTCTCTTCCCAACTTCTACGCCATAGAAATAGTACGGTTTTGTGATGCCCATTTGAACCGCCAATGTTTTCTACACAAAAAAGGTACTCTTGGTTATAAGCTGTAAAGTTAACCGTTTTCGAGAAAATCAACTTTTATGTTGAAAAACATGGTCAATTCTTTGAAATAAAATTTATTTCTTACCAATTAAACGGAATTTCTTTACACAAGTAACAAAAGTTGGAGAGAAAAACAACCACTACCCCTTCAAAATCTTTACCAATAATGAATAAAAAGAAATTTTCATCACACAAACCATAGCTTACTATGAGTAGAGATTGCTCACAAAAGCTATTTCCTGTACGATGAACGTTTCCAGAGATATTTTCAAAAAACTAAATTTTTTTTTCAATTTCAACACCCCCCTGTATCTTGAAAAGGAAGTGATTTAGAGAAATATTTTATATGAAAGACTCACTTTATTTTTCAACAAAGAATCCCCTCTGAATTTTTCTGCAGTTATTTATTCACACCCTGTATAGTCAAATAACAAAACTGCAACAAAACAAAAAAACTGTAACAAAACAAAACTGGTTGGGATTATTTAATGGATTGAGTGAAATCTAGAATATTATGAAATTGTATGGAATTGATTTTATTACCTTTGTCGATAACTTTCAAAATTTGAATTAGTATGAAAGGAGTAGATTTCATTTGCACAAGGTGACTAATTATTATGCCATCGACATTAAGAACAAGAAACTATAATAAGATTCTTGACCCAGTATGAATTATATATAAAAATTCTCGGGAAATAGGTCACAATAACACTTTGTTTTAACTATTCGTCTTTACGTACGTTTCGGTCTCACGACCATCATCAGAAGACTCACTATGTCTAAAAAGGGGGTTTATTAAAACTAATTATAAAACAAGCGTCCTAATCGCACAATTTAACTTCAATTAAAAGAGCCCACGCCGTCGAAACGAACAGAACCACGAATAATCGAAATTGTATCGTCAGAATTAATGTATAAAAAATTATTTTTTGTAGTAAGAATCCGCTATTCAGTAATATTATTAAAATATATGAGTGCATATTGATTGGTATTCTCACAACAAATGAGAAGAACGAAGTTATTTGTCAAGTATCTACTTTCGAAACCAGATGTGTAGGATTTATGACATGGCACTTGAGAAAGGTTTCAGACCTGTACTGGGAAATAACATTACGAATTCTTCCTAAAAACATTTTCTACACTTATAAAGACGTATGTAAGAATTTGCAAGAGATTATTTAATCAAATTAGTATAAATATGACTTAGATTTTGTGTGTCTACCCTATGATTTACAGATTTGGGGTCCCGTTTTATGTGAATCATCTCCAGGATAGATCTTTTATAATAATTGGTTTCCTTAGTTAAGATATTAACATTTTTGTAATCAAATTGATGGTTATAATCAAAGCAATGCTTAGCAAGGGCGGTGGAATTTTCTAAGTTGTTATTTCTTGTGCTATATTTATGGCCGTACATTCTTTTTTGTAAATATTGTTTAGAGATTCCAGTATAGGTTCCATCACAATCTAAACAATTCAATTTATACACTGTGTGGGTTTGTTTATCTTTGGGTATTAACGGTTTTAGATTTGAGAAATATCTAAAACCGTTAATACCCAAAGATAAACAAACCCACACAGTGTATAAATTGAATTGTTTAGATTGTGATGGAACCTATACTGGAATCTCTAAACAATATTTACAAAAAAGAATGTACGGCCATAAATATAGCACAAGAAATAACAACTTAGAAAATTCCACCGCCCTTGCTAAGCATTGCTTTGATTATAACCATCAATTTGATTACAAAAATGTTAATATCTTAACTAAGGAAACCAATTATTATAAAAGATCTATCCTGGAGATGATTCACATAAAACGGGACCCCAAATCTGTAAATCATAGGGTAGACACACAAAATCTAAGTCATATTTATACTAATTTGATTAAATAATCTCTTGCAAATTCTTACATACGTCTTTATAAGTGTAGAAAATGTTTTTAGGAAGAATTCGTAATGTTATTTCCCAGTACAGGTCTGAAACCTTTCTTAAGTGCCATGTCATAAATCCTACACATCTGGTTTCGAAAGTAGATACTTGACAAATAACTTCGTTCTTCTCATTTGTTGTGAGAATATCAATCAATATGCACTCATATATTTTAATAATATTACTGAATAGCGGATTCTTACTACAAAAAATAATTTTTTATACATTAATTCTGACGATACAATTTCGATTATTCGTGGTTCTGTTCGTTTCGACGGCGTGGGCTCTTTTAATTGAAGTTAAATTGTGCGATTTGGACGCTTGTTTTATAATTAGTTTTAATAAACCCCCTTTTTAGACATAGTGAGTCTTCTGATGATGGTCGTGAGACCGAAACGTACGTAAAGACGAATAGTTAAAACAAAGTGTTATTGTGACCTATTTCCCGAGAATTTTTATATATAGAACAAGAAACTTGAAAAATACCAACTGGACATGGTCGACCTCATCGGCCTATACAAAAGAATTTTCAAATGGTTGACATAGAGTCGGGGGCTATACTATTGATATTCATTCATAACCCTAAACAGATCTAATCTCTACGAATGAAGTTTGCTTTGGGAAAAAACTACGCTTCTGAGAAGGAGAGTATATTTCCAATTACATTATCCACTAATAATTAACTTTTAGGAATTGAGAAATAATATTCTTAACTTAAACAAAATAACTATAATAAGTTAGATTTTCAATAGTTTAATAAATAAACGTGCCTATAGTTTCGCTAACATAGTAGCTTCTTTAAACAAATATTACAAAGTACTAACTTTCTGCAAAATACAAAATATTCACCTAATTTGTAACCCTAATGATAATTTTAGGATGGATGGTCATTCGAAATGTACCTAATTGGGTCTAACTCATTGAGATTACACGATAAACTGGTGGCAAAAGGAAAATCTGATCATACAAAATTAACAAAAGATATTTATAAAGTAAGCATTGATCGATATTTATTAAATTTGTAAGGATTCCAAGAAATTTAATTCATTAATTCCACTCTGCATGTGTGAAATCTTGAAATTATGATTAAAGTTATGGTTTTCTATAATCAAATGTTCCGCAAAGACTGAATCCTATTTATTATTGATGAAACTATGCTTATGTTGTTAATTTTTTTGAGGTATTTCCCGTCTGACCAATGTATATCATAGAACAAGTACATGTCAGCTTGTAAGCTCCTCATTTGTCAACATCGGATAATTTATCTTAATTTTTTTCGATAAACTTACATTATTCTGCATTTTATACGCTACTTGAATATTTTAGTCATCATCATCATCACTAAAAAATTTTGAGATTTTAGTAGTAGGTGGCTCCATATATGTAATACTAACAAAAGAATAGTTGTTTTATTGTTAGAACCACTGAGTTGACAGCTAACTTGTATCGCTTTTTAGTTAGAATCTGATCTATTAGTCCGGAAGAGTGACCTTCATTTATCGCAGTTTGTTTAATGAGTCTTTATGAAACTTATTGTTTTGCACCGGTAGGTACGTTGAAAAGTATGTGTATGAAACTATTGTAGGCTGCTATTTTATGGATGGTGATTTGAAGTATGTGAATTGTCAAGTCGCTATAGGTAGGTTTACGAAATAGTGAAAATACAAAACTGATCGAAGAACCGTAGTTTTATTAATAATGAATCGGATTCAACCTTTGCGGAACATTTAATTATAGAAAACCATAACTTTAATGATAATGTCAAGATTTCACACATTCAGAATAAAAGAAATAAATCGAATTTACTGGAATCCCTATAAATAAATATATACAAGAGATGCGATGTCCTATTGAATGATCAATAAATAATTAATAGTTTCTCCCTTGTTAAATTTCTATGATCAAATTTTCCGTCTGCTACCAGTTTATCGTTTAATCTCAAAATTAGGTAAAATTACGATATCCATCTTTCCTAACAGTATCATTAAAGTTATATATTAGGTAGCTCGTTTGTAGTAAGTTAGTACTGTGTAACATTTGTTAGGAAAAGATGTGTTAGCGAAACTATAGTCACATTTATTTATTAAACTAGTGAAAACTTTATCGGGTCCTATAGACCCATATGTCAGGAAACTTATTAATTTAATTTTCGCTTCATATATTTCTCGATTAACATGATCTACATATTCCGAGAAACTCCGAAAAAACGATGGTAAATATTATTCCGAACAATAATTATTTATTTGTTGATTTATCAGTAGAAACTGATGAGGCTTTTGAGAAGGAGAATATATTTCCAATTACATTATCCACTAATAATTAACTTTTAGGAATTGAGAAATATTATAATTAACTTAAATAAAATAACTATTATAAGTTAGATTTTCGATAATTTAATAAATAAACGTGTCTATAGTTTCGCTAACATAGTAGCTCCTTTAAACAAATATTAAAAAGTACCAATTTTCTGCAAAATACAAAATATTCACCTAATTTGTAATACTAATGATAATTTTAGGATGGATGGTTATTGGAAATTTACCTAATTGGGTCTAACCTATTGAGGGATTGAACGATAAACTGTTGGCAAACGGAAAATATGATTATACAAAATTAACAAGAGATAATTATTAAATATGCATTGATCGTTCATTAGTATATGAACCTTATATTTATTAATTAGTAAGGATTCCAGCAAATTTAATTCATTAATTCCATTCTGCATGTGTGAAATCTTAGAATTATCATTGAAGTTATCTACATATTCCGAGAAACTACGAAAAAACGATGGTAAATATTATTCCGAACAATAATTATTTATTTGTTGATTTATCAGTAGAAACTGACACATAGAATATGAATATCCAAAATAAAAAGTCACATCGTGAATTGATATTGACAGACATTCGAAATATATCATAATGATTACAGATATGTTTTGAAGAACTATCTGATTTCATATAGGAATATGGGAATTATCAAAGCATTGAAGCTTAATATGAAATTCAAAGGCAAAAAGAGTATTTTGACCACTATATATCGCTTGCCTTCGATATGCCCTGAATAATTCAATAACAATTTACAAGTATATCTTTCTAATTCGAAGTTCAAACGAAAACACTCAATCCATTGTTGGATATATCAATGTCGATCTAAAATATGACGATGAGTACTGTCGTAACTATCAGGACATCATGAGGGAATACGGATTTTACTCCTTGATTAATTCTTACACCAGAATACAAAAATCATCAAGAACTTCCATGGATCACTTATTTATAAAAACCTCTCATGAAAATGAAATCGAATCATATGGTGAAGAACGATACCACAGACCATTACCCATTAATTGCCAGCTTTAACGTACACATTCCGAATGAATCTGAAATAGAACAAACCATAACCAAATTTAATGAAACCATATCCCAAAACATGATGAGAGAAACCTGGGAAAACGAAAAAAATCAAGAAGAGATAAAGGACTAGCAAAATCAAGCAAAGTAAAACAAAAACTCTTTCGAAAATATCAGGAAAACCCCGGAAACCAACAAAACAAACAAAAAACGTCAAAAATAATGAAACAAATTCACGAACAAAAAATCTGAAAACTACCATTAAAGAAATTCAAATTGACGATGAAATATCTCAGAAACCAAATGACCACTTCTCAAAAATTGGAAAAAAAAGTCTGTTAGATCGAGGAGCCCAAAAACGCGTACCTTTGCGCAACTCCATCTACTTCCTCTCAAATAATGTACATGAAACAAAAGATGTATTCATGAATTGAAGTATCATCCATCCGGGATTAGACGGAATAACATAGAATAACGTTGAATCAATCACTGAGTATATACTGGAACCATAAAATATATCATGAATAAAATTTTCGAAACCGGTATTATTCTCTGAAAATAGGTCTAATAAAATTGCTTTCCATGAAGGAAAACGAGGAAATAATCGAAAAATACAGACCCATCAATCTCATTCCTACTTTAGCCAAAACAGTGGAGAAAGTGATAAAGAATCGAATAAACTCATTTATCAACAAAAATAAAATAGTATCGGATAGGCAATTCGGTTTTAGGAAAGGAATTTCAACAAAACACGCAGTAGTTGATATCACAAACATACTTCATGACGACTTAAACAACAGTAAAGCTACAATATGGATAATTTTATACTTGACCAAGGTCTTTGACATAGTAGCACAAAAAGGTTCTTCTTGTTCTAGAAGACCTTGGATTCAGAGGTTCGACACTTCATCTAATGGAATTCTATTTGAAACAAAGAATACAATATGTTTGAATTGACATACCATCAGCGAGCCCAAAACATCGCATTTTGGCACTCCGCGAAGCACAGTGCTCGGTCCAATACTTTTCATAACTTATATAAATAGGTTGCTTCAAACTAATTCATTGGGCTACATTACATCTTTCGCAGTCGTCACAGCTCTATAATACACCCACAATTCTAGAAGGAATGTTAAAATAGTGGCGGAAAAAATTCGGAAAATCTCAATGAGTGGCTTATTGGAATGAGTCTCACTATCAACTTTGAAAAAATTAAATATACAGCATTCGGCTACGACTCCAGAAATTCTCCGGAGTTCTTTTATTCGAACCTAACTTATTCTGGAAACACAATGGAAATTCAAGAAGTTGATCACATACGTTACCCAGGACGAAATAGACCGATTATTGAAATGGGAAGTAGATATTCAACAATTAGTCAAAAGTATTGAATCACTAATCTATAAAAAACCCTAAGATATATTGAATATAACTCACGAAAGAATGATCTACTCACCAACCCAACCACTTACGCCATTTAAGGAGCCTAGAAGCCAACCAAAAAATAATTTTGAAAATAATGTTAAATAAAAACAGAACATACACAACTAACCTTCTCAATAAAGAATCTGGAATATAAAAGCCCAGACATCTTTATATCTATACGGTCATACTGATGCATCACAAAATGAAAAATTCTCTTACAAAAATTTCTCATAGTTATGAAACCCGCTACAAAAAACATCATATTACTAATACGCAGTCAACTCACAAAAGATTGGGACAAAGATCTTCCTCTTACATAGCTACTTACACATATTGTCTCCTACCTAATAACATAAAGGAATGTAAATATGAATACAAACTTGGAAAAGATGTTAAAAATGGCTAAATTTTTCCCAAATTACTTATACTATAGAAAGTCAGTTAGATTCAATTTGAGTAAACTCCTGAATATACACTTATATGGACTCGCAAATTGAAGTGTTCATGATGACATATTCCTATCACACATATCCTGACATATTATCCAAAATATCCAAATTATGTATTATATTAATTATGTATTATATTAATTATAATGCATTCAAAATATCTATTTCAGTGAACTATGGAATTATTCCACCCACGAATCAGCAAAGATTCCAGTAGGATGGTTTTATTTCCTGTACTTATGGATGTATTGATATATTTACTATCTCTGGAAATGAATTATTATTATTCTTATTATATGAGTAGGTATGCTGAAGCAGTATGAGCCTAGTTTCCTGAAATTAATCATTCAAATATAAGGCTACATACGTTATGCAGTTCGACAAATATAAATGAGGAATGAGTATTGTTACTATTTGATTCACTTTGCAAAATGCTATTTCTTATAAAGGTTGTGTAGTGGATTGAATATTTAATTTCGGGCGTTTATGCACTGAAGTTTCACTTCGTTGAATAAGTATGTATTTTGCATAGAACTAGATTGAAATTAATTATTTTTTGTTGAAGATTTTCAACATTGATAACTAGGAACAAACAAAAGTCAAATGTGCACATAAAACAAGAGAGTTGATGGAAGTTTCGTGTTTGAAAAAGCAAAGCATGTTGCTCTGCTTCATAATTTCTTATTATAGAGAAAATATGGCTACGCATTTCAATATCCGTCAAGGTCAGGTAGGTACTCACCATAGAAGTAGCTGTTTGAGGATTATTCTCAGTTTCTATGCTAAGACATTGGGTCTGTAACTATCCACGTGTAGCTTTTGTAAAATGATCCAGGCAGCATATTTTCACAATTTAGCGTAATCATATCAGATTAACAGAACATTATGTTGAGTTCAGTATATTCAACATGAATCCACCCGTTCATGTTACATTTCAGCAAGTTATAGTGGTGAGATAGCAATGTAATCAATATAGCACCACAGCGTTTAATTCATCCAAACCAATACTGTAGCCTGTCATGAATTATCACAGTTCATAGCTCATTAGTTAATTGGACGTGATATTATTAGGTAATTAGCGTTAATTCCGATTGGATTTATAACACGCTGCAGAATGAAACTACTAATGACTGGTACATCATTATTATTTTTGAGGGATGTTGTTGACTGAATACTAGCAAAATATAAAAATAGTTGGTTAAATTTATAAAATTTCATGTTATAGGTAAAAAATATCCCATTATCCAGGATCTACCTGTTGAGGTTGTACGGTTTTGAAGAAACATTTCGTGTCTCTAAAGATCACAACTAGCTTATAACTGAAAACAAAATTATCTTTGTTTACAAAGTTACCTAATTCAATAAATTAACAGAGAATAATACTTGAAATGAGTAGTGGAACAAATCAGAACTCTAATGATTAAAATTGGGGTTCAATTTTATTGAAGAGAAGCACATTTTGAATCTAAATTTCGAGTTGAGGAAGTTAATGTGTAGTTGAAAACAATAATTTTGGACAGAGATCACCAACAGCTGATCATGAAAATTTGGTTCTCTCTATCAGGAATTCTTCATGCCAGGATAAAACAAGATATAGGAGGGAGACGTCAAGATCGTTTAATCCCTGAAATATAGACAATGCGAGCAGTATCTTGCCCTCAAGTTCGAGAGACAAATAGCTGAATCAACAGGAAAAATCAAAATAGTCTCACAACTGATTATGTTTCCTACCCTAAATGTGCATTCAAGATTAGAAAAAGTAACTGAAGTCTTGAAGAGAATAAATGAATTACAAGAAATGTGATAAGCAGAAACCAACAATTTATTAAATCACAATGTTTAAATCTGAAAGAGAATAATTAGTTATAAGCTCACTGGTTATAGTTATACTGGAATAAGAGTTATGAAACACGGAATAGAGTTATAGTCGATTCTGAATGATTAACATGTTCAAGTAATATCAGAAAGTTCTCTCCCATAAAGCAGTAACTGAAAAAGTTGACTTTATTTATGTTCAACTGGATCAGTTAATTGTCACTCATACCACCAATACTTAAGCATAATAAAATGACGCTACTGTATCAAATTTATTATGACGAATGGGGTTACGGAAAACCACGAGACGACGTGGTTCATTTGTTAGATTAAACAAGCCGTAATGAAACGATATGAATAATTTTGATAGTTAACCTGACAAATTTATTACTCCATTTAGTGACGATAAAAAGGAATATAATGTTGGGTTCAATTACATGCAACCAAATACAAGAAAAAATGAACTTGGTATGTGTCAAAGATAAGTTCGATAAACGAAAATTTGAAAATTTAAATAGTGAATACCACATTGATATTATGTAATTAGAATAATCAAGATTGTAACCTCCTTCGCTTGAATGGTTAATTACAAGTGGGGAGGTTGTCACTTACTGTCCTCTTATGACAGTAACTGACCTGCTCGGGTTTCTTGAGGGTCCAGGTTCCCTTTTTATATAGGTTTTAAAATTGCTGTTTCTCTTTCGTGTGGATTGCCAAATAAAACAGATATTTCTTGCTTAACCAAGTTTATTAATTATCTCTATTTACATTTACACCAGCTATGTACAATCTATTTACAAAATGTTGCTAGGAACAGGCCGTTTTAATGTGTTCGTTTTCCGTGTATAAAATAACGCGCTAATTAGTTTCCTATCGTCGAGAGTCTCCACCATCTGCGTGAGATGGTAGACAAGTTTTTGTCCCTAGGTCTAGAAATGAAATGAATCGCGACAATCTAAATATTCAGTACACTGTTAACTTCGACGGAGCGTGGGTTGTGTATTCGCTCTGACCTGTATTTCAGACGTAATTTCTTACGGAACGGGATATAACGGACTAGGTTGATTTGTCAGCTATCGGCTATGACTGACTTAATAATTTCACACGTCGGTCTCGGAGAGAATCACAACGTAGCCCCTGAAATCAATTCGCAGAAGCTGGATCGTATTCGTCCAAGCGATAAGGATTGATTTTTCCAGCAGTTTCGGCTGTGACTTTATTAACAATTCTACAAATCGGTCTCGGACAATATCCTAACTTAGTCTCTAGAAAAACAATTCGCAGAAGCTGAATCGTATTCGTCCAAGCTATCGGGATTGTTTTGTAGACTATTGAATTTATAAACAAAGTTCGAATTTGAAATCGGACTTATATACTGGAATGTTAATTCTCTAGAAAAACAATTCGCAGGAGCTGGATCGTATTCGTCCAAGCTATAAGGATTGACTTTTCCAGCGGTTTCGGCTGTGTGTTTATTCACAATTCTACAAATCGGTCTCGGACAATATCCTAACTTAGTCTCTAGAAAAACAATTCGCAGAAGCTGAATCGTATTCGTCCAAGCTATCGGGATTGTTTTGTAGACTATTGAATTTATAAACAAAGTTCGAATTTAAAATTGGACTTATATACTGGAATGTTAATTCAATGACTTGAATGGATTTTAAACGGCAATTAATACTCACTCTCTATTTCTCGGATTTGCACAATAGCAACGGCTTCGGGTTGTTTAGATTACGGCAGGTCAATCTCGGTGCTGGTCTCGCGAGTCAGTCCCCTTTCGCTATGAAATGGGCTGGCTTTTATACAGATCGCGGCGTGTGACGTAACGTGAACAGGTGACCGGCTGGCGAATTCTGTTCACCAGTTTTTATACATAGATGTGCACGAAGTTTGATCCCTTAACTTTGCCTATGTAATTCGATTCTACTGAGATATTCAAATTTATTTGTAAGTAATGAAGAATGCTTCATTACACACCCCCTTTCTTTCTTAGAAAATTTTCTCCCGAAAATTTTCGAACGTACGATACGTTTCGTACGTCGGCTTGACCTCACAGTCCCACGGTATTTTCACGCGTGCCACAAGCCGGCCGGTTGGATCATACACCCTATAGTCATGCATTTTACGTTAACGTTTCTTAAAATATGGTTTCTTACTATCTACACTTAATCTATTTATACCACTAACGGTGTCTCTGTCACTATATTTCAGGGGGTTATTTACACAAGGGGTTGATAGTTTCTTTGGTAAAGACGGTTGCTGCTGGGGTAGATCGGGAGTAGGCGGTGTCAAATTGGGGATCGGCGGATAGTACAGCTGAAGTTCTGGACTTGACTCCGGACTGGAACCAAATAGATCGTGCAGCCTCTTTCCCAGTCGGATGGCAGCCTCGGCGTCTTTCCCGGGAGTTCTAATTTCCGGAACTGAAGTCATATTTACTCCTGGGGAAAGAAAATTACATTAGTTAACAGTTAATTTTTTTCAAGTCCTTTACATGGACTCGAACGGGTTTACGACTAGTTCCATTTTCCAGCTCGACCACTACCGGTGAAATGATTTTCTTCACTTTAAACGGGCCTGCGAACTTCGGGGCCAGTTTAGCGGCGAAACCTTGAGCTGCCGAGGATAGCGGGTGTTCTTTGCACATGACCTCCTCCCCTACTTTAGGTGCCCAATCGCGCCGTCTCAGATTATAGTGTCGACTCTGGATGGTGAAGGCTTTATTCAACTGTAATTTGACGAAGTTGACGGCGTCTCTCAATTTTCCTAACTGTTCCTCATGTCTAGTAGGATCGGGGTTTCCATCATCATCGTCGCTACTTGGTCCCTGAACTTCCCGGAACAAAGTCTTCGGGTGGTCCACTTCTCGACCATGGTTTAAATATGCGAAAGTAAATCCAGTTGAGTCATGTCGGGCCGTATTGATGGCAAATATTAATTCCGGCAAATATGCGTCCCATGTACGGTGATCGTACATAAAATAACGCGCTAATTAGTTTCCTATCGTCGAGAGTCTCCACCATCTGCGTGAGATGGTAGACAAGTTTTTGTCCCTAGGTCTAGAAATGAAATGAATCGCGACAATCTAAATATTCAGTACACTGTTAACTTCGACGGAGCGTGGGTTGTGTATTCGCTCTGACCTGTATTTCAGACGTAATTTCTTACGGAACGGGATATAACGGACTAGGTTGATTTGTCAGCTATCGGCTATGACTGACTTAATAATTTCACACGTCGGTCTCGGAGAGAATCACAACGTAGCCCCTGAAATCAATTCGCAGAAGCTGGATCGTATTCGTCCAAGCGATAAGGATTGATTTTTCCAGCAGTTTCGGCTGTGACTTTATTAACAATTCTACAAATCGGTCTCGGACAATATCCTAACTTAGTCTCTAGAAAAACAATTCGCAGAAGCTGAATCGTATTCGTCCAAGCTATCGGGATTGTTTTGTAGACTATTGAATTTATAAACAAAGTTCGAATTTGAAATCGGACTTATATACTGGAATGTTAATTCTCTAGAAAAACAATTCGCAGGAGCTGGATCGTATTCGTCCAAGCTATAAGGATTGACTTTTCCAGCGGTTTCGGCTGTGTGTTTATTCACAATTCTACAAATCGGTCTCGGACAATATCCTAACTTAGTCTCTAGAAAAACAATTCGCAGAAGCTGAATCGTATTCGTCCAAGCTATCGGGATTGTTTTGTAGACTATTGAATTTATAAACAAAGTTCGAATTTAAAATTGGACTTATATACTGGAATGTTAATTCAATGACTTGAATGGATTTTAAACGGCAATTAATACTCACTCTCTATTTCTCGGATTTGCACAATAGCAACGGCTTCGGGTTGTTTAGATTACGGCAGGTCAATCTCGGTGCTGGTCTCGCAAGTCAGTCCCCTTTCGCTATGAAATGGGCTGGCTTTTATACAGATCGCGGCGTGTGACGTAACGTGAACAGGTGACCGGCTGGCGAATTCTGTTCACCAGTTTTTATACATAGATGTGCACGAAGTTTGATCCCTTAACTTTGCCTATGTAATTCGATTCTACTGAGATATTCAAATTTATTTGTAAGTAATGAAGAATGCTTCATTACACACCCCCTTTCTTTCTTAGAAAATTTTCTCCCGAAAATTTTCGAACGTACGATACGTTTCGTACGTCGGCTTGACCTCACAGTCCCACGGTATTTTCACGCGTGCCACAAGCCGGCCGGTTGGATCATACACCCTATAGTCATGCATTTTACGTTAACGTTTCTTAAAATATGGTTTCTTACTATCTACACTTAATCTATTTATACCACTAACGGTGTCTCTGTCACTATATTTCAGGGGGTTATTTACACAAGGGGTTGATAGTTTCTTTGGTAAGGACGGTTGCTGCTGGGGTAGATCGGGAGTAGGCGGTGTCAAATTGGGGATCGGCGGATAGTACAGCTGAAGTTCTGGACTTGACTCCGGACTGGAACCAAATAGATCGTGCAGCCTCTTTCCCAGTCGGATGGCAGCCTCGGCGTCTTTCCCGGGAGTTCTAATTTCCGGAACTGAAGTCATATTTACTCCTGGGGAAAGAAAATTACATTAGTTAACAGTTAATTTTTTTCAAGTCCTTTACATGGACTCGAACGGGTTTACGACTAGTTCCATTTTCCAGCTCGACCACTACCGGTGAAATGATTTTCTTCACTTTAAACGGGCCTGCGAACTTCGGGGCCAGTTTAGCGGCGAAACCTTGAGCTGCCGAGGATAGCGGGTGTTCTTTGCACATGACCTCCTCCCCTACTTTAGGTGCCCAATCGCGCCGTCTCAGATTATAGTGTCGACTCTGGATGGTGAAGGCTTTATTCAACTGTAATTTGACGAAGTTGACGGCGTCTCTCAATTTTCCTAACTGTTCCTCATGTCTAGTAGGATCGGGGTTTCCATCATCATCGTCGCTACTTGGTCCCTGAACTTCCCGGAACAAAGTCTTCGGGTGGTCCACTTCTCGACCATGGTTTAAATATGCGAAAGTAAATCCAGTTGAGTCATGTCGGGCCGTATTGATGGCAAATATTAATTCCGGCAAATATGCGTCCCATGTACGGTGATCGTCCTCACAGTATTGCGCAATCATCGTTTTTACCACTCTATTAACTCTCTCTACTGGATTGGCCTGTGGGGTATAGGGAGGGGTGAGTTTATGTTTGATTCCAAACTCTTCTAAAAATTTCCGAAAATTATTAGCGACAAACTGGGCCCCATTGTCACTAATTAACACTCTGGGACATCCGAATCTCATAAGCACCCTATCTTTCAGCACCCTCATGACAGTTTCCGCGTTCGCTGTCCGAATTGCTTGACATTCTGTCCACTTGGTCAGCCGATCCTGCAGCACTACTAAATAATTGTTGGATTTGTTCGATCGAGGTACGGGTCCTACTAGATCCACACTCACAATTTCCCATGGTTTGGATATTTTGCTTTGCTGCACGCATCCCGGAAGTGCCTGTTGCGAAGCTTTGTATTTCAAGCAGTGCTCGCATTTCCTCACATAGCGGGATATCTCCCTGAACATACCAGGCCAGTAGTATCTCTGAGCCACCCTTGCGATATTTTTATTAATCCCTAGGTGTCCTGCCGTGTTCTCATCATGACATTCGTACAGAACCCGTGTTCGGGCATTCTTTGGAACACATAACTTCCATGGTTCGGGGGAGGCTCCTTCCGTGTAATCATTGGCCTCGTGAAAGTGTCTGTATAGATTACCGTTCTCCACTCGATAATCCGGAAGTAGTTCGGGTTTTTCGTTGACGGCTTTAACTTTCTTTTCCCACCAGGGATCCGGTATAACAGGCTCGATAAGGGCAATCTCTTCTTCTTCTTCGTGATCCGGCAATGGGGCTCGGGACAGAGTATCTGCTACTCTGTTTAATACACCCTTCCGATACACAATCTCGAAGTCATATTGCTGCAGTTCTATGACCCATCTGGCCAGCCTCTGGGATGGGTTTTTCAAATCGCGTAACCACTTTAAAGCCCTGTGGTCAGAGATAACGGTAAATTTGTAACCTTCTAAGTACATTTTCATCTTTCGAATTCCAAAGATAATGGCTAGACACTCTTTTTCCTTCACGGAATAGTTCTTTTCTGAGGAACTTAGCGTTCGACTAGCAAAGGCTATCATTTGTTCCTGTGAACCTAATTTTTGAGTGAGGGCCACCCCAAGCCCGCTATCTGAGGCGTCTGTTTGCAGCGTAAATGGTTTGGAGAAATCAGGACAAGTTAGAACCGGAGCCTGCGTAAGTTTTTCCTTGATTTTCTCGAAAGCTACCTGTTGCTCGGGAAGCCATTGAAACTTCATTTGTTTCTTCAATAGTTTCGTTAAGGGCCCCACCATCTTTGAAAATTCAGGTATGAACCTGCGGTACCAAGATGCGACTCCCAAAAATCTCTTCAAGCTACGTACATTCGTTGGAGGATTCATTTCCACGATAGCTTCCACTTTCTCTGGGTCTGTTTTTATCCCTTCTTTTCCCACTACATGCCCTAGATACCGTAGTTCCGGCTTACAAAAGTGGCATTTTTCTGCGTTAATTTGCAGATTGGCCATCCTCAATCTTCTCAGCACTTCCTTTAAATGGGCCAAATGTTCCTCAAAGGTTTTGCTAACTACAATTATATCGTCGATATATGGCGTTGGAATGTGGCTGGTGCTGAATGTAATCCGAAAGGCATCACTGTAAATTAATATAGTCCTCGGCCGGGGACAGTGAAGGCAGTGACAGGTTTACTTTCGGGAGTAAGCGGAATCTGCCAATAGCCTTGTTTTAAATCCAGGGTAGACACATACTTTGCTTCTTTCAGCTTTTCAAGCGTGGCAGTAATATACGGTAACGGATATGCGTCCTTTTCTGACTGGGCGTTAACTTTCCTGAAGTCTATACAGAACCGATGCTTACCCTCTTTCTTTTTGACGAGCACTATTGGTGAACTCCATGGACTGTTCGATGGCTCAATTACTCCCTTTCCAACATTTTATTTACCTCCTTGTCCACAATTTCCTGCATTACGGGATTCTGTAGTCTATACCGCTGTTTTATAGGGGTGGGATCCTTCAGCTTGATTTGGTGTTTAACCAGCGGCGTACATCCTTTCACGTCTATAAATTTCCCCAGCTCGTGTTTCAGGAATGCTTTCAGTCTCTCTTCCTGACTAGTCTCCAATTTAGAGATACTACCTATCATTTCCGTTTGGGTCTCAACCGCGTTCCTGGGCATATCGGGCTCTCGCAGGTCAATGGTTATCTGCCATTTATATAATAAATCCATCCCTGAAATAATCTGGGACATCATTCCCGGTAAGACCAGAAAATGTCCTTCCTTGTCTTGGTTATCCACAGTACATTTGATATAAAACCCTCGGTTAATTGGTACTGTGGCCCCATTCGCTAAACACGCCCTTTGTCTGACCTCTTGTTGTGGAACATTCCATCTTGAACAATGATCGGCCACCTCCTCATCAATATAGGACCTAACTGATCCTGTGTCCACTAGTGCTGAGAACACTTGCCTCCCTATTGCAACCTTAAAATGTATCCTCGGGTCCACTGTGCCCTCGGTTGTGGAGGATACATACTTTATTACAGGTATGTGTTCTATGACGTCTCAGCGGCTCCTGCTTGTCCGCTGGACGTCCGCTCGTCTCCCGGTTTCGTATTCCTGCATTGGCATTCTCGAGTCAGAATACCCTGTTTGCCGCATCGCGAGCAGAATCGTTTAAAAGTGCCCCTACACTCGAAACGCCGGTGTCCCTTTTCACCGCATCTCCAACATACTTCTTGCTGATCCATATTCCGTGGCAATGCTCTATTCGCTTGTATGTAGTTTACAGTCTCTTTTGGTTCTATACTACATTTTCTCCGATCATCCCCTAACTCCTTCTGTAAATTTCCATACTCTTCGCAGAGTTGGATTAGGTCCGACAGAGAAGAGAAATCCCTAGGCCTAACGTACCGTCGGATTTCTGGCCGCAGGTTTCTATAAATTCTGTTCAGCTCCTCTTGTTTGTTTATAACTTGACTCCTTCTGCACAGAGTCTGCAAAGCAATTATAAATTCCTTTGTGTCTTCCTGCGGGCCCTGCACCCTTTTCACGATTGAATCTAGGATATCCTGTCGATAGTTATTTGGAAGGAAATATAACTCAAAATCTGTTATAAAATCCGACCATGTTTGCCACTGTGTGTTATTGTTTCTATACCACAATAAGGCTTGGCCTTTCAATAATTCGGGCAATACCTGCAGACAATCTTCTTCTTCAATTCCATATGCTATCCTCAGCTCGGAAAATCGTTCTAAGAATTCCAGGCTGTCCCTTTTCCCTTCGAAGTGTACACCCTATTTAGGGACCTGATCCATGAGTTTACCTCTGTCATTATTCTTCTCCATTTTGGATTTTCCCCCAGGTATTTCACTTCGTAAGAATTCGATTAACCGTTTTCTCAATTCGTCTGCAGTACCTTTTATTTCTAATCCCAACTTGGCAAGTTCCACTTCCAATTCGTCTTTTCGTTTGCTATATACCCACGATACTTTGCTACCGACCCCTGTAATATCTTCCTCTACTAATGACATTTTATTTGGCAATCAAAGAGAGCAATTTCTATCTAGTTTCCGTTACTTTAAATCTCGGGCGCCATTTTGTAACCTCCTTCGCTTGAATGGTTAATTACAAGTGGGGAGGTTGTCACTTACTGTCCTCTTATGACAGTAACTGACCTGCTCGGGTTTCTTGAGGGTCCAGGTTCCCTTTTCATATAGGTTTTGAAATTGCTGTTTCTCTTTCGTGTGGATTGCCAAATAAAACAGATATTTCTTGCTTAACTAAGTTTATTAATTATCTCTATTTACATTTACATCAGCTATGTACAATCTATTTACAAAATGTTGCTAGGAACAGGCCGTTTTAATGTGTTCGTTTTTCGTGTATAAAATAACGCGCTAATTAGATGTTTTCCTATCGTCGGGAGTCTCCACCATCTGCGTGAGATGGTAGACAAGTTTTTGTCCCTAGGTCTAGAAATGAAATGAATCGCGACAATCTAAATATTTAGTACACCGTTAACTTCGACGGAGCGTGGGTCGTGTATTCGCTCTGACCTGTATTTCAGACGTAATTTCTTACGGAACGGGGTATAATGGACTAGGTTGATTTGTCAGCTATCGGCTATGACTGACTTAATAATTTCACACGTCGGTCTCGGAGAGAATCACAACGTAGCCCCTGAAATCAATTCGCAGAAGCTGGATCGTATTCGTCCAAGCGATAAGGATTGATTTTTCCAGCGGTTTCGGCTGTGACTTTATTAACAATTCTACAAATCGGTCTCGGACAATATCCTAACTTAGTCTATAGAAAAACAATTCGCAGAAGCTGAATCGTATTCGTCCAAGCTATCGGGATTGTTTTGTAGACTATTGAATTTATAAACAAAGTTCGAATTTGAAATCGGACTTATATACTGGAATTTTAATTCTCTAGAAAAACAATTCGCAGAAGCTGGATCGTATTCGTCCAAGCTATGAGGATTGATTTTTCCAGCGGTTTCGGCTGTGACTTTATTAACAATTCTACAAATCGGTCTCGGAAAATATCCTAACTTAGTCTCTAGAAAAACAATTCGCAGAAGCTGAATCGTATTCGTCCAAGCTATCGGGATTGTTTTGTAGACTATTGAATTTATAAACAAAGTTCGAATTTGAAATCGGACTTATATACTGGAATTTTAATTCTCTAGAAAAACAATTCGCAGAAGCTGGATCGTATTCGTCCAAGCTAAGAGGATTGATTTTTCCAGCGGTTTCGGCTGTGTGTTTATTCACAATTCTACAAATCGGTCTCGGACAATATCCTAACTTAGTCTCTAGAAAAACAATTCGCAGAAGCTGAATCGTATTCGTCCAAGCTATCGGGATTGTTTTGTAGACTATTGAATTTATAAACAAAGTTCGAATTTGAAATCGGACTTATATACTGGAATGTTAATTCAATGACTTGAATGGATTTTAAACGGCAATTAATACTCACTCTCTATTCCTCGGATTTGCACAATAGCAACGGCTTCGGGTTGTTTAGATTACGGCAGGTCAATCTCGGTGCTGGTCTCGCAAGTCAGTCCCCTTTCGCTATGAAATGGGCTGGCTTTTATACAGATCGCGGCGTGTGACGTAACGTGAACAGGTGACCGGCTGGCGAATTCTGTTCACCAGTTTTTATACATAGATGTGCACGAAGTTTGATCTCTTAACTTTGCCTATGTAATTCGATTCTACTGAGATATTCAAATTTATTTGTAAGTAATGCAGAATGCTTCATTACAAGATGTCATAATCATATCTATCCACAAGTACATAAACTTTCAAGTCGGAAATTCTATGAAATAACAAAATTTTTATCGATCTTACCTTGTCAAGAGTCACACTCAAAATGCTCGTCTTCATATCCGCATTCGACCTCTCCCCGAATATCACGAAAAGTGTGATCTCTTGCGTCAATCTTCTGTTTCTTACGTGACCCGCTACCGTATTGACTCACTCAGCTTGAGCTATCAAACTAAAGAGGTGGATGTTGTCTCTTTCTAAGAATGAATATTCCACAACAGTTATCAGAATAATAAATTACCACCAAATAACTTTATTAGCGTCCAAAACGTTACAAAGTAGTGATGTGGAGAGCGACTTATACTTCTGCTAAGTCCAGGACATGTTCAAATTGTTTTTATAGGAAACACCGCTCGATCGAGTGCGCGTATACGTCACGTCTGAATAATGCTTTTCACTAATTTCAGGCGCGTACTAGAAGACTTAAAACATTTCCAATGTTAATAATCCCTTCTCTCCATGAAATTTATTTTCGGCCTCCAATATCTCTATACATATTCACATATTACATTAATGAAAGATCAACAATTATCAAACTAACACTATCAATGTTATTAATAATCTTGCAGCAACTTGATGTTATTTAATCGAGACTTGTATTTTGAAAAACAATCATTAGATGTAATGAAGCAGATTTCACACTTTTATGTAGAATGGATGAAATGCTGAGACTCCAAGAAACTTGGTGTATCTGAGATGATCGTATTTTATTCGAAACACAAGATTACATCGCCCAAAAGTTAACGGAATTAGCAATTCTATTTTTTTATGTCAATGTTTTCTATGTTTCACTCCTTCCACTACATATTGAGTTGAGATAATTATGTAGTGGTTAATTTGAAAGCTTTGTCAGGAAATTTAGAATATCAGATGATACATATTTTTTGAAGTGGAACTAAATAGACAAGAAAAAATGATGATTCAAAATATCTGAATTCATCATAAATGGATCCCGCCTCATAATAGCACGACTTGTGACTACTCCGGAGATGCAGCCTATAATGATTGGCAAAACGTCGGCATCAATTCGTGTTACTGTTACGCGGCATCCATCTGAAAGCCGAAACTTTTCAACATCAGCTATACGTGTCTACTATTCAAGATATCTGAATTTGGTTATGTTTGGATTAGATTACGATGAAGATTTGAGAGATTGGAATCAGTGTTATTCATTGTGTTTCTCAATTTAGATTTTTTCTAAAATCTTTTTTTATCTTACAATATTTTTGTATTGTAATACATCGATTTGATTACAATGCCATCTTTTCCAAACGACATTGTGCAGAGATCTTCCTAATACATGAATTTGATGAATTTTTGTTTTATCCCAATTCTTTTCCTCATCAATTACAATTCACAATTGAAACTGAAAATAATAACTGGATTAATTTTTCAGATTTAACTTCAGTACACACGCACTCAACAGGAAATCTCCTAAAGCATGGAGGCGATCGCCTACAAATTTGACAGATAGGTTTCTTATACGACGTAGGCAGTTATGCATCCTCTAAGAAGATATTTTCTGAAATTCAATCACAAACGGGGTGAAAGAGATTCGGTATATTTCGATATTTTTGACAGCTAATGTAATCACGTAAAGATTTCATGACATACAGCTCCATAGATTGATGGATATCACAGCTTAGACCCTCCATGACTCATAGCATAGATATCCCTGTCGATTGGAACATACTTTCATATGACATAGACATATAAAACGGACGCAGACAACAGCTAGTTGAAAAAAATATATAAATGATATTTGAAATGTTAATATTAAATAATATAAAGCAAGTCTAGCAATTAAAACATTTTTTTTCTAGTTAATAACAACAAATAAGTTTTTCCTAAAATTTCCGATTTTTTCAATTTACCTGGGAAGAAGCTCCCTTTTTTCGGTACTCAATTTTCCCTGAATTCCGTTAGCTGGCAATGTGTAATATGAGATTACAGGGAAGTTTGATGTTTTATGTAGAGAGAGCTTGAACAAAGTTCAGTAAGAAAAAAAAAAAAAAATTCACACAAATGTATAATGTTTCAATTTAAATACTAGTTAAATTCCTTCATTGATAAAATTTTTGGGCAATATTCTAGCATCAACTTGAGGGGCAAATATCATTCTTAGTATCAACTAATCCATTCCGACACTATAAATAAGAAATAATCACCTTTATCCACTAAAAATACTGTTAAGCATATTTCGGCTACCAAGTAGCCATCATCAGAATAACTGAAAGGTTCTCAGTACTTTAACAGTATTTTCACTGAATAAGGGTAATTACTTCTTATTCATAGTGCTATAGTGTATCCACAGTGTGAACTCGTTTATAGTTTAATCCATTCCGAGTTTAATGCGGAAAACTATTTATTATCATTCCACCGATGCTGTGTTAAGCTTTCTGTATACGTAAATGATGAGTATTTTATAACATGTCTGTAGAGTTACTCAAATGATCATGTCTTCATGAAACCGCTATTTTCTATGAACCGAATATAAATATTCAATCTCAGGCAAACTATAGGTTGACATCCGCAGATACTAAACGTTATTGATTGAATCAGATTCACGTTACTTTCTTGGTATCGAGTTACTCGGAACATCTTCTTGCAACTTCTGAACTAATCAAAATACCAATTACAAAGAATCGTCAGTTTGAAACAGTTCACCGTGAATTCAAAATTAAATGTTCAATTGTCGCAGGATAACACACTCAATTAATAGTTTACTGAAAAGTTCTGAGAATTGTAATTCAAGAAGTCTGATGTAAGATTTTTAATGAATCCTAATTAGAACTTCCACTGAAATGAAGTCTTAATTATACATTGTACATCATCGCATTCCATCATGGTAGAGTTAATCCTGAACTCCCAGTAATCGTACAATGGATTTTATGACGTAACGCAAGACGTCGAAGGTGAGACTGAGATCCCACTTAGTGGAAAGGTTGTATAATTAGTTTTGAAAGTAAAATTTCATTAAATCGTATAATCGAATCCAAAATTTTTCCAGCTTAACATAAATCTCAAGTAAAAACTTCACCTATTATTCTTAATATATTCTCTAATTTGTTTGAACAAATTAGAAACTTACCTATAGGCATCGCTTTCAAAATTTACCAATATCGTCGGAAGCAAGTCGACCATCAATTCTGCACAACACAACTCCTCCATTGTCTCTAGGTTATTATCTTCCATGTTTGTGATCTTGAAGAATAATCAGCGAGAAACCTAGCATATCTATCTGGAAATCTTGATTTGAATTAATAATTGTATATAATATGGTGAAAGCTTTTTGGAATATGTTAATATTCCTCATAGTTATTGTTCAAGAAGAGCATAAAATTTACAACAAGAAGATCTGAATAATGTTTGCTGGAGCATATCAAAATTCTCTTTAACATAGAATATGTTTTCACGAGGGATCTAAAGGATAGAAACCATAACACGGAAACGTCAAGCGGAGACCGTAATAGGTTAGATTGGTAGACTAACCGCTCTGCTAGGCAATTTCTAATGTCCCGAAGTATACATCAATGTGTCCACAAAAGACAGTCTCCTGCAAAGCATATTTTGAAATACGAGTAACAGAAGTTCTAAACCCTAGATCAGTAATAATAATTTCTTCTTCCGACGATTGGATTTCAAGTTCCGAATATTATCTCGTTATAACAATTCCGAATATTATCTCTCTATAACATAGTTCTTGAATTATTTTGATATAATTATGATGTATAAATGTTGATACGTTATGAAAATTGATGTTATCAACCTTGCATAGCTCGATTATCTCCAAAAATAAGAAAAAATGGATATCTGAAATGTACATTCTAGTACATTGAGTGATTATCCGTATTCAGAAAGCTTTGCATTCTTCAAATCTCCGTTTCGAATCAACGGTAGATTTGAAAGGTTTGAGAAAATTATATCGTCCTCCGCTACATGACAAGATTAATCCCGGTAAAGGATAGGGATACTTAACACTTGAACGAAATTAAATTCTAGTCAGTTGATTATCTGGGATTTGACGAACATTGTATGGTTATTGATGGTAACAGGGGGATTAGTTAAGGTTAATAAAAACTTATTCCAGACTCGGTAAAAGGATTCTATCTGAATTTATCATTCCTGGATTTAGGTAAGTGATCTGTGAATGTATGAGCTAGATAGAGTAGAAATAGTTTGGAAATTCTTCCTGGAAGAGGGTGGAATAAATGATCGAGGATATGAAATCCAATTTTGCACAAGGGGGAGGGTAAGTCCTCAGTTAGTTTATTTGTAAGGTCATTTATCCTTGCAAGGAAGACTACAGAGAAGAGTTCCATTCTCTGGAATTATGATAACTGTTTGACATTTTTCGAAATTTAATGAAAATTGTCATTTTCAGGTACATATTTATAAAATTGAATAGAATCAGCCGTTACGTGTTGAAAAGCCATTCTAAACTTTAATAAAATAGTTATTAAAAGTTCGAATTTCACTAGCGAAAATAGAACACTATCAATATCTATTTTATTCAAATATTCTTAAGTTAGAATTTAACAATTTCAAGATAATATTATTTATGAACTGCTTTAAACTTTAACTGGTGTCCTCTGGATTGAACGTAATTGAGAATATATAGAATTCATGATTCTCAGGTATGAATACGTTGAAGCCTCAGCTACACTTTCCATGTGAAAATTTACGTTCTCATATCTAAGTTATGCAAAAATGATTGAAGTAAACAATATTTTTCTCATGGTGATTTGGAAAGATATTGCCCAAACTTGGCGGTGAATAAGGCTGGATTATGACTCTCAAAAACTTGAACAGGTACTGGAAGCATTTGTGAACGGAAAGTACTCATAATTACAATCTTTCACAAGATTCGGTGTACCTCAGACCAGTTTGTTCCAAAAATATCGTCGTCAAACAGACATCTTTTTAAAGGAAACACTTTATAAATTGATAGAAATAAATATTCTAAACAATTTTATGGTTTTTATCATTGCAGGAACTAGTGTAACGAGTCCTGAATGTAATAACGTATAGGAAGGCAAAAAACAATACACAGTGTGGAATTTTTACTCTAGATAACACTCAACATATTGTATGGAGGTCCAATATTGTTAGTGTGAAATAGTCGCTATGCATCTAGTGTAAATTCTAATGGTTACTTTACTCCAACGTGAGTGTTGAATAGGAGCGTTATTTAGAACCTCTTTTTATACCATGGCAGATGAAATACAACATAATCCAGTGTTAATGACACTAAAAATGCTAAAATGTGGGAATAAACAAATGTAATTGTATTAAAAGTTTTATTTTAGTATAACATTACACTGACTGAAGTAAACAATACTGTTTTTAATGTATAATAACTTCTGCGCTACCTGTTCGATTTACATCAACTAAATACTATTTTTAATGTATATGTTAACTATAGTTCTACACTATCTAGAGCTGGTTGGAAAAATAACACACACTACTTGCAAACACAAAATGTTTATATGAATATAACTTTTTGCAATCATGATAGGTACAACTGACTGTTCAACGATCTTCAATCTAAATTCTATCAAGTACATTATAAATAAAAACAGGTTCAGGACTGCGTACGTACGAGTTGTCAATCATTAAAACGAAAATGATCTAGATTTGTTCCAGGTATCTGTTCGCAAATGAGACCTTAGCGACTAATAATGGCGTTTTTGAATAGAACGCCCTGAATGTTGAATTATGTTTGCTGGAATGGAATCCTAAAGCTCCAGGAGATATTGATGACAAAAGTTCTAAGAATCCTGTTCGGGTGAATGATTGCTTTCCATCACATTTAATAAAAATGTCCTGTTGTAAAGTGAAAGCACAGAGAATCATGAGAAATCGAAATGAAAAATCTTCTGTCTTAAATAGGTTTTGATTAAGTATTAACTGAGAAGATTAAACAATATTTCTCACCTTGTAACGAATAAACCAACACAGATCCTATTGATCGGTGTTGCCTTATTCGCAGTCACGACCACTTGAACGATTGACGCAAAATAGACAAAGAACGCCAACGCGGCTTTCACTACAGAACTACTATGAAGGCTTGCTTGCATTGACCGGTATTTCACGATTGGCAGTGAAACGATAGTCTACAGAGTGGTGCAACGAAAAGTATGCACCTAGCTTTTCCCCTTTGTTTAGAATTGAAAGCAAAAATGCTCGGACACGTGGAGTTTGCTTTTGAGGGGGACACATTTTAGACATATTTTTCAACCTGTGCCTTTAACGCCCTAGCGAGGGGGCGTCACAACCCTAAAATTTTAAATGGAAAGTGGGGTCGAGTGATATATCATTTGAACGGGCACAAAATTATCTTTCTAATGATACCCTATTTATTGAAATTCATTCGAACAGTTAATGCGAAAACGGCTTTAAGAACATTTACCCGATAATTTAGATATTAATGAAACATACAAATAAGTTTTGGTTATTAGGAATCAGAATAACTACAATCATTTCTAAATTACTTCATTTTACCGAAAGCAACATTTCAATGTAATTTTTTGTTCATCACAAAAAAAAACCATTTATCGTTTACGTTTTTTTGTCGAAAAAAACTGCAAATAAGTGTAGGAAAAGAATTTAGAACTGTTATTTTAGTCCCATCATTGATTCAGTCTGGTCGCTTTTGAAGTTATTTTAATTTCACTGTACAAAATGGTTTATTCCATTCCAGAACGAGTTGAAATTGTTAAACTTTATTTTCAAAATAATAGTTGTGCTAGACTAACTGCTCGCTTGTTTAAGGACAGTCATCCCGATAAAAATGTTAATGATTCGTATGTTGTCAAGTTAGTTAGAAAGTTTGTCGATACCGGATCTGTTTGTAATGTGAAACACCAGCCGCAGAACCCCATCAGAAATGAAGCTGTGGAAGTCGCTGTTTTGGGGCATGTTCAATTGGATCATACTCAAAGTACCCGTCAACTAGCTGAAGCCTCAGGAGTCTCCCGTTCATCCATAATACGGATTTTAAAAGCGTACAAATTTCATCCGTACAAAATTAAATTAGTACAGGATTTAAATGAGGATGATCCTGATCGAAGGCTGCAATTTTGTGAACAAATGAGCCAGCGTTTAATTGAAGATCCGCACTTATTGTTTAACATTTGTTTTACCGATGAGTGTACATTTTATTTGAATGGAGCTGTGAATAGGCATAATTGTCGTTACTGGGATGACAGTAACCCACATTTATTCCGTGAGGTTCATACCCAATACCCTCAAAAAATAAACGTCTGGTGTGGCATATTAGGAAGTCATATCATAGGACCACTTTTCATTCCTGGAAATTTAACTGGTGAAGTCTACCTAAACATGCTTGACGATGCAATTGATCCTTTCATAACACAGATGATAGAAGACGACCAAAATCATGATGCCGATCGGCTTCATTTCCAGCAAGATGGAGCACCTCCGCACTATGCTGCTCCTGTAAGAGAATTTTTAGATAACCGGTTCCCCGGACAGTGGATTGGAAGGAGAGGCCCAATTGAATGGCCTGCCAGGTCACCTGATTTATCGCCTTTGGACTTTTTTCTATGGGGACACTTGAAAAATAAATGTTTTGCTACGAAACCCGAGTCCATAGAAGATCTTCGCCAACGGATTACAGCACAATGCAGAAGCATAACACCTGATATGCTACAAAATGTTAGAAATAGATTTGAACAAAATCTGTATTATTGTATGGAAGCAAGTGGGTCACATTTTCAACACTTGTTGAAGTAACGTTTTAATAAATCAATTTAACAGCTTGTTTACTTTTTTTACAAAGCACTGTTACAAGTTACAAACATTAAAACGTAAGTACTACTAATTGTAAATGTTTTGATTCTTAATAACCAAAACTTATTTGTATTTTTCATTAATACCAAAATTATCGGGTTAATGTTCTTAGAGCCGTTTTCGCATTAACTGTTTTGAGTAAATTTCAACAAATAAAGTATCATTAGAAAGATAATTTTGTGCCCGTTCAAATGATATATCACTCGACCCCACTTTCCATTTAAAATTTTAGGGTTGTGACACCCCCTCGCTAGGGCGTTAAAGGCACAGGGTGAAAAATATGTCTTAAATGTGTCCCCCTCAAAAGCAAACTCCACGTGTCCGAGCATTTTTGCTTTCAATTCTAAACAAAGGAGAAAAGCTAGGTGCATACTTTTCGTTGGACCACTCTGTATATAGTGGAGTAAAGTCACTCTATATTCATGCATCTGACACGTCTAGTGAACACATAGATCATTTGACACTAAAGCAATTCAAATATAATATGTAGTGTAAATAATCAACATTAAGAAGTAGAACCACTCTATTAGAGTAATTTACACTACAGATAATAAATACTCATCCTCATCCACAAAAAATACTATTAAAGTACTGATGACTTTTTGGCTACCAAGCAATCATCATCAAAGTGAACTGTCTACTTTGAGGATGGCTTATTGGGAACCGAAAGGTTCTCACTACTTTAATAGTATTTTTAGCAGATACCTATAGTATTATAGAGTATTCACAGTGTGAATTCTTTTATGGTTTATTAGAGTAATTTAGTATAAAAAGCATGGTTCATTATTCCCACTGTTATAAAAAATAGTCATTTAACCCTTTAAATACACTCTTATTCTTCCACTCATCACACATATTTTACACCAACTCTTTTTTTACTTCGAATGTATTTTTTTTTAAATTTGTTGCAGCTGGCTGTTACAGAATCTTTCCAAAATATCATAGCTTGTGCTTGTTTCATCTAGAATATAATCAAATGTTATTTCGTACAAGGAACCATTATCATTCGAAATAACACCGACCTATGGTGATTTGAATATTGACGACTCGAACAACATGTTTAAGATTATTTAATTCTTGCACACAGCTCATTTGAACTACAGTATTCCTAGCAAAACGGTTTGTAAATTTTGATATCATTAGTTATTATCCACCTATAAAACTCCAGGAGTGACACTTATTTTGGCAAACGTTGAGTTGAAGTTCGATTTTTGTTAAGACGTGAAGTAAAGTTTATAGTCCGCATCAGCAAACGCCATCAACAATTTCATCATCCTGACCAGTTCGATTTACATTGAGCGTCATTGTTACATTGTAACAGTTGTTATTCCATGGTCACTTAATGAGTCCTTCCTCAATGTTGCTTTTACTTATATGAAATATGTATTTTGCTCGTACCCAATATCATACGGTTCAAGTTTATATAAGATATAGGCATATGGGAGGCCGTAGCCTGAGGGCGGGGGTTGATGGTTCGAGGCCCACCTCCAAATGTGAGCGTAAGAAATATAAGCATATATTAAATAACCTTTTTAATTCCACGATAAAATACTGGTTGTTTCCTAAAATTTAAGGATGTATAAGGGTAAAATGAGGGGAGTACTCACATAATCACATATGGGATAAATTGGCACTTCAGGACATGATAATATTCTTATACAAACTATTTGATGAACAATTTCAGGAATCACCACCTGATAAGTTTAACATTACCTACTTAGGACACTGTTGCTAGTTCTAGCCCGGTTTTTAGCGGTTTTGGGATATGCAATGAAGTTGAATCGATTTCTTCTCGAAAACCGTTCGATATACAAGAAAAACTTAGGAGACCAATTTTGTTGGAAAAGGATGGAAAAAAAGCAGTTGCGTACTATCTATTTCAAGCAAATAATTCAGGGGCGTAAGCGTACGGACGCCATTGACTTGAGTAGTTTAATTGTTAATGGAAAAAGACTGCCTTCAATCTAGATACCACATACCAAAATCGAATGAAAATATCTATAAAGTGGTATCCGACATATTATTTTTTTAAATTTTTAACATGTAAATAGGGACGGGTGCACTTTAGACCCCATGTTCATATTGAATTTTTTCATAAAAGAAATGACATGAGGAATCACAACTTTGAATTTTTTAGATACCTAGGAAAAACCCTGTATAATAAAACTTGTTACATAACTTTTTCATTTTATTAATTTTCAACAAACTTAAGAACGACGACGTACTAAATTGATACAATAAAATAAAACATTTTTGATTTGTTTTCATCACATATATTATAGAAAATCTGCAACACAATCCAATTTAAGATAGTTGAGTGTAATGATTTCATTGAACAACTTTGGATATGTGCAAGAATATCTAAGGAAAGGTTTATATTTGGAGTTGCATATAAGCCACCCACGTGCAATTATAAACAATTCCTAGAACATTTCGAAGATACAATTATGTATTGCTCATCTATTTCCGATAATATTTTCTGTCTAGGCAATTTTAACATTGACATGTTAAAATTTGAAAATAGTGGTACAACTTACTTAAATGATCTACTTAGCTCGCTGGAATTGACACAGATAATTACTCAATCCACTAGGAGTACTAGCACATCTCACACACTAATTGATCTTATAATAACATCCGATCCATCTATCATTTCGAACTCTGGTGTTTTAGAATATGATTTCACAGACCACTCTCTCATTTTTTGTAATATTAAAGTAAATATTCCCCAAACTAAACTTTTTTATACCTATCGCGATTTTGAACACTTTGACGTTAATGAATTCCAGTCTTATCTTGAAACTTTTCCTTTTCACTATATATATAAAATTAACGATATAAATTTGAAAATTTAGTACTTCAATAAATATATATCAGATGCTTTTGATATACATGCACCATTAAAAACAAAGTATACTCATTGTAAACCAAAATCACCCCGGATCACTGTTACAGTAAAATCAAACTTAGAAATAAAGTCAAAATAAGATACAAAATTTCACAAAATCCTAGACATTGACAATAATTCAAACAGTTAAGAAATTACACTGAAATAGCCATCAAAAATGAAAAACAATTTATATCCCTCTCTAAGTGTTCCAAACAAATTTGGAAGAATTTAAATTCTCTTCATATAACAAAAGTAAAAAAATTCACATTACCAAACTCCTTAAGAAACTTGAATGAAATAAATAATTTTTTTGTGAATTGTATACCAAACCAGCAAATTAATAATACTGAACTGCTACATTTTTATAAAAATGACCTATGAAAGAATTCAATACTAAATTCCATTTCGAGCTGGTAGACTGTGAAACTGTAGGTAATATCTTAAATGATATGAAATCTAAAGCTGAGGGAGTCGATGGCATGAATATCGTTATGTTAAAATATTGTGGTTCTAGTATTATCCCATTTATTACACACGTAGTTAACAGTTGCATTTTAACAAATACGGTCCCTGATATATGGAAACAAGCACTGATAACGCCATTTCCGAAAGTATCAGAGCCAAAAACTTTCAAAGATTTGAGGCCTATTAGTATATTTCCGACCTTATCTAAGGTTCTGGAAAAAATTATAAGTATGCAGCTTAGCACCCATTTGATTAAATATGATATACTTCCAACTAATCAATCAGGTTTTCGAAAGAATTTTAGCTGCACATCGGCACTTCTAAACGTTGTGGATGACATTTTGGAAGCTAGAGATCGTGGTATGGTAACTGTATTAGTTTTGTTAGATTTCACCAAGGCTTTCGATACCATCTGCCATGAACTATTATGTGCCATACTCCATCACATAGGACTTGACTTGATGAAAACTCGGTTGAATTGGTTAAGAATTATTTAACGGGAAGAACGCAAAAAGTTAAGCTCGATGATCAAATCTCTACATCACAAAGCGTTGCCGCAGGAGTTCCCCAAGGATCTATTATAGGACCAATGCTTTTCAACATATATAACTGCATGTTTCAGAGCTACATAGAACACTGCAATTGACACAGATGCGCAGATGACACGCAAATGTACCTTTCTTTCTGCCTTAAGCAACTGAATTCAGCAATTTCTAATATCAACTCTGACCTGGCTTCCGTCGACTCTATGGAAAAAAACAGAGCTTATTTTTAAATCCTTCCAAATCTAAAATTATAATATTCGGTCGAAAACCAGATGTAAAAAATTTTAAAGCGCAACAAGTTAATATACACATTAATAATATAGAAATCCTCATAGTAGAACACTAAAAAATCTTGGTTTAATTTTAGATAATACTTTTAGATATAAATTACAAGTTTCACATTACGTTAGAAATTCAGTAATGGCTTTAAAATTGCTATATCCGCATAGAAATTATTTTCCAATCAATATCAAAACTATGCTCTGTGAAAGTTTGGTCTTGTCACATTTCAATTACTGTTCTCCGGTTTATTCACATGGCTTAGATAATGTTAATCATAATAGAATTCAAAAAAATACAAAACTCATGCATAAGGTATGTCTTCGGAATAAGAAAATATCAACATGTAACTCACAAATTGAAAAAGCTAGACTGGCTTAATATGAAGAATCGTTTCTTATTGCAGTCTAATTGTTTATATCATAATATTATTCTGAATAAAATAACAACGTATTTATTTAAAAAAATTTGCTTCAGAACTGACGTGCATCATCTTAATCTAAGACATAAAAGTACTATTACTCCACCTCTACATTATACTTCACTATACCAGCAATCTTTTACTTATTGCATATCCAAATTTTATAATGAACTTCCCATTCAGATTAAAAATTGTACATATCCCCATTTTAAAAAACAAATCTTCGAGCGTTACTTTAAACAACAACTTTCAACAATTTTCCTCTCTTCTTTTTGGCGCAGAAAAAGGATAAGAGATTAAAAATTTTGAAAATAAAACACTGATTATATTTCAGTTAATATGTTATAGAATTTAGATTAAGCTTAACTTAGGCAACCTTTTACTATTTATATATGTAGTATGTAACACAAGGTTTAAGTGATAGAACGAAGGATAGGAAACTATCTGCTTGCACTTCACCTTGAGATTTTTGAATTGTATACATTCCTATTCTTTCTGATTCTTTCTTGTTATTATTTCTTATTTTTCTGTTCTGGTTTTGTAAGTAGATTTATGTAAATTTACTACAAGTAACAACTTCAAAAATGAAGCTATATTATTATTATTATTATTAAACAAATCTTGACTATAATTTCGACACTGGCGTGTCATCTTCAAACGTTATTATTAATATTTATTGTTAGTATCGTTTTAAAATGACACGCTGACTATAGTCAGCATTTGTTTCTATAATATATGTAATAAGATACAAAGTGAAAGTGTTTTATTATATCAATATGATAAATTAAGTAGTGGCTTCCACCATTGGATGTACTGTAAATTAGATTTTGCACCCACAATCCCTTCCAAATATATTCCTGGCTACGACCTTGGGCATATGAGTTGCAGGATTGAGAATAACAAGCAGGTATTTATATAGATTATGTTTTACACAAACACGAAATTTACGAATTGGAAGAACGAACAGGCTGGATATCTCCCAAAAGTAAAGTCAATTCGAAACTAATGTTGGCATTGTAAGCTAAAGTAACCGGATTATCAGTCTTCATCTCTCACCAGCTAACAAAGTTCATGGAGGAGGTTATCTCATTTTTCAGAGTGTTTTAATCTAAAACGAATAGCGTTGTCTTCCTGGTTGACGGGTGCTCAATTTTGAAGCTAATACAATTAGCAGATGTATTTGAAATCCATTTCAATATCAGGTTAGCCAATCTCGATGAGGCGCCCCATCGAACTGATAATTGAAAACTTATTTAATTTCAATGTGAAATCCCAGAACGAATGGAAATTATCTCGTGACTACCGCTTGTTGACTTGATTAGACCATCTCTATCATCATCAAAAAATAAAGCGAAAGCAGTGTATATGTATTGTGTCCTCAGATGATTCCTCAAAATTTATCGGCAAAACTGTCAGGTTACTTCATACAATTTGTTCATAATTACTTTCAGCAGAAAATAATTTCGCTAAATGCTTTAGTTGTAATGTTGATTCATATTATTTGTGTGGCGGTATACGGTAAATGTATTGGCTCAAGCAACCTCCTGAAATTTAATCATCTTGCTGTTGTCACACATGTAAACAAATGACTGATTCACATATTAACTCTCCAGCAGAAAAGAAAGAGGTCGCTCACAATGCCTCTGGTTACTACGTACTGTTGTACAAGAAGTAATACGTTGTAAGATTTTGAAGAAACCTTTTGTATTCAATGATCCCAACTAGCTCACCAGGATATTCCACAATTTGGGCTCGTATTAATGCGTGTCCTCAGATTCTTGACTGATCGGATTACCCATCCAAAAAGAAAAGATAGAATCCTCAATCAAGAATCTCCGGCACTACGATGTGGATAAATGTTGATGATCAAGTTTAAACTTAACAATTTGGTTTCAATCCTCTAGGGAACAAAATAAGTTTGATTAATAACACTTATTTTATGAGTTATGAATATTAGGATAATAGTTTACTTATTGAAAGTATGACATTTTATACTTCAAATTATTCAAAAAAATGGTAGTCTCAAAGAGAATGAGTGAATTAATATCGAAATCTGCAAGATAATGAATGAGATAATTGTTTACTGAATATAGTGGACTGAAATTGTGATCGCAGTTTTTAAATGAACTGTCCAAGCAATATCAGAAGGTTCACTCCCATGAAGCAGTAAGTTCACTCAGATCAATAATTATTCCGCCATCTCACCAAGACTAGCCTGGAGGCACATATCCATTAAAAATTTATCATGAGGAATGTCAAAAGAGGGTTATACGTAATATAATATGTAACCAGGTTGATCATTGCTAGGTTGAACAAGCCTTATAAATAACGATATAAACCATTCTGTCAATTAACTTGACAAATTAGATACGGATTGAAGACAAGAGAAAGAATATAAGTGAAGGAATACCTAATTTAGAATTAAGCAGAAAAAGCTAAGTTGTGTGGCCACGCGGATGAGTCGATATTCACTTAATTATTGAAAAATATCATCGATAAGAGAAATATACTGCCCTCATAAGGATAAACGCGGTATGTTCATGAGGCAGCAAACTGAGATATTCACTTTTAAAGTTTTTGGTTTGGCTCTTACACATATTATGACATATAAATAATATTTTTGTGGATTCTTGTAGTATATATCCCTTGCATTTTACAGCAAGTTTTTAGTTCCATAAATTTCAATACTTTTTCCAAAAATCGACATACCGCATTTATTCTTGAAAATTATCATCAGTTTACCAAGGATGAAAGCGGTACTTCTAGTGAATTCAATACACCGCTTTTTTCTTCAGAGTTTTTCAGAGGTGATACTAAAAATGAATGCGGTATGTGCTAAAACCTTATTTAATGATAAAAATAATAATGAATTTCTTCATTCCAAAGCAAAATTTAATATTTGTATAAAATATTTCTAGAAAAAAAAAATGACTAGCATTTAGAACAAAACGTGTTATTAAGATATAAATTTACACAGAAATAAGTAGACATTATTTATTAATATAAAAGTAAATCAAACTTAAGTTCAATCATCACACTCTGGAAGATTAACCCAAAATTTTTTCCGGTTCTCTGGAATGATACCATCGAGCGCTTTGAGCAACTTTGTTTTCTTGGACTGTGAGAAACCACAAGGTTTGGCACAAGAAGTAACCGGTGCTAACAGAGGTCCGGATTTTTTCATGGCCTTTTTGCATAGAAACTCTAAGTTTTTGAAATCTTCATCCTCAGTCAACGAGGTTTTGTACTGAACAATATAATTTCCCCGACTGGCTTTTATTTGCACAATATTTGACAGGCGCGGGTGATTTAAATCTTTGTTGAGTTTGGTTTGAGATTTAAAATCTTTCCATAAGTAGAAGTCCTTATGAGTCATGGACTTTACGTCGATTTTTGATTTTCTAGATGTGCCAACAGCTTGAACAAAGTCATCAAAATCGTAGGTTTTGCCCTGCCTCTTCAATGACAGCTCGACCTGGTGGTGAAAACTGTCAGCCGACATAAACGTATGGCCAGGTTCGAAATAATATACTATGAGTTCCTGAGCTGCAATTTCATTTGAATTGACAATCCTTACTAAAAATGTTAGAAAGCACCAGTTTTTATTTTGGCTGGAACAATTATCCAGCCAAAAGATAATACGATTTGCATCTCTTTGACTTAATAAGAAGGCATAAAATGTGCTTATTATGTCTTCCTTGTTACGCCCGCTTATAGATTCGTTCCAAACAACTGCAAACGGTGGTAAATTCGAGTTTTTCCCTAGTGGAACGAAGCTCTCGTGATATGTGGTTAATCTTTGTACGAATATAATCTTCTTGAAATTGTCGATTCTAGGAAGCATTATTATTTTCTGAAGATCTACCGAAACACAGATAGTACCTGCACTAAAACTGGATCGTGCTTATTCTTGATACAGTTTTCTTGATTTATCCGCATGTTCGATATGTCTTTTCCATTTGACACATTTTTCACAATCTTCCTGCAAATTATCTTGTTTGTGTTCATGCAGTTTAGCTTCCTCGCATATTTCACATTCCTCGTTGCCTAATTTTGCAAAGAAATATATTTTGCTTTTACTTTTACTCTATAAGCTTCATATGACACTTTTAGATCTGGATGTTTGGATACAAAATCTTCATGCATACTAAAAATCGATATGTCACTCGGAAGGTACCTGCGATTGGGAACATGTTCACGCCTATAATGCGAAATACATGGGTTGAATGATTCTATATGGTCATTGATGACCGTATCATCTATTTTGTATTTATTCTTAGCCTTTCCGCGCATATTTGGAAGTGGTTGAAGTTGACCTTTAGGAGTTTTGGAAAGTGTGTCATGAACAATCCTGTCATTATTTTTGTGATATCCTAGCGTTGTTAGAAAAAATACTTTACATGTCTCTCTTCGCTCATCATTTTCTGTTTTTAAGTAATGTCTAAAAGTATTTTGTTTTCTAGGATCGTCTTCACAATGACGACGTTTTTTTACTGTCAAGCGGTCACAAGAACTTAGTATAAAACTCCTTCTTTCTTGACTCGTAAGTTGCCAAAAGTTCCTATTTATATGAATTCGTTGAGCGTCTGAAAAAGTTGAGGAACACTTTTTCCTACATTTATTTATATCACATCCTGCCAACACCTGATGCTTTTCTTTTAAGGACTTTTGTCGCTGTTCTTTCTCTTCATTTAATTGTTCGGTATTTCTTGCTCTTTTCCTTTTTCTAATAGTACCCTTTTTTGTATAGCTTTTTTCGCCACTACCTTTTACTTTTTCTGCTGCAATCAAATTGGAAAGTGGTTTGTTATCCTCATAATCACTGCTTTCATCCCTCTCTTGAACATTAGTAATATTATTTATTTCGTTAAATTCAAATGTTTGTCGCTCGGCACAATTTCCTGTTTGATTAAAATCATTATTATCACTATCGGTATTCGGGGAAATATCATCTCTCACTTCAAAATAATTCTCTATTTCCATAGACACATTTTGATCAGTTTGGGTTCGAACTGTAGCGTAGGAAACGTTGCCACCTGCAGAAATTGTACAGGATGATTCCAAAGGTATAAATAGGTCTGTTGGAGCTGCCGGTTGCACAGGTAGTTCTGGTGAATCTGAAGTATTTCCGGGACAATTTTGTAAATTAAGTAAAGGAAAATTTGGCTGATATGTACTCATGGGATTTAATTCCATCAAGGTATTATTTGGGATTAGGCTGCTTGGAAATATGTTATCTGAAAGTGTGCATGATGACTCTTTTGGTTGTATATCCCAGCAACAACTAACACCTGTCATGGGCAGTGGTAATAAAGGTGTCAAAACTGTTTCGTAATCCTCAGGCGGTGGCTCTAAAGGCTTTTTAGTTGCCAATGCAAGTATCAAACTGGTCCTAGTTCTGTGACTCATTTTCTGAAATAAAATGAAGTATTTTAATTGTCTTCATTTAACCGCTTCGCAATTTATGATTATAAAGTATGAAAGTTTAGTGCATTTTTTCGTAAACCGGATACACATGAAAAGTGTGCCTGATCATCCTATTTAATATTCAGTATCAACTTTGTTATTTCTTACTGCCGCCACATTGGGTTTTTACTGCATTTTTGAACTGCCGCTAATTCCCTTTGCTACAATCTAGAAGGTCTACAATATTCGTATTCGATTGGCGGCATTTTTGTCATTTTACCAAATTTATATTTCTCCACTCTATATCGGACACCAGGTATAAAATAATAATTTTACCAAAAATTATAATTTACCAATTTCCAGACTTATTTTACACGATGCAAATCACGCCCCAGGCCCACGATATGAATGCATTTATATTTTGTATGCCTGTAAGTTAGTTGATCACAATAAATTATTGAATACATTTCGGTCATTTCGGATATAACCACTTTGTTTTTATCAGATTATACTTACTATAAACTACATGATATTGAAAAGTACTTACCATAAAACGTATATATTTCTTTCACAATAACAACTAACACACAGCAAAAGGAACTGAAATTATTATTATTACGTCTTAGTTGCATCTAATTTGTGGGAGAAATCAAAGCGCGTTTGAACCTGCAAAAACAACGCTGTTGCACCGCGCCGATCCCAGGAAAAAACGCGGTATAATCCACGTTCTTAGGATGAACGCGGTAAGTTCGCATACAGACCCTATTTTTACCGCGTTCTTTGTTGGTAGAGCTCAGATACCGCGTTCTTATTTGGCACGAATTGCTAATTGAGACATACGGCAGGTTTTTTGTCAATGGCTTCATATAGTTCCTGAACAGATACGGCTTTCATGTTTGGCAGATATCTAAGTCTGAGTAAAAAAAAGTCTCCGGCACCAATAACTCAAATCACGAAATTTTGGAACATACGGCGTTCATCCTTAGGACGGCAGTATACATGTCAACTACAAAGTTTAGACAAAATTAGACATAAAATTGTCAGGTTCACTGTCGATAATAATCCTTCAATATATTCAATTAATAAAAGATAAAGAAATGAAAATAATTAGACTCACCGCATGTACGGTCCAACACAAGATGAGCCCTGTCAATTTTCGTTTTCTGGTCTCCCCTCTTATCGCGTGTCGCGTGACCTCTCTTGAATTTCGCACATTAGTAAAATAATTGAATAGAGTCATTAAATCACAGATGTCGGTGACAGTCTCTTTTCGAATTTAGTTATTTTTAATTCCGAACGGAAACCGTCATTAACATTATTCGAGCAATTAGAAACCCAGTAACGTATAGAACGTACAACGTCAAGAAAATGAATGCTACTATATGTTTAATAAATTTCAGGGAAACTTGAATTCATACGGTGAACGGTTTGATGAATTGAAATATAATGTGTAAAGTATAATAAATGTATAAACGACCTTATAACATAAAGTTGATACTCTCGAAGCTGATCTTAATAATCAAAAGCCGAGTTCGCTCAAAATCTAATAAAATCAGAATTTTATGTCTTCGAATTAATAATTAGTGAGCTTCATGAACGTTATATTCGTGAAAATAATATTATGATGTTAAATGTTGAAGAAATAGCTAACAATATACACCGAGAGACTGAACTTGTGAAAAAACCTCAATACTATTGTTGATGTTGACCTTACCAACATCACGATCCATTGCCTTGGAAAATTTGTTGCTGGTAAAAGGAGGCCGATTGAAGTTATAATGCGCAACGTGAAGGACGCTTTATCAATCCTGGAGAATAAATCCAAGGATAAGACTCACTTCGATCGATTTAAAGCACAACGAAAACGTTTGAAAGATCTCCAGAAAAAAATTCCATACGTTGTTAACGGAAGGTGAGACCTCTAAAACTGAAAGGTACGTGAATAATGTACCGACAATTGGGCAAAAAAAAACGAAATACTAGGAATCACATTTTTTCATGTCGTTCATCAAAATGTTAGAGGCCTTCGCACCGTAACCCTAGATTTCCGTGAATTACGATTTAATTATACTCACAAGGAGTGGCCTTCATGAGGATATTACTGACGGCCAGAAATTGTCATCCAATTACACCGTTTATCGATTACGTAAAAGTACACTGACAAGCCTTGAGTGTTTCTTGGTGGTGTTTTGATTGCTGTCTGTTGAGAAGGATTGTTTGTATCCGTAAACTATGGCTCAAGAACTTTAATATTTGGATCCGTTTATTTGCCTCCTTTATCTAACTTAAAACTATACTTATCTCATATAAAGTCTTTGGAACATATTCTGGATCAATTTCCTAATTGTATTTGTATGCAGATGTGGCTAATACAATCTGCCTCGTATTAGATAGCATGATGATATCGATGACACAAACATTGAATCAGCAAAAACTAATATTGAAGCTGATGATTTGCACTTCTTAATTGAATAAAGTTTGAAACTGTAACAATGTTATTCCAGATCAAATTTTATCTAATCATATATAATACCACAAGAGCTTCAAAATTATCGGGTATTTCCCGATAGGTTCGTTGCAAACAAATGAAGGAGTCAAGTTTTTCAGGTTAAAAAATCACGAGCGCGAAGCGCGAGTGATTTTTCCTGAAAAACTTGACGACTTTATTTGTTTGCAGGAAACCTTGAGGGAAATGCCAGATAATTTTGAAGCTCGTTTGGTATTCGGGGGATTATTTTTCCGTCCCAAATGAACATTTCCTTTGACTTTTTTATCGATGGTGGACAGAGAACAAACTCCAAATCGACTCATTTTCATGCAAAATCTCCAATTTTCACAATTGAATTCAACCTGTCAGTTTGACGTGTGGTTAATTTGACTGGATCATGTTTTGTTTTTTATATATAGCAACTACCAGAGAAAATTTTCAAAAAATTATCAGTATAATACCATGTAGGTTGTACCACGTGACGTCGAATGGTGCAATTCTATTGGTCGATATTTGGGTCGGAAAAATAATCAATATAAAACTATTGTGAATACTAATGAGCGTAGTATTGGACGTATCGCTCATCATCATCTTGCATTGGATATGAAAGTTTGGTTTGACTTCGGGGATTATGATTTGCCATTTTCTGAATCATAGAGGCACAATTTCGTAAATTGTTCTCATGAACAAATCAATATTCACTTCCATCTATTGATTGGTTAAGGCTCATAAGGGATTCTGATTGAAATCCTCCTGCACTAAATGTTCATAACGTAATTTATTATGTCCTTGATATTTTCATTCCTAAGGAATTAGTATATAATAATTATTATCCAACCTAGTAGCCAAAAAAAACTGAGAACCCTATCATATTTTAAAAAAAATCTTACAATGCTTTAAAAAATCCAATGATCTCAGTATTCAAAATAATAACAAAAACTTAATACGCTCTTCTAAATTGAGCATTGAACTTGATTACAAGCCATTCATATATTTCTCACAGTATAATTTCAGTTCAGATAGTTTCTGGTCATTTGTAAATTCTAAACGAAGACACTCTACCGCACCTCAAAACATGTTATAAAATAGTATATTTTCAGAAGGCACGAGAGAAATGTGCGATACGTTTTCGAAATTTTTTGCCTCTGTTAAAGACTCTATCAATGACAACACTGATTTTGAAATTGTTAGACTTTTCCAATTTCTCCACAACTCTTTCAACGTTACAGATACATACGAATATGACGTAGACGTAGATGGACATAGATTGAATGACGGTCCTGATAGTATACCTACTTATTTCTCAAAAATGTGTAGTCTTACTTAAGCGTTGCCGTCGCCTTATATTTTCAATATGTCTCTATCTTGTATGTTTACCGATATAGGGAAAACCTCGTATATGACTCACTAATTATAGGCCTCTATATCCATTGAAATATTTCAGTCCATTACAACAGATACCCTATTTAATACTTCCAAAAACTGTATTACCTGTGAACAACATAGTTGGTCTCCTGGTCGCTGCACCGAATCTGACCTTATTACATATTTCAACTATATAATAGAATCGTTCGAAAGCATCCTTTAGTATAATCATTTAGAAATTTTATTTCGGAATATCTTTGTACAGTTGATCTTTGTCTGAAACTTGTTGTAAAATGTGTTTGATGGCATAAAAATCATTGGTCACCCAGTCTCACCATGGGAAATTGGCACAACAATTATTAACAATTTTAAATTAACAAATTTTTCAGATCCCGAAAAAATTGTGATTGTGAGACCGAAATACCCACTGGGGGGTTTTTGGGGTCTGTAATTACGATTCCGAAGTCAAAAATAACAGAACTACTCATCATTACTTGGGAATTGGCCAATTGGCAACGAAAGTTGACGATTTTTAACATAATTTATACCTTTTACATGCAACAAATGGACTCAATTGATTTTTTTGAGCTAGCAATTACTATACCGAATCCAAAGATGATAAGGTCATTTATAATCACCCGGAAGTTGACCAACTCAAATCGGAAGGTGTTGAAATTCACCATAACTTAGATCATTTTCTTGCAAAAAATAGACTCAATTGGTTTTTTTGAGCTATCAATCTCTATACCAAATTCAAAGATAAACCGAGATCATTCGTAATCGCCCGAAAATTGGCCTATTAAGCACCGGGAGTGGATGATATTTTACATAATTTATACCTTTTTCTTGCAAAAAAATGAACTCAATTGGTTTATTTGAGCCAGCAGTCAATATATCGAATCCAAAGATGACAAGGTAAGGAACTGGAAGTTGATGGAATTCACCATAATTCAGACCATTTTCTTTCAAAAAATAAACTCAATTGGTTATTTTAAGCTATCATATCTATACCAAATTCAAAGATAACCAGATCACTCATAATCGCCCGGAAATTGGCCAATAAGAACTGGAAATTGATGGAATATACCCAAAATTTAAACTTTTTTCTTGAAAAAAATTAATTCAATTGGTTTTTTTGAGCTAATGATCAGTATACCTACCAAATTCAAAAATGAAATATCAATCTATAACAGTCCGAAAATTGACCAATTGGAACTGGTAGTTGATGAAGTGCATAAGATTTGATGCTCTTTCATATTCCTATGACATAATAATGATGACATACACCATTTGATGGCAATAAATAATTAAAAAGTCTTAGTTACTTATTATTATTATTTTGACATTCACAGTTCGTCGTTACATCCATTCGGTATAGTGATTACTAGCTCAAACAAACCAATTGAGTCCATGTTTTTGCAAGAAAAAGGTATAAATTACGTTAAATACCATCAGTTTCAGGTGCCAATTGACCAATTTCCAGGTGATGAAAAATAATTCTGTTATTTTTGACTTCGGAATCGTAATTGGAGACCCCATAAACCCCCGAGTGGGTATTTTTGTCTCAAAATAACAATTTTTTGTGATCTGGGAAATTTGCTAATTTAACTTGTTTATAAACGGTCAATTTGTTAATGAAACAATTGTTGTGCCAATTTTCCTTGATGAGATAGGGTGACCAATGATTCTTACGACATCAAAAGACATTTTGCAACAAGTTTCAGTTTTATCGTCTAGAATGTCTGTACTACTTCCAGTGAATCACGATTCACTTTTACACAAATTGGAAAATTATGGTATTGTATGTTATTCGTTATCCTGGTTAAATTCTCATCTCAGACATAAAAAGCAGGTTGTTGTTCTACAAGGTTAGAAATAAAATGAAATTTCAATTATTTCTGGAGCTCCTCAGAACTATCATCTAGGCCCATTTCTGTTTTTCTATTTATAAATGATTTTATACCTAGAACGAAATATTACATTTCTTCTATGTTCGCATAAGATCTGAAGTTGTATCGTAGCATACGTATCATATTAAACTCTTTCCGTTCACAATACGATCTAAATGCTGTTGAACTTTGGTGCACAAATAATTCTTTGATTCTAAATACATCCAAATGTAAAGCTATAACATTTTCCAGAAAGATTACTCATATAAATTTTATGTATACTTCAGGTGGCATATAACTTGATAGAGTCGATAGCTTCTCTGATCTGGCGATAATCACTTATGTTATCATTAACATATTGAAAAAATTGTGAAAAGAGCTTTCAGAATGTGTGGTTTCATTAAGAGATTTTCAAGATGTAAGTTGCATAATATTATTGCTTAACTCTTTGGTACTTCCTATCCTTGAGTACTGTTGTATGAGGGTTCCAACCTCAACATGAAATTTTTGTCAATCGTATTGAGCCAGTTCGAAGGAAATTTGTAAATTATTCACTATTTGAATTGAAGATAAATAAAAATGAGCCATTTTTTGTGTGTATGTTATCTACCGAAGCAGAGAATAGCATAATCTAGAGAGAGGAGGAAAAATTAACAAAGTTTCTCCTGTTCTAGCTCCGCACGGTATACCCAGGCCACAAGGTCGAATTAGTGGTTCTGATTATGGGTGTTTTGGGCGGAATTCGGTTTTTGCTGCAATTCAATTAAAAGACCATTCCGACCTGCAGGAACTCTGTACAGATTTTGATGAATCGGATTCAGAAGGCAGTCATTCTGGGTTCAATAAGGCTACTTAAGGCTGATTCAGAAACCTGAGGTCACTTACTACCCGGTAGGGAGTAGTAACACCAGTTAACGGATTAGGTTTTCTGGCGCAATTGCTACGATGTCGTAGGAGTGCGCAGCTACCCCATCCAGGTTTTCATGTGAAAAGGAAGAATATCCGGAAATTCTGTACTGTTTGGCAAAAATCCTCGATTTCTATCACTTTTTCGGTGTAATACCGATGAACTAATATCTTGATGAAGTACGATAACCCTCGATCAGACGGGAAATGTGAAACCACCAATTCAATGTCAGAATATCCGACAGAGTCGATAATACTAACACACATTTAGCAAATATTGTAATGACTGCAATGTGCGTTGTTATACAGGTTATCTGATAAAGACAATTTATGATAATTGAGTATATTTTTGAGAATTTCATATTTTCATATTTAGCTCCATTCATTTATTAGGATCATTCACTCTTTGTTGTTCCACTCAAGAATATGATCAATTTTCATAGTGTAAATTAATAAATATCACAAACAGTAAACTTCAATCACACCTGATATGAGTTTTTTATTTTCCTATATTTTAGGGTCAAGACCAGTATATTGTTTGGTTACAAATACCCTGGAGCTCAAAACTAACATTCCACAACTCATCTCCACTTTAGCTGTCGGCAATCAAGCGATACAATGGAATATGAATTATACACAATGTGAGGGAAATTTAAATTTTCAGAGCTCAAATGTGAACCCCTTACATATTGGCGTTGTAACGTGTTGAACCCTTACATATTATATTTACTGAATGGATAATGCCTTGATGGACTACACTGTGATATTTTGAGGGCTGAAGTGGTATTTCAACCAGTAATTTCTTTCAATGCATTTCACATCTTGAAGAATTCAGTGCCGGTATAGATTAAGTAGACAGTTGACATGAATAGATACGTTAGAGAGATTTATAAAGGAGAACATAGGGAAAACAAAAACTTTGCACCTATAAATCACTTCGTTCTGACAGTAGAGGATTCACATTTTCAAATATAAATCATATAAAATGTGTGAGTGTACATAAATGTTTAAGAATGACTATGAAGAATACCCATTTTCTAAATCGTTTTCGAAGAATATTTCATTCCAGAGATAAGATCCAGTACATCCAACAGAATATAACAATAAGTTAAATGAATTGATTATAATTGGAAAACTTCAAATATACATTAATTTTCAATTGAAACTCGAAACATAGTTTATTCTTCACTTTTCTCATAGGATTCGTTATCAGCGTTCCATAACCATCTTTCTATATTTTCATGCAATTTGGCTGTAAACTGAGCAAGTTACTAAATGCATCAAATTCTGTAAAAAAAAATTGGCAAAGATGTCTGCCCTAAAGTGACGTATGTAACATTTTGTACAGGTCCAAAACTGATGCGAATGCAGAAGATTCAATTCATTTCATCCTGGTAGGAAAAACCTACCTAAAATTGAATTGTTCTACTCTACTAGTCTAATATTATTTTCAGAACAGAGTATTCCCATTGATATGTTACTGAGATTCGTTGAACTGATAATATATAATTTGATTCATCCCTGTGAAAAAAGTGTAAAACTTGAATTACTTAATTCAGCCTAATGCATGCATCCATAGTATGTAAGGATGTACTGCACGAAAAACAACATAGAATAAATTTGTTAACATGTTTATCATTTTAAATTATTGGAATTGTCGGTTGAGTTCCAAATATCTTTTGAAAATGATAATTGGGAGTTACAAGACAATCTAGAACGTTAAAAAATATGAATAAATCCGTATTGAATAACATAGTAGACATTTTCTCTACAATAAATGAACGACATTTGAAATATTCTTCCACGGACCCAATATCCGCTGTCTTAAGATTATGTGTGTTGGGCTTTCTTTTTTTTTTGTAGGGTCGCGTATACTACATGTTGTTAAAATAGGGAGTATCTCTCCCAGGCATACAATTTTCATTTCATTTTTAAGACCACAGACTAGGAATATTTTAATATATTTGTTCCACAAGCTGTAGAAGCAGAATGGACCTGTAACTGAGTGGGTAAAAGCCTAAAATTTGTACCTAGATAGTCTATACCAGGGAGATGTGCTTTGATCTTGGAAACACATCAGCTCCCTTGTCCTATGCTCCAGTTCGACCTTTCATGCTGAATATTTCCTGAAATAATCGTTAGATGTTCAGTGGATATTTGACCTATTCAAATATACAGAATGCCTCAAATATAATATTTATAGGCAACTATAGCTGCTGATCAAGATCCTTTGAAACCAAGATTTAGCAAAGATTATCGAGCTATCCATTTTCATGAATTTCAAATAACTCTGACTGGGGTGAACAAAAATTAAAGTGGGGAAAATATCAGTAATGTTCATACGGGAAAGCTCAGAAATAAATCGAATATAGGTATATTAGGTTCTACGTCCAATGCACCACAATAATTGCGTTCAAGTATATTAGAGATATGCGAGTGTTACAAAACTACCTAGTACAAATAAGACGGTGATCTCGATTTAAAGGGAAATGTTTCATATGAAAATTGTATGGCTTTGGTGGGATGCTAGTTTTAATTTTACAAATGTACTAAATATAAATATGAATATGACAAATCTATTTTTAAATGAGAAATAATCACCATTATTCACTAAAAAAACTATTAAAGTTGCCATCGTCAGTTTACTCTGATGGTCCTCAGTATTTTGATAGCATTTTTACCGGTGATTTTATTTATAGTTTCATAGTGTATCCACAGTTTTATAGTTAAATTTATTTTTATTCATGATTAAGAATTAAATTTTAAGATAGTTTGTGGTGAATTATTATTAATTCTTATTTTATCAATAAAATGAATAAAAAGTATGAATAAATTGATTATTTATTATTGAAATATGGAAAATTATTCAAAAAATTTCTTGATTCAAATCAATTCAAATATGTATTTTTTTATTACTTTCAAGAAAAAATTAATTCAGTTATATTTTATTAGTATTGACAATAACTTGAATAAAATGTTGCTGCAGTAAGAGATTGTCTTTTACAACATTTTTTTTGATGAAATTTCAAAACTGTTTGTGAATTATTTGAATTTTTAAATTTTACTTATGAATAATTTGATTGAAAATTCTATTTAAACTTATGAATTTTGTTCATCAATTGAATTATTTACATCCTTGCATAGGTTAATGTTTTTATTCCGTGTTTTAATATTTTTTTACACAAAAACTGAAAGAGATAATAAAATTTTCGAACAGGATAAAGTTTTCTGTTTGAGGCTACCTAAACAATATTTTTGTATTTGAAAATTTTGAAAGAAGAAGAAGTTTTTACATGAAAATCGGCCATGGAGATCATCGTTTCAATTTTACTAGGTAGTTTCGGAGCACCCGTATATTTGATTAATGAATCAACTAACTTAATCCGTTGATTCAAATCTAGGCACAAACTATTTGACATAGGAATATTGCGACAAATAACGACATCTTCTTCATTTCTAGACCACAGTGTAAAACCCAATCACACCTGTGCTTAAAAATATAGAAAGTCAGACGGTGATGTTACTTTATTTATCTGCATATACCCATATGTATCGTAGAGCTCTCCTCTTATTATAGACAATGGATGTCTCGAAATGCAATTTCTGAATGTCACTATAAGCTGACAGATTGTCGAATATAGAATACTGGGTGTTCGTAACATTTCGCATCATGATGTGATGTAATGATAAACTTATGTGATTCGATACCTCGTCATAAATCAATATTCACGTTTATTTATCTGTAATTTAATCTTTTCAATGAAAACCTTCTGAAATGGCTTAATGATGATATCGTTGCAAATGGAGATGAAATTCATGAACAAATTCATTAACTCGGACAATAATCGATAAATGTTATCGAAATTGGTATCCTAGGGGTTAAAGATGTAATTTATTTCGAATTATGATTTTTTAGTCCAAATAAAAAAAATCAAGATGGCCAACGAGTTTTATGATTCTATTCAAATTTGGTATATGGGGTTTTAGGTGTCAAAAACTTTTTCCACTTTTAATTTTATTTTCCGATATACCTATTTTCTGTTCCTACAATCATATTCATTTGATCCGCAGAAGTGTCCAAAAGCTAATTTGCTAACAAAATTGAAGGAAGCTTGTAAATTCATTGTATAATGTGTCTCATATCCTCAGAAGTTCTATCTCCCATTAAATATCTGTAGAAGTATGTGCCGATCATTTCAGATCTCCTCATTAATTTTTCTAAATCAACATTTCAATATAAATTTCGTCATGAGCAGTTGAGTTGTTACAAAGATCACGTTGTATGAGTTAACGAAGCAGGGATGATATAGGTAATGATTACATCCTGCAAATTGCAATTTCAGGACTGGCAATAACTTTGTGTGTTTTGAACTTCCCAGCATGTTTTAATGCTCCCACGTTTCAACTTCAACTAATTTATTAGATTTTTACGGAAATTCGTCACTAGAAAGAAATAAGCTCCCAAGAATGAACAAAAAACCTAAATAATTTTACCTAGAATTCATTGCTGGCCTACTTCTATTATAGAATGTACTTTGTGATTCACAATCTTCAAAATTAACAATACTGATTGTTTCATTAACTAGGGATAATAATAAAGATTCTTGACCCAGATATGAATTAAACTTAATGGTCTTGTTCCTAGTTGTTCACATACTTTGTTGACATGAACACGCATTTATTAAAAGTTCTGCTTAACAGTGGATTCTTGATATATTATAATAATTATAACATTGCGGTGTTACAATTTCGATTATTCGTGTTTCTGTTCGTTTCGGCGAGGTGGGCATTTCAATTGAAATTGGTGCGATAAGGACGCTTTGTGTAATACAATTAGTTTTAAGTAATCCAGTTTTAGACATAATAAGTCTTCTGATGATGGTCGTGAGACCGAAACGTACGTAAAGACAAGAAAATATGAAACATAAGTGTTAACATGACCTATTTCCCGAGAATTTATATATTACTAGGGATAACAATATTTAGAAATAACTCGTCAAATACAGACTTTCAAACTTATTGTGTGTTCATTTAGGATCAGAAAATAATAATTTTTCCAACTATCACACTATTTATGGATTCGGAGGTATTGTATAATTAAAACTACGCTCAATAAAAAAAATAGCTCCAACAATATTTTCGGACGTATATGACAATAAATGAAAACTTAAACTCATATAAGGTAACATGGTCGACAGTGGATCACTGGCACACAGTTCTGTCTGTTGGCTGATGTTCTATGGTATGTCATACATTCATACCTAACCTCCGTGACTTCCTTCCTATTCTAGTTCGTGGTAGTCACGACGAAAGTATGTGTTAGGAGATAAAAGTTGAGTTTGTGATAGTCGGCAAAAAAAAACGTGAATAATGTTTTGTCAAACATGTTCTTCATATCATATTGCGTTCTAACTATGTTTCTGGATTCAGACATTTAACATGGTTATCTGTTTACATAGTAAAGATGAAAATGATGTCACAGCGATTTCTAGTTCGTGATGACTCGCTTTCAAAAATAACTAAATCGAATAGTACAGTGTATCAAGCGCTAGTGGTACACAGCGGATTTATAATGAAGCTAATATTACATATGAATACAAGCAATTTTGGTTGCAGAATGGCACGAAATAAAGAAAATACAAGGAAAATAGGTGCTCATACAAAAGAGGAAATGCAATCAGATCTTGATGCTATTAATCACGGAAACAGTATACGACACGTTTCCTCAGAAACATACTTACATTTCACCACCCCACAAAGATATTTGACTGAGGCAAAAATAGCTGACTTTCAAGGGGACATAAAATTGCTTCAAGACTATTACAAAAAATGTGCATTATTATTTTATGGTCTCACTACCGAAGGTTGACGTCAAGTATCCTTCGAAATGGCAAAGGTATAATAGTATTGATATGCCGTCGTCGTGGGAAATAAATTGAATCGCTGGTGTTCACTGCCTTAAAAGTTTTCGGCGACATCATTCTATGCTCTCACTCAGAGAGCCAGAAGCCAATATCCTTGCCAGAGCAACGTCATTCAATAAAGGAGAGTAAAAACTGTTTATGATAATCTTGAGAACGTAATTAAATGAAATTCAGCGCTTGCTGATGGCTGCAGAATATTCAACTTAGACGAGACAAGTAGACCACCGTGCAGAAGCCCCATGAAGTAATAGCATCAGAGGTAACTAGCGGAGAAAAGGGAGTTCAATGCACAATATGCATCATAACCCTAGGAGGACAAGCTCTTCCTCCAGCAATTATTTTCCCACGCGAGAAGGTCAACCGTAGAATGGCCATTGGTACTCCACCTGCAATCTTGATTTTGGCTGCAGCATCGCGTTGGATGAATAGCGATTTGTTTATTGATCTTATGAAACACTACATTAAAAACATTCTACTGGAAAATCCAAGTATCTTGATATTTAACAACTATGAGTCGCATTTATCACTCGAAGCATTGGATTCAGCTAAGGAATCGGGTCTGATAATACTCACATTACATTCTCACACCTCAGCGGAAATGTAGCCTTTAGATGTGTCGATATTTGGACCGTTCAAAAATTATTATCATTGTTATTGCCATGGATTCGTGATTGATGCGTAATCCAGGACAAGCTATTACCATTTATGATGTTGAACAATTAATCGGATTTGCATTTGAAATATGACAATACAATATATGACAAGCATTTAACAATACCGGACTATACGAGTAGTACCCTCCGATAGACACAAAATTACGAACGATGATTTTTTGCTCAGTACAGTGACAGATAGACCGAACCTAGTTTAACAATATACCGAACTCTCTTTTGAACAAAATCAACCTACTGAAATACTTCTGGAATGACCTAAAGAAATTGATGTACTTCCTCCACCAAATCTGCCAGGAAATTGCAAAATCTCAACTCCTGACCAATTTCGACAACCAATGAAAGCAAAATCAAGAACTGGAAAAAGAAACACGACAAAATTAGGTAGAAGTTTGATAGCTACGGATACACCGAAAAAAGCTATAATTGCCATAAAAATGGAGTCTGTTAAGAGAAGAATGGAAATAAAAGGAAACAAGGGTAGTGCTCGTAAAGTCTTGTGAAGCTAGTCAGGCCAAGAAGACGAGGAAGTTGTGTTCGAAGACGAATCTGACAATGATGACATGGACTGATTTGAAGCAGAGAATGAAGAAAACAACGAAGATATATTAACCACCATATGTAGGAGACTATGTCATTGTCGGATTTAGCACATAAAGTAAAACAAAAATTCACTATTCAGCTAAGAAATTAGAAAGCAGAAATGCTACGATGGAAGTGTTCGTTAGTTCTTCAAAACAAAAACAGAAGAACCATTTCACAATCCCAACGTACCTGACGTATGATACGAGTATGTTGAAGACGGTGACATTGAATTCATATCACCTGAACCTACTGTGCCTGGAAATACTTAAAAGGCAACAATCTTGTTTCAACTCATCGATGGATTTGATACATTTAAATGTACGTTAATTTGTTGTATTACTTGTATTTTTTTTTGGAAATTAGATTTTCATTTCATTATGTTTTATACTGCTGAAAGATTTCTCCTTTTTACTTTCTGTATACGGACATTTTGTTTTGTATGGAACGTTCGAATAAATTATATTATGCTAATTAGTGTAGCTACATGTTAAAATGGTATTTCTGTTTTCATTTTGTAATTTACCATATCTACACCTTGGATCCACTGTTGACCAGTGAACGATTCAATGAGTACCATCCGGGGTTGTGGTTCTTCAAAACCGACTACGATGTTAGAATCACCATAATTTGGAAATCAGATATATTAGTCGACCTATGCTAGAATTCATAGCTATTCCGGCTGTGAATGTGGAATGTGAGGGCTCGTAAAAAAATACTGATCCACTGTTAAACATGTTCCCTGCGCTATGTATTATGTGACTGCAAGGCAAATGCTACAGACTCCTATTGTCTGCGGTGGGAATGGAGAATGATATTGACTTCTCAAATTTAACATCTTCAGAACAAACCCAGATACGAATGCACTCCTTAAATGAACATACCATGAGAAGTAAAGACCAAGACTCACGACACAACAGATAGTGACATTCTATAATTTGTAAGTGCGTTCTTTCAGAACCTACCAGCACTCATGTTCATTTGATCAAAACATGAAATAAGCTTCATTGGAGAGTGTACAACATAATGGTAGACCTTTGTAGCCATGAGATCTGAAAGTAAATGAAGTTGAAGATGATATTCCATATAAGTTTAGCTAACAGAATTTTGGTTCATCCATTACAATGTAATAACGTACCGGTTAACTCAAGCCACTGGATCTATTGGTATTCAAACTCTCAATTCCCCTTTTAACTCCATACAATCGTTAATTTACTTGTTTGTAACATAAAACAAAATTTTCTAGTCAATAGTAGTCAATAGATAATTCAGTTTAGGTAATTCGTACCCAATACTTCGCATAATGCGCGGAATCTCTAAAGTAATGGGGAAAGCAATTAACATCGAGCTCCGAAATCGTGAATGTCCAACAATACGTCTCTCGTCAGAACAGATGAACGCCTATGTTACACATATATGACAAACTTCCATTGAAAAATATGGCGAATTTGAAGCTGTAGCATGAGACGACTCCAGGGCATTTGACTGAATCTGGCACCAAGGTCTTCTGGGAAACCGTCATATGGTTTGTCGCCTCAACTTTGTCGCCTACTATCAAGTTTTCTCTGAGATAGATCACTCCATGTGGAGTTGACAGTCTTCTCCGACATAAGAACTATTAACGCTGATGTTATACAGGGATATGCCAGGGCACCAACTTTGTTTCTGCTTTATATCAACAATCTGTTTGATATTACCATTTATCCCGGCCACAGATTTGCAGATGTTGGTACATGTCATACCGAGACAAGGGTTGACGCAATGGAGATCTGAAAGCGATTTTCAAATATGAATCTGATAATCTATTAGAGTTCAATGCAACCAACAGGGGATTGTAGCTTAATGAAACCGAAAATCTAGTGTTTATTTTCTGTAGGAAGGAGGATTCAATCCCTAATATGATGATGTCAGATAATTTCTATGAATACTCTTTATCATCATCAACAGCAACTTCTCATGAGATGATCATGTGATGACTATTGCGAAAATATCCCGTCAAACTCCCTATTCCGTGCCAAGAGCATTTTTCAAGAGTTTACTTTATCGATTATTCAAATAAAACTGATCCTACACCTTAACGATAAAGATATGGAAAATCAACTTTCACCTTCAAGTCAATATTAGTGATCCATATTATTTTTCACATTGTAGTGAGCATTACTGTCTATTGCAATAAACTCAAAATACCTGAATACGATGATTTTCAAATCAATGAGCGATTCTCAACTCTACATTCGATAAGATCAGTATTTAATACTATATTATAGTAGGATGACTATATCTGCGGTTGTAACTTGGAATTGGAGGGCATGGTGCAAAAACCGGTCAGCTCCACTTTTTACCCAAAATTACATTATAAACGAATTTTAGTGTACTTGGCACGCTGCATCGTTTGCAATAAAAAGCGATCAGCTCCATAAATTGTAATGAGAATTATAACGGTTGATGGAGCTGTACCAATATTATTTTGGGTCAAGAACCGGCCAGCTCCGGAGCAGTCTGTTTCTTGCTGCAGATCACAGCATATTAGAAGTTTTCCTAGACGGTGATCACACTACAGCAGAAGCGATAACCAAAATAGATATTACTTGTCTTCTGAACTAAATATCACAAAATTGTACAGGTTGCACCCTGCTAAATATGAGCCAGAGCAGTATAGACTCTATGAACATGGAAGGGACTTACATCCAAAAATTTCCCATAATTTTTATTATAGACATTTCAACTCTAACTACAATGTAAGTTTCGGACAGCCCAGTTCGGACACCTGCCAAGAATGCAATAAGTTGGAAAACAGCATTGTCGCCGAAGAAAACCTAGAAACATAGACCAAGTGACAGCTAAAAAATCCCTCCATTTGGCAAAATCAGAGTCGTTTCTGCCCTTGCTGGAGATGAAGAATCGGTTGAGGTACTCTGCTTTGACTATCAGCAAAACATGCCCTTACCACACAATGCATCCGGAAATGTTTGTTATAAGAGACAGTTGTGGGTTTATAACTTCTGCGTTCATTCAGCGAAAAGAGGTGAGAGCAAATTTCATTTGTACGATGAAATAGCAGCTGAGAAGGGATGCAACGAAGTCGTCAGTTTTTTTTCACATTTTATAGAAAATTTTCTTCCACCGACTGTTCATGAGCTATATCTATATTCGGATAACTCTTTTGCACAAAATAAAAACTGTGCAGGTTCATTTTTCACACACATTTAGTAATACTACAGCGAGGAATATTAAAGTAATCGTGCATCAGTTTCTGGAACAAGGGCATAGTTTTTTGCCTAGTGATCGATCATTCGGCCTAATCGAAGAAGAAAAGTAGTTTATATACCGAAAGGTAGAGATTTGGTAAAGAACACATCTAAGAAATTCACTGTGGTAGAAGTCACCCAGGACATTATTCTAAACTTTTCTGAACATTTAAAAAGTTTTCTGAAAAAGTCTGTTACAAACTCTAAAAAAGTGAAGTTTCCTATTTCAAAATATCGTGTTTTTAAGTGTGAAAAAACTAACGTAGTAAAATGTAGTATAACAGCAGGTATAACATTATTTTCTGATTTTGTTTCCAAAAAACCATCCGCATTATACTCATAGAAGAAAAACTTTATAATAGCTATCCTTTATCTATCAATCAAAAGAAACTTGAGAATGTTCGGTCTCTGGCTGAAAAGTATGTACACAAAAATGATCAGTGGTATTACAATATTGTATTTAATGCTGTTGGTCCAGAAATACCGCAGGAGAACCCCGATAGCGATGATGAAGACGCGGAAGTTGAGATGTTTTAAACCTACGTTTGTACTTTTTTTGAGTTACTTTTAAAATAAATCAGTTTTTTGTACTACAATGGGTCTTCTTATTATAATTTGTGTCAAAAAATAGACAGCTCCATATTGAAAAAATGATGTTTAACAAAAAAATATAATTTCTTTTATCTATTTCTATAGGAATAATGTTTGTTGGTAACGTTTCCTTCAATAGAAAACAATTCAAACCTAAAAAGGAAAAATCTCATAATGAAAAACAGTTTTTTGGTTGATACTGTAAAATTTAAAAAAATGGAGCTGACCGGTTTTCGAACCAAGCCCTTCAATTATTGCGCAACCGCGTCAAAATATTCATAATTACTCTTTGCTTTGAACTCAAAATATTTCACCTTAACAATAACAAATAATTATTCATTTTATCAGTTTGTCAAATGATGCTAATGTCTTTGTCCATAATTTTAGGGTTGCTTTTTCTATAGTGTAGTATATTCAATGATTTTTTCTTTGAACTGCTATGTGATCAGCATTTAGTTATACCACATATATTGTCCATGATGTCAAGCATGTGACACTAGGAGGGGTTGACGAAGCACTCCATGTTTATTTGTTTCAGCTAACATAAAATCAACTATAATTCTGGTTGTGGCTTATTCATTTCATTAGTATCAAGTTCAACAACTGTAGTTTCAAATTTGTGTCAAATTGTACATTATTATTTCTATTTAACCATTCTTACATATCCATTTCTTGGTGGCAGTCATTCATATTCCATTCGTTACAGTAGTTTGATAACTAGCATTATTCGTAACTTCAGTGGATGATTCTCCTAAATTCAATCAAAGATGAAATTCAAACCAATGCAGGAAGTGGTTTTGATCTACTCCCCTATAATAATCGACATTCTTTGTTTTCGAAGGAAATATTCGATCAGCTGTAGGAATTGAACCAGCTTCACAACCAGTATGCAGTACGATATAGGTACTTTGCGCCACGCTTCCACAGCTTTAGTGCTAGAATCTTGCCAGGAAGGAAGGACAGTAGAAAATATTACACTGGAATAAAGATACAGGAAAATTTTGCTATACTGTATACGTTTACATAGTTCTTCGATTTAACCAATGAACACAATATTAAGATTTTCGATAATCGCACTCTCCAGTAAATATCTATATTCAATTTGAATAAAAAACGAATCAGTGAAAAATTCATAATTGACAATAGTTTATGGTGAGTTAGCTTTCATAATTTGAATATCTCTTCTTTCTCAATAACTTAATAAACTTACGCATTCACTCTCAATATCGACTAACAGCGCCTTCTCTCGTTTCTTATGAACAAGTTTATCTTTAACAATATACATGCAAATATAGAACACGAATAATATGTTCAATGCAACCAAAACTCAAGCTTGCGTCTTCAACAGGAAAATACGGATCCCACATTATATTATGATGTCAGCTATTCCTATGAAGTCTTCCACAACCATGCTCGAGATCAACACCTACAGCACCCTCTCATGGGACGATAATGTGAGGTCCATTGCAAAAACCGCTTCACAAAAACTTCTATTCCATGCCAAGAGGTACTTTACATGCCAACAGCTCCTCATAATCTACAAAGCACAGATTCGACCTGTCCTAGAGTACTGTTCACACATTTGGAGTTCTGCTCTCGAACATACGCTGAAGCTCTTAGATTCTATCCAGAAGAGAGCAATTCATTTGATTGATGATGTCACACTTACGAGTTCAATGACCTCTGTAAGAGATCGTAGAATGGTGGGATCTCTATAGATATTTCCATAGTTCGTGTTCATCAGAAATCTCGTCTGTTGTTCCACGACGTGAGATTTCAGATAGGCGGACCAGACGAACTCAAACTAGTCACCCCTTCATTGTCAAGCTCGGGACTTGCCAAACTTCTTCCTACCAGACTTCATGTTTTATCGAACAGCGAAGTTGTGGAACTCCTTTTTACCTACCCTATGCCTATAACCTCCAAACCTTTAAGAAAAATTCGAATGCCCATTCATTCCACCTCTGGCTCACACGATATTCTTTGAACAGTATATATTTCCTTCTCGTATAGGCAACATATGAAAAAAAAATATCAAGCATTTTACCAGTATTGGTTACGACTTTTCACTAAATTCCTAATAAAGACACCATTTATAACCTGACCTAACGCACGCACAAATCTAAGCACATGACGCAACAAGATTTAGAACCGCTTCTCAAGGTACCATTTGCACTGGAAGGGATATCTTAGCCTAATGAGTATTTTTGTTGATATATAACTATTGACTGAAACAATAATGGTTCTCTAAGGGCTCAACTATTCATATATGTTTAAGCACTCAACTCAACAATTTCCCCCTATTTCCTTCATTTATATTGCGATCATCTCATCTAATGTCTGAACGAAAATACAAATCTGTCTGTTCATCCTCTTCTCGGGAAAATTACAAGGAATGTAGGTAGGTAAAGAAAATTCTCTCGAAATGAGGAAAGAGTTGTGAGGCGGAATTAAAGATCACTTTGAATATTCATAGAAGGCTGTGTTGAGCATTTCACATTAACGCATCATTTAATTTTCTAAATTAACATTTTAACAGGAATTCCGTGATGAGGATGTTGAATTGTTACGAAGAGCGCGTTGTACGAGATAAAGCACCCGCCGCGATGACATAATCGTTACATTCTGCAAATTGCAATTTCCAAACTGAATATAACTTTGTAGTTTTTGAACTGTCCAACATATTATTAGAATTGCATATTTGACGGAATTTATTAGATAATCCGAGGAATTCGTCACCAGAGAGAAATAAGCTTTCTCGAATAAACAAACGTCCGTCGCTCCTTTCAAATATCACCTAAAATTTACTGCCTTTCTTTGGTCCATTTCTTTTCATGGGTTCCAGTTGGGATTTATCATGAAGTGCAGAGTCTGCGATAGCTATTCGTAATCCATAAAACCTATATTAAGTTGAACAAATTCCATATTGGATGATTTGAGAAACAACGTTATATTCTTACTGCGTAATGAAAATGTAATCAGAAACCTTTTCCGCTATCGTTCCTCTCATGATTAAATATGAAGATATGCTCCAAACGTAGGCATTATTTCCGAATGCATCTACAAGTTGCAAATAGAAAACGTTTCTCCATAGTATAAGATTGACTGTATTTGATCATATTTGATAAAGAAGGGTTTCATTCGTTTTGAAATTCCTTGACACCTTTTCATAAGCTCACATCGACTAATTCAATAATTATTTCACCCACAGCAATAGCCAATGACATCTTGTTATCATATTTTGTGACACCATAGGGCGCGTGCTTCGTGTGAGACCGCATCGAATATTGATCGTAATTTTTATGGTTAGTAAAATGCATATTTTCAAATTTTATTCATATATTCATAAAAATAAATTAAACACATTATACAATTTGCTTCCGCAAAAATTCCAGCCAAAATGGAAACCCAAATATTACCTGAAATAATGAAAAACATTCAAAAGATGAAAAAAATATATATATTTTTCCGATAAATCTAGTTCAAAAACCTCCAAACCTCGTTTCCCTCGCATACATAAAGCAAAAGAAATATTTCAGAGAAATATCTATTACAAAAACTGTTTCTGCCGACCTCTCCAACTTTAGGGTGATGTGCAGATGTTTCTTCTGGGATACCTGTAATTTCATGGGCTCTGGTGGAGAATGGAATCGATAAGTGTTGATGGATAAAATCAGCCTCCAGACTTTGTAAAAAGTTTCGTCTGTGTACAGATGACGAAGGATTATTTTTACCACCGAATTTATTCCAACCTCATTTAAAATTGAATGAATATTTATCATCGGACATCTACCGGTACATCAAGAAACATTGTATATTGCAAATAATAGGTCTACACTTAACCTTAACCCAACCTTTCTTACAACAATTATCCTCTAATATATTAAACAATTATCAGGTGAGGGCTATTTTTTGTCGTCAAACTTCAAATACCGAAGTGAGAAGGAGGAACTTTCGTGGATATTGTCAATCGGATAATTTCTATTTCGTGGCTCTAGGATTCTTACAATCCATTCACATTCAAATGGTTCGAACTCGTGAATCGAACGACAACTTCAGGAGGGCATAGATTTCAGAAATGATAGTTACGTTTGATTCATTCCTATCAAGTAATTAATTGTAACATATGATATCTGCATGTTCATGTTTCGAACAATGATGTTTATCATTTGTTCATTTACAAAAACTTGAATAAGTGATTCCATTTGAGACATTGCGCCACTTTACACCAAAAGGCGCTGCAGGAAAGCCTGTTCCTTCTCATAGATAGATAGATCTTCATTTAATTAGGTATCCTAATATACATATAAATATACTCATAATAATAACATAATACTGCATAACTATACATAAGTAAATAAGTATGAACATGTACAGTACATAGTTCAAAAAAAAAAACTATCAATTTAAATAAAACTAAAAAAGAAAATACTAATCAACATAATATGTATAAATAGATAACAATGAATAGTTGATTACAAATTGATAAGACAAATATTGTTAACTTCCTTGGTTTTTTATGAGAGATTTGATATTTTTTTTGGAAGTAGAGAGAGTGGAACTGTTTTTTAGTGCTAAAGGTAATCGATTAAACTCCTGGAAACCCTTGAAAAACAGAAAACTCATGGTGCTCTTGCGTTTAGTTCTAGAGATTTGAAAATCATCACAATTCCTAGTTAGGTACGGATGGACATCTCTTCGAAAAACCAAAAATATTTGGAAATAAGATGGAGCTGGATTGTTCAGAATTTTGAAGATGAAAATCATAGCGAGGTAGTAAATTCTCTGCGAGACAGTGAACCATTGTAACGTATTAGACCTACAAACAATAGATGCATATCGATTCACTTTTAAAATGATTCTCATACCACGATTTTGCAGTTTCTGTAGCTGATTTATTTTATTTAGGTCCCACGAAAATAATACTGATGCACAGTAATCAAAATGTGGTTGGATTATTGTGTTGTACACCGTTATTTTAGTTTCCTTAGATATACCTTACCCTCGATTCCATAGGTTGATAAATTTTTAATAATATTTTACGATCAATGGTCTCAAAAGCTCTTTTTAAATCAAGGAAAACACTCACAACATATTTGTCATTGTCTATATGTTTTTTAAATTTACAAAGCGTTAGTTGTAGAGATGATTCACAGGAATAGTTTTTTCTAAAGCCCGATTGGTTATTTAGCAAAATTTCATTAGTTACGATGGGATCCATTAATTCTTGATATACAGCTAATTCTAGGATTCTTTCCAATGGATGCATTGTATTAACCGGTCTAAATTCAGAGGCATTAACGGTATTAACTATTTTCAGAATGGGAATGATGGTACTAGTTTTGAGTGCATCAAGTATGATACGAGTTTCAAGTGAAGAATTGACTAAGTTCAGAATAATATGACCAATTGTTTCAAAAATATTTTTTAGCATTTTGGCATTAAGAATTTCATGAACCGATATCTTAGAATCCAAAGTTTCAACTATTTTTCTCAATTCAGTCAACGTTAGTAATCGGAATCTATCCATTAAGGGATACATATTATAATTTGTGTTAGACCAAACTCTCGGGGAATTAAAACTTTCTATGATTTCCTTCATACTTTCAATGAAATAGTGATTGAAATGCTACGCTTTCATTATCTTTTATCATTATTTGGTTATTGCCATCTTCAAACATAACAACATTTGGATGATCCTCAATTTTTGTATTAATTATACTCTTCAAAGTTTTCCACATTTGTTTGGGATTGTTCCTATATCTATCTATTTTATCGATACAATATTGTTGTTTTTTAGATTTCATCAGATTGACCACATCGTTTCTAAGTTTTTTGAAGACTTCCCATTTGATCTCTTTCTCACACATACAGCAAGATTTGAATTTTGAATAAGCTTTGTCCCTATCTTCCATCATATTATACATCTCATTGTCAAACCATGGTAGTTTAGTTTTATATCTACAGTTAACCAAAGGGGCAACTCGATTCATTAAATTTTCATAGTTCACAAAGAGTTCCTGGTATAATACATTTACATCGCCAGAATCGAGATTCCAATCATGCATCATTAAATTTATTTTTATGGTATCAATATTTTTGGACCATGGATTACAAAAGTCCACATGTCTACCTTACGAAGAGAAAAATGTATAGATGATATGAAAAACAAAATATGAAAGTGTACTTATGTTGAAAACAATTCAATCAACAAGCACAAAGACAACAAGTATAACACCATTGTTGGCACAATAGCAATTGAAATATTCAAAAATAGATGTCAGAGTGGGATGTGAGACCACAAGTACCCTTTCGTGGAATGATAAGAGATGAAAGCTGTGAGGGAGATAAAGATAATTATCGTGGTAATTACACTGCTGAATGGCAACGCTTCGATATGAACCAAATTGCCATTTGGAATATTTCTTTGAATCGTCAAGAGGTGTTTTGGCTGCTTAACCTCTTTCAGCGAACTAGGTGAGAACATAATAACAAGATAGGCCTGTGAAAACTGAAGAATCTCCTGGATTTATTTGGAATCGATCGAATCAGAAGTCCTAGTAACAATTATTCGAGGATAACACATAATACAAAAAGTTTTTATTAGTATTAATAAGTCAAAATTCTTCATTCTTGTAATAATCATTCGCATTTCTTCCGTGTTTTCAAGAAATTATCTGGTATTAGACAATTTGACATTTTATGTCGAATTTGTTGTTAGCAAGGGCGGATGCAACATTGGAAATGTGAAAATTCGACGAGACAATAGGAAGAAAGTTCAGAGCTTGGATCTCATCTGATGATCTTATGAAATATTTTAAATTTTCACAATAAATGTTTTCAATATTATTGTCTGTCCAAATATCTTCATCGATAATTTCACAAGCGCTCATGTAAACTCGGAATATTAAATAACATAACATTAAAATTCTCACAACTTTAGAATATAACTTTTTTTTTTGAAATGCCCTGTATGTTTCAAAATAATTTTGAAACGTATTCCTGGCGGACATATATACTCAAAAATAAAAAGACTATTGTGAAATAATTGTATGACTTTCCGTGAATAGACCAATGCGGATAGTGTGCGTCATCCTTTATATCTTGGTGGTTTTCACATTTTATTCATGTTCCAATATTATTCACGATTTTATATTCATTCATTGTTATTTATATTCTGTCTCTCAGTTTAAGTTGAATTTGCCTTGCGACAAATAGTAAATTTCGCAATCACACATGGTACGAGTCTGTTATTTCTCATATTTCAGGGTTAACCTGGGAATTTGGGTGTTTGAATCCCAAGTCAAAGATCTGTATTTTTTTGTTTGATCATAAATACCCTGGCGCTCAAAAACCAACATTTCATGTAGTCCAGTAAATGAAGTCAAAATTCGACCAGAATATTTCAATTTTTTTTTTATCAGCCGATTTTGATCTGTGAGAGCTCATTTTCTTCGTAATGATGTCTAGAACAAGAAGCGGGGGCTTAAATTTCTGACTAATTGTTTATATTGTTAATAAACAATACTTACTGTTAAACAAATGCGTGTCTCAGAGCATTATAAGAAAAAACTAAAAAGTACAGGTTTTAAGCAAGTAATTGAATATTTTCAAATGTTAAAGTAATAAACAAAAGTTCAAAAAGCTTACTCAATGTTTATAAACAATTTGTGAATTAACAAGTAAACGAAAAAATTAAATTAGGTCTGGTTATGCGATATTGGACTCGATTTCGGATATTTTTAACTTGATGAACACGAATTCGGTATTATAATTGCAATAAATTGTTTATTTCATTTGTTAATAGACAATTTGTCAATTAACAAATGAACGAAAAAATTTAATTAGGTCTGATTATGCGATATTAGACTCGATTTCGGATATTTTTAACTCGATGAACACGAATTCGGTGATATAATTGCAATAAATTGTTTATTTCATTTGTTGATGAATAATTTGTTGATTAACATATTAACGAAAAAATGAAATTAGGTCTGGTTATGCGATTTTGGATTAACAAATTGCTTATTAACAAATGAAATAAACAATTTATTGCAATTATTAAATCACCAAATTCGTATTCATCAAGTTGAAAATGTCCGAAATCGAGTCCAAAATTGCATAACCAGACCTAATTTAATTTTTTCGTTCATTTGTTAATTAACAAATTGTTCATTAACAAATGAAATAAACAATTTATTGCAATTATATTACCCAATTCGTGTTCATCGAGTTAAAAAATATCCGAAATCGAGTCCAATATAGACCTAATTCAATTTTTTCGTTTATTTGTTAATTAACATATTGTTTATTAACAAATGAAATTAACAATTTATTGCAAATATATTACCGAATTCGTGTTCATCGAGTTAAAGATATCCGAAATCGAGTCCAATATCGCATAACCAGACCTAATTTCATTTTTTCGTTTATTTGTTAATTAACAAATTGCTTATGAACATGGAGTAAGCTTTGTGAACCTTTGTTTATCACTTTAACACTTGAAAATATTCAATTACTTGCTTAAAACCTGTACTTTTTAATTTTTTCTTATAATGTTCTGAGACACGCATCTGTTTAACACTAATTATTGTTTATTAACAATATAAACAATTAGTCAGAAAAATAAACCCCCGCACTTTGTTCTAGACATCATCATGAAGAAAATGAGCTCTCACAGATCAAAATCGACTAATAAGAAAAAAATTTGAATATTAATACCTTCATTTACTGGACTAATGAACCGTCTTCACTGTAACAGTCGGCAACCAAGCGATAAAATATTAATATTAGTGTATCCTCGTTTTATAAGGTGAATTTGACCTTCACAATTAGGTATCTTACAAATTGGCTCTCAAAGTTCACCCATTACAAGGCGAAATAAACTTAGAAATTTATCCATAAAAGATAGCATTCGAGGAGGAAATTAGATATTTAGGGGTTGTTATAGATAACAAACAGTATTTAAAAATCATGCTAGTGAGATTCAATCAATAATCTCGGGACTATATAATCACAGTCTGCAACACAATAACTCAATCTCATTAATTAATTGTGATTATTGCGCAAGCATAATATTATATGGCTATGATAAAACTTCAATTTTATCCTTGCAATATCTACCAAACAAAGGCATGCGTATTATCCTCAAGTGTGACTTCAATATGGTCAATGTTGAAAGCTCCTCCTTGGAATTCTGTCGAAAGTAGAATAATTTATTTAACATTGACGTTTTTGTATAGTATGCATATTTCAGCTGGTACTGAGACACTACACACATCAATATTAAAATCTCCACAGAGGGTTAAGTAGGTAAATCGTTTGCTAACTGCTAACGAAAGCATTGATAATCTGTTACCTGGGCTGGTGGTCTATGTATACATTTTACAAAACACCAAATTTTACAATACTCAGCTGCCGAATATTCAATAATTATGAATTTTACGGGGAAATTCAATCCTCGCGGTTATTTCACATTGAGATTCCGACGAATTCTCTAGTGCTGAGCCACCATGTATGTGATTGGAGCAGTAATGATAGTCGATCAACTTTTATTCTTTGATTGCCAATAGATTTATTCCATTTTTGGAGCACCAATTTGCTGTGCTGTGCTTAAGGCACAGAAAACGTTGATCGTGATTATTGAGCGTTAATTCGAACATGTTTATTTTGTTAGATTAATGTGGAACAAAGTTCAAGTTAAATTACCACTTCTCATATTAGATTAAATTTCAATGAATATCATTATTCATGTCAGACTCTACTTACTGATTCAGTTTTCTTGAGCAAAGCGCCGTTGATTGTCTTAAAAAAAATTAAATCTTCCAGCGTGTATAACTTTAGGTGAATAAGTTGGTTCGTATATTGACTGCTATAATCCATGCATCACAGATGCTGAAATATGAGACCTTCAGTTTTAAGTTAAAAACTTCAAAATTATAATATGGTGCTATTCAGTGTAAATAGGACTTAACTTGTTTAGATGCAGTTTCATTTTTACATCTACATACATATAGTATGTTGTACTTCTTGTGCCGTTTATATTTCAACTGGCATAAGAAACATGTGGAATGTTTCCTGTAAGTGAATCTCAATGTATATACTTCATTTTTATGTTATTCTACGATATATTACCTACATACTAATTAACAGCCCTCTTGTCAATTGAATGAAATGATATAAGTAAGCCGAAGGTATTTTATATGGAAATGAAATGAAAGAATGTATCCAATTCATTTTAATACTTGTCTCGTCTTGTCTTGTATGAAATCTTAATCTGAAAAATATCAATTTTGTTTAGTTGGAAATCTTAAGATAAATCTTATGAACCTGACATCTTAAGATAAATCTTATGAACCGCAATCAGCCAATTGGGCGTCATCTCAGTGAAAATCAATATTCTATAAAACCCTTGAATCATAACTGTGTCCTGATTATAATCCAGATTTAACGGACCTCAAAACTGAGTATGAAAACTCCCTCAATGACGTTTGGATTCTGTTCCATTCTCCTCAATCCTCAGATAAATGTTGTAGGTTCGATAAATTGAAATGTCAAAATCGATCGCATTGCATCAATTCTTCAAATATGATAGGCATCAGACAGTTGGAAGGTAAATTGGTTTTTTATACAATACTCGACCGTCCACATACTTTATTCAAACTTTCTACGTGGTAGCATAAAGAACATATGAATTCAGATGAATATTGCTCCCTGGGAACAAGTGGTTCATGTTTATATCTTTATTAGCTGAAACACCATATTTTGATCTTTTCGGATTCATTGTAGAAAGAATAGCTGAGTGGGATAGAGAATGAAAAGAGAATCCTCTATTCAGTCATTGATACAAGTATGTAATTCTCGTGAAATTCATATATTATACTGCTCTACATAATACGAAGGTGCCCAGAAAGAACGTACGGAATGGACACTTCAATGAAACTGAGAAAATGGTCCACATTAATGATCGTTGAAATGTTTCAGATGACACACACTCATACGAACACTCACACGCATACCACACCACACCACACAATCATGACAAAATTGATATGAGTGCAAATAATCAGAAACTAATGTAGAAAGTCATTGAATCATTGATATAAACAGAGAAGAATACTAGTGTTATAAGCAATATAGAATATGAAAGTAAAAGTCTAATTACAGTTCTTAAAGACGTGATTGAAATAGCAGAAACTTTTAATCAATATTTTCAACTCGATTAACACTACTACAGAATAGCAAGGTGAAATCATTTTGAAGTCTCATTTCTACCTTATCAACCAATTTGAAATAAAAGATCTCACTCCAATTGTTAATAAATTGAAGATATAAAAAATACTCTTGGGTGACAGGCCACCTAATTAATATTTCGCTTCAATATGGTCAATTTTCGGATCAACTAAAAACTAGTATACTAATACCTATACTCAAAGTCCAATAAACACCTGCCAGGTATTGAGAAATTACTGAAGATGGCTGCCTATGAGCAGCTTTTAAATTATGTTCATGCCAATAATCGTCTAATGACCTCAATCAGGCTTCAGAAAAATCACTCTTGCGAATCGGCCTTACAACTAACCGTAAGTGAATAGACTCAATCTATCGACAAGAGAAACTATGTTACTGCTGTTTTTTTAGACTTAAGCGGCTTTTAGAACAATTGATCGAGATATACTAGCAATAAAAATGGAAGCAATCGAAATTAAAGGAGCTGTACTAAAATGGTTCAAGGTGTACTTAAATGATCGAAAACAAATAAAAAAAGTGTATAATGTTTATTCAGATCCTAACTCAAAATTTGGTGTACCTCAGGGTATTGTGTTGAGTTTATTCTGCGAAGGAGTTGTATACAAATATGTAGAAATGAAACTAATCTCTTATAGGTGACACAAACAAAAATCAAACTAATAACAAATATGAGCATAAAATAAATCACAATTTAATGAAAAAAATATTTAAGATAATTCAGGAACTTTGGAGATTCCCCTCTTATAAATTTGACATGGCTTGTCAATTTTTTGTGTAATGTCGTCATAGACATACCAAATCTCATCTGGCTTTATGGGCCACTTCCAATTTTGCCCACACCTTTCCATTGCTGCAATCAAAACTTCTTTTACTTGTCCTGGATATAGTTGATAGTCGTACCTAATAAGTACATAGTCACCAGCACTAACTTCATTTCTATGCACATTTGTGTCAGAAATTTCATTGGCTACCATGTCTGTATCAGATTGCTGGCTCAGTTGAGGTGAATAGGGACTTTGATCGCTTTCTGCATAAGAAACATGTCCTGTGCTGTCATTTTCGCTATCAGAATCGTCATCAAGTCTTGCGACCCTTCGAGAACGATTATGTTGTTTATGAGTCTGTGCTGATGAAGTTCAAGGTTGATTAAAGCTCACTGGTAGGTCATGAATATCTTGCGGGTTGATGTCGGCAGCTGTGATACTTTTTCCTGGAGGAACGTTAACTTTTTTTCTTTTCTTGTTTGTCCTTGTAGACGTGATGGTTTGTCTTTTTGAATTGAGGTGTTCAATAAAGCTTTCGCCAATCAATGCTTTTACCGCAGGTAATGCTTCAACAGTATACGAGGGCAGTCTTTGTAATACTTCGTGACGATTCGCAGGAACATTACCACATTTACGGAAGCCAGCTCTAAGATTTTGGGCACAATTTTCCTTTAAAACATCCAAGAGTTTTTTCAATAGTCCTGGAAGTTCATCTTTGGGAACTGTGATGCAGCGACTATTGCGTATATGTTCTTTCATTCAATACTTTCCTCCAGGCAATTTTAAGAGGTCTAAACAATGCCACATCTAGTGGTTGTAGCAGGTGGGTAGCGTTTGGGACCAAAGCAATAAAGGAAATGTCATTTTCATGGCAAAGATCTATCACTTTTGCATTTATATGGAAACTTAAGTTGTCACCAAGAAGAACTTTTTTTCCTTCTTGTTTTTTCAAAATTGGGAGAATGAGGCTCACAAACTAGTCTTCAAAGCATTGGAAGTCAAACCAACCTGACTTTGTGCGGTTGTAGCGGCATTTATCTGGACCGTTTTCGGTCCAACTTTCCACATTTTTTCTGCTTTATAAACAACGTAGACTGGTGCCAATTCACCGCCTGCACTACCACACATCATTATTGATGTATTTGATCTTGACGAATTCTTTATATTTTCCGGATATTTACAGCCTCGTTTAACTAGAACTTTAGATATGCCAGGGTCATCTACTAGACAAGTTTCATCATAGTTCCAAATATGTGATGGGGGAACACCTTCAAGTTCTTCTTCCAAATTATTAAAGAACCCATTCAATACTTCCTCAGTGACAGCAGCTCGACTGTAAGTTATATTTCTAGCTGTTCTATTAGAAATTTGCTGTGCATGCCTTTTTACAAACTAATTGGCTCATTCAGTACCAGGCAAATTGTTTTTAAACTTCTCGACGGTCCTGCCGGGCTTATCCAAGAAACTTTTTACTATAAATCGTTATTCCCGTTTATTTACAGGAAACCCATAACTGGACAGACTGACGACGTGTGCCACGATCACTGACTCTTCCGCCTCAGAGAAAACAGTCTGCCCTCCACTCTTCTTGGGCGCTTTTTTTTAATTTGTTGCTAATTACATTCCGGTGAATACCATATTTCAGAGCAGCACTACGAACAGAAATTCTTTTTGTTCTAACTTCATTCAGAATCTGTTCCAGTGTCTCTGGACGATAATTTCTGTAATGCCTTGTTCCTGGTTTTTTGATGTATTGACGCGGCATTCTGAAATGAAAATAAAAACGTGTAAGATCTATAAAATCTAAGTGAAAAAATATGGGGAGAAAATGTGCCACTAAGTGGCACAATCTCACCCACAAATTTGTGCTCTTAACTCAAAATTGATATAATTCACAAAAATCAATTAGCAGGCAATAGTTATCATGATAAATAAATGGGTAATCGAAATTATTTACCTGAATGTCTCTATTTGTTTCACAAACTTCTCACCACCACAAAGTATACGGACTTTTGGGAAGAGTAGAAAACACGCGTCATTCATCAACGCCAACCTCTCAACAAATAGCGGGAGCCGCGCAGTTCGGGATTGCGCCACAAGGTGGCCAAACGAGTATAGTCATCACAGTAGAGCATGGTTTACATGACAAGAGCAAGACGAGCGCGTGAATTTCAAATATCTGTGGGAAGACACAATGGCATATTTTCACCTATGCAGGCACATTTTGACCCCGTTCTACGGAGTTAATTAATATCCATATAATAATGCAATGTTTGTATATTGGTATTATTATGCAAGAAAAAAACATATTCATTCATTCATTCACACCACACCAAACCAAACCACATCACATCACACCTACCCCACACCAAACCACACCACACCTCTCCAGATCACATTACACCGCTTAACCTAACCCATATAAAATACCTTCGGCTTACGTGCATTATTTTATTACCTCTACAAAAGAGCTGTAAGTTAGTATGTAGATAATATAAACGAAGATTATGTATGAAGTATATACTTTGGGATTTATTCATTCACAGAGAAGGGTACTCATGAAATATTGGAAAAAATCATTGTAGTGTTAGTTGAAAACGGAACTTTTTTTTGAGGGAGATACTAAATTGGAAAATTATAGGATAAACAGATGAAAGAAGTGTTTCATAAGATTTTGCGGAAGCCGTCCTCGAATACCAGTTCTATCTTTTTTGTCGGAACATATTGGATTAACAGAGACAAAACCTTTTCTAATGGAGTATATACTTTGAGATTCACCACTGAAAAGCATGAGCAATGATACTTTGCTTTTCTCTAATTTTTAGAAGTGATACTTTCCCTAGGTCTTTGCTCCATATTAATATATAATAATATGGATCATCACATGAAGTGCTCTATCTGAGAGAAAACTTGATAGTAAGCGAAAATTAGTATTTTTGGCGCCTAACCATATGACGGCAGATTTCCAAGAAGCCCTTGGTGCGGCTGTTTTGGAGTCGGTTTGTTGTCTTCTCCAAACCTGAGAAACAGTTTTCTCAGATACTGTTTAATAATTGAAGTTTTGTTTTGGTGTAGAAATGGTAAATCATAAAGTAACACGAACTTCCAAATATCTATATATATATAACAAACTAACACAAACAAGAATACACTGGTGAAAAATGAGTTATAAGAATATCGAGAAGGGTAGAGTGTGTAGTATGATATCGAGGGCGAGCGTATGAATACAGAATGAATTTCGTGGTTCCAACACTTATTCTCTCAATGCCAATTTGTCAAGTAGGTAGTGGGACAACAATAAAAATAACATCTTGTCGAACTAACAGGGTGAGATTAAGGAATGGATTTTCAGAAATAGTCTATTGACCCTTCTCGGTATTTTAAATTTGTAACTTGCCTATCATAAATTATATTGAGAGCAGTTTTTATGATTAGGTACCAATTCGAACAAATATTGATACCCTGCGTCTAGCGATCTTACAACTTATAGAAAAACTAAAATATTACTATTGTTGGGTTTCACAACAGCGGCGATCAAATGCTTTTGAGATATCCAATGCTACATGTAGAGTTTCTCTATATTTCGTACTAGAGCTCTGCAATACGTTTGTTACTCAGGCAATCTGGTCTCATGTTGATCTCTGCTGACAAAAGCCATATTGTCGGTCACTCACGATTTTTGAGCTCTCCAGTTATTGGATGACTCCGATGTTGAATGCTTCCTCCAATACTTCATAGATCATAGAAACCAATCAACACTTATGTTGTACAATGTACATGCAAAATATCTGGGCTATGGAGGAGACTGATGTGATTATGTTCTAAAAGGTTTTGAGCGTAGTTTGAATCTTCTTCGTGCAAGTTTGTCACTTATGATGTTCTCTAGAAAGCATTCACTGAAACTGTTTGAGTATTGATCGCGACTTGTTTATTCAATTCATAAAGTTTCTATAATAATTCGGAATACATAGGTTAAAATGGGACTGAACATAGTTTTGGCGTACGCTTCCATGTGCACTTGAGAAGAAAATTCAAATTACGGTAAATCCCTATCAAAACTTAATCATAATCAAATATTAAATTCAAATGGAATAATTATTGAGTGTTTGATTTCACTAATTTAATAAATAAATGTAATTATAATTTCGGTATCATCGTAGAATGCATTTTCATCACCTAATGGCTGATTTTATTTAATAACCAAATATATTTGGTAATCAATAACTTTATGAATGTGTTTCTATGTAACGTGATCACATATAAGCTCTGCTAAAGCCGACTTTAAATACTATCCGGAAGCAAAACTAAAACTGGCGACGCTATCATACTGAAAGTGTGCTAGTTTCAACGGTTCCTATGCTTATTGATGAGATATATTATATATTATTCATTACAGGTTAGATCATAGTTCAATTTCGCTTTTTATTATTTTTTCGACATTTGGAAATTTATGTGAAAACGTTAAGTTATTTTATCATCATTAAATAAAACCCTGCAACGAAATCTATCACCAATATGTTACAAAGCAGTGGTACCGAAATTCTTCGTGTTATAACGGATAATCACAGCATTAATCATGCAATGTAGTTATGATATAGTATGGGCAAAAAGGCCACAACAGGTACATTTGTTTTCTCCAACACGCATATAAAAAGTATATATTCTATGATTGAAGAATAGATTGTAACATATATCATTCTGACAGACTTTCAGAATTTATATTCTATCACTATAAAGCGGCTAAACCATTTCTGATTGATCGAAATTAGTGATTAGTGATTAGTGATAAAAGACGCCGCTATTATAAACCTTAATAACTAGTGTACAAGATCAATTATTCGATCGAAAATTATACAGTTAAAAAGGTAATGAAAATCAGTGTATCAGTGCCGTAAACAGCAATTAGTTTGATTAAAATAGTATAAATCACTGCAGTAAACAGTATTAGAAGTGTTAAATACTACAGTATAAGAGTGGGAAAGATAACAAAACACATTTCCATATCATCTGACACGAAAGAAATATCAAACGCGATTGATCCGTTTTTATCATTCTACATCTGTAGCTAAATTCTAATATATGAATTCAAATAAAATGATTGATGAGAATACACTCATACAAGAGATCAAGAAAAAAATTTTTTGGAATCTGATGTGAAACGTGAGCAAGAAAATCAAAAACTAAACGAAAAAATCGAAAATTTGGAAAAGCGAATAAAACGAAACAATATAATAATACATGGGTTAAGCACCTTCAATAACTACTCGACGGAAAACTTAATCGTAGTAGTAACATCTACACTAAAAAGTCACTTAAATATCGAAATAAGCGTTAGAGACTTAAACAACACCTACGCTATTGGAAAAAGTGACGTGAAACCTATAATAGTAGAATTCACATCATATTTAACTAAACTAAGCATTATTAGGGAAGCAAAACTTTTACGAGGCACAAAAATCTTCATAAACCAGGATCTTACAATTGCGGAACAGCGTGAGAATAAAATATTGCGACAATAACTAAAATTGGCCAAAGAAAAACAACTAGTAGCTTATATAAAAAGAAACAAATTATATGTGAACAACGAAGTTTATAGTGCAAATAATTTAGATGATTTGAACCAACAAGGTGAAGGAAGTAAAAATTCCTCAATCACACAGTGCACCGGCAACACCAACACCGACTTTAAAGAACTCATCATTGGAAGAATTAGAAGTATTTGAAGAAGATAATGAAAAAGCAAAATTAAAAAGCCCAATAAACCCCCCTAGAAAAATGTTACGCGTTCAAAATTCAAAAATCAAGGGGAAGTCATAACAACTCCTTCAAATACTACAAAACAAAAAAGAGGTTAGTACGGTATGGTATACTTGGCAGCACTTGAGTGGTACTAAAGACTTGTTATATTATTGTAAAATATTATTTACCTAGTTGAATTTTATATATATCAATTGTTAATCTGAGATTTCTTTTATGAAATAAGTAATAATTAAATAAATTGAAAACTATGAATATTTTAACTAATGAATTAGATGACAAAAGTACGGCAACATTCAAATTAGAAACTGTTGAAGAACTAACACAACTATTGAATGTAAATAAATTTAATTCAAACTTTAAAGTCTTGCATCAAAACATTAGAAGTATCAACAAAAATATAGATGAATTTAAAATTTTTCTTGAACAATTCCAAATTCCTTTGGATTGCTTAATTTTATCTGAAACCTGGAAAATAGGTGATAAACAATTGTATAACTTAGATAATTACAGTTTGGTATATAATGAAGGGAACTTAAATAAAGCAGATGGCATAATAGTCTATCTTCTTAAAGATATAACTTATGAGTCACAAGTAATAAAACTAGGAGAAATAAATGCCGTAGAAATAAAATTTAGACATAGCGAAACTAAAATTAAAATTATTGCAATATATAAAAGTCCTACATCTTCTATCGAAATTTTCAATAACGATCTCCAGATCTACTTATCTAATGCGCAAACTGATTCCGATGTTACAATGCTAATAGGTGACATAAATATAAATATTTTAAGACAAGATCTCAGTTCAATTAATTAATATTTAACCATCCTATCTTCAAATGGATTTCTCTCAACTATTTACATTGCTACGCGTGAAACAACTCATTATGCTTAGATCATATTTTCTTGAAATCAAAACGTGATCTTAGTGATTTCATAATTCCTTACGTTCTCAAATCTAACATCACTGATCATAATGCTACAGGAATTCAACTAATCTTCCCTATTAAAGCTTATGAGAAACTATTAACAAAAAATATTTGAATATAGATAAACTTGAAGCAAAATTAAAAGCTTCAAATTGGAATATTTTGCAAAATAGCAACAATGTCAGTGAAATGACAAAAAATTTCGTGAATTTGCTCCGAAAAACAATAATATCCTGCACGACAACATTCAATATATCAAATAAGAAAAGGAGAAGAAATTCATGGATTACTCATCAATTATTATGTCTTATAAAAAAAATAGACGCGCTCTATAAAAAGCATTTAAAAAACCCATATGATCTAGATATAGAAAATTAATACGTACAGATGAAAAACAGTATTACTAATAAAATAAAAACGGCAAAGAAGAATTACTTTCAGGATAAAATTGACAGTAATCCAAATGATTGTAGAGCTCTATGGGGAGTATTAAATGAAGCACTAGGAAAAAAATATCACGGCACTGAGAAGATTGTTAAAGTCGTATCTCAAAATAAGGAACTACCAGACCCAAAATCAGTTGCAAATAGTTTCAGCAATTTCTTTACAGAAATTGGAACTACACTAGCTTCAAAAATAAGAAACCAAACATAAAATTCTTAAAATTAAAATCTCACATATACTCATTATTTTTAGAACCTGTATCAGAAAGAGAGATATTCTACACAATCCAAGCCCTAAAATCCAAAAAGTCATATGGATTCGATAACTTTACTACTTCAGTTCTCAAAAGCATAAATCGACACATATGTAAACCGTTAACAGCAATAATTAACAAAATAATTGAAACAGGTGAGTGTCCACAACATTTTAAAATTGCTAAAATTATACCAGTATTCAAAAGTGGTGATAAATATGACACCAGTAACTATAGACCAATCTCCATCATTTCAAATTTGGCAAAAGTGTTTGAGTTAACAATTAAAAATAGATTAGTTTCCTATCTCAAAAAGTATAACTTATTGTCTTACAAACAATTCGGCTTTACTGAAGGCAAAAACACACAGGATGCCCTAAATTTATTAATTAACAATATATATGAAAGTTTAGACAAAAATAAGGAAGCACTATGCGTATTTGTCGATCTGAAAACAGCATTCGACACGGTTGATCACGAAATCTTATTCCAAAAACTGGAAGCTGTCGGCATAAGAGGCGTGCCTTTGAAGCTCTTTAAATCATACCTGGAATGTCGACAGCAGTCAGTTGTTATAAATGGAGTGAAAAGTGAGTTCAACCTCCTAAAGTGCGGGGTCCCCCAAGGGACAGTATTAGGACCCATTTTATTTAATATATATATTAATGATTTATTTAATGTAAAATCTAAAGGAAACTTGATCGCTTTTGCGGATGATACGGTCATATTCTATGAAGCAGATTCATGAGATAATTTAAAGGATATTGCTGAAAATGACCTAGTAAATATATGTAATTGGCTCTCATTAAACATACTCTCTATAAACTTGGAGAAAACGAGCTTCATGGCATTTAAGTGCAACGAAAATTCTATTCCAAACCTAGAAACACTGGACATAAAATCAAGTCAAGATGTAAATTTTGTAATATCAATTACTAATACTGTCACTCACCTAGGTATTGTACTAGATTCACATCTTAGATGGAATCAACATATTTCAGTGTTACTAAAACGCCTTCGTTATATATTATACCAACTTAGAAACTTAAGAGACTACCTTAAAATGAAAGATTTGAGAACCATATACTATGCTCTAGTGGAAAGTCATATTAGATATGGAATAGCGGCTTGGGGATCTGTAAGAAATAATTTTTTTAAATCACTAGATTCATTACACAAGTACATCTTAAAAACATTGATTAATAAACCACGTTCCTATTCTTCAGATGAATTATATAAGGAAGCACGGGTAATGGACATTAGACAACTCTACTTCTACAATATGGGAATAAGACTTTTCAGTGAGATGAAAAATTTGATCAAACTTACCCACAACTATTTTACTAGAAATAAAGAACAATCTAAGTTACTCAAAATGTAAGAAGCAAAAGGTCAACGATCATATACCTACCTTCAACACAAAATTGCCAATATAATACCAACAAATATAAAGTCATTAACAAACACTAATTTATATAAAAAACGCTTAAAACATTTTGTTATTTCCGAGAAACCAAGCCTATTTCATAAATTGATTGATGGATCCTAGCTATTGAAATCTGTAAACCACTGCCAATATACGATACCAAACATTTGTCTAAATTTATTATTTTATTATATTTTTTTCTTTCTTTGTTGTCTGTTCAGGAATAAAAAATATGGCTCACCCAAATAGATATTGTAAGTTTAGTCAACATATTTTGTTTAGATGCTTCGTTTTTTATATATGTGTATGGTGTATATGTGTGTATATATGTATGTGTATGTGTATATGTGTATATATGTGTTGATCTATGCATATATATGAGTATTTTTTCTTTTCTTTTTCATATTTAAGTATTGTTGATATTATTAGCGTATAAATAAGTAGTTAAGGAACAGTACAAGATTATATAACTCAATATGTTAAATTTATCTTATGTAAGAAATTGATATTTATAATTATTCTATTTATATCTATTTTCACTCACACACAAGTATTTGCATACTTACGTGAGTTATTGATTATTTACTCTTATCTGTGTGGTAAATAAACTTAAAAAAATAAATAAATAAATAAAATATGATAAGCATTTTGACACAACATTTTAGAATGATATTCCAGTAATGAGATATTTTAATGATGAACTAGTAATATTTCACCAAAAAAAATAACTTTTTGTGAAATTTATAAAATAGTGATACGCTACCAACACGTTTGGAATGTGATATTACGTACTCGCGAACAGTAGCCCTCCTCTTCGGCTCACGACTACAATCATTTGCTAGTGTGGAATATGAGCCTGCTCATTATTCCCATCGAACAATGGATATTGACAATTTATAAATTTAGTAGTTAATAAACAAGTTTAATTCAAAATGACCATAACGGGAGTTTTGTGCCAGTGGGTGCAAAATCACATCTGGAGTATTTTGCTGTATTGTGGTATGGAACAGTGCCTTGTAGAAGTAATGAGGAAATCGGGCATCTTTCACACTTTTTCCAAAAGACTCAAAGAATGAAAAAGATGCTGTCTTCCAACACTTTTGGTGAGATTGAAATAACTATTATTCATTTGAAAACCAATGATTTCGACAACTTTGCAGGTGCGGTCGAAAAAACCCAAAAATCAGGTTTATCCCCGATAGCGGATAATTGTCATGGCAACCTTTTCCGGGACAAGATAAATAATAATGTATCATAATACACTTTTCAGTTCTTAGATGGTTTTCATTCTCTATAATAATAAAAGGGTTCTTTGCGAATAAACTACAGACAATTTAAAACGCAATATAGTATTTTGCTAAGCATATTTTAATAGGATTCTGGAAGAAATAGTCATATACGAATTTTTGTAAGGAACAGGTGTAATTTCTCGTAAGTATACAGCTTGGAAATAAAAACCTTAACTGCGCCAAAGTTACAGAAATCTGTTTTCTCTATTCTAGCACCATGATGTAGTGCTTGAAAAAATGAGCTATAAGCACTTTGAATAATATAATCGCGGTGGATAGCCTCCGATTTACAGCATTCAAAGTGCGCCCGACGTGAGAATATATTCTACCATAGCCAAGAATACAACCCTCAAGTAGTTGGTAGTATCAAATGGAAATCGCTTCACCCCCACCAATCTTGTGCCGCCATCTTGAAGAGACTTTCAAACCATTTTTATCGCATTCTGCCGGTCGTCCAAAAATAATCAATGATCAAAAACTGTTGCTACTAATACTCAACACTTTTTTTTTGTTGCGCTACCGAGAAGTTGACATTCCGGGCTGTAGAGGGCACTGATGCTACCAGAATCGGTTTTCCGCTGAAACTAGCTTTTCTGTATCAACGTTAATGCGAATAATGTTGTTTTCCAGATATTGATTGAGAATTTCCCAAACTGACAATGAAAATAATATATATGACATCAATAAATCGCGCGAAGCTTGAAAATGTAATGCTGGTGCTGGTGTCCAAATAAACATGTATATCCTCGCCGACTTCTCTTTTGCGAATAAAACATAAGTCGGCATGTTGTAAGTACAAAGCGGAACGTTTGTTCATGGAGTTCGCCAAAGAACTGATGCGTACAATGTAATTAAATGCACGCATATGGAATATACCTGGAAAAAATTAACCGATTCTACGCCCGCAGAAAAAACTGATTTTCGGTAGCTTTTGCGCCCTCTACCGCTTTAGAATCTCAACTTCTCGATATCGCAACAATCACCAAATTTATTACAAATTTTTTGGTTAATATCTTTTTTGTACTACCGGCAAATCGTGATATTGTTTGAAAGTTTTGTCAAGATGACGGCACGAGAGTAGTGGCGGTGATGCCAATTCGATTTTTGACTGTTTTTCGTTCTGAAAATCTATTCACATTCAAACTACTTGAGCATTACATGATAAAAATGTCTACTTTGATACGCCGGAATATACATTTCCCATGCCCTACACACTTTGAAGGTTATAACACGGAGAATATATAGCAGTCATATTATTGAGATTTTAGAGCATTTTTCCAAGCGTTACATCTTAAAAATCACAATTTTTCGAAAAAGTCGCTCCAAGGTGCTGGAATGGTGGAAAACTGAGAACCTTTACTGATCGAAGTACCAACTTCACGATATTACCAAAATGTGTAGAATTTTATTTTCGTTCAATTATTTTTTCAGGCGACAAATAGATAGAAAAAAAAATTACAAAAATTTTGAGGTGGCTGCTAAGCGCCTGGGATTGGGTTCGAGCCCATATTATATCGACGTGATACAACTTTTCACTTGCTATATCTAATACCGAGTATTCTTCAAATAGTTGAATCACAGCTGTGAGTACTTCGTCGTCCTACTTCTTAGTTGCACAAGTTTCGGAAATGGCTGGTATCTCACCTATGGCAACAATGCATCTTCAGAGAAATTGCCGTATGGCTCAACTTCTTCTCACTATAACTAAATGTGACACGCGATATATGATTATATCCAACAATAGAAAATGCATTATGGCAAGCAATTTCGCCGTTGCTAGAACATTCGACCTGCGTGTGTTTATTGATCTGCGACCGTGATAGTGATCAGAACTTTTCTTTGTTTTACAATAAGTTTCGATGCTCTTCGCAACGTCGGTCCAAACATAGATCAAGATAAAGATAAAAACGTTGGAACATGAAAGTAGAGAATTGAAGTACTTGTACATGAGGAGCTTCTGTTGAACATACCAAAAGTTCATGGTGAAGCTTACCATCTTGATTCTTAGACTTTTCAATTTTTCATAAATTAAACTTGTGAATTTTTGGGAAACATTGTTATTCACTAAAGTAAAGGCAATGGAATTTTCAACAAAGACGACCTTTTCAATTCAATTTGGCTTCAGCAGCTACCGAAATATTCGACCTCAATATGACGGAAAACCATTCTTAGTCACATCAACAGTCAAGTTGACATTTACTTGTGCATTTATACTACTTAACTTTCGAACTATTGGAAATAGCTTTTTAAAAAATAATTTTATTGTCTATAAGAGGTTTACAATATGAAAGATGAATTAAGACTAAACTAATATCTAACAGAATGAAGCACATCTCAACACATGTCCTGGAATCGCTACCGTCCGCATGAATCCAATAACGCTGATTCAGATTACAACGTTTGCTATTTATTCGTAGAATTAGTTATATAACTCCTCCCTTGTTAGAATGAAGCTTCCGTTGGAAGGTGAACTTTTCTTTCTTGTAATTCGATGTCAGTTCGTGGATTCTCAATAAGTTGTCTTCTTTTCTGGATCCAATTCTTGGAAAAGTAAATTATTGCCAAAATGATGCCCAAGTATAAAAGTACAGTCCAGATACTCGGAATATGATAATTACCAATTGGTTCTTCTATAATAGGAATCGCCGGATTTAACGGAATTTCTCCAAGTTTTAAATTTTTCAAGTTTATACTAAAATTGGCAATTTTCGTATGTTCTATTTCCATTCGAAGATTATCGATAACAACAGGTTTCCCATAGGTTTTGTCCAAATAACTCAGTTCTTGATTATCAAAGACTGTTTTACACCCATTTTCTTTAATGAGAAAGATTCCACTTAGGGTCCTCGAATCGGTTTGTTCTTGACATCTACTATTATTCACTGCTTGAGTCGGAAATACGCCCAAGTATTGATTTATTTCGGGAATTATTTCTATGTGGTTGTTTTGAATGTTTAATTTAATAAATTGGCATTGGCTTGAGTTTCCGAAATTCAAGATGTTTTCTTCACATGATTTACGCTGATTGAGTTGCAAGTAGCTAGGGCATTGGAAGATTTTGTTTTTGGTACAAATATCGCTTAGAGGTTTAATTATATTGTTAAATTTCAATAAGTATCTGACATCTGATATTAAGGTAACGAATTCTGACTTGTATTTTGTTGGAACAGAATGTAAATAATAAAGTTCGAACTCTTGTTCGTAGTCAATTGGTATTGATAAGAAATAACTGATGCGATTTGATTCTATTCGACAATTGGTTCTAATAATTGATTCTAAGTCTAAAATATTTTCATATTTTAATTTAAACGGGAAGTTCTCCTTATAATAATTTGATATTCTCTGTAGTTCTAAAAATAACTCATTAGGCTTTAAAATACTAGGATGTGAAATCTTCAATTTACAAAATGTAACAGAATTTTCTATATCTTGCCAGATCTCAAATATAGCATTATATAATGTAGTTAACTGATTATAAACTTCGTATACTGAACAAATATCTACACGATCAGCATTTTGTTTCATGATTCCATTTATTTCATAAATTTTTGATTTAATAATGTTCTCATTATGTTGAATGTCTTGTATTGTTTTATTGAATTGTTTAATAATTTGATTATTCAATAAACGAATGTGTTCTATAAGCGTGGAATGAAAACGTTCTATCAAACCATTTGATTTGGGATGTTGCGATCTAATAGAATGTAATTTTATTTTGTGAATTTCTAATAATTCCTTCACTAATGAATTTTTAAATTCTAAACCATTGTCCGAAATGATTTGTTCTGCAATGCCATGGTGTGTAAAGTATTTAATGAGTTTGTTAACAACTTCTATACCTTGTGATGAACTCAACTTATAAGCTTGTGCATACTTTGAAAATGAGTCAATAATAGTGAGGAAATTTACATTTTCTGAGGTTATGCTATCCACATGTAAATTTTGGAAAGGTCTTATTGCCGTGGGTGTGATATTGAATTTTAGTTTCAGAGGTTCCCTATCATATTTTGTGATTCGACATACTTCCCATTTATTAATATAACTCTGAATAGATCTACGTTGATTCGGCCAATAACATCTAATTTTTATTTGATTTTCAGTTTCATCCACACCTCTATTATTTGTTTTACCTTCGTGGTAGTTTTGAATAATTTGAAACAATTCGTTGTCATAGCAAACATCAATTAATTTTTTATCGCATTTTATCATTCGTATTTCCGAATTTTTGAAATGGGTTTGAAGTATTGTGCTAAATTTCTCATAAATCGGATCTTCAAAATAGATATAATATTTAACTTTAGGTACGATGAATTCTTTAATAAAATCGATCATTTCTTGTTCGAAATTATTCTTTGAAAATTGTATTAGAATTTTTTGTTTAGTTTTATACAATTTTATAATCGTTGGGCATGAAGGGGTAAAGTTAACTTCTGAAATTATTATTTGGTTTTTTCCATAATTAACTGGACAATCTGTTATTTTTATTCCTACAATGGGGTCTTCGTGATTTGAATGAATGGTGTCACTATCATCCTCAACTCTGTCATCAACTTCTACTATCAAAGATTCTGTTTCATCATGATTTTTGTTCATATTAGATTTATCTAACTGTCTGTTGAATTCTTCCATGTAGCTGAGAATAACACTAGGTTTATCTTTTGTATCGTGAACCATGTTAAGTTCAATTCGCGATAATGCATCTGCATTTTTATTCAAAGATCCTTTTTTATAAATAATTTCATAATCATATTCTTCTAAGCGTAACCTCCACCTAACCAATTTTGAATTCGGCTCTTTCAGTGAGAACAGCCACTGTTGTGGTTTATGGTCTGTTACAATATAAAATTTTCTCCCAAATAAATATGGTCTAAAATATTTGACTGCATAAATGATAGCTAATAATTCTTTTTCTATAGTGGAATAATTAATTTCTGAACTATTCTAAGTTCTGCTTGCGTAAGCTACTGGTAAATCGGAGCCTATTTTTCCTTGTGACAATATGGCACCTATTGCAAAATTGCTTGCATCTGTAGTAACATTAAAGGGTTTAGAAAAATCAGGATATTGTAAAATAGGATCATTTATGAGTAAGTCTTTACATAGATTGAGACATTTAATGTATTCGGAGTCTTTCGTATTTATTTCTGCATCTTTCTTCAAACAATTTGTAAGAGGCTTAGTTAATTTGGAAAAATCTTTAATAAACTTGCGATAGTACCCTAATAACCCTAGAAATCCTTTTATTTGTTTCGTAGTTTTTGGTAAGGGATAATTTTGAATCGCATTGATTTTTTCTGGATTAGGTCTGACACCATCAGGCGTTACAACATGACCCAAGTAAGATACCTCTTTACGTAAGAATTCAGATTTGTCAATTTGAAGTTTTAAATTAGCCTGTCTTAATCTTTTGAACACTTCTCTCAAACGATTCACGTGTTCCTGTAAACTTGTACTAAATATAATTATATCGTCAATATATACCGCGCATTTTTCATTTTGAATACCGCGTAAAATGTTGTCCATAACGCGCTGAAAAGTTGCAGGCGCGTTTTTTAGACCGAATGGCATTCTTAAATATTCATAATCACCATTCTCTGTGTTGAACGCTGTTTTAGGTATGTCTTCCTTAGCCATTTCGATCTGATGGAACCCTGATGCTAAATCTAGAGTGCCAAAGTATTGACACCGACCTAATTTATCTAATAAGTCGTTAATATTGGGTAGAGGGTATCGATCGTCAACTGATTTTTCGTTCAGTTTCCTACAATCTACCACTATACGCCATTTACGTGTACCTGAAGCATCTGATTTTTTTGGAACAATTCAGATTGGAGAGGACCAAGGAGAATTTGAGGGCCTAATAATATTTTGATCTAACATATCTTTAATTTGTTTTTGCACTTCTACCTTATGAATCTCCGGATAACGATACGACTTAGTGTAAACAGGTAGTTCATCTTTGGTTTTAATGCTGTGTTTAATTTCATTTGTGAAAGTTAGTTGCTTATTTTCTGTATGAAAAATATCTGAATATTCTCTTATTAAATTGACAATTACTTCTTTCTCTTCAGTATTCATATGGCTTGTACGTATTTTAGAAATATCAAACTGCGCTTTTTCAGTTTCGATTTGATTGAAATTTGGACTTTGGTTTTGTTCGTATTCATCGAACTTTTCCGCTTCGAAAACTGATATGTTCAACGTCACTTTGTTTTCTGGAGGATTCAAAGCCGTACATATAGCTACGTGATTATTCACATTTGTAATACACTCAGGTATTTCCAGATTATTTATCTCAGTGTATGGGATGATTATTTCACCATCTTCGATATTTTTTATATTAACCTTAATCACTTGTTTTGACCTCGGTTGCACTACTATACAATTCGTGTTATGAGGAAGTTTCTGGTAATTTAGGTTTATAGAGCAATTTGGGGTAATAAGCATATTTTTATTTAAATCAATAATTGCTTCTAATATTTTCAAGTTATCTATTCCTAGCAAACAATCGAAACAGTTGTGGAAGTTAAATAAATAAAACTTCAAAGAAAGCTTATCTGGAGTATTAAATAACTTGTTACATGGTATCAACGTACTGTACATCTCGGTTGATGTACCATGAGCAGTTGATATTTGAAACGGGTCGTTTCTTATCGCACGTTTGAAATATTTCTCAGCTGTTTCTGGGTTAATAAAAGATCTAGTGCTACCAGTATCTATTAAAATTTTCAGATTATAGTCAGGAAAGATTACATATGGTAGATCACTTTGATAATTAGTTAAATTCATTAATTCGAAGGTTGGTCCGGGGCTTCGTCCTCTAAAAAAATTATTCGAGTCTTCCATGAATTCAACCGATGGTTGTTGATCGATATTATATATTTCTTCGGCTATATAATTCAATTTATTTCTATTCCAATTCCTAGTATTGTTAGTATTTTGATTCGAAAACCGTGTAGGTTGATAAGTATTTTTTGTTGAAGTGCTCATAGGAGTCTGAACAGGGATGTTTTTGTTTGGATTTACTTGTTGGTTATTTGAATTCCTATTCTGTGTTGAATAGTTATTAAATCTTGTAAAGTTTTGTTGCCTGTTGAAATTACTGGTACTAGGACCTTGTGGAATTCGAACATTATGTGCGTAATTAGTAATTGGTAAAGGTTGAATTTTAGGATTAAATTTATGTCTATCTATTTTTTGTTGATTTATCTCTAATTGAAAATCATTGGTAAGCATACTCAGGGCTGTATTTAAGTCACCTGGATTTTTTGTACGCATGTGAGAACCAATCGGATCTTTTAATCCTCTTAATAAAATTCTCAAAGCATAGTTTCTAAAATAACCAGCTAAAACATTAGATTCGTCAGCAGGCAAATGTGTAACTAAATACGATATTTGTAAATTTAATAGATGTTGTACTCTATTGTAAAAATCAAACGGGTTTTCATTTGGTTTTTGTTTTAACTCTGTAAGCTCGATGTTTAATGTATAGCAATCTCTTTTATCTGCGTAACTGTTAATTAAGCAAGTTTTCAAATCTAACCAATTGTGAATAACACAAGACGAGATATTTCTAGCAGCATCTCCTTTAATTTTAGCTAAAATGCTGGACATTAGATATTCATTCTGGAAGTCATCAGTATTTTGCAAATTATAAAATTTATTTACTAGTTTCTCCGAAATTTCTATGAATCGAGGTAGTAACTCTGTTTCACCATTGAAATCAGGAATCATAGCTAAGTATTCCTGTTTGAGAAGGGGAATTTGAGCATGAACTTGATTATTTACTGCCATTGTTACCTTGTTTCTTTTGAATATTGGAGATCTAGATCGAAATGATTTATGTAAATTCAAATTTGAGTCAGAATCAGAACTTTCAGTATCACTAGAACCTCTAAATGACATTAGTACTTACAACAGAATTATTCTCCACTCCATGTAGTCTTGAACCATTCACGACGATGATGGACTGTTGGAATACGAAAGTTTAGATTTCTCGTTTGGCTACTCAATCCACCAAACTTGAAATATTTGTTTTTCGATAGCCAATAAATCGTAGAAACGAACCAAATTATATTCACTAATTTGTTTAGCTATCCTACCGACTGCGCCACTTAACTTTCGAACTATTGGAAATAGCTTTTTAAAAAATAATTTTATTGTCTATAAGAGGTTTACAATATGAAAGATGAATTAAGACTAAACTAATATCTAACAGAATGAAGCACATCTCAACACATGTCCTGGAATCGCTACCGTCCGCATGAATCCAATAACGCTGATTCAGATTACAACGTTTGCTATTTATTCGTAGAATTAGTTATATAACTTACTGTTACCGAACATATTCCATGTATTTCCTTCTATTATGAATCCTAGTCGATGATTAATATAATCTTAATATATTTATTTCAAGTGAAAATGATGTGAGCCGTTGGTCTTGTACTTTTACAAAAAAGAAAACATATTTAAGATTCATATCTCAGCTGATTTTGTTTTCATATCATAGATAGAAATCTGAAGAAGGGAAAATTTATGTACTTATCCAAATCACTATATTGAGGAATTAGTAGGTGGTCAATAGATGGTAGTAACAGTTTGAATTCGCAGTTTTCATTGGAAATAATTGTATGAAATTATTATACAAAACTGAGTAAAGAATTGAAATAGAATCACCATCATGCAGGTATGCATAGAACATTAGTGACGACCTTCTCACCTTGAAAAGGCGACTTCTCCTTCAGACTGATCTTCTTCAGTAGTCGTTGAGGAGCCATTAAGGCAGAATCAGAACCCAACAGGCGATGCAGCAATTCACAACCTACCTGTGGCCTCACCTTTCTCCACATCCTTTTGTACATGAACAGGAAAGCATGTTGAAAAATGGAGTCAGGGGCAGGAGAACCCAAAGCTTTCATGGGTTGCTAAGAGTAGCCTGACCTTCGCAATCTCAAAACTTCAGGTGAAAGTGGTCTCCTAATCTTTGTTGTACCCGCTGGTATAGTCTGAAAGAAGTCAACCGTATAGTATCTTCGGTTGGAGGTGAATAAGCAAGACCTTCTTCTACCCTTTCTGTGGAAGAATATGAACTTCTGATGATTTAGGGAAGTGTTTGAGATACCTTCATACACTATCAGGTCTTGCCTATTCTAGTCACCTATTCTGGAGTCAATAGTGAATTCGTGAACCTCCTGGGATACATCCCAACCTTCGATTTTGCCATTTTTTAAGACAATAATTGCATTTTCGATGCTCATCGCGTTTACGAATTTTTCCGTCACTTGCAAAATTTTCATTCCACAACTTTTACATCTCCCACGATTCCGAATTAGAAATTATGATAGTCAACTACAATTCATTTACTAAAATTTCATTCATGCATAACACGCCCTTTGCACTCTGTGCTCACCGAGTACAGGGTGCAACAAGCACGTTGATGACATTGCTACCTCATTGTGTCTGATGTGCGTTGGGGTCGTACTCAATAAGGCGTGTAAGTTTCTTCCTCTCACAGGAACTGAATGCATTTCACTTGGTGAAAGGTAGTTCCCATCTCCTGGATGTAGGCAGCAGCTATATTCATGTCGGTTTTCTTACCATTATTTGTAACTGGATCTGAATCGATATCAAGTCTATGTCATATATTCTGGAATACATGAGTGATTAGTGTTTTTCCTAATTAGTATAAGGTGGCGGGGAACCCTTGCTCATAAAGTCCCATATTACGGTATTAGGAGGACACTATTTTAATCTGCCTTTCGTACTGCCAGGGCTCCTATATGAGACCAACCTCAAATGTTGTGAGGTGAATATTTGTACCACAGCTGTCAAGGCATAGATGTGTTCTCGGACCAGCCTCACTACTCGAATACCGAATGTGGCTCAAAAGACTGCTGGTAGAGGAAGTACCTCCTCCTGACGATTTTAGAAATTTTCGGGATTCTTTTTGTAAGTTGTAGATCTTCTGTAGCTATTAACCCAGTAGTCAAATAGTAAGTATTCAGATTGAGGTGACCTTTTGATGAAGATTCTGGTAATGGTTGATGCAGTTTTGTAAGTTAATTTCATGGAACTTGTATTTGAAAATTATCAGGGTACATGTTTAAGTTTTGACAATTCGAAAAGTCGACTCTGTTTCACATTATACTCAGGACTGAATGAAAGCTTCAAACTGTAATTGAACAACAATCTTCCAACGTTATTTATTATTATTTCGATATTAGCGTAAGTGCATTTATGGATAAGAGACATACAATGGCCCGGTAATGTATAATGAATACTACACAGGTAATTCAATATGAATATCCAGAAATACGAATTCCGTGTTAGTAGGGAACTAAGCAAGGTTTCAATATTCTTCTTTAAAGTGACAGAATCCGATAATAGAACATGACACATCCTTTCGAAAAACAAATGTATGATAAATTTTTCTCCATTCAGAAGATTGATGGATGAACGAGTCAGGGCAACATATTATTACTTAGATGCGAAGCATAGCTTTCCGTCATTTATGTTGAGAAGTTCAACAAAGTAGTTGTCAAGCCTAGCTTTGTATAGATTATGTAAGACATTGTGTGAAAGCTCACATTCAAACACTTAACCCTCGAGATGGATCTTGAACTTACCGATAAATTTACCGTAGAAATTTCTCAATACATAAAAATTCATCAAATAATCGATAAATTTCATTCAGCTAATGTGCTCGGAATGTCACTGCCAGTGAAGTAAACCTTGGAAATTCATAATTATGCAGGATATCATGGAATTTTCACGCTACCTCACATTAATCAATGGAAAATGTTCTCCAGATCGATCAGTAACACTATAATTAATTTTTCCGGGCAGCGGTTTCGCTCTCTCGAGCTCATCAGTGGAAGGAATAATATTTGTAATGTTACTGAATGATAATGTGGCCGAGATAATAAATAACTCCTTTGACATAAGCTAGAGAGACAAAAATGTCAAACGCCACCTATCTGCAAGTGAATGTCGCCCTTAACTTTTCTATTATTTTACTTGGACAAAAAGTTTAATATAAAAGTTGTAGATATCGACTCAAAGTTTTTTGTGTTTATATCAACCTTAATAATACATGTTGTTCCATAAGACCGCGGCAAACCAAACATAAGTCTTTCAAATAGTACAGCCTGTATATTACTCAATTTTTAAAATAAGGTCTTTGCGATTCCAACGATATATGCAGGTTGCATGTTTACTCCAACCATTTCCAGAATACAGCATTTTAAAGTTAGACAAAAGGGTGTGGACAAACAAGAAATCATTAGTTGACTATATTAAAACAAATACACATACACCAAGTTAAAGAAGATGTTCAATGTGACCCCCATTTTATTCTATGCAGAGATCATATCTTCTGGTAAGGCTATGTACACTTGTATTATTCTCACCGTTCAAATCGTTCACATACTGCCTAATAATATTCTGGATGTCTTCTATATTGGAGAGGTCGCTGGCACTAGTTCTATTTTTCAAGATATCCCCAAAGAAATGTGTCCAGAGGCGTTAGGTCTGCACTGTTTGGTGGCCACAATATTGTCCCAAACCTATCAAACTAAGTATGGAACGTTTCATTTAGGAAGTTTCTAACTTGATTTGTTTTGGGCATAGGAGCACCATCTTGTTGCCAAATGATTTGATTAGCATGTTCGGGAAAATTTGAGGTAGTTCATTTAAAATAATATCATTTATAATTTGAATATATACGTTTCCAGTTAGATTTTCATGGAAAAATAAATCATTTTATTTAATGCAGATTGATGGAGGGGTATTTTTACTGTTGAAAATTCCTGCCTATGGGAAACTAGACTCATCGGTCTATAACATATTTTCGAAAATATGTGGATTTTCACCTGTCAGTTCCAATATTTTTTGGGAATATCTCACTCGCGATCCCTTATTGGCATCATGCAAATAATGGTCCTTGTAACATTTATATGGACGACATTTGAATTTTTTTCAGTAGGTTGTTACATAAATAGAGTTGTTAGGATTTTCTGCAAATTGAAAATATAATTTACACACCTTTTGTCATTATTAAAAAAATTAACACATAATAGGTGGGTATATTGGGTGTACTAAGTTAAGTCTGTACTATGACTAACTTAGTTACCATTGGAGCTACGAAGTTGTTTGAAATAGCAAACTAGTAGAAAATTTCCTGCTGATAACGATCATGAAAAAATAGTTGCACATCACGTTTGAGCAGTATTTGAAAGAATATGTATTTTTTTCCGATGAAACACAAAATCATTGTTAATAATTTCATCATAATATTGAACATCAGGCAAGTTATAGCGAGAAACCTTCAAAATCAGGTAGTCATGGAAATAAAAATACTGTCCAAGGAAAGTAAGCCATGAAACAAATAGTTAGTTATTGATGTTAACGAATTTATGGTATCAAAAAAACATCATGCTTATTGCTTAATAATAAAAATGCCTTTTTCTCATCTTGAAAAATGTGATTTTCTGGTAAAATATCTGTATTGCCATAAAAATTCCGAGATAGCACTTCAACGTTACAGTGAAGTATTTCCCGACCACGAAACACCAAATCGGACCGGACATGACTTTACTTTTTATTGTAACATCGGAGACGAAGAAGTGATGAAAGTGTTTTGGCAAAACCAAATACAATGAAAGAGACTTATCTTTTCAGAAGGAATAGGAATTATTGTTCTAGCATATTTTGAAGCCCATCCAAACAATTCTATGAGAGATTTGTCAAAGGGAGCTGGTAGTATTGCTTCTAACACTGTACAAAGAATTCTGACTGAACTCAAATTTGAGACATACAAATCCTAATTAGTTCAAACACTAGAACCGGATAACGCGAGAAGATTACAGTTCTGCAGGTGGTTTATCAACGAATGTACTGAGTATCCAGGAACAAAAATTATATGGAGTGAACAGCGAAATTTTTCTGACCACCGCACGTTCAACCGAAAAAATCAACAATATTAGAGCAGAGAAAAACCCTTGGTAATTCATTCGCATAATTCTCAGAGACGGTTCGTAGTTAGGTGTGCTATAATAGTAGGATCTAGAATTATTGGTCCACATTCATATCAAGGCTTATTGACAGGACAGCGTCACATTAAATGTTCAACTGTGATATCAGGAGAGGGCTCAGACGTAATGGACTTAGGTCGCCGTCAAGAAGTCCAACAATACGAAGTACCTACCCATAATTCAAATGGAGTTTCAATACTTTTGCAAGGCAATTTTAGGAATAATTGGATCGCTAAGAACGGCTCTGTTAACTGGCCCCCTCGTTCATCGGACATGACTTCACTCGATTTTTATTTCTGGGGTTATCTAAAACAAGAAATTTACAGAACGAGATACAATGCCCTAGAAGAGCTACACAATAATATAACTAATGCAATAAACTCTACTGATGGTAGGACTGTTCTTAACGCAACACGCAGAGTCTTCAACAGAGCCAAAAAATTTATTGAACAAGGCGGCGATGTTTTTGAACATTTCATCTCCAAAATTAATGGACCAGTTTTCAATATTTAAATAATATTTTCATGTTTACTTTTCAACTGATTTTATTTCTAATAATTATAATATCTTCTAAATAAATTTACTATTCTGTTTCATGGCTACTTGATTATAAAGATTTTTTCTGAATAGCTCGCACAATATTAATTATTATAAAAAAATTGTTGGTGACGATTTTGCGCAGAAAATGATTAGGTTAGTTCAAAAATATACATGGTGTTTCATTGGGAAAATATATATTTCTTCATATATCCCGCAAACGCGATGTGCACTTGTTTTACTACTTTTACCATCGTAATTAGCGGAAAAAATGCTACTAGCTTGCTACGACTTCATAGCAGTATAATTGTACTCATCTTATTAATTATACTAACCTTGATAATACAGGAAAATTTCTAATTCTCTATTTTCCTGCTCCTCGTTTCCTGACAGAGTCTTTTTTTTTCATTTGAAGAAACGAACTAAAATTAACACTGATAAATTGTTTCAAAGGTATTCAAACTAGGCACATTTCTAGCGAGAAGTAGGCTCTTTCAGCCTCACGCTTGTTATAACTACTACGTATCAAAATTCCAAAATTTTTCCTTTTTAGCACTGGTAATAATGAAAGTCAAAACAATGAAAATTATGTGACATTAGATGAAATGATTTTTCATGCCTCATGGTAACTTTAGATTTCCTATCTACATAAGTTTCGTTGGAATTGCAAAAAGCTGTATGTAGATTTCAAATATTTATTTATTTATTCATTAACAGGACGAACTCTTCTACAATATAGCAAATTTATTATAATATAATGTATCGTAAAAAGAATAGAAAGAATATTGAATAAAGAGCTTACATTGCAAATATACACAGACATATACATACATTCGAAATTACATAATTTATCTATGTTGAGCCAGTTAAAGTCCTTTGAAAGGCAACCAAAGAAATGTTCCAAAAATTGAGATTTGAATAATATTTTGCGGTAGTTAAAATACGAAAAAATGGAGAATGCATTAGGTAGTTTGTGCTGCTATATGGTATGTGAAATATATTAATATTAGCCGAGCGAGTATTCCTTTGGGGAACGCGGAAATTAATTTGTGATAGTAACACAGGATAGTTTACTAACCCATTAATGGGTTTGGATGAAAATTTTAGATCATTGTGATTTCTACGTAATATTAGTTTTTCAATATTTAGAATAGATTCAACCAAGTCGTAATTGAAATTATAGTCACGAAATCTAATATTCATTTTATGAGCGACAAATCTTAAGACCTTATGTTGAACTCTTTCAATTCTCACGCATTGAACATTATAAAGAGGAGACCATATAGAAGAGCAATACTCAAGGTGCGGAAGCACTAATGCTGTGTAAAGAAATATTATAGAAACAATGTTATGAAAATCGCTAGAAACTCTTTTTATAAAACCTGAGGACTTAAGGGCTTTGTTAATTATATAATCACAATTTACATTAAAAGTAACCTTTCTGTCCATAATAACACCAAGATTCCCTATTTCTGTTTTTTTTCCTAGCTAACATATTGTTATTGATATGGTAATCGAAATCCACAAAATTATTGGTTCCATAAAACCTCATTACACCACATAAAACCATTGCACCATATAAAAAAATTCTGTTCTCTTTTTGCACTGTTAGAGCATCTAAAACAGATTCAATGACATAAAAAAGTACCAAATCTTCGGTAAAAAGTTCCAAATCATCGGCAAAAAAACAAAAAACGACATATTTCGAAAACACACTTTATATCGTTGATGAAAAGAAGAAACAGCAATGGCCCTGAATGTGACCCCTGAGGCAAACCCGATGAAACATTAATTTCTTCAGAAAAAGGAGTTTTTAGCTTTACTATTTGGTTCCTGTTGGTAATGTAGCTTTTCAACCACTCCAATAAAGCACCTTGCATACCTACGGAGTATAGTTTTGAGATCAATAGCTCATGATTTATGCGGACAAAAGCTTAACAAGAATCGTTGTATATATAAAGTCTACTTGACCTTTTTCATGTATAACCTCCAAGACAAAATGTGTAAATAGTAATAAATTAGTTTCAGCAGATTTTCCCGGTTGTAAATCCATGCTGTTCATCAATTATTATATGTTTATAGACTAGAGAAAAATGTTCCGTTACTATGCTCTTGCATAGCTTTGGTATACATGATAAAATAGAAATTGAACTGTAATTTTTGATGTCAGTTTTGTCACGACTTTTATAGATTGAGGTTATAAAACTAAACTAAATATTGAGTAATATACAGCATGTGCCATTCAAAAAAACGTATGTTTGGCTTGCCGGCTTTATCGAATACCCTGCTTTGAGGTTGACATTAACACAAAAACTTTGAGTCGGCATCTACAAATTTTATATTTAACTTTTGAAGTGAAATAATAGAAAAGTTGAAGGGGGTCAATTTATAACCAATAATCATGTACCACATTGATCGATTGATTTCTTGCACTTTACTAAAGTTGGGGAAATGTTAGACTGCTCGAGTGCCAGATGGTGGCACCGAAACCATTTCAATAATTCAGGCTTATTTCTTATCATCTTTCGCCAGATACGTAATATTTCCAATTGTTCCAATCGACTTGGTTTTTTATTATGAGCGTCATAATCAATCTTTGCATCTTTGAAATTCCATTTCGTCTTTGACTACGGTGATGTTCTACACGGTTCATGATCATTCATTAATTTTAAATTCTGATCAAAACTGGTAAGACATCGAATTTACTTGGTATGCTTTGAAAAAATGACAACATTTTTGACAGTTAAGCGAACAGAATTTTTGAATTCTTACCACATTATTGTCAAGAATGTGGTTTTCAAGTGAAGAGAAGCGTGATATGACATAGATTTATTCCACTCCGCGTCGAAATGTGCAAATTACATTCAGCACATACCTCCACAGGTATCCCTTCCAGGAAGTGATGGAGCAACTAACTATTAACTTCATAGAAATTTCGAAGAATACGGTTCGTAACAAAACTTACGAGAAAGTATGGCGATTGAGAAAATGTGTATGAGTTACAAATTTTACAAGCAGTGAGTGAAATAGAAAAACATATAATTTAAAATCTTTTTCCATTAGCTTCAGGATTCTTAACTGGAAATATCAACGAATCATAGGGTATCAAGTCGTGTAGAGACCTGAAAAATAATGTTATTATTATTGTTAAAAGTATAAAGAGTTGTGATCTCAAGACCTGTCTCTAAGAGTAAACTCTTGATGTCAGACTAAGTATAAACGATTTAAGGAGGTTCGGTAGATATAGTTTATAATGATTCCATTTTTTCAATTGTTCACAGTCCGTTGAGAATAACAATATAAGGATACATCTAATTTTTTTGGAGGGTTCCACTACACCATTTTTCAAATATATCAGGTCAAAAAAACCACATTTCAACATGAAAGTTTATGGGGACGTGGTTAAATCTTCAAATTGAAAAAAGGCTAAATAGAAACGCTTTTTCTTTTAAATACAACAACATCATCACAATAGTATTCTGTGTAAGTTTGAGCGAGTCCCATTAATTATTTCTATGAAAAAATAGCGTGTAATTTTTAATTTATAAATTTTATCATTTGTAATTAACATTCAAAAACACGAAAAGTCGACGACAACTATACGATTATTAGTTTTACGTGTTTATGTATACAGCTCTAGCTGGTAATATTTATAGCGTTACCAGACGTACGCTTGCTCTTGTTATATTTTCCCCCGCTAACACTACCGAACCTCCTGAACAGAACATTCTAATACATATGAACAAAAATACTCAATTCACAAGGAATTCCTAGGCATCCTGTGAATAACCGAGTCTCACCTATTTTTGAACATTTTATATGAAAAAATCGGATAAAGAATTCCCGCTCGAGAAAACTACGGTAACAATGAAATCAGGACATAAGCTCTTCCAAAATCTCCCAAGAACTAGTTCACATTCATGACTACGTACTTAATCATCATTGTTAAATTCACACATGTAACTTGAATTATTATCAAAGTCATCATGGATAACTTAAAATTTAAGAATCAAAGTGCCACGTATGGTTCTAGTTCGCTGGAGCTGAAGATTCAGCTTAGACAATCCCTGTTCGTAATCCAAAGAACCCAATGACGGAGACAATCTTGATGCCCGACGTTGAAACTTTCATTAGAACCTCATGTCCCAAATCAGTAATGGTGAACATATATGAATGCTATAATACTGCTATCTACTACTATCTTCATTAAAATAACAGATGATCAATTGGAAAAAACTTTGCTAATAAGGCACAATGGATTCATCTTTTTCAACTTCTTCCAATTCTTGCTGGGAACAATGTGTAATCCTTTGTTAGTGTTATCCATAGATCAAGTTGCTCCGCAACAGAAAGAACATCAACCTGACCAATGGAATAATATGTTAACTGAGGATTCTAATGAACCAAAATGAGAACCTTAGTCTTTTCAGGATTTGAACATGTCATTCAAGTAACGGGTCACACTTGAATGTTAAAAAAATCTGTCTGCAGCTGTTGATACTCAGTCAATGTATTATTGAAAACCTTAACATCATCGGCGGAGAAAGGGATTGTGAAATAATCGTAGCTAATGAATCTGAAATTTTTGAAAAAAGAGAACGACCGAGAACTACTCCTTTTGGAACACCGCTCGTGCTTTCACATCACCTCGATCTATTCATACCTGGAACAGTAGATATGGAGAACAAAGAATTTAGTCAAGAAAGGTTTCAATCCATTCAAGATGTCCACGAACTACCTAGTCTTCAAGTTTGTAAATAAGATAATATGAGCATCGGCCTTTCGAAACTCTCATCACCCAAGTTCTCCATCTTGAAGATAGTGATCAACGAGTAGGTTCTTTTTGGTTTGTTGGAGTTAAGTTGGAGCAAAACTCAAATTGTCTAAGTAATTTCATATCTACGAATGAATTTAAGTGCATAAATGGGTGCACATTCAATCTGCACAATAGCACATCCGGTCCTTGATAGCACCTATGGATAATAAGCACGGGTACTTCAGTGTATGTTTTGATCGCCTTATTTAACAATACAGTTATTGGACCTCTTTCGTAGATTGTGTTGACAACAAAATTTGTCTCAAACGCCTAAATAACGTCTAGTTCAACATGACGGCACTCCACCGAACAACCCTAAGAATGTGACTTACCATTTGTCAGAAATGTTCCTCGGTTAAATGAGGACATACGTTGGCCAGCGTAGTCACCCGATATTTTTCCGTTCTGCGAATTACTATTCATAGATGTATTTAATGCTCAACTCATTAATTCCCTGCAATCAAGTTGAAACCCCAGTAATAATTTTTGCTTCCTACAACGGTGCGCAGGTTCGAAACTTCAAGCAGCCAGGTCATAGCAGGTTGGTTGATCAAACTTTTGACTGGCTAGCTCTACAAATTTTTATTTATTCTTGATAATTCCAGGTTAGTAGGTTATTTGAAATGTGATTGATTGATGTTTCTTCTTTGTACACATTTGATTTTCCTTGCCCTTGAACTCATTATTAAAGTCCTTCTCTCAATAACTTTTGCATCCAAAAAACAAATTGATCGAATGGTTATCTCTTCGAATAACTATCTGTTCGAATATTTGACTGTTTGAATAACTGCCTCTCCGAAGAAATCCTTCGATAACCATAACATAAGTTTTTGGAAAAACTATCCTAGATTCGATAAATTGATTGTTCCCCAAGTTTGACCAGGTGCTGAAATATACAGTCTGATACAACTCTTAATTATAACTCTTAATATAACAAATTTTCTGATTAATTATCTTGAACAAGAATGTATGGATCATCTACAATCTCACACTGTTATTGTTACAATTCAAATTCAGTAGTTGGTATCTTGTGGAGATATTATGCTACAATTATTGAATATTTTATCTTACCTGAAGCGACGAGTCACCGATGTTAGTCGCGTATCTGACTTTCTTTTTTCTGATTGCCGGCAATAAAAAAGGATTGCGATATTAAATTGATGAGAGTAGGTAGAACGTTGCTTCCTGTCTGAAGTTAATTTTGGTGCGACATTCGTTTTTCCCAAAGGCAGTTTTGTTAGTACTTTAACCATTGTGTGGGATTCATTTGCGAAAGACAGACAATTTGATTTCTGATTGTTATAATTATATTTTGGAGATTTGGAATAGTTAACCAGAAATTTAGCCTTCAAAGGGATATGTTTGTTGCTGCCATCATTATATGTAATTAAAAGCACGTGTTCTTCTTCGAAATTTCTTAAATCGTTCTCATAATTTCAATGCGAGTGATCTTTATCAATACCTTCACTGTTTATATCAGCATTTAAAGATATCCCTGATTTGATTTCATTTTTGAAGATAAACGTGGTGTTGTTTTATAACGTTTGAGCCCTTTTCGTATAAAAAGGTAGGTTTCATATTTTTTCTCCTTAAGCTATCAACTCTTATAGAATGGATATATCATTGTAGGTTTTTTTTCTTCTTCCTGCGGTTTTCCAGAGAGTCAACTTGGAGGGTAGCCGAGAGTTTCTTTGTGCTCAGGTGACATTCCTGTGTGATCTTGGTGCACCTCAACACTACACATCTTAACACATTTAAGTAGCGGCAAGTCTTAGTTAGGGCCATAATTTTATTATAAGCTGATATTGCTATAGCTGAACTAGTTATCTAGAAATTTATTTGTTCCACATTTGAATGCAGAATATCAATTTAACTGAATTGGGAAGTCATTTTTATTTAGTTTCTAGCATATCGGAATAATCTAATATTTGTATGTTAACTGTACGCCAAGAATTTAGCTATATTTGTGGTACCATACTAAAGCGTTTCATACATGTTGAGTTTTGTCATTCACTATCAATATTTATTTAATCACTATAGATTATTATATGTTTATTTTTTTTGTTTACCATAACTGAACATTATATTTTGTTACAAGGGTTTCAGATTTTATTTCTTACTTTTCGGTTTGTAATAGCGTTAACCTTGTTTGCTAATTTATACAGGTTGGTTGCAGTTCGCTACGAGAGAGGTTGATATAACAAATTACCTGGCGCTTTTAAAATTTCATAAAACCGCCCTCATCTCCACTGCCTAGTCTAGTCGCGTGCAGTACCTCTTTTGTTACATACGTCATAATGAGGTGATGAGTAGAAAGTGGGTAGTATTATTACTTATTATAACATGAAATTATTGGAAACATGTATTTCTTATTAGCACAGTTAATCCTAAAATTTCCATTCCAATCTAGGAGAGAATTACATTAAAGTAAGTAAAAATCATGTAAGTAATTGGGAAGGTGTACTCATCGAAATATGTCTCCTATATAATGTAGGTACACTGTATTTAAAAAACTAATTGAATCGAACTAGTGTGAGCGGTGATCCCAAAAAACTCTAGGGCCCTAGTTTTCCCAAGTCTATGCTACAACATGATTACTGAACAAGGCGCGAAGGCTTTGGGTGGAAGCTTTCAGCTGGAATGACTAGTTGTTGTAAAATTTGATCATGGCATTTATCCTTCATCAACAAAAAATACATAAATACTTCTCCCTTTTCTACCGAGGTCGAGTAACAGCTGTATTAGTAGTATTTATTTAGTTATCAAACTATCGAAAATAGTGAGATTTCAAAATCCACAATTTTCGTTTTATTTTCTCAAGTGAAAAATTATGGAATGAGATGTTTTTATGAGTGCTGTTCTGGATTTTTGCTTCTTTTGAAATACTTTTTGTTACTTGCCTTTATCAAATTTTACAACAGCTCGTCATTTCAACTGAAACCTTCTACCAAAAGCACTCGTACATAGATCAGTCATCATGCTTAGCATGAACTGGAGAAAAGGAGAGCCATCGATTTTCGGGGTCACCATCCACACTAGTTAGACTCAATTAGCATTAACAGTTTCTTGAGGATACTGTTACATTATATAGGAGACTAATTTTGATATGTATCTTATTTATTTACTCAAGTTTTATGTATAAATGTTCCAATTCTGATGTAATTCACTTCTACAGTGAAATTGGAGTCTTAGAACGAAGTATACTCATAAGAAGGATATGTTTCCAATGATTTCACATTATTATAACTAATAACGCTGGGAGATTGTACAGAACACAATCTTATGAAACATAAGTTCTTGTTCAAGATAAGTTGATTCTATCCATCAGAAATATATTATAGTAAGAGTTGAAAATATATTTTTTCCAATTTTATATCGTGGTAAAAGCAAATAAATGAATTTCGCAAGGAAATGCCGGAAGGTTCTCCTTATTGGCAAAAACGTCATAGCTTGCGTGTTCATAGCCGTAAGATCGATAAAACTGATCAAATTTAGGTTAAATATACACATCTTGTGAGACATTTTTTCCAATAAAAGCGACTATATTTCAATCTCGTATGATTGATGATATCGCAATGCACGCCTCGTAAGCATGAAAATAAACAGTTTCTCAGTTTTCCCCAGTGCCATCAACCGTTATGAGCTACTTTCATCTCCTTAACTGAGGAGGTCGTGTGCAAAACGGGTTGAATTCATTCTTCTACGATGTTCATGAGAGCAAAAAAAGTCTCTCTTCTGGGCCTTGAAAAATAATTAAACATTTCAAACTTGGAGTTGTTGGGATTATGGCTGTGCATAGAATGACTGCAATAATTTTCATGAAAGGTCGACAGTTTTCACGCAAAATTGAAAAACGAAATGGATATAACCGGTTTTGCATGCATATCAATAAAAACTTCCAAAAAATAAATTTATTCTTCTTCAATTACAATCAGTTTAAGGGAAGGCTTCACAAAGCTTAAGCTCCAAAACTTCTTTATAAGGATATAACCGATTTTGCAGTAATATTTGGGATATAACCAATTTTGTTCTCAAATCCGAACTTTGATAGCCTTTTTAAGCAGGATGAAACCGATTCTGCTTCAGAACCATGTAGACAGTACAAAATTTATATAGAAAACCTATGTTAATCTATTTTGATGAAATGTGGATTTATACGGTTTCGCATGCGACGTCCCCAACTATATCACGTCAATGCGCTACAATAGCGAAGTCCTAGAGCTGGTCTAATTTTATGTGTATCATCTGAAGGTAGATGACAAGTATGAAGCGATGTGAATACGATTGCCATGAGCCACATTCCTCATAACCGAAAGTGGGTCTCCCTGATTTCGGCAGAGGCAGTTGCACATTTTCAGGCCAAAAGAAACTCATCTGACCTTAAATGACGTTCTCTTAAGGGCACCTGCGGGGTAGTATATTGTTTGGTTTCTCAGTGGGACATCCATTCATAGATGGCGTCAAACGCTTTTAGTCTTTCTACCATATTTTCGCTCGATTAGGATTACCTCCAACATGGGTCTTTCAGAAACGTTGTAAACTTGCTCGTTCCTCTGATGAGCTCTGTGAGAAGAGCGACAGCTGTCTGGGAGTTTGTCACGTTACTAATCGATCAGGACTAGAAATTAGTATATTCATATATTCATTCAATTCTAATTTTCTTACATTGGATGATGAGTGAAACTTTTCAAATTTATTCAACAATTTGTAGGCTGTGGCTCTAATTTGTTTGATTGGTTGCATTCTAATTTCTTTGTTTGTTTAGAATTCTGTTACCATTCAAAAATTTGTGGTAACCATAGTCCAATGCAATTTGGTGAAGTTTCTCAACTTCGTTGTTACCTCAAAGGAACGTTTGATAATCTAGGCACAAGACTATGAAAAGGAGCACTTTCATCATTAATTAGTGAATACGCAGGATTACACTTTTTTCAGCGGGTTTTCTGTATATGTTGAATTCCAAGTGATCTCCATCAAGCCTGATTCCAAGGGAAGGGAGTCGCTCATCTGTTTCTATATATACAGTGAATTTGAATGAATCAAATTGGCTATTAAGCGTGTTCAAATAGCCATGTAAACAAAATCTTCGCTTATGACGACGATATTTGGCTCTGCCAAACTTTTGGAAACTGACTTAATTTTGATTCTAATGACGTCTCAAGCTCATCTTAGGAAAATATTGGTCAACTTAAAATCAAAATTGAATCAGTTTCCAAAAGTTAGGCATATATATGTCTATCAATGATATTATTTTCTCAAGCTTTCAGCGAACGATGTATCTTCATGAAGCAACCTTATCATTTGACGCGTTTCAGCTGTGGCAGATAGCGTTGGATAATTGTTACGACAAATCTTTGATCAATAATTTAATTTCTAACCAAAAAATGAAATTGAAATTCGACAATTTAAGTGAATTCCAACCATTTCCTTCAAATAGTTCACTACAATTGGAAGTTTCATTTAACATTTTTCAGTAATTATTAGATTCCCTAATTTGCAATACAACCCGTTTATAGATGTAAGAACAAGATGAAAAACTGTTTAAGCAACAAATCTGGGACCTATAAAATTTATTGTGAGTGGTGTTCAAAATGTTATGTGAACGGAACTAGAATAAATTTCTAACTCGGTGTAAAGATCCTTTTGCTCATATAAGGAAAAATAATGGTCAAAAATGAGCGCTAGCCTTACATATGTATATGATATTGACAGCATTCTTAAGTATCATTATAACCTTATGCAAATTATTGAAAGAATGTGACATGGTGTTTTGTATGGTAACAAATTATCAACAGAAATTTTGTTTTCCCAAATTTCAGATGAGTACTAATCGGAACATCTTTTTTCATTTTATTAAGTAATGTGAACTTCAAAAAAAGCACAACGCATATCAATAAATGTTTCAAATGTAGTATATTGGTTTCAATCTCAAAAAAACCCAAACCAAATATTACCAAATAATCACCGAGTTAATTTATAATTTTTTGAAAACGCATTTTGCAAACGCGGAATTGAAAAAAATAATGTAAAAAACTAGTTTTAGTCGCCATTTTAGCACACTCGTTTTTTGGGAAGTATAATTTTGCCCATGTAAAGGAAAATAATGGTGAAAAATCAGTGTTAGCCGAATATACGAGTATGGTATAAGGTATTGACCAAAAGTCATAGGTATCATCATAACCTTATGCAAATTATTAACAGTACAGGATACGCGATTTGGTGGTAACAAAATAACAACAGAAGTTTTGTTTTCCTAAATTTTAGAGAGTACTCATCGGGACATCTTCGTTCATTTCATTAAGTAGGGGAGAACGGGGCTGAAAGTTCCGTTTTTAAATAGCACGAAGTTATATTATGAAAATTTAGGGTTTTATTTTCAAAATGGGAAAATATTGAGAATATGCTTATTGTTTCTTGTAATATTATAGTCGCTTCTACTAATATCTCAATAATTTTTTTCACAGAAGCTAATCTTTGTCAAATTTCTCTCAACCCTGCTTTATTTTTTTTTTCGAGTTGTTCCGCCTTTGAGGCAAATTATTCAACTTAGATCATGACAATATACTGTCAGAATAATAAAGTTTTCTTGAATAAAACCACCACTTCAATAAATGTATGTATGTAATGTTCATTCTATGCAAAATTAAACTTAAAATAAAATAACGAAATATTAATAGTACAGAACATTACTGGTTTAGATAAACTTTTTTTTCACATAAATTTTAATTAAGTATTAGTATAATCAGGCTGAATCAACTTTGACAATCTTCATTCTTATTCATCAGCAATCTCAGCCATTACTCATTTCTTCATCTGATTTACAGTTGAGACACTCATAAGAGACTTTATCATGTTTATCTAAACATTTGACATGAGCCTATTTTTCACACATGGTACATTCTATTCACTGTTCTCTTGGACGAGAATTTGGATATGAATCACAGAATTATTATTATGCAGTACCATTCCAGATCTTTATCGGTGTCACTCTCACTTTCTTGTTACACTATTCGTTTAGCTTTTTCTTGAGATTTTCCCTTGCCTTTACCTTTTCCTTTACTGTTACCATTGTTTTTTTCTGTCACCGTATGTCCAATATCTCCATTTTTTGTCTTCTTCTTTGCCTGTTCTTCACCCTACGCATTTTTTCTGGCGTGTCAGTTAAAATAGCCGTCTCTCTTGGACGTCGTCTCGTAGACGTCTGCAATCTTGGTGGTGCCTTTGGTGGAGGTTTCACGATTGCAGGGTTGAACACAGCTGTAGCATTTGTTTTTGCTGGTGTTAATAGAAGTTCTTGGTCAGTATTCAGTGTCGAAGAGTCTGTCTTATGGACATAACTCAGAATTGTTGTCGAATGCTGATGTTGTTCATCATTCTGCACTGATGTTAAAGTCGTCAAAAACTCCCATCGTTCTGAGGTAACATTTTGATGTTGGATGTTCCTGGCTGGTCATCATATTTTGCATGAGTGGAGTTGGTAGAAGGCTGGGAGGTTCTCAATTTGACACAGCTTAAGATGTAGTAGCTTGTGACAATGGCCGATCTGTCACGAAAGATGGAGCAAAATCTCCGTCAGTAAAAACATCGGGGTTTTATGCCACAATCTTCTTTGGTTTCGACCCGGTCGTTACTTCCGTCTCGTCCAAGGTTTCAGATTCTTTATGGTGTCGGCTTATGTTTCAGCAGAGTTTCACTGAGCTTGGAGAAAAATTCATTCATATTATGTCTATTAGATGCAGATGCACATCCAACACTAGTTTCTTTTGGGGTTCTCATCGATAAAACGGAGTTCATCTTCATAAATTCTGTGAACCAGTCCTCTCCAGCTTCTCGATTCTTGTGCCATGAAGGGGGTGTTTTGCAAGAGATATTTATTGCACATTCATACGCAAGTTTTAGCACCTCTTCAGGCAGAAGGCCGAAGTATATTGAGGAGCACTTTAAAATGTAGTTCGCTAACTCTTTCTCCTATTCCAAGGTAAACACCAGCCTGGGCTTGTGACCTATGGCAGAAACCTTGCTAGCCTCCAATTCCATAACAAATCGATGTAAGGTCATTTGGCGAATTTCAAGTTCTCTTCCCACAGTTATAACAGGTTTTCCCTCGTTGATGATATCATCTGCAGCTAGTCGCAACAATGCCTCAGAGGATTTACTTCTCTCTATCTTACGTTTGTAGTTTCGCATACTTGAAATGAAAGAAGAATGAGTTATACGAATTTTAGGTATGATTGAAAGTCAATTGTGGTAAGTTGTTCCGGGGAGCAACCAGCCCCGTCAGGAAGGAACTTTTAGTCCCAAACTACGTTTATATACGAAGACTGACATACTGATGAACTTACAGAATCAATCAAAACAATACCTGTGTAATCAGATACCTCAATAATGACACTACAATTTAGGAAAGTTACGCATGAATCGGTTCGTAATAAACAGAGATAGACCAAATAACTCAAGAAAATTCACTTACGTGATGTTTTGATAGCAAAATACACACAGTCACTCAACCGCCGTCGCTAAAATGGGTGCCGGCGTGGCGTGCCACCTAATGCTTCAACGGCGAATTCCACGTGTATTGCTATCTATTTTCCTTAAGAAGTTATTACCGTCAGAATAACTTACCCCGGGAACTTCCAGCCCCGCTCTCCCCTAATGTGATGAAAATCAAAATACATAATTACAACGAAATTTGATATCTGTCCAATCAATAAATGTCTCAAATAAATATATCAAAATAATATATTGGTTTTCAATCTAAGAAAAATCAAAACTAAATATCCACTGAGTTAATTAAAAATTCATTGAAAACTCATTTTGCAAACGTGGAATAGAAAAAATAGTCAAAATTACTAGTTTCGTTTGGGAAAGCATACCTAATAAATGTAGTTCTGATATACTTTAATAATATCTCAATCTCTGGCTTTATTTTTATATCTTTGAATACTGACAAAGCATGAAAAAGAAACGATGTTACTGAGATAGATGTTGACTGTGACATTGTACGTTTCATTCCACTTCATTTACTTTATGAACGATTTCTAAAATGTTCTAACAAAGTGCAGCGAACATTTTATTCCGAGATTAATTAGAAAAGAACATACTCCAGTCGTGTTGAACTTTATTTACAGCTCAACTCTCGTAGATGCAGCTTCTCTACAAGCATGCAAGATTTATTGCAGTAAACAAGGATATAATTCTAATGTAACAATGGAAAAGTTTATTTACCTACGCCAAAAATCCATTATACGCTGTCTTACTAGTTCCTACTTGGCAAAATTCTATGCCATACTACTCATTGCTTACAATTTGATTCGATGTATTTTTTTCCAACTATTCATATGAAGAAGTTAACAAAACGTGGATATTCCAATACAGTAATTGCATATACATATTAACAATCATCTCATCTATTTGATATCAGGATGTCTGCTCTTTTTCAGATATATGTATAAATCAGTCCTTCAAAAAGTTGGCATCGACGATAATTTATTCTGACATTCATCCTAAATTTAGCTCTAAAAAAATGGAAAATGGCCTAGTCGAACGGTGTCACGTGAATTCCGGAACTTGTCAAAAGTGAAATTTGTATGAATATCAAAAGAATTTGTAGAGAAAAGTTGTTTCTATTCCGATTTTACACATGTGTTTGAACGTTATATTATAACTTTCAGTTCATGCAATTTTTTTAATATCTAAGAAATTTCTAGAATATTAATTAATTTATAACATCGACAAAACTGTTTCATAAGTAGCTCTATCATGCTACTAACTTTCAATAATTAATAATCTACGAAAATATGTTTTGCTTGAGTAAACGAGTATGCCGCTTTTAATTTTTGTTACGTTTGGGTGCCAAGTCAAGCATTTATTTAAATGGCAATTTTCACTACTGCAATGATGTTAAAGTCGTGAATGCAGAATATCATCAAAGTACTTTCCGTATCTTGGGAAAGTTCAGGACTTTCTACGGAAGAAATTAATCATTATATTGAAAAGATGAGATGAACTAAAAGTTTCAGTGAAACGTTCTAACTTAGAACACTTGTGTGAAACCAGAATTGAAACAACTTTTCTCTATGTATATGTTTGAAATTTGAACAAATAAGCCCATTATTTTGATAAGATATCACTTTTGACAATTAGCGAAAGTCACGTGACCCCGTCCGAGTAGGCCATTTTCATCTATTTCAGGGAAAAACGCACAACTTGAATTTCAAAATAAATTGTTATGAAAAGTTTTCAGATGTGATTTGGAGGACATCCAGTGTATCATACAACACCTGCAGAAATATGAAAATCAACGGATATATTTTGGGTTAAATAAGGGAAAAGTTGCCTAGTGAAAGGGCCATTCATATGAAAGTATAAAATTCTCAGTCATTTTTGATTTTCAATTAATTTTGGGAAATTCGAATTTCTTGATCGCCTTCTTTCGAAAAACTTTCGATAAGCTTTCTTGTGGTAATGTCAGTTTGAATATCAGTCTTTGATCTACCATCATCGTTTGTCAAATACAGCGCTATTTCTTATTCGATTTCGTTTCAGATCAATTTCAACACTCAAATTTTTTGAAAACTCGAATACGAGCTGCATTGGAGAAAAAATTGTTGATAGGGCCGTCAAATGCTCAAGAAGAATCAAAAGTTGGAGGCGACACTTCGTAATGATCATTGAAACAAAAACAAGAATTTACGGAACGATGAATTATGTTGAAATGAAGACCTCCGCGAATAGCTTAAAAAATCTTGGATTCCAGATGAATTCCGACTCACCGTAGCACATTTATGTGCCGACGCTTCACCAATCACTACGATATCATCTTCAGGGCAGGCTTGACGCTCGAAATGAAACTGATTATTCTGGTAAAGTAATCATCATCATTATCATTTCAGGGGAGAGTACTTAGCCCCCTGATGCACTTATGCCACTTAGTTGGGCCCATTTTGCGCCCCGTGGTCAAAAGAGTGTTCTATTCTAGCAGGTTTGTACCCCGCCAGAAGCACAGAATTTTGCCAGTGCTGGCTTCCATAAATTCTTCTGGGAGCAGTTTTGATTTTCCGAAGTGTCGGTGCCTGAGGGATGCTAATGCTGGGCATTCCAACAGGATGTGAGAGGCAGTTTCTTCCGTCTCTCTGCATTTCCTACATATTGGGTCATCTGTGATGCCCATAGTGGAGATGTTTGCTAAGACAACAGTGACCGGTTAGGATTCCAGTCATCTCTCTGATGTCTCTCCTGTTCAGAGAAAGGAGTTTCTTTGAGAGCCCAGGAACAGGCTCTTTGATGAAGAGCTTGGCTTATCTCATGCGTGGTGATTCTCGCCACAGTTTAGATCACTCTTTATTCAGTTGACCCGGAAGGGCGAGATCCCCTACGCAGTTTGATGAAGCGACCATTAGCTCCGGCCCGATAGGGGCGCTAGACGACCCTCATCTGGCTATAGAGCAGGTCATTTCGTTTCCTACAACTCCGCTGTGTCCAGCGACCCAGATGAGTTAGACTTTATTCCTCCTGGCTAGCCTAACCAGTGTATATCTGCATTCTTCAACAAGCTTTGATGTGACTCTGATCTGAGAGCTCTCAGAGCCGACCGGCTGTCTGTGCAAATATGAAGTAACTGGTAACGTTATCCGTCTGGTTTCTCAACTTTTCTGTTTATCAAAGTCCTGGTAGTCTGATCAATAACATAAATATCAGATAGATGTTAGCTATGTTATCAAGCACTTCAAGAGGCAAATCATCTTACCGGTCAGAATAAAATGTCGAACGGTAGCCGAAGATAGACGACCTGCATTTGTCGCTGGTTCAGGCGGTATCTGAGATATGTGGGTGAACGTTTAATCGGTAATGCTACCTGTCAACTCCTCAACGTTCAAGTTTACGCTCAAACTAAATGAACAACACAATTGTTAATAGAGGATGATGAGGAATATGAAGTTCATATATTTTCTGATAGCAGTGAAGAAGAGACTATAACAAGAAGACCATGTATACTCAAAATTCTAGAGTGTTTCATTTTAGACCGTCACTCTAATAATGCAAAATTTCAACTATAGATTCTGAAAAAGTATGTCCTGTTTCTGGTATATGTCAGAAAGATGAATCTTATTTTATAAAGTCTATAGGAGCTGAAATATACCTCATATTTATTCCCTATATTACTAAGTACTTGGTTTCCCAATTTAAAGTTATTACCCTCTAAACCTAATTATAGGTTCAATAAGCAAAAATATGCTTCAGACCTTTGGAAACAAGTTCCACGTTTGCAGATCATTTTCAATAATAACCATTCCTTCTCTGAAATAGACAATTCACATACACTACGTTATGAAACAATCACCCTCATCTACTGAAAATACTGTTGAAATACTGAGGACCTTTCAGCTAACAAATAGCCATTATCAAAGTTTATTTTGACTTCGTCATCATATATTATTGCTTCCAATAGCGTAGGTTCGAAACTCCAAGCGGCAACGTTATCGCAGGTTTTTTGTATAATTTTCATATATTTTTGGAATACTAGATGAGTAGGTTATTCGAAAGTTTGTCTTCGTAATTCATTGGTTTCCTAGAATTCTCAAAAATATATAAAAATATAATAACCTAACCTGCGATAACGACGCCACTTGGAGGTTCTTGCATGTGTTCAAGGCAGGAAAAATCAATAAATTAGAAAGACACACTTTCCAATAACCTACTAACCTAGTATTACCAAGAATATATGAAAATTAGTCAAACTAACCTGCGATAATGTTGCCGCTTGAAGTTTCCTGCTTGTGTTCAAGAGCAGGGTAGATCAAGCTGTTACAATACAAACTTACCAATAACCTACTAACCTAGTATTCCGAAAAATAAATGAAGATGCAACAAACTAACCTACGAGAACGTTGCCTCATGGAGTTTCGAACCTACGCTATCGGAATGAATAAAATATTCAGACGAGGTTAGAGTAAACTCTGATGATGTCTACTTGTAAGCTGAAACGTCCTTAGTACTTTAACAATAACTTTACTGTTGATTTTTTTCTTATTTCAGGGAAGAAAAGGTTATTGTCAAAATATGATCTGCACATCTGAAAAAAGGTTTTTGATAGACTGAAGCGTCTTCGTTTATTGAACCTATTAGGTTCGGGTATGATAACTTTGAATTTTTCTTTTCTATTCAATATACCTGTTTAACCAATACCATCTATACTACAAGATACAACACCCTCTATTCAACAAGCTACACGCTACCTGCTCGATCATGACGTCACAAGCCGGAGGTTATGTTGCAGCTAGTCATCCCTACATCACGGCACAATGCTGCTGGTTTTTAGGACATATGTGAGAATTCCTGCTTAAGCGGGGTTGTCAACTGAGTCCTTGGTCGCACCACATGTGCTTTTTTCAATTGAAAAAACAAAAACCATGCATATACTATACGAGTTATTATAGTAAAAGTTACTACTCTATGTATTATGATGATTACCACCTACTGCCTGTATGTACTTGATTCTCTACTTTTATTTCAATTAATCGTTAGTTCTTCCTTAATAATTTTTCAACAATGTGTTACTTGTGCATTTGATAATGAGGTAAGCAATATCTCCGGGGCAAAAAAACAGGCTTCCACTGTCTTTGTACACTATGTACACTAAGCCAGTATGCCAAGGGAGAGGTAACAACACATACCAGGATATATTGTAACGCTAGTACTATTGAAATATGATTTCACCAAACAGTTCACCATCATCATTATTATCAATTGAAAGGAGAGGACTCAGCCCACAGATACACTTAGGTTACTTAGTTGGACTCATTGTACATCCAAAGGTCAGAAGCTTATTCTATTCTAGCAGGTTTGTGGTCCGCCAAAAATCCAGAATATTGCTAACGTTGGCTTCATCTGCATAGGCTGGGGCAAAAAACCTCTTTCAACTCCTCCAAAAGTCCATCGACTACGAGAAATCACAAAAGCGGAGTTTGGACACCCTGTGGGCATTCTTTTATAACGGTGGTTTGTACAACGCTTCCGTTATGTTGCTCCTTTATCGCACACCCAGATAGAATGGCTCCAACCCACCGGACTAGTGTCGGACAGATTCCATGCTTCTCAGCGGCTGAGCAGATAGACTCGACGGACGCGTTATAAAACACCCCTTCGATGTCCATAAATACCCCCAGGGCGTCTTCCTCTAGAGCCATAGCATCATCTATTCGTGTGATTAGCCGTAGCTAGGCGTGTTGATGACAGTGTAAGGGATATTCCTCCGGTGAGCTATCTCTGTCTGACAATTTGTCTCATAGGAATGAAGTTAGACAGATAGGGCGGAATACCTCAGCTTGGGTATAATCAGTTTTGTCCGCCTTTGGAATAAACACGACTTTCACTGCCCGCCAGAATAATGCCAGTGGCGATGCAAAATCGGGAGATTTTCACCACACCAAACAGATTACTCACCACTCCACAGATATCAAGATATATGATGAACTCGACTCACATTTTAGAAACTTATTAGGTGTTCATTTTATGGAAGTTCTAGAGTTGCTAACATCAATAAGATTACTCAGCTGCTATGTAAATTCTCAATTGCCTACTTGTTTAGATATATAAATACAATAAAATCTGAGATGAGAACCATGTATAATGAACACATAGATGAAGAGAACTGTAAACATCGACAAGATGAAAGTATAGAATTAACCACCACGATACTTTACATTATTGAAAGGTAAATATTCATTATTCGTTGCAATCATGTTTCTGAATGTTGTTGATGATCTATGCCACCACGAAGATTGCTACATAATATATTATAAAATTTGTATTACCTTTCAATAAAGTTGATATTTTTGGGTAGTAATTTATGAATCTATGAAAGGTTTGATTATGACTCTGATTGTTTGTATATTTGAAAACATGGAAAATATTTGTTAAATTGATCAACCACTATAAATATTTCATTTGAATGTTAGATTGCTTGCATTCTATGATCAAATGCCGAATAGAGTATGCGTTGAGTATAATATTTGAAATGTGACAGTTTTGATAAATTTGAGAGACTTGTAATTATAAGGTTTTGGAAATTGGAAACATTCGAACTTTAGCTACTAATGTAAATGAGTTGATTTGAATTTCTGATGAACAAATTTCAATGCTTTTTCTTCCCGGATGAGAAAAGAAAAGTGCTTACGTAAGGATGAATTAAAATTAATGTAGATATGAATTCGTAATTGTACGTTCGGGCGTGGTGATTTTGGAATTGTAGGCTTTCATCTAGATATTTTGGAAATTTGTTGATTATGATCGAAATTGTAACGATACTTTTCAGCATTTCGATTGAATCTATGGTTTGATAAGTTCTGGACTCATTAAAGATGTTAAGATGAAAACATAGAATGAGCCAACACAGTGGACTTACGGTCGAACGGATCGCCGTGTAGGGTTCACTGCTTCAATTTAATTGGAGTTCACGAATCAGAAATCACTACATTTTTCGGTGTGGTACATACTATTTTTGATTATTCCTCTGATTTGACAACCTTTTTCAAATCTGACAATTATTTCGGAGGGTCATACTAATATCAGGTCTTCGGAATACAATAATTCGATTTATTCATTTAGTGGCTTCTAATTTTGGTTCCCTAACAGGAAATTCGTTTTGCAGGAAACCACTGAGCTGAAAAAGATCGGCATCCGATCTCGCACAAGAATTAATTAAATGCCAATGAGTTACGTTTGGAGTTGGAACACCGAATAAGACCCAAACTACCCAAACACGCAAATTATATCGCTCTTCTGAATTGCCATAGAGATTATGGCCAAATAACAACTTATTACCATAGAGCAAGGCTCTTCGCCTTGCGCTAGCTAGCGTTACCCGCTAGCAGTGGAAAATATTTCAGCAAATAAAAATTTAAAAAATATCACTTAAGATTGCAGATTGGTCAAGAACGTTGAGGCAATCAGGCTATACTGTCGTGTGCTTACCGAAATGGCTTTTGAAAAATCCAGAAAGTACATTCTTAACTCATTGCTTTTTTTAATTACTTGAATAACTTGTATTATTTTTTAAGTTTGTGTGTTGTATTCATTAGTCGCACGAATAACTTGTATCATATTCTTGAATTTTTTGTCTTGTTTTCACCAACAAAACACCTATGGCAAGTTTCTACTGGCGCTAATTCCATATCATGCCCTGAGCGCTCATGATTAGCCATAACGTCGGTCGGAATCGACGGAGAATTTCCAAGGGTTGTTATTGAACATCGTTCACGTTTTAAAGATGATTCGATAATTAACATTCCATCTGCATTTAACTATCAGCTTCAATCGCTGCGATGATGAATTGCAGTGAGTTGGCGGCCGTGCGGTACAAACGTCGCATCTAATGATATATTGGATGAAGTTATACGTGATCTAGTTTGACCACATACAATTAAACGTGATTCATCTTGATATAAATAGCTTCATCATAATGAACAACACAAGAAGAAATTCTGGATGAGCACGAAGTTTCTAATGCGACAATGAACACTATTATTATCTTTGTCTCTACTGTTCCAAATGGGTCTATAAATATGGAACTAAGTCTGAAGATCTGAGAAAATTATTATTTTACTTGAACGGCTTCAGAATTGTTAGCAAGACAAACGTATCGCTGTGAAATATGTGGATTGTATTCAAACATAATAGACGTACCATCTGAATACAAACATCATACAGTTCTATTCTCATGTAAATGACGATCGTAGGGTGAAACCTAGGGAATGAATGAATTTACATGCAGTAAATGCAGAAACTCTAAAATTATATTTGATGGTGGAGCTTTTGGTCCGGTAACTGGACGAATAACCTTAAAATTATTCGTTCGGTAATATGAAGTAGATCCAGCATTTCTAGTGGGTAAGGGTAATTATTCACAGTGTGAGCTGTTAGTTTCACTTAATAAATATGGTATTATATCACAAGCGCGGCCGGCATCTATTAGCTGCACGAGTGAGAGAAGTGGAGCGAGGGTGCCTGACAGCTGAGGGATGCTCTTGCACTTTTGCATGTTTAACACATAACGGTTTTTCGCCTACCATTAGATAACAAATTCGTTAACTTACACTTTTGCTGTCTGTTTTTATTCGAAACTTTGATTTAAATTGATGTTTGAAGTGAAACGTCAAAGTACCGCAAATGACAATCAAAAAAAAATATCCATGTTATGATAAACTATAAAATCGTGATATTAAGAGCTTAGCGGGCCGAGGACCAATAATCACTTTTGGTTATATATTTAGGGTTAATATGACTTATTTTCATATAAAATAATATAATCGAAAAAATTTTACAAACTAACCTGCAGCTTACTGCATGTGTTGTTTACAAGAGCAAGGAAAATCAATCAATTGAAGAAACAAACTTTTGAATACTTATTACCTCAAAACGAACATGCGATAACGTTGCCAATCGAGTTTCGAACCTTCGCTATAGTAGAGTCCATTTAGCGAAAAAGCTCGAAATTTTTCTCCAAACAGACCAATCAACTTGATTTTTTTTGCAAATCGTTCCTAGACGGAAACTGAATGATATTGAACTTTAAGATCTTGTCGCTCAACCATTTTCACCTGTTAAACCGGAAATTGGCCAATTTTTATGGGAAAATTTGAAAAATTGGTAAGTATTGTCAAAATTGGCTCGAAAACTCCACTCGGAGGTTTTCGGGGTCGCTGATCACGATTCCGAAGTTAGATTTACCATTTTCGAGCGCGGTAGCTAGAAATTGGCCAACTTTATGTCCCAAAAATGGTCAAATTTAATAATTCCGCAGTTTTTGTTGAAATTGACTAAAACATTTCACTCGGAGATTTTCGAGGTCGCTGATCACGATTCCGAAGTTGGATTTACCATTTTCCACCGCGGTAGCTAGAAATTGGCCAATTTTATGTCAGAAAAATGGATAAATTAGATAATTTCGTGATTTTTATTGAAAATGGCTAGAAACTATCGTTTGGGGGTTTCGTGATTCTGGAGTAACATTTTTCTTATTATTATACCATTTAGAAATTTACCAATTTCATGGCAAAAAAATATTTCATACCTGAAATTTGTCAACCGTCAAGAAACAAAATGGACAAAGTCAAATAACAACAAGAATTTATGAATATATTTTTATTAAACATTTAATATTTCATTTATTTTTTTACATTTTATTATTTACAATTTATGTTTTACAATTTCTTACATTTACATTTACACTAACATTCTAATGTTTATTAATTTGAGAATAATATACAAAATATATCAATCTATTTCATCACAATCCAATTACAATCGTCGTCATCGTCATTCTCATTATTTATTACAGCTATATTGTCCAAATTGGTATCATTATAAAAATCAAATTCCACATTTTGATCTGGTACAAAATCTGTTTCGTTGATCTCAGTACTATCAATATCATCATTTTCATCCAATATCGCGGTCTCGCAATTATCGAAGTCATTACCTTGACATTGTTTACATGCTGGGGAACAATGTGAACCAGCTTTTCTACAACCACAAGATTTCCCGCATCCTTTCGAGCAGTAACAAAAAATCATCTTTAATAATGAGTTTGGAGCTGGTTTTTGTGTCATACCAATTGGTATATAATAATCATTTCTTTCGTGTAACTTCCAGCCCCAGTCAGTAGGGTTTATATCATTCCCCAGCCATGTTTGAACTTGATAATATACTTTTTTTTATATGCAAAATAGCTGCGTCTTCAGTAGGTGGAAGACTGGACTATAGCGTTTTACTTTTATTTGTTAAGTTTTTGTGAAAATATACTTATGTTAAAAAATTTAAATTTATTCCAAAATTCTTTGAGCCAAACAAAAGCATGATACATTTCAATCCTACCCTAATTAGCTCATTCAAATCGGCGTTCGGTTGTTTGAAAATTTGAACGTTATTTTGCAATTCTTCACAATTCTTTAATACATTTGCAAATTTTTTTTTGCCCTTCATATAAAAAGCTGATGTTGTATCACAGCCTGACATGGCATGAATAAAAAGAACATTTTCTTTTTGCACTAACGATCAGTCTAAACTTTTTCATGAATAAACTTTTGTTTCTATTTTGCCTTGTTTTGGTTTGATAAAAAAATATTTCGCGATCATTTGGGGCTCATGCCGTTAAAATTACAAAAATATCTGTATCTTCAGCAATTATAGCAACTTTCGAATTTGCTGACTATTCAATCGCAGTAGTGACGATCAAATGTTTTAGTCAATTTCAACAAAAACTGAGAAATTATTAAATTTGGCTATTTTTCAGACATATAATTGGCCAATTTCTAGATATCGCACTCGAAAATGGTAAATCTAACTGCGGAATCAAGATCAGCGACCTCGAAAACCCCAGAGTGAAATATTTTAGTCAATTTCAACAAAAACTGCGAAATTATTAAATTTGAAAATCCTTGGGACATGAAGTTGGCCAATGTCTAGCTACCGCGGTCGAAAATGGTAAATATAACTTCGGAATCGTGATCAGCTATCCCGAAAACCCACCGAGCCAATTTTGACAAACTTACCAATTTTCAAATTTTCCCATGAAAATTCGCCAATTTCCGGTTTAACAGGTGAAAAATGGTCGAGCGGCAAGATCTTAAAGTTCAATATCGTTCAGTATCCGTCCAGGAACGATTTGCAAAAAAAATTAAGTTGATTGGTCTGTTTGGAAAAAATTCCGAGCTTTCACATTTTTAACGTCTAATTTGACCCGACTACTATCGGAAGCAATATAATATGCAGGCGAGCTTTAACCGGTTGGTATACAATCGCCGTTGCATAGTCCAGTCAAATGAGACATATAAAGGGCTGATTACAGAAACGTTTCCCATGAGCACAATTTTCATTTTGAAGTGTATGGATTGGTATCTAGAACTATAATTTTCATATGCGCAGTCATATTTGAGTCCTCAAAACTTAACAAGTTATTACAAACAAAACATTTTCAATAAACATAGGTCTGTAAACAAAGTTTTCAAAAAAAAAATTCTATAACTACAGCAGATATACGAGTCATATGCATGTCACACACATCATAAGTGCATGAGGTGACGTAAGGTGCCCTAGTATTGACCACATTGGGTATTCAGTGAAACATTAAATTACCAGGAAAAACGAACTACCAGTATGATTTGTAAATTGAAATTATTTCAAGATAAAATTCCATCAACAATCGAATTGTACTTCACGTCAAAGTTGACTTTTGCAAAAAAATAGATACCTTTGATCAAACTAATTCAACATATTCCAACATATATTGTGGGAAACATTTCATTTCTTATGTCATTCAAAAACCAATTTGCAGATGCTCATTAAAGCTTAAATGAGTATATATTTGGAAACTAGTTACATACGCAACCAATGTATAACTCATAGGTTCATAGATATGCAAATATGTATTGCATATTGTATGTGCTCAACTAAATTTGGTTGCCAATAATTTCTTGACCAGACATGATCGTTCGAGATTACTCTTCAAATCAGGAGCATAGTTAAGGAGCAGCAAAGGTGCGATCAGCTCCAGGTGTATTCTATGGGTCAATTTAATTCAAATTTTGCATTATTCTACATGGATTATGTTTTTACGAGCAACTTAATTGATAGAAACAGTGATAGGGAAAGGATACTTGGAGACCGTAACAGGTCTTAATGCTCGAAATGCCATGACTACTAATAGGCTCCTCCTTCTCTTCCAGTACTTATTATACGTATCACATAGATAGACGACCATAGAAAATTGTATACTGTGCATCAGAGTTAGCCAGTACGGCAAGGACAGGTAGTAGTCGCGTATCAGGATATATTGCAGCGATTATATTGAAACATGATTTCGGCAAACATAGTTGTTGAAGAATTGTTAACTGTTGGACATATGTTAAGAGGCTGTAAACTCGACTCCTATTCTTCTGCTAGGCGATCTCTTATGTCCCAAACTATGTATAGATCACCTAGCTGAAGAATGTCTGATCTATGACTGTGTCCACATAAGACAGTCCACAGAAAAATATATTCCATATAATGAGTTTTTATATGATATAAAACGTAACTGTTTTTATCTAAGAACTACCCCGACGATTAAATAAATATGTAAAGTTAATGCGATTGTTTTTTTTGTGATAAAATTATAATTCAAATATAGACTACGAGTGACATTTCACCATAAGGGAACATGTCAAAGGTGAACTATTTCTTTGATTTTTCAAAAAGAAAAATTATTATAATCTCATTATTATTTCGATAATCACTCCAGTGTAATTTCAGTTATTTCAGCTCCCACATTTAAGTCCAAGCTTCGCCGGTCATCTATATTTCCTGCAAACTTGTTCACTACTATTGTTATACAATCAGAAATCACATTAACATCATATGGTGCTAATTCGTTTTGTCAAAAATACTCTTGGTATAAATTGAGATACAAAGATCTCTCCATCCGATAATAGTATAGTAATAACATATCAGAGAAAAAATCGAAATTGCATGTTAGATTCCAAATACAGTAATAGATGAACTGAATATATTTCAGGGAATATCATTTTGAATATATGACAAACCACAACAATGGTTTTACGAAGTCTCTCTTACTCAAATGCTTCGAAAAACTAATGATCGCATCTTATCATTCATGAGATGCGACTATATTTTCCAAAGTTTTGGGAATATTTGAAAGAGTACATGGTTCATCGCCGTTCAATAAGTTTCACAGAATGTCACCCATACTTTGATATTCAACAGCACTCGCCATATTTCCCGTTACCAGTTACGGTCTGATACACCATTGATTACTGAACAGGCTTCGGAAACTTATACATGATACAAGAAACTTACCTATTCGCACAAGTGTTAAATAGAAAATACAAAATCGCGGTGTTCTCCATAGTCACATCTTCTGAATTTCTACTTCAGAGGAACTTAGAAGATGTGGGTTGGAATTCCACCCATTGTCTCTTATTTACCTTTATTCATCTTGATAATATATTCATTAATGTTTCCATATAATTCATAAAAGAGTAGGAACAACAATGAAAAAGTATATACATGTGAAGTAGTTTTTTGACTGCCTTTGTATAAAGATTTTGTCATTACAGTTTCGAACAAAACCAGTACATTATATATCATTTCCATAAAATATTAATAATCTTCTCGAGATATTGAGGAGCACAGTGAATATATAACATAACAAATTTCAAGCCAGAGGAATTTCTTACAAAATACAAAAAAAACGTACCTCCTGAAGATATAAACCCATTCTGTATATTGTATATACAAATTGCGAGGAGGTATACATTGGCCAATCTACCATATTTCGATAGCAGATTGGATGTACACAAATATACAAGTATACATCCACTGCACTTGATAAACACATGGGAAACACAAACCATTCTAATAATACAAACATTTTGAGTATCCAAAATAATGATGATAAACGGTTGACATCATAGAGCATCCAAATGAAGACTGATTCTGATCTTTCTGAACTTCATAATATTTAATTCATTGTAGTTTCAAACGTGATGAAATTCTGATATTTTTCTGTTGTTTGTTGTTTCCAAATAAATTTTACCTTGAAAGGAAATATTGTGATAAATATTGTCTGCAAGATCTACCAGATCAAGTAAATCCGTAGAATTACCTTAGGTATCTAGAAATGTGATATTAGAATATTGTATTAGGTTCATATGACACATATTGGAATGCCTTGTGGACGGTTCTCAATAACCAAACACCGAAATATCATCATTAATCGCGTTGTGGCCGGTCCATTGCGTCCACAACGCGTTCTGGACAATCTTTAAACAGCCAGAACGCGTTCTGGCAATATCCAAACAACCACAACGCATTTAGAATAAAAGACGCATGTAAACCGATTATATTTGAATATGGAACAGGGTTAACAAAGAAAAAATAATCAAAGGGTTGGAAACCTTAGATCATATAATATAATAATATAATATACTATAATAATAATATAATATAATATGATCTAAGTTGGAAACCTAAGTACAAACATAAAACACAAATGAAAGAAAATTTTAAAATATTTAAAAGGTCGAATATAGGTATACCAGATTAAACGCGGAACAGATACCTAGTTAAAAGGACATTATAATTGTCTATTTACTTATTTTTGCAGGCACTATTATCATGACATTTCGAATTGCACAACACCTTATTGGCCTTGCAGTTGCACCTTTTTGTGTTACAATAACGCTTACAATTGCACTTAACAAAACCTTGTCTTGATCCAGACGAAAGAGCGGAAGCTTTTCTCAAATTTATAGAGCAACTCGGGACATCTGATAAATTTATAAAATTTGAATCCGCAAAGATAAATTCATTACGACTATAAAGTCTTTCCAGTGCACCGTCTTTGGTTCCCAACTTATACAAGCTGGACTCATTAACGTTTAAGACCACAGCTAGAACACTTCTAGGAGCAAGACGCCCCCTGTCGACATCCGGAAATTTTACTACAACATTTTGACCAATTTCAGCAGGGGGTAGTTTTACCCGGGACAAAGTCAGCATTTTTTCAGCTTGCTTTTCCAATCCGGCTTTTGTGTCCTCGCGTTGCACTTTGATTGTATCACTTCGAAAGCAAAGGCTGCATGTGACTTCTCCTTCATTTTCAAGACCGCACTTTATGTGTACATTTAAACCGCATATTGTACAGGGTTGGGTAATTCCAAATTCTTCGCAAGTGTAACATGCAACGGAATTGGGTTCTGCATTTGTCGCAACAGGATTGGGTTCTGCATTTGTCACTATCTCTTCATTCTGCTGTTCTGTTTCACATGTCATCCCTTCTAACATTTTCTCCAAATCTTCTTCAGTTTTCAAAGAATCATATACTTCACTTTCCAGGGAGGAGTCTGCCAGTCCGATTTTTTGCTTGCTACCAAACATAGCTTCGTAAGGGCTTTTTTTAATCCCTTCGTGTAGGGCTCGATTTTTTTTACTCTGAATAAACCGTAAACCGTCTGACCACTGTTTGGTATTATTGTCAAGCATCCAAGCTACCAACATATCTCTTACATCCTGATTAGATCGTTCTACAGATCCTTGGCTTTGTGAATGACGGGGCTTTCCGTGTACAAGTTTAAGACCTGGCCACAAATCCTTTAACTCTTCTATAATCCTATTGGAAAATTCTCTTCCGTTGTCGCTTTGTAGAATAAACGGAGCACCGAACATGCAAAAAATGTCTACCACGACATACGCAACTTCTTCAGCGGTTTTTGATTTAAGTGGTTTCAAAATGGTAAATTTTGTGAGGTGGTCTTGATAGTTTAATATAAAACGGTAGTCTCGATCGGGTTCACTCTGCATATCGATCAAATCCACTTGACATCTGGAGTTCATGTGATCTGATAAAATTGGTGCGACAACTAACCCCTTTTTCCTTATTTTCTTTTTTCCTTGACATTGTTCGCAAAGAGACAAATAAATTTGTATGGCTGTTCTAGTAACATTGCAGTATTTTTTGTTGATTTCAGCCTCCACGACTAAAAAACAAATAAACAAGTTGTTTTATTTTATCATAACCGGTGTCCGCAAATACTATGTGTGTTCCATAAGGATTACATTAAAATTAATTTGGGTTTTCCGACATCACTAATGAAATTGGATGATTATACTTACCTCTAGTTCGTTTGTGTCCAGTTGCTATGTGTGCAGCTTCAATAATGCCAAAAAGATCCTCTGTTTTACAGTAATATCGAAAGCTTTCATCTCGTGTTCCTTTGTTTTTAGCAATTAATTTTTCATGTTCCCCAATTGTTATGATATCGTATCTCTTTAGCCTTCTATATTGCTTGGCAGACAACGGCATTTTGCTGTCTCTCAAACGTTTGGCTTCTTTTACCTCTCGGACGACCTCTTCATACCGTTCGTTTGTGAAATAATCGCTTCGATTATTGCTGTTGTCGACGATAGTTTTAATTTTTTCAATAAACGCATCTCTCATTTTAGCCTTTAGGTTATGATAGGTATACTAGGAACCTAGGAACATAAAACGCACCTTACTCGATAACAGATAAAACGCACCTTACTCGATAACAGTTGGGATCACACTGACAAGTCTGGACTGGAACACGTGGTTCGTGAACCCCTCCCCAAGCTTTCAGACACGTTGTGGTTGTTTGAATATTGCCAGAACGCGTTCTGGCTGTTTAAAGATTGTCCAGAACGCGTTGTGGACGCAATGGGCCGGCCACAACGCGATTAATGATGATATTTCGGTGTTTGGTTATTGAGAACCGTCCACAACGCGTTGTGGTCGTTTATTTCGCTCAGTGAGCGTTTTCGGTGTTTGAGTGTAACATATATAAATATTAAAAAATAGCATATTAGGTATTTGAAAGGAATAGGAAACCAAATTTGATATATTCCATAATTCTATAAACGTTAATTTATTGATTTAGTATTTATATGTCTCGGCTAATGAGGCAAGATTAACATGTATCTGGATAACTGCTCCAAGCAACAAGAAATGAATAACTCTCAATTGTTTCACTAGGTGAATAGTTTATAAACCAGCCAAACCGTTGGTTATTTTTATAGAAAGCGCAGTTTCAACTAAATTAGCGTCTAGCTTATAAACTAACCGAGGGTGTTGGCTAATCTACTAATAATTAGGAAATCTAAAACAGCTTGATAGTTTATAACTTTATAAGGCAGTCTGGCTAATATGAAAATCATAATTTGTAGTAACACAAAATAGCCAATGCATTATTGAATGTGTGATATTTGTTGAACTTTATGACTATGAGTCTCATTGTAACATAAACTTAACCATACTGCCACAAAGTTTTCAAATCTGCCCATTTAATACCATTTCATACACTACCGCAGTTTTATTTTCCTGCAGTTTTGGATGGATTTTAATACACAAGTTGGTTGCAGGCACATTTGATTAATCATAATCATCTATTCTCCTTCGAATGAAATGAGAAAAATAATATAGAGATCAAATTTTGGGAAAGATAGAAACATCAAAGCAATGTTTTATTTTATTCCTAGCAAAGTGAAGAACTCAGATCCAAAGATAAATATATTTGGAATATATCTACATCCATCAACAATATCAACTTCATTGGAGTGAATCTATATGCTGGTATTGGGGATATTTCTTTAACACATTTCCATTTAAATCTTTGGGTTGCAAAATCTATGAGAGCCTATACTCAAGTTCATAGGATTCAGCATTATTTAATAAAGAAATTTCCGAAGATCATAATATGAATATATTAAAAGTTCAACATGCTTCTCAAACATTTCATTCTTGAATAAAAAATAGAGATGCTATGATATTACTGAAACTATGGAACTTGCGTCTCTGTTCTAACATTCGTCGTCCAATATCATTGATCTCACTTCTTTGAAATTTTACGGAAATTAGTACTGTGATTCTCTTGATTATAAGAGAATTGAAAGGGAATAAGAAAGTTGCAATCAACATAAATATCGTTCCGGGTTCATTTACATAAAACCATAGCCGGTACAATTTGAACTTGGTGTACCATTTCTCTAGCATAAAATAACTGAGAATCATTACTTTTCATCTTTAAAATTGTAGTATCTCAATAAAGTTATTTCGCATATTTGTTGAAATGAATATGAACAATTCGAAATTGTCTCGAACACAAACTCTAACTCTCATCTGAAATATTGTTGATTTACATTCAGTTCGTGATCACTAACTTCCAATTATCTTATCGCAACTAAAGTTTTTATTTCTGACCGAGATATTATAAGCTTATATCGTCATAGTTACGCTATCAATAATGAGGGTCATAACTCCCTTGAGACATTAAAGATTCTATAATTCCCTCTACGTTCCACAAGTAAAAATAAAATAAGGAATGCTAATATATATATATTTATATATCTGATGACATCTTTGGGAGATAAAACAGCGGACTTTTTCTGCTTATAACTCTTACTCTTCCGTTTCAAAAAAGCCTCTAGTTCATTGAACTTGGTGATATCTCGTTTTTCATGTATAGTCACCATCGATTTTAGCATTGACCATTTAGTCCATAAAGAATCCGGAATATACGTTTCTGACTGCAACGAATCAACACAATTACTACCAAATCTACCGAAAAACATAGAAAATTCCTTACCAGTTCTTGAAAATATGCCAGAAATACAGTTTCAGTGGCATCTTTTGGAATAACATTTTTCCTTGTCAGCCACTCCAGATATATTTTATATTCTTTTTTGTATACGGTTTCACTTTTCGATGGAATCAATGATTCTCTTGCTTTTTCAGCATTTTTCAAAATATCCTCCATTATATTTGGTGTAGAACGTTTTTAACGCAAACACAGCTTGATGATAAAGCTTTGTTTGTAAACAAGTAACATAGCAACAACCCAGCAACAACAAAACTCCTATAATCAACGGTACCTGATTCAAATATAACGGGAAGGTAATGAATTGGTGCATTTATTCCGTTTTAAAAATGAACAAAATTTTATTGAAATTGATCAGAAATAAAATTATCTATGTACCACGGGAATTAATGAGCCTTAATAACCTCAGGCAATTGCTGTCCCTCGGGCCGGAGGCCCTCGGGACGCAAACTTTGCCATCGGTAATTGAGGCCCTTATAATTCCCTTGATACATAAATAGCTATATATAACGATATGATAATTTTATTTATTTCTACATACACTCGAAATTTCAGTAAATCTCAAGATATAATTGGTTGGTTCTATCCATCATATGTCGGTTTCATTTTACCAATATGCTAATTTCTAAATTAAGGTATATTGGACAGGATGAAATGGCATGCAAATGATTTAATAGCTATTTTAACATCAGAACCCAGTCAGTTGAACATGAAAATAAAAAGACCAACAAACATTTTATAAACAGTGGTGTCCCCCGAAGTATAGTTTAGGCTCAATTTTATTTTCGATCCACATCTCTGATTCACCAAATTGCATCAAATAATGATTATATCACTTATACGCGAATGATTTCCAATTACATATTACTTGTAAGATAGCTGATATAGAGGGAACACATCGCAAAATCAATGCTGATTTGCAAAACATTTTTTCTTCGTGTACTCAAAATGGTATGGAGCTCAATCCTAATAAAACCGTTACAACGTGTATAGGAATAAACTTAGATAATTGCAACTTAGTCATAAATAATTCTGTTATCGAGCTTGTATCGACTACAAAAAACTTGAGTATAGTTATAGATGATGTTTTATGTTCCGACGAACTGGTGAATAAAATATAGTGTTTTATTTATGAAGCTTAAAATACTATATAGATAACAAAATTTCTTTAAATGAAAAAGTTAAGCTAGAACTTGTAAAGTCACTAATATACCACCCAAGTCTAGACTATTGCAATGCTGTATTCTACCCGTTTTCAAATCAGTATAATATAATGAAACTGCAAAGGATTCAAAATGGCTGTCTACCTTTTGTTTGTCGTTTCCCGTATCAACAGCATGTTACACCATATACTCACACAATCAGAATGAGATCTCAATTTGTTTTGTAATTTTTTATGGAAATTAATTCAATATAAGAAACTCCTCTTATATGATCTACTAATTTTAAGATCCACTATACATCAAGTAAATATCAAAGAAAATAATTTTACATTTCCACAACATACCACTACTACGTTCAAAGGAAGCTTCTCTTATATGCCCCCAAAGTGCTTAACACTATTTACAATTTATTAAATTCATCTGAATATGTATTTACGCTTGATAGACAATTTATTCTTAATCAGTAGTGATTAATAAGATTAATAGATTTATTTATGCTCTTTAATTAATTATTCTTAATAACCTAAGTCTTTATTCTAGGATTATATTATTTAAGTTGCATATTACTTATCACTTGTTTATTATATTGTTTAATCTCCCTGGAAAAGTCGAAGATCTACTTATCTAAATATTTATATATTTATAATAATGTATAATATTTCCATAATAAACATACAATATGATACAGAGACATGACTGTTTCGAATTTAAATTGTCATCGAGTCGCACATCGGATTCCAACAATGAAAAAAATTTCGTGAATATCACAAACATATCTATAGAATGTGAGATGTAAGAACATAAGCGTATTGATATTTTCTTCTGCTTGAAATACTCTCAAGAAGATTATAGTGTGACCAACATAATAGCACCTAATGAGTGTTCTGAAAATAACATTCAGAAATGTAATCACGTATTTCGCCAAGGAAGTGGCTGCTTACAAACCATATTCTAAGTCGCAAAAATTGATGAGGTGTCACAAAAATGGAAAAATGAGTGAACAGAGGAAGATTTGTTATTTGGAGGAATGATGAAAGTATTACTTTTCAAATTCCAAGAAACTCAATGAAAAAATGTTTAATCAACGTCACATCAGTTTGAAGATATAAAGAAAATTCAGATTTGAAATGACATAAAAAGTCTTTGCACCGCTATAACTTGTGAAATCTTAAGAAAATCGAATACAAATCAGAAATAATATGAATCATATCGAATTTTTCATTGTTTGAATGAGGCATAATTTTGAAATTCTTTCAATCGATTACTATTAGCCTACCTCAGTATCGGTGTAACTTCAATTTTACCCATGAATAAGATTCTCTTCACTGCAGAATCCTTCTAAATGTCAGGATTGGAAATTGGACATAGGTCAATTTATTATTTTTCTGTGAAGATTTGTTGTTCTCGATATGACCAATCACAGTATTCACAGTACACAATATCTATCAGAAAAAGGGAATAATGCAGAAACAGAAACACAAGGTAATCCTGTGAGCGCAATGAATTTTCATATTTCATTGCTTTCGGTGAAACTGCTTCGCACATCATCATCATCGAATTACTAAGCCGAGGAAAATATTATATATCAGTATGGCTTATCAACAAGATTTAAGAAGAAATTGTACAACAAAAACATTCCAGGGGCTTCAAGTTTCATTGATATTGTGCAAGAGTCAGCCTGGGAGAAATCAGGCTAAGACTAATTTCCAAGAAGATTCAACCGCGAACTAAAAATTAAAGATGTTACAAATGCGGCACTCTTATAGTATGAGATCTCTTCAAGTAGAGTACTTTACTTGTATTAGAGATGCTCTCGATCTGAGAGCCTATTCTTTGTGTGTCTACTCCCGAACTTCGCCAACATGTTCACTGTAATCCATTTTGAAAGAAGCTCTCTCGAGAGATTTCAGTGGGGAATATCCAATAGGCGTTGGAAGTGTATGTTACTTCATAATTTCTATAAACTTTGGGATATAATGCAGGTCATTGATATAGTTACTTGTCGAATATTTTCGTTATTCTCCCAGGAAACTTTTAACCTACTTTAATATAAAGAATATGAATTCACAATAGGTTTCCCTCTTTGAAATTGTTAAGTTGTTTTGCGAAGACATCTACATAAAATGCTTCAGTATGTCATAAATATAATCGCATTGATATTCCATTTTATGAGAGCACGTGGTAAAATTCATATAGTTGAAAAACTTCTGAGAATATCACACGGTGACAACAGACTATTATCAACCATTTGGTGTATGTACTCGTATTGTTTTCATGAAACCTAGTTCGTTACATTTCATATGATATAGTGATACCAAGTTCACCATTACTGATGTGATATTTACATGGCTTATGACCGGGAAGTAGCTTTTCATAGAGTGATCTTTACTTATTCTTTTAGAACCAAATTACGATTCTAACATATACTCACTCCTATGTATTGTTTGTCTAGCAATTTTCCTGAAGGATATTTCACAACTTTCTGGGAATCACATATTGCCGTTGAAAATACACAAAGGCGTACCTCGAAATTCGGCGAAGACTAGATAAATATTCGCCACTGTACATATTTTGACGTGCTTCAAGTTGTGACATCAAGGCTTATCGCAAATAAGCACTGTTTACAAGATGATAAATGATAAATTGAGAACGTTTCTCAAATTGTAAAGAAACAAATTAAGACTTAAAGTCGCTTCTCGAGATACGCCTCATTTGATTTGTTGTACAGTGCAATTGTTGTTGAAGCGTATCACGATTTTTTCCTACCAGCACATTATTTTTTCTAAAAAAAAGTAGCAATATTGTTAATAGTCCGGAAGATCATTTTGTTGGAAGGGCGTTCAGACAATGTTACCGATACGAGCTACAAATGAAAAAAAACAGAGTAAAACGAGAAAATCTGTCAAATTAAGGAAGAAGCTGTCAGTATGCGAATATCAGAGTTGCAAAGAGGGGGATAGGGAGTGTGCCAGGCTTAGGGAGGATCAAAAGCAAAATATGGTGACAGACAGTATATGATTCGATTAGTAATACAAATACCCAAATCAGGGAATACTACAGCCAATACAGAACAGTGGTGGCTCGTGAAATTTTTAGGAGAGGAGGCTGGACATAAAACGTTTTTGTAAAAATAAACTCTATTCAGCCAATTAATTCAACCTTTGCACAGCTACTTCAGTGACAAAATTAATTGTTGCCAAGCAAGAACCAACGTGGAGGTGTAGAGTTTCTCTTGGCAAGAAATTTTTTGTTCGTTTTTTTTTCTTTCTTTGGATTTTTGATATTTTTTCTTTTTTTTTATTATTTTTATTAACTTTTTTTATATATTAACGGAATTCTACGGTCTTTAGTTTGCGAAAAATGATCAATAATATTATCATAAAATGTATCATTTTGTTTTAAGTGTTTTACTTAATCTTTTTCAATAGATATCGAACCAACATTGTATAAAGTTTTAATTCGTTTGAGAGTAGAAAATTATCTCTTCACCGATGCAGACGTGACAGGAATGGTGACTGTCAAACAAAGTGGTTTATAAAACTGAGGTAAAACTTGTTGCAAATCATTGTCTGTCATATATTTTATCATATCGGCGTGAATGTCGTACTGGCCTAAGATATCTTTTTCCGAGTATACAACGCATAATTCATTGTGCAGTGCTATTTTATCAAAAAATTTATATTTTAGAACTAAGTTATCTGAAAGTGTATTGGGAAAATCGGAAAATCGAATCTCAATTTGACCTTTAATAGTATCTAAAATTTTATTTAAAAAAAATGTTTATAATGTAGTTTCTTGTCTACCAAATTATATGCGTTTTCCTCCTTCAACAATATTCTGTTCACCGGTCAATTTAAACTTAATACTCGATGTAATATGTTCCTGCGATATTTCATGTCTGTCTATACCACGAGCTAAATTTTTCAAATCATCATAACCCGAGTGCCCCCAACATGAAGTTGTAGCAGATGTAAATAGCAAGCAATACCAGCAATATAATTTATTGTGTCCCGTTAACCATAAATATTTTTTATAATCATCAGTATCAAATGATCGATTTTGAAACATACCTGTCATCGCTAATCCTTTCAAATCCGGTAAAGGCCGTTTATTTCTAAAAACACTTTTCTGTCATATGTTAATCCACTAAATGGATTTTCTAGGATTTCAGCAACTAAATCACTATTCATTTCAACGTTTAATAACCAAAGAACTCTTTGTTAATAACTCACCGAACAGATAAATTATAACTTAACCTTACATCGCGTGGCGAAACAAAAACTATCACTGATGGAGCATGTGTCCCTGTCGTAGCAAGTATCGTATTCCATACGACCGACCGAGTTCGTACGAGAAGCTAGCCTATATAGAGTGTTGCCATATTCGCTGTTTTACCCTATTTGGCAATTGAACTGGTTGGAAAAACGGCAACTGTGTTGACCACACGTATTTAGCGTTTGGGATATATAGAGAATCTAGCCTCTGGCCACTGTTGCCAGAAAATAACTACTGAAAACGGGGAATTAATTGTAAAATTTAAAGAATTATCAGAGAAACAGGAAATAAAATGGAGAATGATCATTAAGATAAATTGGTGAGGAGGCTGAGCCTCCTTAGCTTCCTTCGAGGAGCCGCCACTGATACAGAAGCAGGAAGAGAGAAAACTAGTATGCATGGTTGAAGTATAAAAGGAGCTAGTTCTAAATACATTAGGTGAAACCAATAACGTAATGAGTACAGCGTTTGAAAAATTCCAACATATAGGTGTTGTAGTAGAAGATCGCCGAGGTGAACGTTCTAGGGCAACTCATCGAAAACCAATTCCATCGATTCGAAAAAGTTCATACTCCTTATTGTATGAAAGACTTGTCTCGAGAATAACTGCATATGGATTTGACAGTGAAAATGTACGCGATGCTTACAGACGAACTAGAACCAAGTGCTAATAAACTTTGCCTCACAACACATATCGTTCCGTGTCTATCTCAATGAATTTCTCATTTCTGCGACCCAAAAAAGACATGTGCCGATTGTGTAATACTTATTTCGATGGGTCTGCGGAGACAAAATGAAAACTGAAGAAAAATTATGACAACATAGGTCTTAAATTGAACAAATGCTATCCGGCAAATAAAAAGCTCTTGCAGGATGGCTGCTCAGAATGGTCTGTTACTGTTTTGCTTTGTAGCAGGTAATTTTTACCTTCCAATGTCTGATGATGCTCTTCTACAAAAGAAGATTTACGGTATACAATCTAACCTTTTATGATGTGGCTTCTTGCAAGAGGTGAGTGTTATTGTTCAACTAGGAACAAATGTGATTGTGGCCGCAGAGCCTAAGAAGTTTTAACAGCCACATCCAGACTTTTACAAATTTTTGACGAAAAATAAACTGATTCCATTTATTTGCAGGCGATTGTATAAACAAAATAAGAACTCGGACACTTAAGCACACAGGAAGTAAATTTTTCACACCTAATCAAAGACAAAGTGAAGGAGACTCGGCTAGCAATCTCTTAAGCAATTAAAAAATGGGGAGATCTATCTGTGACCCGAGCAAAACCTTTCATATTTTTCCCATTGCATTCTGAGAATTCCTCGATTTCAAACAATTTAGAGAAAAGTTTAGATTGCGTTCAATTCGGGTTGACGATGAGGGCAACCAGTTGAAGTGGGCCGATATGTTTGAGTTCATGGTAACCAAAAAGGATGCCAATGAAAGTCGTTAATTTGAATAAAAATTATGGGGCATAGCCTTCGAAGTGCAAAATGCACGCTTGCACAGAAACAAGTAAGTAATCAGTGGAATAAGGAATCTCGTACAATATCTTCTTTTGAATATGATAATTTAATGGCTCAATCTGCTGGACATAATCCGGCAATAAATCTACCAGGGCACGTCCATAAAAATTTCCTTGATACAATCGAATGAATTTTTTTAGTTCCAATCTCGGAAACGAGAGATTTTGTGCTATGGTTTGGTTCATTTTTTATACGTTTCCTACTATTGAAATTTCTTCTAAAGGGGTTAAAAGAACCACTAACAATAGGTATATTAGCAATTAGTTTTCGAAATTTTTCTATTTTATCGTACTAATGGTTTTTGTTTTGTAACCTCGCTTGAGATTCTTTTCAATTTGTTGTCATTCGCATAACATAAAAGTGTAGCTTAAATCAAATGTTAAAAGATGCATTCACAGTAAATGTATCGACAATTTTGATCGTATGTCGTATCAAGCTTACTTTCTATGAAATAAAAAATCACCTAATTTTAAGTTTATTACTTCTTGGGTTACGTTTAAGACAGTATAGTCTTTATTCTTGAAATCGCTCTCCTGGAAAGCTGTTAAAAACTAGATAACCCTTCACCTATTTTCAACGGCGATATATTTCAATTTTTTTTGATCTGTATGAGTATCTGAATCCAATAAAATCCCTTAGTTGATATTTCATTTGTCATGGTGTCCATTTTATTCAACCATTAACCCCCTAAAATTATTCCAGATGATCGAAATAATGCTATACTAGCGCAATCCATAAAATGAAAATGGATCCCCAAAAGATAAAACAATTTCTTTTACAATATGTCTTCTATTCAGTTGATGAATTTCAATTGTTTAACATAATGCTCGTTAATTTTGGATCCGTGAATGTCTTCTTATCAGTCGTCTCTCATACGTTGAAATTATTTGTTTTATAACATTCCACTTTTGTTGCAGATATCAGATGATGATCGCATATCCTTGACGACGGCCGTGTCGGATGAGGATGATGGCGAAAGCGTTATGAATTCACCATACAAAGCTAAACAGACTGGAACGGCGGCTGCTTCCTTTAATTGTACTGGCGCCGTGCGCAAAGCTGGGTAAGTGCCATTATTTCATACATTCAACGTGCTTTGGCGCTTGTAATTGTAATATATAGATGTTGTGAATGAAATGGACTTTCTCCGAACGTACAGTTCGATGAGAACTATCCGGCAAGTAATTTGCTGATGAATCACATAAGAGCTTTAGTAGTGTATGTGAAACCAAAAAATAAGTGATATCGAAAATTTTTTATGATTTGACGCGACCCCACGGAAAATGTTTGTTTTGATGTATAAAACAAAAGTATAAAATTTCTAACTCCTAAATTGACCGCAACCCCTTTTTTTCCGCCATTTTGTGGTATTTTGGACATTTTAGGGAAAGTTTATCAAAAAAAAATTTATATCTTCAGTTGTATCTGGAATTAGGAAACCAAGCTGGAACCCTTTCATTGTCAATGTTTAAGGAACTCCCAGTTCAAATTTCAAGTTGATCCGACCTCCCCCTTTCTCGCAATATATATATGTATATACATATATGCATGGGAACTTGCGTGACGGCTGACTCGGGCAGTTTTCAGCCGATTCAACTGAAATCCGAACTATAGGTAGGTTTTATGCCCTCAAAACTGCCATCCGATTTTCAAGTCAAAATATCGAATTGTTTCTGAGAAATTCGAGCTTAAGTCAATTTTTTAGCTAATTTCCCAATTGAAATATCTCATGTCCTTTCCATCCGATTGACATTTGCTTAGCGTCAAAATATAGGCATTTGCATATATTTTTACGTAGTAATCATTGTTTTTATATTACATTAGCAATATGATACTATTTTAGGTGATAAAGGCATATACATTTTTTTTAACATAAAAAAATCATAAAATGTGCCTGTGAATACAAATGCATGTGTAAATACGTGTTAATGTGTTTGTATGTGTGTATGTAAGTAAGTGTACGTGTGTGTGAGTGTGTGTATGTAAGTGTGTGTATGTATGTATGTGCGCGCGCGTGCCTTATTACGCGTGCGTTAAAAAATCACAGAATGGTCTCAAAAATATACGTGAACACGCCCAATATCCATCTCATAATAATAATAACAGGACACACATACCTACATGTAAATGCACGTGTATAATAATTATAGAATACTATAATAAATATGAGGGGTACATATCTGTCTCAGGTATACGACAGATTCATCGTATTGTAAAGATGAGAGACCCGTTTTTACTACATTGTATAATACATAGTTTATACCTACACATACCTATAATAATAAGTATGTGTAAAAAATTTGCATATAAATAACGAATGAGAACATAGTCTAAGAAGATCTTCTCATCTTATGGATGAGAACTTATATTCCAGAGATATGTAGTGGAATGTAGGTACATCCATAACTATTTCAAATTCACATTGATTATGTGAAATATCTATCCAATCTCGTTCTTGGTAATCTTGTTGAGGGGAATTATTGCAGTTCTATAGCATTTATTTGCTCTTAATATCCATTTCGTTTCAACAAATTCAAATGAGGGAAGTGTATATATTTGAATATGTTCCTAAATAAATTTTATTGCTCCCTGACGTGGATATTTAGTCCAGTCAAAAGTGTGAAAAAATTCTAAAATTTTATAGACCACACGAAAATGCAGAAATTTTTCTGCATCATGTTCAGGATGGCTCACACATCTTTAGTCAGAAAAGAAGGAGTACTCGTTATTATTACTATAAATTAACAATGAGAAACCATTTCTAATTAGCAAATGAATATCTTTTATAACAAATGGAATATCTCGGGATCTTTTAATCCAAAGTTTCTGAAATTTTATATAAATCTGGACTGTTTACTGGAAAACTAGGAAAATTTTACCAAACTTAGCAACAAACAAAATTTTTCCCGACCTGTGGTATTGAAATAATAACATGCCATGATGTGTTTCAGTACAATTTTCACTGGATAAAGAAAATTTGTGGAATTGATATTTGATTAAACTATAATATTATTTTTTTTATCAGAAAATTGTCATGAAAAACTCGGTTATATATAAAATAATCTCTCCTTCTATATTATCAGAATCAAGTTTTTTTGAGAAAAAAATTTAGAATCTTGAATTTACCACAAGCCCGTGAGTTGTTCGTTTAGTTCTGAATTTGGGTTCTAAGTTAGTCATCTGACAATTTTTTTTCCAATGCACATATACGTTAATTTAGTTTAAATAATTTCATTTTCGGTGACTAAGTTTTAATACAAATCGATATTTCATAGTCCATTTATAAATTAAAATAAAAAAGGACTTGTTCTTACAGCCTCATCTCAGATTATATTGCCAGCATGCCAGTTGCTATCCCTTCATACTCACAGACTTTGGAATTTGTCCAAATAATAGAGATCTTGTGTATAGGATCTCTATGGTAACATACACCGCATTATCATTGATGCTTCAAAAACATCTGCTCTTTTTTTACCTGTTTTGAAAGAGGTACTGTACGTATCATAATAAGAGATAAATTCTTTATCACTATAATTGTCTAAAATTTTTCGAAAAACAAATAACGTTTGAAAATTGTCGTGTAAATAAGTCAAATTTTCGTTTTTCTGAGTTCTCCAAAAACCATAGTTGCTTTTGATTTTATAACCATAAGATAATACTCAGCGACCACAAACACATATAATTTGACACGTTGGGCGAGGACCGAGACAGTAATATGAAGGAAAACGATGCAATTTTCAATCAATTTTCCAGAATTTTCCTTCTTTTAGTGAAATTTATACCGAAAACCATCACGGTACCTCATTATTCCAATAACACTGAATAAAATTGTTCGAAAAACATAATAATTAGGGTTTATCTTGTAGAAATGGTAAATTTCCAATTTTCCGAAGTTTTCATGGAATAATACTCATCGACCAAGAAAACATAATACAATTAGCCACGTTTGACTGAGACCGAGATAGGAATATGAAAAAATTACGCAATTTTCCAGAATTTCCCTTCTTTCAGTAAATATTGTACCAAGACACATCACGGCATCTTATTATTTCAATAACATAGTCCGAGAAAAAATGTTGTTTGTTGCTAAGATTTGATAACATTTTCTGGGTCTACCAGCAAGCAGGCCGACTTTTCCATTGTCCAACTTCAGCGAATCAAAAAAATTCTCTGATACCAAATTTCAGAAACTCTGGATAAAAAGAGGCCAAGATGTTCCATTGGTTATAAAAGACATTCCATTTGTTAATTGAAAATGGTTTTTCATTGTTCATCAATAGTAATAATCACGAGTCCCTCCTCCTTTTTCTGACTAATGATGTGTGAGCCATCACGATCACGATGCAAAAAGAATTTTACATTTGCGGGCGGTCTTTAATATTTTTCTTATGAACCCCCTTTTTTCACACTTTTGACTGGACTGCTTTTTGCGACTGCAACTTACAAGTTCCTACATCTTGTAATATTTTATGGAGATGGAGTATGAGCGGACAATGTAATATTTTGTATACCGTAAGTTCGAATGAAGTTATCGTTATGTCTGAAGGCTATGTTCCAAAAAATATTTCGAATATAACAACCGTATAAAGCGCAGTCTACCTCATTTCATACCTGAGGATGGTGAAATCAGGTACATACTCAAACAACAAAACGCTACAATATCACATCATGTAAAATGAAAAATTTAAGTCTAAAAACTTGTTAGATACAGAAAATATAAACATAATTTTAAGAAGGTATGAATAATTTGAGAATTTAAGTTACATTGGAAACCTATCCACATTATTCGATTTGCTGAATATTTTTTAACATTGGATACTCTCATAGATTGTTATTTGAACAATTGAGAATATCTTCATGATGAAAAATTGATTCCGACGAAATTTTAATGGAATATTTGTGACTGAAATACAATTCGTTCAAACATCCACGGATGACATAAATTGCATTAAAATTGACAACCTTGAACTAAGCCTAACAATCAAATTTTTAGCCTGATGTATATAGTGTTTTGAAAACACTCTTGATATTCACTACCAAGAAATTCCTCCTTATATTTGTATGAATTCAATTATTTTACAACGTATTATGATCTTTCATGGAACAATTGAAAATAGATGAAGATACGTAGCAAAAATCATATTGATAGAGATATCCCCTACGTCAATGGAAAGCTAATATATTGTTCTTCAAACGTTTATGTTATTGACAAATGAAGAATTAATCATATAAATTCATAATGTATCTAACTAATATTGATTAGCAATGGCTTCTTGGAAGTGGTAAAATCTATCTCACATATATTCAAATTATGCCCAAACGTAGCCCAGCCTCACTATTTTCCCTGGTTAGGTTGATATGTTAACGCTACTTTCATAGATATCAGATTGTAGCTTCTCCTCCGTTATTATATATTATGTAGATCAATATGTCAGTGTCATATGGTATAGATACCGGTTTTCGAGAATGAAGAGATATTGCTTTCGTTATGAATGGTAATTCTTTACAATTCCTTTGAATACTTTCAATTCATGAATAAAACCCTTTATTCCGACTCCTGTGAAGGGACTTTTCCTGAATATTCTCTTTAAATTCTTCCAATTCATGAAAACTTTACTATATTCCGACTTATGTTGAGGGTTATCTTCTTATATTTCACTTCATACGTGGCATAGAATACAGTACATATACAAAGCTCCAGGTTGAACAATGACAACAGGTCTATTATTACCAGACAGCTTCTTGGATCTTTTCATGAGCCCATCGGTGGAAAGAGCCAGAGGAGGCAGTCACTAATCAACCATCTCCGACAGAGGTATAACAAACCTCAATAGAAAGTGCTTGGAGAACCTAGATTTTCCAACACCATCTGCCGGAGATCAGATGTCTCACCCAGAATGTTTTTCACAATGCCACGCACGCGTTGATGAAACCTATCTCGCGATTCGAAAAATCTACGGAGAAAGAGGTGACGGCATTGTCAGTTACTTTCTCATTGAGACATCTGCTTTCCAGCACTAGGTGCAGGAAGATTTGCGTTCTACAAACATTTTCTAAGGTGCGTTTTATACCTCTGCATGAGATGATTGTTCAGTGACTTCATCGTCTCCCTCGTTCCATTAATAGGCTCATCAGAAGATCGAAACATCCGTCTGAAACGATTACAGTTGAAACCTTCTATAATATAAGTTATTCCCCTTTCTGCCCATATAATTTACAGATAAATCAAAACTCTTTATTTTTGTAAGAAAAGTCCAGGAATGCATGCACAAGGAAAATCTAACTAAAACAAAAAAAAGGTTCTGTCAGTTAAATATCTATGTATGCCTTTGTGCAATATTTTGTATCCAACATTTCTTCAAAGTTTCTGCTACAATTAAACTCAAATTTGATACAGTCTATTATCTCTTATCAGAAACCTAAAAATGATATTTAAAATAATGTGGAAATACTTAGGCCGAAACAAATTGTCAATAGGGTATTGAATTATTGAAAACATTTTGGTGAGGTTCTTCATCGGGTAGAGGGTAATTTCTGCGCAGCGTTTTGTTCTACTTTTTCTGAGATAACTTGATTTTCGTGTAAATATTCAGTTTAGTACCTTAGGAACATACATTTCACTCATTTTTGAAATCTCAGATTTCAACTTATCATTTTGTTTTTATCACTTATATTATAGAAACACTAACGTGACTATAGTTTCGACAAATACCTTGTTTTATTTGAAACGCTAATGTTTATGTAATATAAGTGATGAAGAACAAAGTAATAAGTATTTTGTTATATCAATATGATAAATTATCACAAAGTAACAGCTTGGTTATACGTGATACTCAAATGTGAAGAAGTGTAAAACTATTGGGTGTAGTGGTTTGAACAAACCAGCAAAATCTATGTGCAAAAATATTGGATCAAGGTGCCAACAGTGTTTTTAGAGGAGAAATTAACAATTCATCCTTCCTTATACGGCATGTGAGTTGAGTCTATTTTCTCTAAATCGGAACAAGTCAATTGTTATTCTGCTACGACCGATTCGAGATAAGAAATATAGAGAATTTATTCAAATTGATTCAGAATAGTACCGGAGAATTAACGACATTCTAGCCGAATTGTTGAGTGGAATCATGATACTCAAACATGAAAACGCTGAACTTGAAACTCAAAACAATAAGCGCATGAATAAATTCTCAAATCTTGAGAAGAAACTAAAAAAATATAGCGTCATTTATGGAATACCGGAAAGTGATTCTGACATTTCACAGCATAGGTACTCTCAAAATTATGAAATAAAATATTGGGTTGAAGTGCAACGAGAAAAACTTTCAAGACAAATATAGAATCGTAACGTTGATGGGAAGACTAGTTATTTCCGGAGTTCATGAATATCAATTGAAGCAAGACATGATTTTCAACTCTGGGAAACGTTTTCATGATTTGAAATGCTTGAGAATATTTGTCAATCAAGATTATATCGAAGAAGGATATAACAAAATAAAATTCCTTAATAACTTTAGAAAGGAGACAATCGCTCAAATTCATGAAGAGGTGATAAAAATAACGAACTCATTGTGAATAGAATCTTTTTTTAAAACGACTTGATGGGGATAGGAATATTTATGAAAAACGGTCAATGGTAACAATACACAAGAAGAAGATTAAGGAATCATTTCACAGTATAGAGAGGGAAATAAACTCAACCAAGATGAAGGACAGAAAAAACCGGGAACCTCAAAAATAAGCACTTGTTCTCAAAAGAAAATTGAATAGATCTTCATTATATATCTCTTCACACTGCAGGTAGTTCAAGTATTGTTTTGTATTGTGAAAATAAAAATGAAGAAATATTTCTGATGTGGTCAGGATATTCTATAGTTAATTGAAAATTCGCAGAATATATAGCATGAATGATAAGATACAAATTTTCAATGTCATACAGGTAGACACAAGGGTGATTGAATCTATACAAGAGTGTGATGAGCATCAGTAGGCGTGAAAACTTCTGTCTGAATATTTTTCACAATAATATTTGATGAAATGCGAGTTATGTTAGAGGCTTTCGGAACTAAGTTTGATATCATTGTATTGATGAGTCCTGAAAAGTACACAACCCAGAGGCTTTGAAATTGTTAATTTGGGAAAAGACCTGAACAAGTCAGATGGGGTTTTTACAAGAAAATATATTGTTGTTATTCATAGCATAATAGAATTCGGCAATGTCAAATCAATGAATAGTATTTCACGATACTTGCCTTACAGATCACCTCTCTTAAATTCTCCAATACGCTATGCTATCTGAAACAAAAGAAATCAATAAAAATAGGTATTCCAAAAGTTATATAAACTATAAATTCAGTGCCTACTAAAAATTGGCCATATTCCAAAAATGCTGTTAACAATACGGTAAAATTGTTGACAGAAAGGCTACAAAATCACGTGTAAACAAGGAGTGGTATCATAGTTAGAATCAAGGGAAACCTCTGGATTACAGTTTGTCTAGACAAATTAGCTAATAGATGAAAATATCTATAAAAGGTACCAAAAAAAAACAAAGACAGCATCACTGATCTCAATAAATTCAATAATATAGGAAAACATTGAACGTTCTCTTTGAAAAAAACTAAAACAGATTATTATAAGAAAGAACATGATAGAAATCAGGATTACCCGAAACATATGTTGCAATGCGTTAGATAAATACAGGGCTATAACTATTCTGAAAATATCAAGAAAATCAAAATAGATGACGTTAAAACTCAAGAATCTAATGAATAATTCACAGAAATTGATAATGAGTTAGCAGCTAAAATGAAAAAATTTACCAGAAATTCAATAAGACCAGCGCTCCGATGACATCGTAGCATTCGCCCCAGAAAAACTAAATCAGTTAATCGAAGCTACTCTTCCCCACCGGTCGGTAAGTAGTTTCAGGTTCCCAAATCGTGTTCCTTAGGTGGTCTTATTGAACCCAGAATGACTGCCTTCTGCATCCGGTCCATCAAGATCTTACTATTAGGTCTTACAGGCCGGAAGGCACCGAAGACCGAATTCTGCCCAAAACACCGATGATCAGAACCACTAATACGATCATGTGGCCTGATTATAGCGTGCAGAGATCGAACAGGGGATCTTGATGCTTTGTCCACTATTCCTCCTTTCTCAAGACTACGTTCTTCTCTGTCAGATCAGAGAATTCTATGACATACATAGTGTTGGTTTGATCGTCGAGGAGGACGTCAGGCCTATTTGTCTAATTACCCATTCCATGTAGATCTGGCACTTCTCGTTTCCAACAGCGGCCTATATATCTCCTAGAAAGTGAGGTAGCACCGGCCCTCGGTCAAGAGCCTGCACACTCACTTTTCCGCTATAGACCAAGGTGTTGATTATATAAGCCATCCTGGCAAGCTGCTGTAAATCCCTTGGCCTCGGCTGTATGCCAGGTTGATCATAGGTAGCCGAAAATCTTTCTGGTTGACAAGCCGAACGTTTCGATGTTTCTGTACAAAACACCGTCTATCGGGTTGTCTTCATGCAGCCTGAACGTAAGATCTTGCTTCGCGGCATTTATCTGGGCCTTTAGGCGAGAAGACTGCCAAGTCGCCTTCTACTTGGACTTCTCAACTGATGTGAAATTCGGAACCAAGTTTCTCCGCGTTTCTTTGTGCCGCCTTAACGATGGATGCCCTCACTACGACCAATTCGTGACTTTTAACAAGACAAAGGAAGGGGTTCAAACCCTTATGAACTTCACAAGCTATGCTCAGAAGTACTCTCCGATGCAGACAGTAGGTTCCTTATACTATGTACGCTAAGAATATATTTCTCGAAACTCAATCTGGAACGAAGTAAAAAGATTGCGATTCATTTTGATGTTTTGAAAGATAATGAAATCACGTACAATGCATATCACAGACAGTTTAATAAATTAATCAATCATTATCACAGTTCAGACGGTCTATGCTATGACAAGCAACGCATAACCCTTCAACAAGCCATTTCAAATAGGACTTCCACATGACAGAGTATAATTGTATGTCTTTCCATGCTTTCAGCTGAAATATGTAATAAGTCTTGAATCTTAGTGAATGACATCGGGGTGGCTGGACCGATGCGTTAACTACGGGTATAAGCTGCATCTGCGGGTGCAGCTCGCGGAGAATGGCTAATATATCATATAATAGCACGTTCTAACCGATTCATCACGAAATCTTGAATACGACCCACTAAATACGGATTTGTCGAAACTCATTCCTACATGTAGATAATATGGAAACTTTGGTGCCTAACTATTTCGTCTAGGTGTCAGAGGTTTTGCTTATAAACTAATTAAAACGTATCTTTCAAATAGAAAACAGAAAATAGTAATTACAAATAACCGTCATGAGTCTCATTCGGACTGGAATTGTACATTGCAAGAAGTTCCACAGGGCTCAGAATTGAGATATTTGCTATTGCTGATCTATATGAATGACCTACCCGAAATGATTGCGAATATAGTTTGTTGTCTGATGACTCTACTGCTACAATTATTACGGATACAGATGAAGCTTTACAAATCAAAATAGAACAGTCATAACAACTTTTGGAGGATTGGATTGACACGAATATATTAGTCAAATGGTGCAATTTCATTCCTCACATGCACGTCCGAAGCAAATAAAACTTGCATGTAATAAAATTGCATTAACATCGGTATCTGAGATAAAATTCTTGTGGCTCTACATCGAGTCTAGACTCACATGGAAGAGCCATATTGATAAAATTATTATGCTTGTGCTATCAGTTGAGGGTCTCGGAAAATAATGTAAGTGATGAGGTTGCTCTGTAAGCATATAATTCATACGTAAATACTGTGATCAAATATGCTATAATTTTTTGGGGTGACTCAACATACATTTATAGAATCAAAGTACTGCAAAAAAGATGTATAAGAAATATCTTTAAACTAAAATATTCGAGTCATGCAGACCATATTGTAAGACACAGAATACTAATCATCTCTTCAATTTATATCCTGGAATGTGCCTGCTTCGTTAAGAAACATTATGAAGATGTTTTTCAGGAGCATTGTTTGTGGCACAATTATGAAACTGGTCATAAATACATTCTCTTACAAGACCAAACTGTACTAACTCAGATCTATAGAACCACGAAATATGAATCGACCAGAATTTATAACCATGTTCCGCAAAATACATATGAGGAATCTCGACTACAGGGGTTTTAAAAACTGAAACACTAAAATCACGTCTCATAGAAGAAAGCTACTACTCCAAATCAGAATATTTCAATACTCAGCTATTACTCACCTTTTGCAGCACTTCCTTCGGAAATACTATTCAAATTCCAAATATATACTTAGCATTATCTTAATTTTACACCTATCTGTACTGACGCATTCTATACAATACTTCTCTTGGTCTCATGAATAAAGATTACTTATCATTATTAGCATCATTATATATATAATGTAATCATGCCTAATTCATTGGACGTATCGAAGCCATATATTTTCGTTTAGTGCTCCGATGAGATTTTTTTAGACCCTGAGAATGTGATATTTTGATAAATTGTATTTATGGTCCCATTTTGCTCCTATCCAGGATAGTTCATGTAGGTTACGTGCAAATGAATATTTTCACAGGAAACTAGCACTATACGTGGGGCTGAACTAGAAATATTCACGAAAATGTAAAATTGTTTAGCCTGATTTGGCTCATATTCATATTTTTGTACTGAACAACGTTTGCTGGTACAGTGAGTGGTTTATATACCTTGTAATCCGATATATTGAATATTTTAGTAATGAAAAAACATGAATACGCACAAATACCATATTGGAACAGATAGAAAGAACGAACAATTAAAAAACCAACCTCCGCATATTCCAACATATGAAACAACGTTTATGGAGACTAGTTTCTACATACCCAGGTTATATGTTCGAGGCAGTTAAATTTGCCTTATTTCTGACAAAAATCGTGTTGGTCGATTTTTTTCATATCGCAATAGCAGCCTTGATTGCTTGTAACAGGTTGAAAATTCTCCCATCAACATATTCCTTTTAATCGGGCCGTTATAGGTTCAGGAATATTGATAAACTTAAAAATACATGCGAGTTTTAATAATTGACTTCCAATAAATGTGAATGTTACTGCCGCGGAGTCTCGCTCCGTATTCTCTATGAAATTCACATGAATTTCGAATTCCCTCAATTTCAACAGATCATCCTTGAAATGCCTTGAATAATATCTTGTCGGGGAATAAGGGTGTTTCTATCATATCAAAGACAGAGAAATGTGCTGAACGTTAGTTGACGCGTCAGTGGTGATAGGTTAAAATGACACAAAGTAATGAAGATGTTATAAAACGTTTACACCAAATACGCTTATCTGGAGAGGTATGTGAACAAAACATGCTTGAACTCGAAATACAAATTTACATTACCTAGGAAATCATAGTGCTAGCATAAATGAAATTTACAATTACATAAGTACATTGTATAAGTGTAATTATTTATTCCAACACATAGTGGTATCCACAAAATGCATATTCTTCTAGATGCAATAAAAACATTATCCGTGAGCATGTCACTTTGTCGTAGAACAATTGTTATTGAAGTGCTCACTTATGAGTTATCAATGTAGCATTATTCAATGCTGATGATTTATGATCAATATCATTTCTAATCCACACTGTATGAACTGCCATACATCATAGAATCACAGGTGTGGTATGTAAGCTCTGACAATGATCAAACTATGAAAAGGGAGATCAATATTTCGTAGGTTGGCTAGATACTACGATTTGACAGACCTAAATGTAAATTTATTGCCCTATAAATGAGAAATGATCACCTTTATCTACTAAAAACTCTGTTTAAGTATTGGGGACCTTTCGGCTACCAAGTAGCCATCATCAGAGTTTCATTATTTCTTATATGTAGTGTATTTTATAGTTTATTAGTCAATTTATTGCTCTAGAATGAACAAATGATTACAGATTCAAAAGTTTCGTAACTAAAAAGAGCTTCAGTGAATGACGAGGAATGAGAAACTGGGAGAGAGAAACATTAAGTCTGTTTATGATGTACACATTCTGTATGAACTCTTGTCCGATCATCCGTCTCATCCCTGACTTATCCGGGGCCAAATCATAGTAAAACGATTATGCTATTTTTTTGCGTATTATTAGGATTTCTCTTTGATGTGTCTTTCCTATACATTGATTCTTAAGGTTCCTGATAGTTTTTCAATACCGTAATCCAGTCATTGCAGGTATGGGTATCTATCAAAGTATTCGCTCCAATGATCTATCAGCTCCGTTTTATCATCAGTTAAACTTTTTCTGATACTTCGGATGACATTGTCATCGTTGAATTTATAAAATTATATTATACGAATTCTCTCTTGATTTGATTTGGTATGCCACAAAAGAAATGGTGAGTATACCATTCTATACTTTTTCAATAGTTTTCCGTATCTGAATGAATGTTGTAGGTTGACATGGTGATAAATGATATGTTTTGTTGTTCGTTATGTGTTCATATTATTGTTTCCGAACTATGATCAATACTACTTGAATAATTTTCTCATATTGGGAGCGTCACGTATCATTTCTTATAGATCCAAATTTATAAATGTCTTCAGTACAAATTCGTTAGTTCCAATTTTGAATACAGGAAAATTGTAGGAAAGGTATGTTTCACCTTCGCTCATGTTCAATATTCAGATTTAAATGATCGTAGATATAGCTGTTGGTGAGAACTACGAAAAAATGGATCATTGACCTCATCTTCAGATAAGTGTTATGCGAAATATACTATCATATCACAATTTTATAGTGGCGTATTCAAATCAAAATAACATTGGAGTTGATATTCTTCAAAATAATCACGTTAAATCTTTATACAATGTGTATCTTCTTTTATCTTGGTGTATTGGATCTCGGCAATTATATGAGTTAGAAGGTAGATTAAATTGAGAAAATTTGGCAGAATTGGATAAGTTATTAAGGTTTAGTTTCAAAAAATGTTTAAGATGTTTTAGAACAGATAAAAATACCAATTTCATAACTTCCACTCTATGAATTTGTTTGGTATTATGATGACAATTTTGGTGTCATTTTTCTTCCTCAAATGACATTAAAAATCATTGCAAAAATCAAATAAAATCTATATATGAGTTGAAATATTAATGATTACTACAGTGTTATCTAGTGGCGTTGAAAGAAACATTTTTAGTAAAGTTTTGGTTCATTAACATTAAATGGAAAGTAGATTGGTCAAAATCAACTCAGGAATGGACATTCTGTAGAAATGGCTAGCAAATATTAATATCCCCATTTAACAAAAACTACTATAATAAAACAAGCGGATGTACAATGGACAATCCACTCTCCTCTTTTGACCGATATTTTTCTAAGCGTACTTGAAACCTCCTTAGAATCAAAATTAATCAATAAATTTGTAAACAAAAGTCAGTGTAGAAATAGAATCGGATAAGCGTCTTCCTTTCCTTGATATCAACATCGTGAAAGATGGTAATTATTTGAAATTCAACATACACAGAAAACATACTAAAATAAATAGCTGTACTTCTGCGGATTCAGTTAACCAATTAATTATGAAATAGCTCTATTTAAGAGGCTTGTTCATATTAAACGTCCCTTTGAGCCAGCAGAATTATATCAACGAAGTTGAGAAACTTCAGCAAATAGCTTTGGACAATGGTTACGACAAATATTCAATCAATATCTCAATGTCTAAGCAGAAAAGAAAATTGGAATGCAATTAATTAACCGAATCAGACCCACTGCTTTCAAATAGTTCAATAAAATTCAAAAGTACTTAATAAATTCCATAACAACACTATAAAGTATGATACAGTTTCCGACTTGGACAAATCCGTAATTTCCAAAATCGATTATGAGGCATATTCAACATTCTATATGTACCAAACTAGGAGGAGTATTCTCTAACTCGCTATGAAGAACATGTTGCCTATATGTAGAAAAATAATGGTGAAAAATCAACCTTAGTCGAACATATTTCATTTTAAATGCACTATTTCTCAAGAGGATTTATCACTCCTGGAACACAAACTTTTAATCACAAATATCAAGATAATTTAAAAAGGATGGGAATGTATGAGCGGGAAGGCAATTCAACTCCAGCTGAGGGTAGTCCCTTATATCATGTCCCATTATTTCCAAATTGTATTTAAACATGCACATTTTGATTTTTCATTCAAATCATGCTGGTAATGACTACTTTTAGATGGAAGGTCCTCAGTACTTTAACAGCATTTTTATTGGAGTAGGGTGGTTGTTTCTTATTCAAAGTGTTATAGTACATCCAAAGCGAGAACTCTTCAATGATTTACTAGATTAGCGGACATCATTTGAAATATGGCATGGGAAGAACCCAAATCTATCAAATTTGCGTATATTTGGTTGCAAAAAATATCTTCACAAACCTAAAAAATTTCGAAATACGTTACCCTCCGAATAAATACAGATTGTGGGATTATGAGAATGAAACTCTGAAGATCGGGAGAGATGTGATGAGTCAATGGAATGCATGGGAAATCTTGAAACACGTTCCTATGTTGTTTGAAAGAAACTCTCAATCACAAATATCAAGGTAATTCAAAAGGGATGGAAATGTATGAGCAGAAAGGAAATTTAATCAATTCAGATTCAACTCCAGCTGAGGGTAGTCCCTTATATTATGTCCTATTAAATCCAAATGGTATTCAAACAGGCATATTTTTGATTTTTCATTCAAATTATGCTGGTAATGGCTACTTGTAGGTGAAAGGTATTCATTACTTTCACAGTATTTTTATTGAATAAGGGTGGTTGTTTCTTATTCATAGTGTTATAGTACATCAAACTGCGAACTCTTTTATAGTTTACTAGATTAGCGGAAATTGAAATTTCTTGAGACCGGACCTTAGCAACTCTCCCGATTTCGCTAATCTTTCTCCTACCTTCTATATCATCTCATAGTTACCGAGATCTCAATACACTGAGCTAAAAACTAAGATATATTTGATATGCTAATAGTGATATGAAGACAATCTCAACTATCTCATTCTCAGAGTGAATAATTTTTGATCAGTTACAGTTGAATGAAGATTGGCAGAGAATCAGTGAAAGAAAAACACTGTTCAACAGCTTTGGTTAAGAAAATGTATATGTAATACATCAGGGCCTTCAGAAGTATTATTTGGTCAATTTATTATACACTATGTTGGAGAGAAACGTAATGTTCGAACAACTTTTGTAACAATTATGATTTTCAAACATTCTGCACAAAAGTGAACCAGCTTGTCTTAAGAAATTCATAACCTTTGGAAATAAATTTAAGAGCATCACGGTTGAGGAGTTTGAACGTGAATGTCTGAACTTTGATGTAGATAACGTTTGGAGAGTGACAATTTAATTAAACATTCTTGGCATGCTACTATTACTGCTGGGACATAGTTGATACATTATTCCGAACCACACACCAGGTAGATTCTCTAGGCAAATACAGGGTCTGGCTAAAGGTATAACCTATTTTATTTCATTAATAAAAAAAATATTTTTCAACTGATATTGCAGTGATATTTCATCTGGAAGGGAAGGCTTCAGAGATTTTGTTACAATCGTTAACGGTTGTCAAAATTCGGGCTTGGTCAACTGAACATCGCGTGTTTTGTGTCGAGAAATTCACTCAATCCGAATCAATGATATTTGTTCAGAGGTGTTTTCGACGTCAAGTCAATGTCTCCTCACCGTGAAACTGTTTCGGCATGGTTTCAGAAATGAAGAATACGATGGTCAGAGGAAAAGGCATTTGGATGACCAAATTCTGTCTGCAATTTCAGGATATGAATGATCAGAATGATATCAATACAGTTGAATTCTGTCGCCTTATTCATGACAATTATCGAGGTTTTGAGAACATTTTCATGACTGACTAATCTCACGTTTATTTAACGCTGATGTGAATAAACAGAATTGTTGTTGCTGGGCCCAAGAGTATCCTCACCAAATTCATCAGCGACCTTAACATTGTCCCAAAGTAACTGCATGGTGTGCCATCTCGTCGTCAAGGATAATTGAACCTTATTATTTTGAGAAAAATTGACAGTATGTTTTTGTTAATACTGCAAGCTACGTTAAAATGCTAAGACATTCTTCGTACCGTAAAATCAAAACCAAATTGGATGTTATTGATTCCGGCAGGATGGTGCAACAAGTATTACAGCAAGAATAACCATAGCTATTTCAAGACCTTCCTTCCCAAACAGGTTCATTTTTAGAAATGGCTCGATTCCTTGACCCGCAAGATCTCCGTATCTTTCACAAGGAATTCATTTCACCTGGGGCTATTTGAAACATGAAGTGCTTGCGAATAAACCCAGAAATCTAAGGTATCTGAAAACGTATATTACAAATCAAGTCAATCCTGTTTCTAGACGGATTCTTCAAAATAATATGAGAAGATTAACCAACCTATTAGAAGAATGTATTGGAAAAAAGGGTCATTCGCGTCACACCATATTCAGAGCATGATTAAGATTCATATCTTGCGAATTCAACAATACATGTTCCTCCATTTATAGTTCAATCATTATGCCTAACCCTGTTCTAAACGGAAGTTATAGTCAGTCAATAACAAACTTCTTCCTGACCATTGATTGCCTCCAAATTTCTGGTACGTTACATTGAAATATATTGAGATTTGAACCTGATGACCTCCAAGAGACACTGACTCTTTGAGGGATCCGCTGCCAAGGATACGCAGATGATATAGTAAAGAACGCTAGTGAAAAACTTGGGAGCACCCTATGCGACATCATCCAAAAAGGTCTTAAGATCACAGAGAAATGATCTAAATCGGCCGTACTAGTGATCAACGATAGGAAAACTACAATATCGGCCTTCACTAGGAGGAAGAAAATGGATCACATGAAGCAAATCGAGCTGAATAGAACCTCCATCGTTCTGAAGGATGAGGATGATCTGGCCTTAACACTACACAATACTCTCACCTACAATAATCACTTGGAGAATGCGTGTGCAGAAGGATGGCAGGTAAATTAGAAACTGTTCACTTGAACTACTACTCTGGATTTATATCATGATGGTGAGACCTATGGAGAGCTAGCCTAGAATGACAAAACGAACGACGAGCGAATTAGCAAACAAAGTGAATTAAATAACACCCAAAGGCTCCCATGCTTGTGGGTAACAGGAGACACAAGTTCTTGCACTAAAGCTAGCATGGAGAAAATACTGGGACTAATATAATGTCTATTGAACATCCATGTTTATGACTCATGTTCTTCCGAAAAATTTCAGAAACTATTATTGTCAAAGTAATATGTTTAGTATTGATAAAATGAAGATCCGTTGAATTATTCTTTTTTTCCGTGATATACTAACTGGTTATGGGCCCAGGCCACGGTGTAAGAAGAGAGGTGTGTCAACTCACGAATATAGATACTTCTTGTGTCGTTAGTACTGCCGGGCGCCTGTGGAGAATCACGAAACTAACGACGTACGATTCGCTCGGTGCGACGGATTACCATAGAGTCGACACATCTCTCTTCTTACACCGTGGCCCAGGCATACTTTCCCTGGAATGGCAGAGAAAAATATAGAAGAGTATCAGTTCTTTCCGTAGCTCGGATTTTAGTACATGGAAGTTCCGAGTAGACAGGATCCTAGAGGGGCATGATGTTTTGAAAGGTCTTACCAAACTATGGCCAGAGCAAGAAGATTAAAGGAAGGTCTTTGCTAGAATAGACAATAAAGCAATAATAGTCGAATATGTTCTAGAGGAATCCATAGCAAAAGAAAAGTGGGATAGACTTGTTTATGCATTTGGACGAAAAAAGGTTTCTTTATCTCTTGTGAAATTTACTGACAATGAAATCTGAAGAGGGATACCCATTTAGTGAAATTTCATGATATTGTGCTCCAGATTAATTCAGCTGTAGGAAAAGTTGAAGAAAACATGATAGCCGGTATTCTACTAATAACACTACCAGAATCATATAATAAAGTTGTCACCACCTTTACAACTCTATTAAATGAAAATATAAATATTAATTTCGAGAAAGGACGGCTTTTGGTTGGAGAAGCAAAGAGATATGTGCCCGTTCATGGTGACAATCAAAATGAGGTACGTTGTTTTGGATGCAATGAAATTGGAAATAGGCGGAATGGATGTCCTGATCGTTTTTTGAAGAAACCTGGGCAAAAGCAAGCTCATAGGATACATAAGCTATACCATTCATGACAAATGAAGGGTGTTTAATGCGTAATTCAACGAAGGTAGACTCAGGAGCATGATCATCTTGTCAACAATATTGATTCACTGAGGGGAGTATGGTAGCTGGAAACCTTCCTGAAAATAGGTGTTACTGAAGCTGGTGAATATGTGGAAGGTACACAGTTCAAGGTCTTAAACATGCGAAAGGACTGAATAGGTCGCTTGTTGGAAAGTCACGTTCTATTATTATCAGTGCACATCTGGATGAAGACTTATGGGATGAAGCAGTTAGAACTTTGGCATATTTGTTGAATAGATCTTCCACAGCAGCTATACATACTCGAAAATCATCAAAATATGGCATGGTAAGGAACCAAATATATAAAATTTGCGTATATTTGGATGCAAAACGTATCTTCACAAACCGAAAAAATTCCAAAATACTTTACCTTCCAAATGGAATCAAGATGGTAGGGACTGTAAGAGGATCATCGGAATACACATCATTCCTATGTGGCATGAAAATTCTGAAATGAACTAACATTTTGTTTCATCGCGGAAAATCTTCTTCAATTTCCTGGAGATCCGGTGTTATTTGCGCTTTCAGCTGAAGAATTTGTTAATGCTGACTATAACCTTCCGCAACTAACCTTGCTTCATACTTCACTTCATTTGTATCAGTTTTTCAACAGTATAGAAGTCTGTGATATACGAAGAATTGGAATCACTTCATGAAAATGAAATTCGAACACTCATTCAGAAACCAGAACATCCCTTCTGATAGTTGATTGTAGGTGGGTTTCAAAATCGAAAATATAGAATCTGATGAAAATCAAATAAGGTATAAGACAAAGCTAGTTGCGAAAGGTTATAACCAGCAATACGATTATGATTATTTTGAGACGCCCATGCTACAGTAGCAAATATAAATGCGACTATAATTCGATTGGATTTGGCAATCCAGAAAAAAATTTGTATTTCTCGAATGTGTGTGAAAACCGAATTCCTCCATGGGAAGTTAGAGGAAGACATTCTACCTCCTGGTTTCACAGATGGCATGGTATGTAAATTGTAAATTCTTATGAAGAAATTGTGGGGTGTTCATAGTATTTGACGGGAAATTCAAGACCTGATCTTTCTTACACGATAAATTTTCTCAGTCATTTCCAATCGAAGGCATCAGATGTACATTGGTCTTATTTGAAGATAGTTTCAAGTTATCTTAAATTTTCGTAGGATCTTAGAATCATTCTCATTAAAGATGAATATGATACTTTGGAAGGTTTTTGTGATGCAGACCTGCAAGATTGGAAGTCTATTTTCGGATATATTCCAAATGTTTGGATTAACTGTTTCTTGGTCTACCAGAAGACTTTCAACTGCTGAAGCAGAATATATTGTGTTCTTGCAGCATCAATAAGAGAATGTCTCTAGTTTAGAGGATCGTTGAATGGAATGAATTTCGTATCAACTGGAGGAACAATACTACATTATGTCATACATAATACTGAATATAGACAATATCAAAGATTGAATCAAATAGATGTAGAATATAATTTCATTCGAGAGGCTCTAGTTTCAGACGAAACTACGTTGGAATATATTTTGTCGCAGAAACTGCTTGCTGACATTCTCCCCAAAGATATAATTCCACATTCATTTCAAGATTTTTCATTTCAGTTGGGTTCGCCTATTGATCATATAATCCATGTTTATGACTTATGTTCTTTCGATGAATATTTGAATAAGTGTTTTTTATCTATTATTGTCATAGTAATATGTTTGTCAGTATCAGTAAATGGAGATACTTTGAATTATTCTTCTTTCCACTGATATATTAACGATAACCCTCTCCATATAATATACGTAGGTCAGCGAAAAGACTATGTTTGAAACGGACGCAATGCGTCAGTGGAACGGATCACTCTGTCCCTGAAGATCAGTGGTGATAAGTTGCCCCAACTAGCTCAATAAGAATTATTTATTCTCAGGACTCGTGGTGAAACGTGTCCTGTGTTTCTAGACTTTATGAATTAACCTTAGCGCCAACTGCTTCAGAATAAACAAACTGAAAACAATTCACAGTCAAGAACACAGGCACTACGAGGTAGATGAAATTTGATGGATATTCAGAAAAATAAGACAAAGTCCAACTTAACAATTTGATTTCATTCCAGTAGGAATTTGAATAACGTTGAAATGATATACAATTCTTGTATCGAACAAAATGAATAGGTATAATGTAAATTAGAATTGGAAATTGGATTATACGAATATAAAAATTATAAACTTTTGGTTTCAATCTCAATAAGAAAGAAATGTAAATTTGATTATGAACTTTGAGTTCAATTACATCAAATTACAGAAGTTTAGCAATTACAAAATTAGATGTGAACCTTTGAGTTCGATTACTACAAAAAAAAAATTGTGAAACAAAAGTTTAGTTGGATAACAAGAATCAGAGAAATGAAAATTTGGTCATTCAGACTAAAAAATGTTACCGTCCTTGGAACTTGGAGGAGCTGGAAGTCGACTCTGCCAGGAAATTCCCTAATTTCACGGGCAAAAGGACAGAGGTACCTCAATCGTTCAGACCCTGTAAATACAAAAAAACGAACAGCTCCTTGGCATAAGTTCGAGGGACTGGTAAAGCAATCAGTAGGAATAACCATACGATTCCGCAACTGATTATGTTATCTCCCAAACTGTATAAACACTATATAAACAATATTGAAATCTTGAAGACAATATTATTACAATTAATCGATCCGAAGGAAATCTGAAAAGAATTAAGTTACTACAATTGATATTTTAAATTTGTGAAAATAAAGATAGTTGCTGAAAAGAATTATAATTAATAAGTTAGAATTTGTCATTTAGCATAAAAAACTGATTTACTTGATTTGATTCTTACTAAGAAATTGGGATTTGTAATTTATACAATAAGCGTGACAGTGGTATTAATTAGGATCTCAAAAAGCAGTAAATGCGATCCTCCCTACTCTATGTTCACCCAGATCAATATCCCCAAAACCCATTGCTCTAATAAGACATAACCCTACGAACTTAATGATCCAGGTCAAGAATAGTGAATCTCAGATTCACGCAACATGAACACGCGCAAATTGCTGGGTTAAACACGAAGAATAAAAATACTATATCACCAGTCTGCCTACGACTCGTTAAATTATTTTTGTATAAAGATTAAGAAAAATACCCAATGATGCAAAAGATTATCTTAGAATTATGCTAGATAACAAAGTGATTATGTCATGAATGCTGAGAGGTTTGTTGAGAATTATTTCCACTGAAATATATCGACTTTCAGTGACTGTACATATCCTGAATTCTAATTACGATATCAAATCAAATTGAATAGTCCCTGATATCAATAATATTTCAATAGCAGATTAAAAATGACCATAAGACAAAAGAATTATTGAATCTCAACTTACCTCGTCAAGCATTAACAACGGTGATGGCCACCTGAAATTTCCGTTTTCATCTCTACCCCTACTCGCGAATCGCGCGCCGAACGACGTCGAGGAATACTAATTTCAATAATCGATTTCCTATTGAACGGGTAGATGCCTCTGGTAATTCATACGAGATAGGTTATTCTATAAATCGAACAGAAATCGTTAATCTAATCGTTACAGCGTTCTTCATACCAGTTAACGTAGAAAGTGTTACATGCTTAACATGAGCAAAGAGGAATCTCAGGAAGGTATACAATTTTCTGGTGAAAGTATAATGTCTCTCTGAAAAAAAAAACACACAATACTCATAGCACTAATAGATGACATGCATGAGGTGTTCTCGTTTACATAGAACTTCCAAACACATCTTGGAAACAAAGAAGAGTATAGCGGGAAGAAAACGCATCCTTTTAATAAAAGATATATCTGTTGGTATACCGATGGAGCAAGGAAGCAAAAGGAAGGAGGCCGGAGTCTTTGGTCCAAATATCGAATAATCCGAACCCATGGTTAAATACATCAGTATATGTGTGCACAGCTCAATCTGAACATACGATACAAAAAGAAGGACATAACCGATAGTCAAGCAGCTATAAAAGTATTGAGCTCGAACATCATTAGCTTAAAGATGACTCTTAACTGCGGAACTGAGCTGAACATCTTAGGAGTGAAAAACGAATCGCCTCCCACTATGTTCTAGGAAATACGGAAATTGAGAGAAATAAACTGGAGGATGCTCTTACACTCAATGGAGCTGAAACGCCTCTGATAGAACCTGAACCCTCCTGCTGTAAAGGCAAGCATAATATACAGAAAAATCGTCAAACAGAACCTAGTACTAAATACTGGTGTTTTCTACTGAGAGACAAACAATTCAAAACCATCCTAGATAAATTTTGGAGGAAGAAGGTTTTGGAATATATCACACTAAGCAGGAGCAACTTGCGAATCATAGCAGGATTCATGACGAATCACATGAGAAAAATTTGCCTAGTTGATGATGGGATGTGAAGATTCTGCTTAGGAGCAGAAGAGACACCGATACATGTGCTAACCGACTGCAATGCTGCAATACAGGATTCTTGACGGGATACTGCAAACTCAACAGTTAATTGGCCTAGTGAATGATTGAACGTGTAGATTCTGCGAACCAGCAGAAGAAACAACGATACATCTGTTAACCGACCACGACTCTACCCTACTCCTTTTCGGGACTTTAAGAACCATCGAGGAAATGTTCCTACTGGAGACGGGGGAAACCTTAGTTAGCTAAAGCTTCATTGTACTGTTAATCAGTACGATGAAGGAAATACATCATTCTCGCAGTAACAATACATAACATCCTTGACTATCTCGATCTAATCTAATATAATACTCTAAAAGATTTCAGAACTGTGGATACACTATAACACAAATAATTACGACATAATTACCCTTATTAACTAAACATACTATTAAAGTAGTAAATGCCCTTCTGCTACCAACTAGCCATCGTCAGAGTGGACTACTCTGTTTGCTCTGATGATGGCTACTTGATAGCTGGTCCTTAGAACTTTAATAGCATTTCTAGTGGATAAGTGTTATTATTTCGTATTTGTTATTATCATTTAATCTTATTATACATGAAAAATTTAGGAAAGAGAAAACCCTTCATATTGATTATGTCAAAGCTGATTGATTAAAAGTTGATGTTCTTACTACATCACTATGTTAATGCTGTATTCATTTCTATATGTTTCGATTTGTTCCACCTATAATCAAGCGTCATGTACTGGTAAAGTTGTAGCAAGAGTGAAGTGTAATTGATGTGATGGAGGCATTTTTCCATTATATAGGAGTATAAACAAGAACCAGCATCCGGAAACATGCTAAGAAAAGCGGTATTTTCCATTATATAGGAGTATAAGCACAAACCAGTATTCGGGAACATGTTGAGAAAAGCGATATCTGCAAGTAAGCTGAACTTTGCCAAGTTTACCAGATAGTGTTCAAATTTAATCTAATGTTCTCCGCATGTCACCATTCTAACAAAAACATGGCTAATAAATTCTCTGTCTGCTGTTTTCCTGGCATAATATGGTGAAAAACATGAGATACGGCCTAGATTGTTGTAATTCAATGAACATCTACTTTGCTGTATCTTTATGGTATAGTTCAGATGAGCATAAGACGAAAGGCAAGAAAACATTCAAATTAGTATACCTGTATTATGAAGAATAGATATAACATTCACTGAATATAATTGGATATGAAAGTAACATCGTTCGAATTATTCATGTTGCTTTCACATTATAATTTAGAGATATAAATTTCATATTTACAGTTTGTACGAAGTTGAGTGATTCAATTTTCTTCAGAATCTATTATATTATGCTCATTCGTTTTCAATAGATCATGCGCATAGCTTATCTCAGTCAATATCAACAGGAATTTACATTTCAAGAAAAGGGTATTGTTCGTTCATAACATGACATCCTCAGGATGATGTAATATTGTCGATATATTGCTATTGAAGTGTGTATTAGTGTTCTATTTACATTTGAGTATCCAATTAGATTAAATTTATTGAAAAAAATGGGTTTCACCCAAGTGTGAGTTCATAATCGATATTAATATTGTAATGTTCAATTTTCACAATAAATTTTTTGTAGATTGGTACTACCAGGTTCCGAAGTCAATTATTACACCTCATCCTCAGGTATGTAAAGCATGGCTGTGATAAAGAAAAATCAAAATTTGTAAAAATGTTTTAAAAATCATTTCATTCCAAAATTTGATCAAAATAATATTTTTTAATCAATAATGTTGTGAATTGTTAATTTGTTGTAAAATTTTTCAAAAATTCACTTACGTTCAATATATAAAATCATTTATAATCATATGGTTTCATTTCCAGATAATTAAAGTTTATTGTAAGATTTCATTTTTGATTTATATAATACATGTTCAACAGTTGAGATTCAGGATGCTATAAAGTAGTTATTCGAATGGTGAGGAATAACAAAACAAATAAATTTTACATACTTTTAGAAACACATAAATATTTAAAAACAACGAATTGATAACACTAAACACACAACTCGATTAGAATTATAACTCAATTTTTTCAGAAATAATCTAATTTAAAGTTTATACCAATATTCAATAGTATAATTATTTTGTCATTTTACAGAAAACTATTTATTCTTCTGAAAGTTCAAAGTTCAATCTATTCAAAATCATACGGTTTCATCACTTTACCGCTAGATGTCATTAATTCCTTATAATTGCATAAACATTAAACTTTTAAAACATATCCAAATTTTTTTTATAACAAATTTTTAAATAATTTTTTACCAATGAGTTATTTAAAGTAACACATTCCTCACTATTGGAATAACTACCACTAACTAGCTTCCTGAATTTCAACATGTATTATATAAATCAAAAATTAAATTTTACATATAAACTTCAATTATCTGTAAATGTAGCCATATGATTATAAATAATCTTATCTATTGAATGTAAGTAAATCTTTCGAAAAATGTTACAAGAAATTAACAATTTACAACATTGTTTATTAAAATATATTATTTTGATCACATTTTGAAGTACAAAGATTCTTGAAACAGTTTTAACAAATTTTGATACATTTTTCTTCATCACAGCCGTTCTTTATACATACTTGAGGACGAGGTGTAATAATTAACCCAGAAACCTAGTAGTTTGTGAGATGTGAGAATTGAACATTTCAATACTAATATGAATTTATAAAGCTGATAATTTACAATTAGCCTACATTGTGCATTCTGAAAATTATCTGCATGAAGAAATCATTATGATTAAGGGGGGAATTACTCTGTGAATACTATCAATCCTATATATGGAACAGCTACTATTGAAAAAACCTTTCATGGACAAAACGCTATTAATTCGTAATCGTAATTACTTGAATTGTTCAGACATCTCTTCTATTATCCCACCACGAGAGATTCTAGGTAGGCAGCCTAGACGAGCTCAAGTTAATCGCCCCTCCATTGTCAAGCTCGAGACCTGCCGAACTTCTTGCTGCCAGACTTCTTTTTTCTATCGAATGGCGAAGTTTCCTCTGCCCAGTGAGGTCTTCCATTATGCCTATAACTTCCAAACTTTCAAGAATAAGTCCAGAGCTGTCTCACATTATGTACTTCGAACAATATAGGTTTTCCTCTAGTATAATCAAGGTATAGAAAAAAAGCTAGTTTCAGATAATTATCTAAGTTTGAACTCGATTCTGAAAAAGGAGCTGTTGATGAAATATTCCAAATATTGCGAAAATTTTTTTCTAATAAATTCACCTGGAGGCCAGCAACCCTGGGTACCACGTCGGTATCAGGAAATTTACAGAAATTTTACTGGAAACAAATTATCTCAAAATTGTTACTCGGAGACTTTCAATGGTGCTGAACACGAATATGATGATTGAAGATTCTCATGTTCCACCTGGAGGTCAGTTACCCTGGGTACCACGTCGGTATCAGGAAGCTCACAGAAATTTTATGAAACCAATCTATCTCAAAATGATTTTTTATACACAGTGATGAGCTTCAGCGCAGTTTATTCTGAAGATGAAAATTCACCACAAATAACTATATAAAATTATACAGGGTGTCTCAGATTTTAATCGGGAAAATTTGATAGACGACAGAAAATTTGATTTTGAGGAAAAAATTCCTGACATAGACGCTTAGTTTTTGAGATATTGAAATTGATAAAAATATTTAGTTTTTTGCGAATATCTCCGGAACCGTCTATCGTACAGAAATCAGCTTTTGCAAGCATTTTCTACTCATAGTAAACTATGTTCTGTGTGATAAAAATTATTTTTTTAGTTATAATTGGTGAAGATTTTGAAGGGTTAGTTGATGATTTTGTCCCCAACTTCTACGCCACTGGAAAAAGTACAGTTTTGAGAAAACCATTTGAACCGCCAATGCTTTTTACACAAGAAAGGTGAAGAAGTCATAAGCTCTAAAGTTGACCGTTTTCGAGAAAAATCAACTTCTATGTTGAAATTCATGGTAAATTCTTACTAATTAAACAAAATTTATTGAAACGTTAGAACAAATAACAAAACCAAAAAATTGACCATGTTTTTCAACATAAAAGTTGATTTTCTCGAAAACTGTCAACTTGAGAGCTTATGACCAAGTACCTTTTTGGTGTAGAAAACATTGGCGGTTCAAATGCTTGTCTCAAAACTGCACTTTTTCCAGTGGCGTAAAAGTTGGGGAGAAAAACACCAACTACCCCATCAAAATCTTCACCAATTATGACTAAGAAAAAATTTTATTACACAGAACATAGCCTACTATGAGTAGAAAATGCTTGCAAAAGCTGTTTCCTGTACGATAAACTGTTCCGGAGATATTCGCAAAAAACTACATTTTTTTATCAATTTCAACACCCTGTATCTCAAAAACTAAGCGTCTATGCATATATGTTGTAAGGAACTTTTTTCTCAGAATTAAAATTTCTATCTTCTGTTAAATTTTCCCGATTAAAATCTGAGACACCCGGTATACATAGGTATTTTCTATACTTTGACTACACGAGAGGGAAACACATAATGTTCGAAAAGCAGCGTGTGAGCCTGCGATAGAATGTTGGGAGAAGAGGAAGGCATTTGCATTAATCTTTTGCAGGTTTGGAGGTTATAGTCATAGGGAAGGACCTCACTAAGTAAAGAGTTCCACAATATCGCTGTTTGATTCAAAAATGAAGTTTGGTAGGAAGAAGTTCGGCAGGTCTAGAGCTTGACAATGAGAGGGTGACTGATTTGAGCTCTGGAATATCTCGTGGTGAAACTACAGATAAGGTTTCTGATGAACACCGACCATGGAAATATCTATAGGAAGGGGAGAGATCTCCTACGTTTCTACGATGTTCTAGAGAGGCAATGAACTCGTGAGTGTGAGATCATCAATCAGACGAATAGCTCTCTCCTGGATTGGATCCAAGATTCAGCGCGTTTGGGAGCCGTATTCCAAACATGTGAACAGTACTTCAGGACAGGTTGAATCTGTTCTTTGTAGATTATGAGAAGCTGCTGAGATGTGAATTGCACGGAGAACCAAGTATTTGAGAAGTTGTTAACCCCCACATGGAGTGATCTATCTGAGAAAAAACGACAAGGTTGAAGCGGCAAATCATATGATGGAAATTTCCAAAGGAGGCTCCAATGCCAGACTTGGTCAAATACTTTGGAGATATCCAACGCTACAGCTAAACATTCTTCATGTTTTTCAATAGATTCCTGCCACACATGTGTCACGTAGGCGAGCAGGTCTCCTGTTGATCTCTGCTGACTAAAACCATGTTGCCGGTCATTCAATATTTTGAAGCTATTTGGATGAGCTCGATGTTGATTGTTTCTCCATCACTTTAGAGATCAAAGATAATAGTGCCACGTGCCTGTAATTATCAGGATGAGTTGTCTTTAAGTTTTTGGAATTGGTTGGACTCCAGCTATCTTCCAGCTGGAAGGATACACGCCAAGTTTGTATGAAAAGTCAAACAACCTGCAAAAATCTGGTGGTAATTCGCGTACATATTCCTTTAGAACGACAGGTGGAATTCCGTCTGGCCCGGTAGACTTTTTGATTTTGAGATCAAACAGAATGCGCCTGATTGTGAATTGACGAAAGACAATTTCAGGCATATGGCTATCGACGGTAGCAATATTAGGAGGGTCCTTCACTTGTGAATCCAAGGTGGGATTTTATGCGAATATTTCAGCAAAAAGGTTGGCTTTTCTTGTGTTATAGTAGTCAGTGTACCATCATCTGTGGTTAGGAGAGGGAATGAACTGGGAGGGAAATGCCTACCAATTGCTTTGGCGAATCGCCAAAACGAACGGGATCCATTCGGGCATTCGATAAGCTTTTATCTTATTCTGGCATAATAAGCCTCTTTCGAAGAGTTTATTGTTTCGTTTCACATTCCTCTGGCTTCAGCATATTCTGTTCTGGTCTCCAGACATCGGTTGCTGCGCCAACGACGGTATGATGATTGTTTCCGAGCGACAGCCATAGAACAGATTCTATTAAACCATCGTTCATCAGATGACGGTGATTTGTTTGTATGGGGTATGTGAGTTTCCATCCTAGCCTGATAATATCCATGATCTCTGTTTCACATTACGTTGGATCATCAGATTCAAAACATACAAATTCGAGCAAACATGTGGTTATTGCTATTATGTTCCACGCAGATCTGAGGGTTAGGAAAAATAATCTTTGTCAGTGGAATTGGTATTTCAGTCGACTTCAAGATTGAGTATTCAAAATTCTCGGTTCGTTTTATTATTAACATAGTTAAACGTAATCAAACGAAATAAACCCGATCTTAATAACTATGTTACGTTGTAAAATGTAGGGTTATCATTGGGATGTTAATGATAGTGATGATGAATGAAGGTGACCAGACCAGATATAACAAAATGAACAAACCTTTTCATATTCTCAGGTAATAAACATTTCACCATCTGTTTGAATGTAAGACTTGATAAATGCTCAATACTATTTGATTATATCGAAAGAAAGAAAGATAAGGTGTAATTTTTAGGTGAACATATTTAAAAATGGTGAGCAATTAACATCAGTTTGTTCATTTAGTAAAACATTTTGTCTATTATATCTATTAATTTCTAGGGATTCTAACAAGGATAACTTATACCTTTTATCGAATAGTTTCGGAATTATTGATGTGTAAATTCATTTTTAACTTATAAAGTTGAGAAAGTAAAACCACTAATTTAAACTAAATAAACAATGAATGATTTTATTATTCACTATTGCTTATTTATTGCTTAAGTTTCAACAAATGTTTGACAATTTCCTATGATTCCAATATATTCAATTATGTAAGATTTCTTGAGTAAAATTATGGTTATGTTCGATTAGATGATTAGCATACGTCGAATCGGTCTGTTTCAATCTGTATCTCCTCATATGTTCTTGAAATCTCTGGTGAAACCTACGACCTGTTTGGCCAATATACAAAGCGTTAGAGTCATCACAACATAACTTATAAACCCCAGATTTTTTAAGCTTATCTCTATTTGTTGTAGAATTATTCATGAATTTGTGCAAATTATTAGACGTTTTATATGCGACTGTTTTATTGTGTTTCGATAGGAATTTTGGAATATTGTTTGTTGGTTTCCCGGTATATGTTAAGCGCTAACATATTGACGTTCGGGTTTGATTTTTTGTTGAGGATATATAAGAGTTAACAGTTTGTTCAATTTATGTTTTAAAATGTTGTCTGCTATGGAAGTATTGTTTACCGAAATTTGTTTTATTATATTGAGTTCTTTGTTGTAGTTTGTTGAGTTATGAGGGATATTAATTGATCGAGGGATCATTGAGTGGAAGGCAGCTAATTTATGGGATAAAGGATGTAAGGAATTCTTGTGAATTACAGTACCGGTGTGTGTAGATTTTTTTATTCATCACAAATCTACACACACCGACACTGTCTTTAAATGAATAATTTATAGATCAAAGTGTACCTATGGATGCACATAAGTATTCCTTGGGACATATTGCAAACTATTATTGTATATCCCAACCACGTACAATTGATAATAACCTGTGCCAAAATGAAAATTTTCCCTCAGATCATCCGATACTCCTTCATATTCTTCATCGTCTTTATCTTCTTGTTTGCCTCATCCAATATTTTACCGACTATCATCTGACAACACAGTCTCTTTCTCTGTGTGCTCCTACTGCTACTACTACTGAAAGTATTTTTCCTTTTTGTTACATCGTCTGTTCTGTTTTTGCCTTTTTTTCTGCGACTTTTCTATTTCTTTCTTTTCTATTGAATCGGTTAATATTCGACAACGACCTGCTCTTCGACCTCCACCACTGCAAATGTTTATTGCTCGTGCCTTCGGAAAGGGCCTTATCTTCTCGGGGGTAAAATGGTTTTCTTCTAACATCTGAATCTTTCGGAATAATTCTTTTTTCTAATCCGGAAGGCCCAGCCTCGGGCTGAAATGCGGCTTGATCAGTCATTCCGAAATACCTACCTGTCACAAATGAAGTTAAAAATAGAAAAGATTAGGCAACTATTTTCATTTTTTTTAATCTTCATTAACCATCAAATGAAGTCTCTTGTAAGTTTGTACGGTTCTAAATATTGGTGAGTCCTGCAACTTTCGAATTCGTAGGTGTTCCTCTATTAGTCTCCAGTTCTCAGGCTATAATTGTGAGTATTTATTTTATTTTGATCCTCCATTTGATTTTAATACTCCATTTCTGATTCTTGAAATAAGCTCGACCTGATCGAACTTTTCTATTCGTTCAATTTTCAAGAGTCCCTGTTCAATTTTCAAGAGTTCCCTGAACAGAGTTATACCAGCAGTATAGTATTTTATAGAAGTAATTGTTCTTATAGACTTCTCTTGCATTCTTTGAAGTTTGTATATTGAATCTTCACTAGCATTCCCATAACATGGTAATAAATATCCAATGTGTGCTGCAATAAAAATACAATACAATAGATATTTTGTGTTTTCATCCAACATATAACTGCACCTTCTAATTCCGCCTGAAACAGTTAAAACTTTCCAAATAATGCTTTGTATGTGTGCAGACCTCGTTAATTTTCTGTAAGTCCCAAGTATTTATATTTTTGAACTTTTGTAAGCTCTATATTATTAAATTCCATTTATGGTTAAAATGGACTGTAACCTGTTTGATTTAATAACATGTAAGCAGTCTCTTTCACATTTATGGTTAGTCTATTACCACACAACCAGCCGAAATACTTCTTAAGATCAGCATTCTTAGCTGCTTGATGTATGCTTTTTTTTGTACCAGAGAACATCAGTACCGTGTAGTCACAAAATTTTATAGACGTTGGTATCAATCCAGCAGATTTTGAACTCTATCCATGTCATTGTGAATTTTGATCCTACATTATCGATACAATAATGAATAAATGGTACAAGAATAGGTTAATGCCTATTGACATGGAAAAAAGATTAATTTGCCATAATGGACTAGCTCCATATATCTATGGGCTTCCGGAAAAGCATAGAACTAGTATTCCTCTAGGATCCATTGTAACCATAATTGGTGCACCTACCTTTAATTTGTCGAAATTTTTATGCTATCATATAACAGGAAAAAATTAATGTTATATAAAGGACTCATGGCATTTTGATGAGTTTATAAAAAGTCGACCATAGATGATCCATTAATTTTCATAGATGTTGTTTCTTCATTAACAACTATACCAATCGAATTAGCTTTAAGTAGCACGAAAAAGCGATGTGCTGAGATTGAAGACCGCACACCCCTACATCAGCCTGAATTTATAAATGCAACAATGTTTTGTTCTAAATTCACTTATTTTCAATATGATGCACAACATTTTTTACAAATGTTTGGCATAGAAATGGGATCTCTTATTTCCGCTACAATTGCTAACCTCTTTATGGATTGCCTAGAAGAATCAGTAATAAATTCACTAGATCTTCAACCCATATTCTTTAAAAGGTATGTAAATGAGTGTTTCCAAGGATAAAATTCAGTAAATAATTGATAAATTTAACAATTTCTACTGTAAACTCCAATTTACCTGTGAAATAGGAATAAACAATAATACAAGCTTCCTAATAGGCATGATTCAGACGGTAATATATAAACATCGTGGTTTAGAAAAGAAGTTTCGCACCAACGATATCTTCACTTCAATTCAGTTTATTTCAAAGAAAGTGTCATAATCAACCTTACAGATCGCGCTGTAAACTTGTCATCCCTAGAAAACCGCTTCAAAAATTACACTGGGAATGAATGGCTACCCAAAAACATTCTTAACCCCATCACTAAAGAAAGAATAAACAAAATCTATAATAGTATAGCATATATAAATAATATAAACAGTAATAAAGATGATTTTATGACACAACCATCCATTCCGAAGACCTCACACGAAATTAAGGAATGCTTAAAGAAATGACATGAATGTTGCGCTAAAGCTTACTAGCTGTGTTGATAATAATAATAATAATAATCAAACCGTTATTACCGTGAATGAATGAAGCTGTTTAGAATGCGATGGTACATATAAAGAAACTTCTAAACAATATTTACAAAGAAAAAATGTATGGCCACAAGTATAGTACTAAAAACAAAAACTTAGAAAATTCCACCGCCCTTACTAAATATTGTTTTGATTATAACCATGAGTTAGATTATGAAAATGTTACTATTGTAGCTAAAGAAACCAATCGTTATAAAAGATCTATCGTGTTTATGGTCTGTTATCACCGAATCGACGTACAGTCATTAAGTCAAACTTCAACCACAAATTCCTACGTATTTCTATGTTGGAATGTAGTGTAGTTAGTAAGCCGATACAATAAATCAATAACTTTGGTACAGATAAAACCTTTACTATCGTAATCATGAATATCTCAAACAAATTTGTTGACTCTAAGGGAGTTTATATGGCTTAGCTTCTTTCTCAAGCAATGACGTTTTCAACTATAGGAACATCACTGGCTCTATAATACGCATAATTCTATATATCAATGTATAACAATTTAAGTTTTTCATGTTTTGTGCTTTGTTGCGACTTGACAATTTCAATTGCTCAGTGCCTAGTAAATTAGTTAAGGAATCCCGCGCTTTAGTTGTTTTGAAATGGTGTCCGAACGTCTTTTGATCATGGTCGTGAAACCGAAGCGTACGTAAAGTCGAAAGAATATAGTAAACATGTACCAATGTGACCTATTCCCCGAGAATTTACATATAAGTTACATTTATTCATTATATTAGTGAAAATCAAAATTTTAGTAGTTATTTTATTCAAGCTTATACATTCTATCCTATTATACAATGCAACATTTCAATTGATTTGTAAACACCAAATGTTGTAAATCGTATTAGTTCTACGAATGTCAATAGATAATGGATGCTCGATTTTACACAATTTGAACGTTTGGAAATGATTCTCTGAAGTGGTGTCAATACTGCAATTATGTATCAAATAGTTGATTCCTAATTACCAATTATCCTTTACGGGCTCTATTACATAATACCCCGATTGTAACTAACCATTACTTCCATAATCCAAGATTCTAGTCATTTTTAATCACGTTCGAATTATACTCATTTCGGATTCCAGTGATACGTATTTTTTTAATTTTTAGTAACCACAAGTAACAAACACTGGCAGTTGGCATGAATAACTAATAGTGAACCACGTATTCACATCCTAAGTTATTTTTTATAATAATATGTATATATATATATATATATATATATATATACATATCATATATATATATATATATAATCCCGCCTATGGTTCAATCTTTTACGTTTATTCATCTTTATAATCCTATGTTAAATTATCTAAGTTATCTTCATAATTCAGAAAATTTAATTCTATATCTCTTAAGTTATATATATATATATATATACATATCATATATATATAATATGTATATATATATATATATATACATATATATATATATATATATATATATATATATATATATATATATATATATATATATATATATATATATATATATATATATATATATATATATATATATATATATATATATATATATATATATGTGTTCACTCTGGGCCATTTGAACCCACTTGGGCCAGAATAATCATATTCAAAATATTTCCAGAGTTCTACAACAACAAAAAGAAGGTTTTTCTGAGCACTCTTTTTTAGGAGGAGAATGAGAAAATCTCAACTGATTATAGATAGATTCGGCAACCACATGTCAAAAGGCAAACAAGTCAGATGTATCAAAAAAGGAACAAGAGACAATTAACGTTTCGCTCCAAGAAAAATTCGAAACTGCTGAGGAATAATTGAAAGAGAATATACATTGATGTACAAAAGTGTACTGCAATTTGTAATTTTACATTTTTTCCACAAATTGCTACGAAAATAACAATCAGCAAAGCTATAAGTAAGACTGAAGATCTGAGATACCACTACTATACGAGTACAAAAACTGGTTTTATTTTTCGTTATGTTAGATATAGATTGAGAAAGAAGCTTCACCCTATCTACAATGAAATTGAAACATATTACTCTATATTTTGAACCCTTTCTTCAAGAACAAAGGATTGAATGGCGACCTCTCTAGATCCCTGCTATTTGATGTATTTACATCAAATGAGCGAATATCTTGACCCTTCTTGTGAATACACTACACACATCAAGTCTAAATAGTTTCGATATACTTGAAGATTCGAATAGAGTCTGAATACTTATCTCAAATATTTACACTAGATTGAATGCGCTTGGTCCTCTCCATAGGTGAATTCGTATATCCAAATTGATCTTACACTTTATACGAATCCAAGCACTTCACATTTGGATTGCTTCTGAGATTAACAATTCAGTATATTATCGGTATTATTCAATAATACTGTTTCCGTTTTAATATCTGAAACTATTTTCGAAAATTTTGTTTATGAATTCAAAAGGGTAATTATTATCGGTGTGGATAAGCTTTTGCCTTCGATGTCGTAGACTCACAAAATTCAGAATCAGTTGAAATTTTTGCTCAGTCAGTTGAAGCTGCTTCAACATTTCTGTTATTGTTATTTGGGACTATTGTTTTATAATTTGAATATCTGTCTGACCTGTTCGGTTATGTATGCCATGATGAAGAGATTTATCTGTTATTTATGAGAGTGAGTTCAAGAAAAATTAATTTGTTTGTTGTTTCTAGTTTCTATTTTGAATTGTAAGTTTGAATGATAATTTGTTGAACGAGTTCAAAAAATTTGCGAACTTTTGAAGAAAGATAGTCGAAAATCAACATTCATTTCATCTTTCATGACTTACTGGACTATTACTGATGATATAGGTTAGTCCATTGCAGATCCAAATACTTTCCATTTTTGAATGATTTGCTCAGCGATATTGATTGGTATGCTGTTTAAATGCCAAAGTTACAATCATTCTTTTAAGAAATGCGATAAAATGGTATGTGGCAACTGCGTCTCGGTGAAGCACGATACCAAAAATCGTGATGATAAAACGGAAGCCAAATGCAGCAATTGCTGTTTCGAAAGAGAAAAATATAAAATAGATATTCAACAAACCGTTCAGCGACGAACATCGAGAATTCCATGTATACAAAAGTCAAAAACTCGAATATATTATCAGTAAAACACAGTACAACTATACAGAGACCACACCAGGAACTGTTTAATAGAAGATAACAACGATATAGATTATTATGATGACATAATTACTAATAGCTTTTCAGGATGCTTCTAGCATCAGTGACTTAGAAATTTTGCTGCTCAACATACGGAACTTTTCCATTGAAAAGAATTCATACCAGTATGTTGCTTCTCTGAAAAGCACAATGAATAAACTTAGAAAGGAACATGTGAGAAAAATCATCCAAAATATTACTACTTCTAAATTATATAAGTCAAGAAATATCAAAAATGATCAAACAAAAGGATCAAAGACAAAATTTAACATTGGGGAAAGAATTCATAAACAGTATGTTGCTTCTATAAAAATCATCGAAAATATTTCTATAACCTGAAGAAACTTTGTGAATACCTGAACACAAAAATTAAAAAAATTAAAAAATTACGTATAAATTGATAAGTTCATCTTTAACAGGTGTGTGCTCATGAGTGTTTGGCCGAAACCTCTGAAAACCGCAGTAATGATCCCCCAATATTCAAAAACTCATAATAGATTGTATTTGACAAATTACAGACCAATATCATTAATATCTGATTTGGCAAAAGTTTTTGAAAAATGTGTACATAACCGATTATCCGATTTTTTCAATAAATTTAAAAAACAATTCGCAAGTAACCAACTTTCACTGAATCTAAGCAAAACAATTTTCATAACTTTCGCCTCCTATCAAGACAGCAAACCAATAATACACATAACTTTATCTATAGGAGAAAAAGAAATAAAAAGTGTCACAAATAAATTATCTGGGAATAACTATAGATTGCAATCTACGTTGAGAGCAACATATGTTGAGGATGATCGGTACAACAAAATATCTTATCTTCACCTTTTATACACTGCATAAAATCTTCCAATGTAAACACTTGATAATTGTATATAATTCATTGCTACTACTGCATTGTAGGATGGAGTAGTGCATACCAAAATGTTTTAAGTGAATAAAAACGGATTCAATAAAGACTTGAAAATCATACATAAAAATAGTTTCGTATTCAATATAAGACAATTATTTATGATAGAATTTTCTTGCTTCAACCGTAAAAACTCGGAATAACAGTTTGAAACTTCGTAAAATTAACAAAACTATGTTCAAAAAGTAGCCTATATATTGCTATAAAATTTTTCAATTTACTGCCTGAAACTTCCAAAGGAATGGATCGATCTCACAACAAAATTGGTATTACATAAATTCAAAAAAATTTTTTATTCAGTGATGAGAATATCTCTTTTTTGACAGAGTCTATGAATATATAACAAATAATTAGTAAATACATGAATATCAATGTAACTGTCTCAAGACTCTCTCGAACATTTACTATAGTTGAATGTAATTTGAACTTATTTTAGGTAATGATTATTTTTAAATTTGAATTTAAATCCAAGAATATAATGAACTGAATACTTTATACTTAATATTCGATTTAGTTTATAATTTTAGCTTATGATTCAGACCCACACACGGGGTACAGTGGAACCCTTTGTGGTTGGTGCATATATGCATGAATAGGTTATGGTTACATATTAATATTTTCTCATAATGTTATATATTTTTGCAAAAAATTCTGAATAAAGTTATTATTATTATTATCATTATTATTATTGGTGTACAGTGATAGTACATCTAACGAAACCAATTTTTGATTAGCAGATATAATAGTATTGATAAATTTGTTAGAACTCCAAGAATTTTCGATGTTCTGTTTGCTAAATATTCAGATAAGTTGTAAACTGGACTTTGTATACATGAAATGACACTCTAAATATATGGTGCACCCAAATGAGTAAAATCGAGTAAGTACATCATTACATTATTATTCTATGTGGAACAAACCCAATGTTAATCAAAATACTTCAAGAAGACAGCATTCATATAAGAAATATTCAGCCTTCCAATTCAGATATTCAGTTTCAAACATTTTCACAGAAAATCAATTTGTTTTGTAAATAAAATCACGTTGTTAATGTCATGTAAATATGTAGATAATATTTATATTGAAGTTTCAAATATTTCAAATTTCAAACCGAACTGAAACGTTATCCCTATATAATATTTATGTATCTAAGAAAATGAAACAAATTCATATTCCAATGTGTAATGTTCGCAATGAGAATTTGATAACTGGGTTGAAAACACAATAACTACACAGATTATGTTGTACTAAATTAACTTGTATTTCGCATCCATTGTACATGAGTGTTGCCTCGAACACATGCTGTAAACACCTGTTGCGAGCCGCTGTCTTGACTAGCGCAGTACGTTGTTCTTTCATCAAGTAAACGGCGCGCAACATGTGGTAATACATTACACCACCCCACAAACAAAATTAAACATTTATTCTAACTTAAAATACAATTTTTTTTTTTTTTTAATATCCTAATCTCTTAGGCTCCCTTCTAAGACGAACAGGCCGTGAACAGGCTTTTTCTGAAAATGAACGGAAATCCATGCCATCATTTTTATTTTTCGATTCCTTTGCAGATTGCCCATCATTTTCCTTGATGGCTGATTGAAAATGCTGAGGATCGTTTGGATTTACAATACGCTCCTGATGGAAATCATTTTCCTTGTGATTATCCAAATGATCCTCAGTGTGCGAGTCAGAATCACGATTGCTTTGTCCTTTTTCCTCTGATAATTCAATATCAATATTATTCATGTATGTTGTCTTAATCTGATTACTGTGCCTCTTCCAAATTAATTTGCAATCTGTAAGCTCCACTAGGTAAACGTTTTTACCTAGTATGCGTGTGATTCTGCCTCTACACCACGATGGTTTTACATTTCTATAATCCTTAATTAAAACAATTTGACCTACTGAGAAACTAACATTTCTTCTACCCCTATAATATTTCTTGTTACGAATTTGAGCGTTTCTTTGGTTACTTTCGATTTTCTTGAAATCTTTGAGAGGATCATTTATTTGCAAACTAATTGGTTTGATTAAATCTAAACGAGTTCTCAAAGACCTTCCAAGAAATACTTTAGCCGGAGATTCTCCTGATGAACAATGAATCGTATTTCTGTAAGTTAAAAGGAATTTGGACAAAGACTGATTTAAATTACTTGAATCCAACTCTTTTAGCAAAAAATGTTTAACGTTTTTTACGGCATTTTCAGCTGCTCCATTACAATGTGCTGAGTATGGCGGAATTGTCACATGATCAATTCCGTTTGCTTTCGTAAAATTTTTAAATGTATCTGAGACAAGTTGTCTACCATTGTCACTCACAATAAGCTTTGGGAGACCATATCTAGCAAATAATTCTCGAAGTTTTTCTATAGTCTTTTCTGAAGTTATAGAACCCATTTGAAATACTTCTATCCACTATTCACTATGTAAACTAAGATGAATAAATTCCTGTAGAATTTACATCCCTGAGACATATTATTTTACGTAGTATAAACTTAGTTGTAAGCAATTAATAACTCATTCTGAGAATGCTACTGTGTGTTGAAACAATAATCAATATAGAGTTATTAAAGTACGAAGTTTTGTATTATTCGAATGTTAGTTTTCAAACTCGTAGTAATCGACAAAACTCGGACATTATCAATATTTATTTATCGCCCTATTATTATAATTTTGTTCGATTCAACCGGAAAAGAATCTCAAAGAATTTCGAATTTGAATATCAACCATATGATGTTCTCCATTCTTGTCTTCTCATTTATATAAATGATGGTAATATTCAATCATACCTACATAATTTGATTCAAGCAATCCAATTTTTAAGCAAATGATAAGTTATGCGACACCCATATTAAAGTTATATGAATGGTAAATGGACAAATTTTCAAAATTATCCATAATTTGGTTGCAAAATTATTAGGAAGTATTATAGTAGACCACATGGAAGATATAGATGGGAAATCCAATAGGACAAGAAATACGCCCTCGAATAGTTGGAATTAAAACGGTGAAAATGTTCAAAATTCTACTTATTTTAAATTTTAATTCAATTTAATTGCTATTATTAATGACTTTTCGAATAAGCTAAAATAGAATGAATTTACTTTTCAAAACACTTGCTTGAAAAACAAACAAATTTATAGTAAATAATGAATCATTTTCGAAAATATCTGTCTGGGCAAAAATTTATTATTTTTACCTCAAAATTCACTTAATAAAAGCTTCTTGGTTTTTATTTTGAAATGAAGCTTGAGATATCCATCTATATGAATTTTCCTGTCCGTAAAGTTTTTTCCACCCAATGAAAAAAGTGTTATTGAAATTCATGTTTGCTCTGATCTTTGTTGGTTTAATTCAGTTCGCGGCACATGTTAGTTTTCTCTACATTTTGGATATTTTTATAAAAAAATATTTTTTTAAGTAATGAGAAGAACTGGTTGAGATCGAGCACATATGCCTGTTTGTTATAAATGAGTAAATAATAAAATATGTATGTCATGGTTGGATATCTTGTATAATGACTACGGGAATATTTATGTTTCTTTTGTGTGATAAGTAACCTTAACAGTATATGAGCTTATATTACCGGCACTGAGAATGCTGTCACTTCCGTCGTTAATTATTGAATCTAGAAAATACTAAGAAAACTTCTGTCAGGGTTCTAAACTAATGACAATTATTTGTGATACTTATAAGGGATCTACCACATTTCGAACGGAAATGCCAGAGTAGATAAGAACTCACATGTCTAAGCCATATAAATTGAGCATTCATCGAATCTCTTGTGCTCCATTTCCAACTTTGGAATTTCTTGTTGCAATATTGAATTGGAAGTTTAGGACATACAATGCTCTTTTATCGAGGTTTTCCCCATTGCAGAAATAGTATTGCAATAGTTCATTGTTAGATTGAAGGGACTCGAAAATATTTCATAACAGCTTATCATTAGAAGGCAGTAATAAGAATAGCTTAAACGGTTTAGTTTTGTATTTAAGCAATACGTTTTAGGAGGTCGGATATGCGGTATATCCGAAGTATAAAGTATAGAATAGAAATGGAATTAGAAAATTTATGTATCCAATACTTGATTTCCAATAATGAATTTGATTGACGAAACAGACTTCTATCTCTATATTTTATACTGGGAGTAGAATAAAACTTGATTTCGACATTTCTATAGTGCATTTCTATCTTCACCAAACGCAAGTTTTATTTTCTTCCTAGTAGAAGAATATAACCATTATAAAAAAGACAAATTAAGGTAATGTTACAAAATCGGAAAAATACAGTTTCAATAATGAAAAAAAAATTCAAAAATGAAAATATATTTTAACCAATCTCCTTTGGTTTGTATTTAGATGATATATGTTTCATTTCGAATATTGGAATGACTAAATAGAATACCTAATTCATGAAATAATCATAGATATTTAAAATTCAATAGTCTTAAAATAATGTCTTATATTTAACTGTATTTCAAATTGATAATTAGTCATACATTACTCTTTCACACACAGCCGATCCAATTTCTTCAGTTTTAATCGAATTTTAAAAACACCAGTCAGTTTTCCACTAATCGGAAGCGGCTTAGATACTTTCTTGAAGCAAATAATCATCTTGATCCATACCTTGTCGTTGAATATAGCGTTCACATGACGACATTTCTTTCGGTTGCTATGGTTACATATTAATATTTACGCCCCTCGCGCTTATTACGTTCATCGTTACAAGTGACAGTTTAAACTATTTGCGGAACAGTTCGACAAAACTATTATTAACAATTAATAAATGATCGATAGAGAAAATATATTCCACTAACACGTTTGGAATGGTATATTCTATATTCCACGCTCCCGAACCACTCAACCTTTGCGCTGGCGTGTGATATGAGCTATTTCAAACTTGTTGCAGAATATACTATTCCAATACGAAGCAAGACGAGTCGGTCCCAGAGACTGCGCCGGCGATAGGGTCCGCGACAATAGGTCCTCAAGGCATTCGGTACTAAATTATACTATTCCATACCACACTTTCTTGGATAACTTATTTTTTTTATTAAAGTACAATTATATATTTATGAATATTTATTTTTCTTATTACATCATAATATGCAGAATGATATTACTTGACGAAAAAAGTAACACTTCTATTTAACAACAAAAAAAACGCAATAAAGGATGAGTTATCCCAGTAGAATATTATGAGCAATTCCTCTCAGTTATTCAGGTATAGTTCGCTTCTCAAAGTAATTTGCGAGAGCTCAGTTGTATTCCCTACTTGAACCGATCTAGAACTGTGTTACAAATTGCAACTGACCAATTCATTCATTCAAAAGCTCATTCTCCCAATTTTTCATTATCATTCTATGAATCTGTTAATATAAATTGGCATAAAAGGCAAATACCTCAATGTTAAAGTAATGAGAGAGATTATTTTCCTCACTTCCCAATTTTCTAGAATGTCAAATCGATTCTCAAAAAAGTAAGGGTTTTTTTCAGTGCGCTATATCCAATTCTATTTTCCTGTGCTGCCCGAATCAACTTTTCTTCATTCTAATCTCTGAAGCTACTGACGGAACTAGACGTAAAATGCCAAATTACAATCTGTGTATAAAATTGAGAGTTCACAAAACCTCAATAATTTTCTATAGGTATGGGGGTATATCGGTTATGTGAATCGTTCATGTATATGTAATTCTATTGATCCCTCCCAATTGTAGAGATTGCAGAATGGGAAATTCTATTATTTGATTCGAATCTCCATAGGACAGATTTTCCTTCATCTATCTAACTTTGCTACCCAATCGTTTCCAGTTGAAACTCAGAAAGCAAATACCTTTTAACTGGTTATGACTTGATTGCATAACTACAACAATTATCATTCTTACAAAATGGAAAATGTAAAATGGAGGAATCGTAGAAAAAAAAACTAACACCATCTACTTCTGAATGTAATAATCAAAATGACAAAAATGTACCTAATCAATGATGAATAATGAAAATTCGTGAAGATGCTTACATGTAAAGGATTATTCATATCCACATGCGTCCTTATCGAATAAAACAAAATTCCTTCTTTTTATGTTAATCAGTTTATATGTTACCCCTAGTAAGATGAAAAAATTTCAAAACTAAATTACTGAATTCTGTACTTTTTGTAAAACAATTTGCAATAATTCTTTAGGGAAACATGCTAAAGGATTACCTCTCAGATTGAAATTACCAACAAATGTCACATTTTCAAAAACCTGTACTTTGATATTCTGCAATTTATTATGCGCCAAGTTCAAAGTATCGAATTCTAACACTCCATAAAATGCTTCCTCATGAATTATTTGAATGTTATTGTAACTCAAATTCAAATTAATTCGGGATCTGTTGTGAGTTCCTAAATTTTCGAATGCATACGCTTGCAGTTCTTCAAGTAGATTATGTCTTATTGAAATACTCCACACATTCGGACTATTAAAAAACCATTCACATGTCCAAGTTTTCAGCTGATTATAGTCGAAAACCACCACTTGTAACAACGTCATATTATCGAAGGCTTGCGGGTGTATGTATGTTAAGTAATTATTAGAGAAATTGAGATTTTTCACTTGCACATTATTAAAAACACCGACGTCGATTTGCACGATACTATTTCCAGTCAAACTCAACGTTTTAATAGCTTTCAGTTCGGCAAACGCCCCGGGTAGGATTTCTTTCACCTTGCAAAAGTCTATTCTCAGGTCTTCTAAGTTATCAAAGGGAGCGAATTTCACTTGGCTCAGTATTGACATTTCTTGATTCACTATTATTTTGTGCGTTTTTATCAAACCCTCGGGAATTGTCTCACTTGAGTAGTAATATTGGGGTTCTCTGTTATCTTTTTCGTACCATATCAAGTTAGCGCTATCGATTAAACAGTGCACTGTTGAAATTTGCACAATTAGAACGACGATATTGAACATAGCGAAGTTCAGACAGTTCTAATTTGAACTTTCAACTGTTTCTGTCAAGGTAACCTGTGATATTAACTTATTAACAGATTGTTAAATTGGGCCTGATAGCAGGATGTAAACTATTGAGGAAGCGGATTCCTATGCACTCCAATAATAATTAGTAATAGTTCTGAGAGCGATTTATAAACATATTTGAATAGCCACACTGCATATCATTCAATATTTCATAGTTACGTATCCACTCGATTCGAATAATCAATAATTATAATTAAAATATCCAGTAGTCCAGGGAAATTATAGAAAAAAATGCCTAATTCCAGAAATCGAGACATCATTGATTGTTTTTTGGATGAAAGTGAAGTATGGGACATACAAATTCGAGTGACACTAACACGTTCACGCGCAGACGCAACCCGATTTCAGATTGTAGCGAAAAAATCACCGTTATCTAAGAAAATATGCATTTTGGGAAAAATTGTTATTAATGAAAAAAATTTTATACGTTTTTGAACTGTTTGAAAAATGCCGTTCCTACCTCTCCCTCTCTCAAACAATACTTGATTTTTTTCGGTTTTTCGTAACTCGGAAAATATTGGTTTTTGGAAGAAGGTTGTTAACAAAAAATTTTAAACTGGTCATTTTTGATTTCAAACCTCATTTCTGTAACTCCAAAGAGATGCATTTTTTAAATTGCAAGGAGTAAAAAAGAGTTCATTTTGATCCCAAAAATATCATTGTGACTAGTTTTTGAAGTTTCCTGAACTCAAACTATTTTTGACCAATAAGCCGGCGTCAAATGAAGATCATGGTTCCGTACATCCGACATAGAATCCTGGATCCCCTATTAAGCTACCCACAGTTTTTTTCCATAATCCGAATCCATCGCGACGATTGGTATTCTGAACGTTTTTTTCGGCTTCATTGTCTGTACTATTTCTCATTTTTTCATATAATAAGGAAGCTTCGGAACCGATTAAACATGAAACATATTCCCAGTCCGTACCTATGATAATAGCCAGCCAACAGTTACATATAACATCATGACCGCTATAATAGTACATTATGTCACATGAGAATTAGCAGCGCACGGCTATTAGCTGCACGAGAAAGCGAAGCGAAGCGGAGGTCTTCTGCATGTGTGACACATAACCGACGCATATAATTTGTTCATCAATCAAAAATTAAAAAATGCAGAATAAACAATATTAATCGAGAAAAAAAATATTTTATCATATGTAATTTCCATCATTTTGAGGATTGCACTAGGTTAGATGGGCTAAAATTTTTCGAATAATCAGGAAAGGTCTTTGAAATAGTTTTCTATTTCGTCAATCATTCGCTATAAATGAACAATTTGGCAACAAAAAAATATTGTAGTTCCTAGACCCCAAACCCTATCTTTATGCATTATTAGAATCATGTTAGCATGCGCAGTTATCGAAAAAAGTTTTAACATTTCTTACAAATCATGTAAAACTTAAAAGGTCTTTGTTGATCTCAAACGACCTGTCGTACGCATTCCGATTTTCTTGCTTTGGTTGTGAACAGTTGAACAAACAATTGATTCCCGACTTTTATTTTGTCGAAAGGTCGATTTTAGTATCATAGTCCAGGAAATAAAGATTTTGAAGGGGAAAATTTGAGGTAAAGGACCGATTTTGATGTATGAGGGCTCATTAGATTCGTTTTGGCCTCTAGATCAAAGTCTGCCATAGCTACATAGAGGGAAATGTCTCAGATTGTTAATAAACAATAAATATTGACCAAAAAATGATGTGTTATAACAATATATAAAAAAAAAACTAAAAACGCAATTTTCCATCAATTTTTAGCTGGTAAAGTAGAAAATTGCAGTTATTTGATCAATAAACAATGCAAATTTGAGGTTTATAACAATTTGTTAGTTATCTATTTGAAAAGTTATCAAAATGAAAATTTTCAAAATAATCAAGGTTAGATTAATTTTCAGGTAATTTGAGGTAGCTGAATACGAATTCGATGTTATTTTTTTGAATGGTTGTTAATCTAATAAGTTGATTAACAATTTGTTAATTAACAAATTAACCCAAAAAATGGAAATTTTGAAAATAATCAAGACTAGAGTCATTTTCAGGTAATTTGAGATCGCTGAATACGAATTTGATGTTATTTTTTTGATTAAATGTTAATTTAATTAATTAATTGATAATTACTCAGTTACCAAATTTACAAAACAATTCAGTGTCTCAAAACAATCAAGATTAGAGTCATTTTTGGGTAATTTCGGGTCACTTAACATGAATTTAATGTTATTTTTTGGATTAAAGGTTAATTTAATCGTTTTATTGATAATTACTTAGTAACCGAATTAACGAAAAAATTCAAAGTCTTAAAATAATCAAGATTGGAGTCAATTCCGTATAATTTAAGGCCGCTGAACACGAAATTGATGTTACTTTTTGAATGGAATGATAATTTAATTAATTAATTAATTCACTTGGCGAATCAACAAAAAATATTCAAAGTTTTAAAATAATCAAGATTACAGTCGATTTCGGATAATTTGAAGTAGTTAAATTTGAATCTAATGTGATTTTTCAATAAATTGTTCATATTATTAGTTGATTGATAGCGTTGCCATGGTAACTGAGATAAGTGCAGGGACGTATGAGCTGAATTCAGAACCAGTAATTCAACCTCCACTGCCGTAGCCGTAAAGGGGAAGAGTGGTTTTTCATATTATTGATAAAAAATAGTTCACCAGCAATTTATCCAAAAAATAACATCAAATTCGTATTCAGCGACCTCAAATTATACGAAATTGACTCCAATCTTGATTATTTTGAGACTTTGTATCCTGTTGTTAATTCGGTAACTAAATAATAATTAATTAAATAATTTTATCGACATTCAATAAAAAAAATAACATCAAACTACTCAGCGACCTCAAATTACCTGAAATGACTCTAGTCTTGATTATTTTTTAAATTTCCATTTTTTGGGTTAATTTGTTTATTAATAAATTGCTAATTAACTAATTAGATTAACAGCCAATCAGAAAAATAACATCGAATTTGTATTCAGCGACCTCAAATTACCCGAAAATGAATCTAATCTTGATTATTTAGGAAATTTCCATTTTGTTGCTTATTAACAAATAGATAAGTGACAAATTGTTATAAACTTTAAATTCACATTGTTCATTGATCTAATAACTGCAATTTTCTACTTCACCCGCTAAAAATTGATGGAAAATAGCGTTTTCAATTTTTTTTCTATTATTTCATTTATTGGCCATTATTTATTGTTTATTCACAATAGGACAAATTTCCTCCTATGCAGATTCTGATCTAGAGATCAAAACGAATCGAATGAGCCCTCACACATCAAAATCGGCCTTTTACCTCAGATTTTTCTAATTTGGGTCGATTTTGAACTTTATTTCCTGGACTAGATTACTCATCAATCGTAAGCTGTTCGCAAGTAACATGAGGTGACAGGGTCTAAGGTGAAAGGATCCCAGGTGAGGGACACCTTCCATTTCCTTTCTTTGAGCCGTTGGATTCTGTCTGGTAGTAACAGCAAAAGCCTGGCTCAAGTAGCGGGGAAGCTGGGATTTCTTGGAACCCCGTAATTCTTGGTGTACCCAAACTATGGGCCTGAGTTTCTCAAATATAATAGAACGTACACCTTGTACAAAGAATTCACACTGTGGATACACTATTACACTATGAATAAGGAACTCATACACTAAAAATACTGAGGAATTTTGGCTACCAAGTAGCCATCATCAGAGTAAATTTGTAGTTGGATAACAGCGTAATATTTTCTGAAAGTTTTAATTGATGAAAAAGATTTGGGCCTGGGATTTGATCAAAGTGAATTCATGGTGCAAGTTTCCTTTGAAACTTTACATAATCTGAGTTCAAACCGGTGTTAGCAAGGTTGGTTTCTATCTTTAAATAAAAATTATGTTTTAGTAGTTTAGGACCAAATATGAAATTAATAATTTTCATTTTGGATATTAATATGATTGGTGTTTTTTTTTCGTAGAGAAGGGGAATCTTGCATAGACGCCTCGGGGGCCCGTGCCCCCGGGTGTGCCGGATTCTTACCGACTGAAACCCCTCCACCGTGAGGTTGGTTCTCCTTCACAGAGGGAGCTTCACTGCACTGCAGTCGATAGTGTCCTATTGTGCCCTCACATATTGCTACCTGCTCCGGTGTATTCTATGAAATTCAGTAGCCTGATGTAAGAGTATGTACGACGACAAACCGCGTATGCCGTGCCCTGACACAGCACATGCATGGATGTCTCTACTTCCACACCGCAACCCCGGCATGTGTGATGATCTACCAGACCCATCGTGCAGAGATGTTTTTTGAATGAGGCGTGTCCGGTCAGGATTGCAACAAGATTCTGTATTTCTTGTCCGCTGAACGTCAGTAGTTTTTTCATTCGTTGCTGCTGTAGATCTCCCATTAGTCGCTTTGAATGCGACATACGTGGCAGTTCCCTTCAGTAGACACGATGCTCTCAGTCATTTTTGGAATACAAATTTCGCTGTGGTATGAGAAATGCCACAGATTGACTCTCGTCCGAACAGTGGTTGTTCCGCCGACGACAATTTTAGTCCCTTCGCGTCTGATTTGTTCAGCCTTCCATACGAGTGTCACTCTATTGAGGTTCTATACTAGTGCCGTTAGTTCTTTTACACAATCAAGTACACATTGTGAGGTGATTGTGTATGACTCCACTGCCTCAAGCACTGTTATTGTGATTTGTCTAATCTCATAGACTCTCTCACTCATAATTCGAGCACATGTTGTAATTGCCACTATTATAGAATCTACTCAATGGTTACTTGGAAGCCGAAAGGTCATCATCACCTTATTTATTATTACATACAAATCTAATTTTATGCGAATCTTGATAAAACTTTTCAAACTTCAAAACAAGAAAAAAATCACTTTTCACATCTGATTTCGAACTACCCCATCCCTTTTTCCCACCTCTTGAAGCAGATAAGTACCGATTTTGATGGAAGTTTGCCTACTTCACTTTTAAAATAAGAAGTTAGTCATGGTCTACATGAGATTAAAAAAACACCTCTTAAAACAAATAAATACAGTACAAAAGCAAATATTTTCAAAATTGTTGAAGTTTCTATATAAATTTAATGATTCAATAATTCCAAAAGCATATTATTCCATATATAAAATCTAGGTGCCGCTGAACAGCCCCAAACGGCCTCAAAGTGACCGTTATTGTTAGTTGTTCTTGCGGGCGTAGTACACATATTAATTACTATCTGAAAACAAATACTGTGAGGGTAAAATTATTCTTTAATTCTGTATTCCAGACAAAGTAGGGTATAACAGTTAGTAACACAATGAAGGTCCTAGTATCAACCCTTGTAAAACACATTTTATTGTCAATTCGAACAAACTTTCAATGCAACAAAATAGAGTATCATTTGATGTCTTTCAAAGTCTTCATCCATTTTCTAAGTATTTTCAGTGAATAATGGTGTTTATTTTTTATTTCTAGTGATATATCATACTGGAAGATGTCGATTGATTAGTTGCAAGTTATTCGAAGTGGTACCTATCTGTTATTCTTAAAATACACCCTAGAAGGTACAGTGGCTTAGTCTTTCTGATATTCCCAGAAGTGAATTTATAATAACTATATTGACTTCCTGGTTGACATGAATCTAAAGGCGGAGAATTGAATTGAGTGTAACCACCAATATATTAATTTTAATTGGAGCCACGATACGATTGAAATTAGCAAATAATTGGCATTTCTTTTATTATGATTATGATGCAAATATGAAGAAGACACATTCATAGTGATTTATCAATAGTCTCTCTGATATTCCCAGGTGTGAATTTATAATAACGATATAGACTTCCTGGTTGACATTAGTCTGAATGAGAAGAATCAAATTGAGTGTAAACACCAATATAATAATTTTAATTGCAGCCACGATATGATTGAAATAAGCAAATAGTTGGCATATAATAATGATGCTAATATGAAAAAGACACATTCAGAGTGATTTATCAGAAAAAAATAGCACAAACCAGTCTTATATTCATTCCAGATTGCCTCATCATGTGCTACCTAAGTAGCAGGTTATTTTCATCATGTAGAAAACCAAAGAATGCTTTGCTTCTAGAATTAGAATTGTTCTAAATATGGATATCTCTGAATTATAAATTTAATGGATTGACTCTGTTCATTTAGAATTTTATAAAATTTTGGGAAATGGAGAAACCAATGAAAAATTATATTACGAATCCGAGCTACAAATTAGAATACATGATATGACCATCGTGACCATATATTATAGAAAGTTATGACCCCCCCAGTGCATCGAATAGTGGACGTCCAACGACAGCTTTATATTTCATCATATTATGTTTATTTTCAAATGGGAAATAAATTAAATTTGGAAACTTTGCAAACAGCGAGTAGTTGAAAGTGATATATTGAACAGAACAGCTCGTGATTTTGGTAAATGAAGCGCCATATGAATACATTTGCGCTATAGACACTTTTGATTAATATTTTATAATTATGGATGAACGAAATGTTTTGTTCGCATGAGCATGAATTACCTTTACCGGAACAATGTTACAGTAATATACATTTATCGAATCCTTCCTTAAAAATTCCAGAATTATAATTTACTACAGGACAATTTTTTCACAAACGAAGAACAAAATGGATAATAGACTGGTCTAATATTGGTCTTTTGCTTACTTAAGATTGCACTTTTACGTCTACGGCTCACATAAAAAGAGTGTGGCAGAAAGGCCCTTGATCGAAGTAAATAGTACAGTAATGTGTGATCAAATTGAAGGAAATAGTATGCGGAATAAATGTGTGAAAACTGAAATAGAAAAAAGGGCGATTTCCGAGAAAGAAATGTATATACAGGATGTGCGGATAAGGGTACGGAGCGGCTGTATCTCGACAATGGTAAGGTCTAGAGTTTTGAGAACTCCGTTGAAAATGGGTCTTTTGACCCAAAAGAAAATGCGAATTGGAGAGTTTGATGTCTTCATATCTGAAAAATTGAGAAATGGAATCGTTTTGAAGAATCAAGGTCCCACAAAAAATTAATAATTTTTAGATTAGAATACTCGTATGAAATTGCAACTTCTTCAACAGAAAATGGTAATCAGCCTTTTAGAGCTTTGTGTGATGCAGATGCATTAATTGTAAATACGGCTATAGATTTAAGTGAAAAAAACTCAAACAAAAATATTGTTATAGTGGCCGCGGATATTGATGTTCTAGTCTTATCAACTCATTCAACAGATTTTAAAAATATGATAAAACCCATTTATTTTCAAGAACCAGAGAAAACCGTTAAAGGTAAAAAAACCAGCAGAATATTATTATCAAAATTCCTTCATTTATAGTCATATCAGACTTTTCATCTGTTTTTTCCATGCTTTTAGTGGATGCGACAGACACCCGCTTTTTGAAGTCAGGGTAAATGAAAAATTTTCAATGTCAATTTTTCACCAAACGATTTAAATGAATTTTATAAAACTCCTCCAGATGTTGAGAAATTATTCTGAACTGGTAGAAGTATCTTATATCAAATATACGCTCTTAAATCACAAAAAAAATATTGAGGACTTCTGCCACTTAAGCTGTATTTGTTATACCAATAGAGTTCAAAAGTCGGTATTTGAACTTGAATATTTGCCACTAACCAAATTACACATTTTACGTATTTATTATCAGGTGCAGCTTTGGATAGGCAATGATACCATTGACCCAACCAAATGGGGTTGAAAAAATACAGAAAATGTTCTTGAGCCTATTCAAACATATAAAGATGATGACGATGATGATGCTGATGATGATGATGATGATCGTTATGATAAAGATAACAGTAATGTGTGATTCCTTCATCAGAAGGAAATGATGATGATCAAGAACCTGACAGTGATTTTGAAAATGATAACGATAATATCAATAATGATCATATTACATCAGCAACTTGCTACGAAAATAATGAAGAAACAGAGGATATGACATCATCAGACTCGACTACCACTGATAATGAAGAAAGCATCGCATCTTGGTTTGGGTCAAAAGTCTCATTTTTAGCGGAGTTATAATGAAAAAAACATTTTTTCTATGATGGCGGATTCAGGTGCCAAAAAAGAAGATAGACAGAAAACCAGAATCGGTTCAAAAGAACACATAAAACACCACAACTGCGCAGAAAATAAAGTTCTTAGAGGACAATTTATATTACGAAATTCAATTTTTATGTTAAAACACAAAATGAGCCTTATATCAGGTTCCGAATAACTTAGAGACCCTTATTCGCCATTCGACGCATTTTTTATTTCTCTACAACTTTGCTCGCCATTGTTCAGTCGATAAAATGTGTTGTTTCCCTTCAAATTGCCAAAAACGACGAAAACTCGAAAAAACGCGTGATTATCAGAGATTACACATTTTTGTGATTTTAAAGAAAATTTAATGAAACGGTTCTATATTCTTGAAAGATTCCCAACCGTCATAGATATAGCTAAATTTTAGTGAGAACCACATCGCGATATCACCATCCGTTCTCGATTTACAGGAGGAAATATTTTAAATTCGAGTACCTTTATCGAATCAAGTTACCTTTGCGAGAAAAACAAATCATATAGCCGTAACCATAGTCAAAGTATAAAGGTCTGCTGGAGCCTCCCTACCATCGTTACCATCTCGCGCTAGGTGACGTCACCTAGCTCCTCCAATCACAGCCTTGCTCTCATCGGCTCGTCGCCGGCACGTAATATCATATTATGTCGTCGTCAATAATAACATTAAATAAACGAAATAAACGACCAATCAGCTTGCACTCGAATTTTAAAAAGAGTAGAAGGGAGGCTCCAGCAGACCTTTATACTTTGACTATGACCGTAACCGCTAAATTGAAAAGATTACGGATTTGACAACTGTCGAAAGTTATTTGTGATAGTTCTGTGGCTTAGATTTACGGTTAAATCCATTTTTTTATACCATTCACTAACGCGGAAGCGTATGGTATGTTATCCATTCAGAAGAAGACATTCTTTTCGAAAAGTGTTTTCAAGATTAGTTAGGCGATTACGGCAGACTGACATCGTGCAGTTCATTCAAGCACCTCTGAGAATTCGCAGAACACGCATCGAGGAAAATATTGCTAACGTTTTGACCTACGTACGATACGATCCCACCTTAAGTAACAGAACAATTTCCAACGACCTGGTAGTCTCAAAAGCAATTGTCCACGAGATTCTTCAAGATAATAATAAGCATACCTGCCATATTGCTTTACATCAGGCATTAAAAGATGCTGATTATGATAGCAGACTAAAACATTGTCACTGGCTGTTAAATATGATTCGGGAAAATCCAAATTTTATGTCACTCATATTATGGACGGATGAAGCAACTTTCAGTCGGGCAGGGAGTGTAAATTTGCATAATATACATTATTGGTCGAAGTAGAACCCACATTGGATGCGGCAAGTAGAACATAAAAATCGCTCGAGTTTGAACGTGAGGATTCGTTGAAGGAAAAATTATAGGCCCACATTTTTCTGACAACACCCTTAACGGATAAAAGTTTTTGGAATTTTTGAACGTTTTCCTCCCAGCATTTTCAGAAGAACTCTCCTTGGAAACTAGAAGGAACATGTTGTTCCAGCTTGATGGTTGTCCAGCGCATTATAACCGAAACGTACGTCAGCATTTAGACGAGCAATATCCGAATCGTGTTATTGGAAGAGGAAGTTTATTACCCTGGCCGGCGCGTTCCTTGGATCTAACTTGTTCAGATTTTTACCTATGAGGTACACTGAAAGACTTCTGGAAAAACCAACAACCAGGAAAAATATGATGGAAAGAATACGAAATGCCATTAGAAACGTGTCCAGGACTGCAATTGAAGCAGCTGTTTCTTCTACCGAAATAAGAATAAATAAATGCATCGAGAATGATGGAATACATTAAGAACATGTGTGAGCAGGAAGGCTCGACGCCTCAAAAATGTTGTGCTAAGTGGGAAGAAAATTGAATCGTAATTCAAATTACATCGGTTACCATGGCTATGTGATTTGTCTTTTTCGCAGAGGTAACTTGATCCGATAAAGGTACTCGAATTTTTTACATTTACTCCTGTAAATCGAAAACGGATGAAGATATCGCGATGCGTTTTTCACTGAAAACAGCTATTTTTATGACGGCTAAGGGTCTGTCAAGAAACTAGTACCATTCCGATTAACTTTTTTCCAAAAATCACAACAATTTGTAATACCTGCGAATAACGCCTTCTATTTTATTTGTTTCCAACTAAACGGTCCAACGAAATAATTTTTTCAAAATATCATGGAATGTTCTTTCGAACGAGATCAAGGATATTCAAATCGGCGAACTGTTCGCCTAGATCTTCCTGACTCTACGGTCGAATCACCTGAAGATGGCAAATGCGACTTTGCCGAAACGTCGTGAAATTGGTCCTTTTGAGGACCGAAACCACACAACGCGGATCAATACCCGAGAATCCAGTTCTATATATATATATATATATATATATATATATATACATCTATAATTTAGGAATAACCCTTTTTTGATGGTGCGGGTTATGACAGAGCAATCTCTTATGTAATTACCTACAATTAGTGGCTTCTGTGAGTCGGAAAATATTTCAGAGTCTAACGAGACTCTGCCCCCCCCCCCCCCCGTTTTCGAAGGATGCTGAACACGATGGCGGTGGCTTAAGCTCTTTCTGAGTTGACCGTCACCCCCAAAACGGCCAAAACAGCTCCCAAAAAAGGTGAAACGCGGATATATCGACATATTCCGAGAAAAACCACGTCACCTCCCGTTTTCGAGGATGCTGAACACGATGCCGGTACTTTGGAATTTCTCCGAGTCAACCTCACCCCTTAAATGGCCGAAAACAACCCCCGGAAGGGGTGAAACTCGGATATACGGACATATTCCGAGAAAAACTGCGTCACCTCCCGTTTTCGAGGATGCTGAACACGATGCCGGTACTTTGGAATTTCTACGAGTCAACCCCACCCCTTAAATGGCGAAAAACAACCCCCGGAAGGGGTGGAACTCGGATATACCGACATATTCCGAGAAATACTGCGTCACCTCCCGTTTTCGAGTGTGCTGAACACGATGATGAACTTTGACAGTTTGCAATTTGCATTTTGGCTTAACTTGTTACTGTCAATCCGTGAGTAATCTGTGTTATGAGGAAACAAGTTACGTTTGAATTATAAAAAGTGTGCACGTAAGTTTTAATATTAAAATGCCTTTTCGTTTTTCTAACCAAGAATATGCTGACATTCATTACGTTCACGAATTTTGCGATGGAAACTGGGCTGCTGCTGCTCGACAATATCCCTTGCGATTCCCAAACAGACGACAGCCACAACCATAATGTATTTGTAAATGTGCACCGTCAACTTTTTACTCGAGGATTGAAATTTACACCCAGAAATTCCAATCATCGTATCGCCAACGAGGTAATAAGAAACAATCGCACCTTGCTTGAATTTAACCGAGATCCTAGAACAAGTCAGAGAAGAGTTTCGAGAACTCTCAGAATTCCAAAAACAACTATTTCACGAGTATTAAGAAGAGATCATGGACGACCTTTTCATCTACAACCAGTTCAGGGATTGCATCCAGGGGATGAAAATCGCAGAATGAGATTTTGTCAATGGCTTTTCGACGCTGATCAAAATGATGAGAATTTGATTAACAATATTTTATGGACAGACCAGTCATGTTTTACTCGAAGACGAATAGTTAACTTCCACAATAGACATTAGTGGACACATGAAAACGCCCACGAAACCAGGCCACATAATTTTCTAAACGAGTATAGTATTAATGTTTGGATCGGGATTTACAATGGCAATCTCTTTGGCCCTTACATACTACCGGACCGCCCTAATTCCCTAAACTTCTTAGAGTTTCCGAAGACAGAGAGTCTCAGTATGTGGGATGAAATTTCGCTTGTTATGGGAAGGCAAGATTGGTTCCAAGTTGATGGATGACCAACTCATTTTGGCCGGAATGTTGGTCAGTGACTTGATAGACATTTTGTGGGACGATGAATTGGTCGTGGGGGTCCCGTTGCTTGGCCTCCGCGATCACTAGATTTAACTCCATTAGATTTTTATCCATGGAGTTATCTTAAAGATACTATGCGACCCCAGTGCCTAGCCGGGAGAAACTACTTCTCAGAATTCAGAATGCTTATACAGATATTAATAATAATATTCTACTAAATTTAAACCATTCCATCAAAAGAAGCTGTCAATTGTGCATCCAGCAAAATGGTTCCCATTTCGAACAGTTCTCACATTACTTAATTCAATTGTGAATCTTGTCTAGTTGATATTTGAAGTATGGTTGATACTGTTCTCCCTTTAAGCAAAATAAATTTATTTTGAACTCAGGGGATAAGTTTTTTATTCACAAATTCAGTAATTGGTCACATGATTCTTTTTTGAGTTTTTTTTTGTTTTGAGTTGAGTTATCAAAAAGTTGTAGGATACAAAAAAAGTTCTAAATTGAATGGCAAGTCCTCTCTGCAGTTGATGTTCTGAAAAAAACAGTGGCGTACGTTTTATTGAATAACGTATTTTTTAGGAAACCCGTTCGCACGCCTCTGTGTTGTAAAGAAAATAATTACAACCACTCTTCAACAAAGAATACAAAGAAAAAGATCTGTGCAAAATTTCTTTCGTTATTAATTTATAACAAATTATTTAAAATAATTAATTTTTTTTAACACACCTGTACGTCAAAAAGTAAACAAAATTCGACCATAGATTATTATTATACAAGCTAACTTGTTTTTTTGATGAATTATTGGCTGGTGAAATCCTGATGATATAAACTGATTCAGCCTGTATATATATAAGAAGATATAAAGTTCTTTTCAACCGTGCTGTATATAAATTATTCGATATTATAATCAGATATCCGGTCAGAGGATGCTGAATTGATACTCAAATATTTTAAAATTCTCAATATTTCGTCACATATTCATGACTTCTTCAGGAGACAAAAATATCAGAGGTGCATGTAATAGTTCAACATTTATGTTGATGTTGCATTATTAATAGTAATAAACGGTGAAAACAATCAGTTTGGTACGAAGCAGTCGATGATTCAACATAAAATGTTGATTTTCTTTTTCAAATGACTCATATTGATCGGAAATGTTCTGCTATACTATTTTTCAATCCTGCGTTTTTTCTCTAAAATGCGTATTTTCAGGTAAAAATGCTGGGAGACAAAAACACGTGGAGTTAGATACATATATACATCTATTTCTCGAAAATCATCTTCTTTTTTACTTGCGGTTCCCACACATTTATGTCGCATGTAATTACCTTCAATTTGGTATAGGTCACATTGCTGTACTATTTACATCGATTTCAAATGCTAATTCCGGTGGACTATTAGGCGCGTTGAAATCAAATGACATTTCCTGATGAAATTAATCTTAGCAATTTCTCGAGGATATGGAATTCAACTGATCGCTTTCAAAATCTAATTCACATCGTCATTATACACCTCATTACAAATTGAAATTATGGTGTATCCACAGTGTGAACTCTTTTATAGTTAAAAAATTTGTTTCACTCAAGTGTGAGTTCATATTGATATCAATATTGTGATGTTTATTTTTCACAAACAAACAGTTCTGTGCTAAGTCCCTTAAGTATAGATATAGAAACATATTCATCCTCTGCTGATTAGAACTCAGCGTGTTAGATACATTGGAGACAAAACTTTATAGCCGCTACGAAATCACTTCAAGAATATTAATAGTGTCCATCACGAAATAAAAATATCAAGTGCAACAATAGATCTCATCATGAAATTATGTTCTGTTCATCAGCTTGTCGTATGGATATGCAAACAATTCAATATTCATTTTCTGAACATACTTTTTGTTGATTCCTTCATTGATAACATGTGTGCTTTGATTGAGAAAGCTAATTTGTTCCCTTGCGGAGAAGCCTCTCTTCAAAAATCCTTCTATTGAATCTAGTAAAATAAACTATAGTACTCTATAGTCCACTGAAGATCTTGCCTATAACATTGATGGAATGATCCAATAAATGTGTCTTGGATCAGTAGAAAATTTCCCATTCTGCTATAAAATGTATTCCATCATATGATAAATATTCTAAATTCAAAAGAGAAACACTTCCCCATGCTATAAAGTCTGATAGCATTAGCATATAGATTTTTTAAGCTTGGCGTGAACCTACAACACGAACTGAGTATTTATGTCCACATTTTGCATAGCAAATGTATCCTATTCCGTGCGATTCTATGTGAGGGTAATGGAAAATCCCTGTAAGTTGCGAAGTGTGAAGTTCTAGTCAAGTATCTAACAAAGTGTGAAATAGATCCTCACCATTCAAACTTGTTCATAAATCTAGATATAATCATAACCCCTCATCTTGAAATGACTATTGAGTATAAGTGTCCTTTGCAATTTTAAAGAGCTATTTCTCTCTATGACCATCCCAACATGGTTGCCTATTATCATATTCTGAAATATATGAAAGAGAAAGCTCTGTTACGATAACAAGATTTCCCGCATAATTTATTGCCCTCATTTCCCATACTTCATGGGTATCACTCAAATGCGTTGGTTTGTCTCTATCTGCTGCTTCAATTTCGAATACGAATTTCCTTAGGTTGAATTACTATCCAATATTAACAATTATTTTTCCTTGGGTCAAAGTTGCAAATCATACAACGTTAATAAGTCCAGCATTGAAACGGAACGGGTGTTACTTTTTCCCTCCTTTTTTTCTTACGTATGAAAATTAACGTTTTTTTCCAGTGTCGTGCAGTGAAATTTCATGTAGGATATTTCATTATTTCGATTACTATTCGCAAAATGCTTCTTTTTCAACATAAATTTTATTTTGCATGTCATGCAATGCTAAAGAAATAACTTCTTTAACTTACGTAATTTTTTTATTCCGAAAGAGTAAAACATGTATTCGAGAAATTGATTAATTGAGCACATATTCACTCTAAAATTTGGTTCAACAATGTAATTTTTATATTTCAATTTACTGAGTTTACATCTTATTTCTAATTATCTCTTTCAATTACAGAAAAGCTAATGTTTTGAAACACCTAAATTTTTCAGCGGCCTTTATAATACGACTTTCAGATGGTTGGCATTCTCAATAGATTCGCTATTGAAATCATCAATCATAAACTCCCAAGAACTGAAATTCAATAGGATTATAATCGCATTTTCCTAATGGTGTATATAAAAACATATAACAGTTATAGGAACTATATTGCAGCAAACTTATCTTACCCAGCATTGAACGTATATCAGAGCCATACCCAGAGATGATAACAGAAGCTAACAATTTCTTGAAAAGGAATAGACCAGCTATATATTCATTTTTTTGACAGGTGACGTTTATGTTTTCATAGCCTTTTACGTGGAAGTGTCCACACGGGATTGTGGAATTTAGGCAAAATTAATTAAAGTTGCTTGCTTATCCATTGCTGGGACAGGTAGCTATACCGAACAATTGATTTATTATATGTGTGTTTAATTAATCTGATTCTCAAAGAACACTAGAAAAAAATATTGCATATGTAACACCAGGTATGTGATCGGGCTGGCCCTATATAACGAGACTTTGAAGGCCACTTTAAATTATCTACATTATATCCCTTGAATGTTTATTTGTAATCTGAAATTTAATATTTTTATTAAATATAACCACACTTCTCTGCGGCTATTTCTCAAGAATTGCTTATATTCAAAAATGGAATTTATCTCGAGAAAAAAAACGTTTTACGAGAAGTTATTACGAGTAGTGAAATATTCTGATTATAATTTCACGTGAAGACGCTGGAAGTAAACGTCCATTGTTGTAGGTCAGAAATAAATGATGGAGAAAATAATCCCTTCTCCGGTTTTTATGCATATGCAATAATGTTGTCGGGCGCGGCAGCCCCTTTGCTAGTCTTACTTTTCTCGTGAATCTTCACTTTTTCGAATGAAATCTATCACTTTTTTATCATAATAACACCAGTGTTACTGATTATAAATATATATTTCAACCATACATTTATCCTGCGGTGTCTCCTAAATTAACATTTGAAAACTTTAAAGAATTACTTCATTGAAGTAGTGTCGTCACATTTTTGTGTTGATCGTCATGGAGATATAAAGCTAAGATACATGGGTTAGGTTTACATAGTTCTTAATGTCAACAATTTTGTCGGTTCACCTGATAGTCTAGGAGCTAGAGCGATATTGTGGGCCTTGATGAATACACCTTGGCACTGCTGTATATTGGTGGAGAAAGGTTCAATGTACAATAACTCTTGCATGCCGAATCGTGTATTGTCAGGCGTTTCCATGCTACACCCACCTCAAATTTTGGAATTTCTTATTGCATGAACCCTTCTTTGGAGTTTATGTATATTGAGAAGCATGTAATTCCTATACATTTACACCTAGCGCCAAGGTTTTTTATTCGGGCAATTCCTTGGAATTGGTCAGTGGATTTGGTAGGCTAAATGGAATGCACGAACACAGTTTCTAACCTGGTGGAAATGTTTGTTATCGTTAACAGTTGTTGGAAAAATACACGCCAAGGTTTTTACCTGGGCGTTTGCGAGTAATTGGCCATTATTTGAACCAAAATGAACTTTTTCACCACTGCTAAACCTGGTGCATTGTGATAAAATACCAAAGGAAAATCGGTATGAGTGCCAATGTTTTTTTCCGATTCGGCTTGTGAGAACTATTGTACATTGAACCTTCCTCCACCAATATCCAGTAGTGCCAAGGTGTGTTCATTCAGGCCCACAACATCGCTCTAGCTCCTAGACTATGAGAACAATATTGTAACAATACACAGGCAGTAGATTGCTCAATCATTATATTGTCATCTTTGTGTTGATTCCAGAATTTCTTCTGTAACAATATGCGCGCATTTTAATTCATCCTTCATCCTAAAAATAATACCTAGAACGAAAAACAAAGTATTTCAGATCTAAAATAAAGTTTCCGTATTCATTATTGATACCTAGTACACTAGTTAATAAAATCTGTTCCATTCACCTTGTTCCTCTGAAAGGGAGGTAATTATTGCACACTTCCATAAACGGGTCTTCATCAGTTTCATCGATCATAACAGGTAATTTTTACACAATTTCATAAACCAGTCTTCATTGATTATTCTCTTCGTTTAATTTTTCACCTATTTCTTCAAGGAAGTGACTAACGCCACACGGCGTGAACGTAGCGTGAACCTAGCGTGAACGTAAAAAAAAATGGAAAAATTGTAAAAAAACCTGAAAAAATTTAAAAAATCGAAATAATTGTGAAAAAATTGGAAAAATTGTAAAAAAATGGAAAAAATTGGTAAAATTTAGAAAAAAATGGAAAAATTGTAAAAAAATCTGAAAAAATGAAAAACATTGAAATAATTGGGAAAAAATTGGATAAATTGGGAAAAAATTGACAAAAATTGGAAAAAATGGGAAAAAATGGGAAAAAATTGGAAAAGTTGGAAGTTGGCGAAGCTTCGGTGGGGGGTTCGGGGGCCGAAACGCCCCTGTTAACAAAAACGAATTTTAAGAAAAAAAAGAAAAAGAACCAAGTTGTGCTCACATAAATTTTGCCACAAACCGAGTTCCTCGCAAACGTTCACGCTACGTTCACGCCGTGTGGCGTTAGCCAAAGCCTTTCTTCAAAGCAGGATATTTGTAATTTCCTCCTCAATTCTGCTTCAATTTCCATATTCCACCCCTTGAACTTATCTGCCGAAATAAAACTGAAATGTATGACATATGACACAATTCACAACTAACGATCAGTCACTCCAATGTCGTTTCCTTTTTAACGTAGTCTTGTTATCACGTAGTTTCTAACGTCACGTAGTACCTGACGCGGTTTTTTTTATTTAATATATATATATATATATATATATATATATATATATATACTAAATAAATAAACCGCGTCAGGTACTACATATATATATATATATATATATATATATATATATATATATATATATATATATATATATATATATATATATATATATATATATGTAGAACTGGATTCTCGGGTATTGATCCGCGTTGTGTGGTTTCGGTCCTCAAAAGGACCAATTTCACGACGTTTCGGCAAAGTCGCATTTGCCATCTTCAGGTGATTCGACCGTAGAGTCTGGAAAATCTAGGCGAATTGACGCTTACTTGGAGGGACAGGTATTTATATCCCCCGTTATGCTTGACCTTTGGACTTTCGAACTATTTCACGCTTGGTTGATTTCTACGTGTTTGGATCCGAGTGACACGTTTGGATGACGTCATTGCGACGCTGGAATCAGCCGGAAAGTTTCCGTGACATGTTGCACGTGCACTGGATACCACGTTCTCTCTTGTTTTTGGTTGTATCTTCCGACTTTCTAAAGCGGGTTTCCATGTTGCTTGTAATCTTAGTCCGTCATCTCGTTTGTTAAGACTATGTGGACGTTTCTCGATCTCTATTGCCTCCCTGGTTATTCTGGTGTAGAAGTGTTCAATGTTGGCTAAAGTCTTTGTGCCGCTAAAGTTGATCATATGGCCCGTACTTCTTACATGTTCAGCTAGTGAAGACGTGGTTTCGTTTTTCGACACAGCGTTTGCACGTTCAGTCTTTCGCACATCAATGCGTCTGTTGGTCTGTCCGATGTATGTCTTTTCACAATTACCACATGGCACCTCGTACACTCCTTGGCATTCTAGAGGAATTCTGTCTTTTGGATTCCGAAGAACATTTTTGATTTTCCTATCTATTGTGAAGGTTGTTTTGATATCATGACGGCTCAGTATTTTGCAGATTTTGTCAGTTGTGCCTTTTACGTAAGGTAGAAAAGCGTTTCCCACTGGTTGATCTTCATTGTTGACATCCTTCTCATTTTTGCGTTGAGAGTTATGAATCTGTTTTCTTGAATAGGCATATATATATATATATATATATATATATATATATATATATATATATATATATATATATATATATATGCCCAACAGGTTAACCCAATCATAGGACAAACAATACAGAGCAACATAATGTAAACAATAACAAGAAATATATAACAAAAATAATCTTATAGGAATAATGAAAATAAACTGGCTGAATTCTTAAATTACATGGTGATAAAAATAAAAAATAAAAAACCTCACCCAACCACAATAATGAGATACTGAATACTATTGAAAAAGAAGTCACATTGTGAACAAATAATATTAAAGTTTGTTGTCATGACAAATATCGGACATCTAGTTGATACATTTGTATTAGACCTAACATTGTAAAAAGTTAAGGGACTGCGAAAAAATAATCTAGGTACAACAAAAATTAATTTACCTAATAAGTAACTGCAATCAATATTATTCTTCAATTGGCTACCCATATCCCACTTCTCGTCACGAGAGATTGTGGCTCACCGGTGTCTCTCGAAAGTGTCGCAACCTTGATGAAATTTGATTTTTCAACACTGAAATTAGCTTCCTAACAGTAGTGCAAAGCATGATTCCAGAATACAAAATACATATGGTACATGATATCATGTAGTAGATCTTACTCTGCGTTGGTTGCTTCTCGAAAGGTTGCAACTGAAAATAAATTAGCCTAAATCATGCAGTCTACTTTGTAAGCTCTCATTCTTCTTCGCCGCTTATGACTCACATTGATGTATCCACTTTTGGAACAGTAATGAACAATCGACTACTCGATAGTAGTCGAATGCCCTCATCTGGTTCCAGAATATAACATGCACATAGGAGGCGTAGAGCTTCTGGATAGACTTATCGGTCACTATTCTCAGTAAAAATGTTATATGAGATTCTTTTATCATGTAATTAGATCTCACTCTGATTTGGCGCTCTTTCAAAAGGGTTGTTGCTCGAAAAAAAACAGAAAATAAAGTTCTCAAGTTTACTCAGAAGTTCGCAAGGTTGGTAATGAGCGACCATAAAATAAAAGAGCAGATCGTCCGATGCAGAAACAAAACGTGCTCAAAGAGCCATGAGGATGAATGAACATCCCATTGGCTTGTTTATATTCCAAAAAAGCAACGTTGCAAGTTTCCCATATATAAATTCTGTTCTCAATCTCTTTTTGAACAGCGAATGCTCGATATTATACTTATGCGTAAATAAGACTATTTTTGCAATTTAATATTAACTGACAACTGATGTCTTATATGTATGTAATGATGTTCGCTTTATCTCAACTTCAAGACTATAGATAGTGAAGACGTTGGAGAAAAATATGTGATTTGGATTTTCTAACATATTTCACCGTGCTCTTAAAGAATATTTGCTGTTACAAAATATTGTTTCCAAGTGATGGGTGAAATTGCGCAGTATTATTGATTCGGTCTATTCTGCCGTTATCATTTAATAAATAAATCACAAGCCCTAGTCACGAACTAGTAGTAGTAAATGAGTATCACTAATTGGAAATGTTTACTATCGTTCAGATACCTATATATAGCTACCAAGGGGGATCTTTAACTTTTGTTACGTTCACAACAAATTTGTTGAAAGAGTACGACTTTTTTTTTCTAATTTATCACAATATACACGCGCGACGATACAAAACACATATATTCACTTTATGTGCTTTTTGACCTCGTTCATACGATAAGCTAACAAGTTTTATTTCATCATATGATCACTTTGGAACACATCTTGATGGCAGCAACAAAACGATCGACAAAGATTTAGAATTGAGAAATTTTGCATATGCGGGTCAAGTTCTCACTCTTGATAGTCACCCCTTACACGCAGAGTACATAGAACCAGGAGAACATGTAGCAGTAGATATTCCTGGTTGCATTTAGTGTTCTAAACTCATCTCAATACTGCCCACAGATAGTTAAATGTGATAATGAAGAATGTTGCTGTGCTAGGCGTAGTAGTTTGCGGGTTCCTCTCAAAACTGAATATAAGTCCCCTCCGAAACCAATTAATCAATCACCTTCCTGACTCTTTATACCGTCTTTTGACGAAAATATTAAGAAAATCTGCCCTCTCTTACTTCGTGTTGCAATAGATATTCAGCCACAATCTAAAGACTTCTGGCAAATTCCGTATGATATTTATTGTCCATGTGTACAATCTAGACTCCAAGATAGAACTTTCACGATATGCGGCCTATACCATGCTTCTATAAAATCTTCAACTGCTCACATATTACACAAAAAAGAAAAAATAAGTGAGAAGATAAAACCTAAAGTGGTCTTATCTGTTCATAAGGAAGAGTTGTAAAAGATGATAAAACAGGAGCTGAAGACGTCTCATCTGAAATTAGTTTACTTCCTTCAGAAACCGAGGATGCTAATGCAATGCCTATAATCAATTCTCTTCCAGATCTGCTTACTAACCCGTGGACTCACGAACCGCATCAAGAAAAAATGCTATTTATTTAACTAAAAATAAGAAGTTTTATGTTTAATTAAACAATATATTGTACACATCAACATAACAAATTCATTTATTTATCATTCAATCCAAAATTGTGTTCAAAGTTCAAAGTTATCATAAAAATATTGGTTCTTTTTTTAATACATTTTTAATATTTGAAAAATTTTAGTTTTATTTCTATTGAGCTAAAATCATTAACGTAGATTGAGGAGGTGGAGTGAAGCAATTAGTGACGTCTTTTCAGTGGGCGGATCAGAGAAATTGTGACTGGGTGTGACAAAGGGGGGAGGGGGCCTAAAAGTGGCTAAACCGTGCGGACGTCTTTTATGGATGCTCCCTAATGAGTTCAGATAAAAGTTCAATGTCAAGAGGGACAGCTTAGTTTGATGTATTCCCACCATCGACATATACATATGTATATGTCGATGATTCCCACCCATTAAGTTGTTTCTAATCATCAATCTATCCGAATAATTCACTGTTCCTATATGTGTTAGCTGTTTCAGCGGTCAAAGTTCGCGAACAAAAGCTAGTCAATATATATTACCATTATAAAGTAGACTAATAAAATGAGGGAGTGAGAAGTTAGTCGTATGTTCAGTTAATTTATAAACTGGAACCTTATGCCACTAATATAAGGTCTACCAATAGGAGTGATATAACTTCAAATTGCTATGAAATGAAAACAAATTTATATATATATATCTATAATTTTTAATTTATTCTGTAGTATATAACATAACATTATGCTGAAATAAAGCAT